>CM014094.1:19903318-20503318 GCA_004119915.2 Collichthys lucidus
TGATAGCATCTTTGAAATGAAAGCCATTTGTGGTCTCCTTTTACTATCAGTGACTAAACAACACATTGTGATCGAGACAGCAAAAATAAATAAATAAATAAATAAATAAATAAATAAAAGCAGCTGGGAGCTGTGTGTTTTTTTTTTAATAACACACAAACAATGTTGAGCTGACAGCCATGGGGTCCATGCATGATTAGGTCACATGTTTACCCATGCTTAGTGATATTAAACTAGCTCTGTTAATCTAAAGTTATGACAATACATATTAAACCTGAGGATGTTTTGAGTTATCCTCATTTTGGGGGGTTTAATCAGCAGCTACTTTTGTGTCCTGAGGATTACACAAGCTACATGCTGAATGAACTAAGCTGTTTTTTTTAATAAAATATGTGATAAGTTACTAATTATTGACCAAATATTAACTTTTACGTTTAATGGTAGTTTAAAAAAATAAATAAATAAACTCACCGTTCGTAGAAACTGGTATTCATCGTCGCCCTCTCCACTTTCAGTCATTATTTAAAGCAAACGAGCCACATTAGCCACAGCCTGGACCTGGAGGGGTAAAGGGGGAGACTGCAGAGGAAGGCCCGGAAACAAGAAGGTGTTCCGGCCTTACCGTGTGGGCGGAGCCGCCTGGTAACGTCCCAAACGTGACATTTTGGCGGAAGCACATCCCAATAAAGAAACATTTAAGGTGCAAACATCCAGCTTCACCTGTACACATCACTTACTATTATTACTATGATGCCTCATGAGTAACTTTCTCTGTATTCAGAAAGAATAAATGTCCAGGCCTGCAGTATCTAATCTGTTCATGCCAGACATGTTGTCCTGTCATCTCATGAAAAGTGCAAGTATGAGGGGTTGTTCATTATCCATTCTGGCCCTCTCACATAGCCTACATTTATTCTCACTCTTACTTACGTATACTCACACTCTTACACATGTTTATTACTGAATACAATATATGTATGTGAAAGGGGAACATGTTTGTATGTGAGGACTGTGTGTGCGTGGTGTGTGTGAAAATGTATGAAAATATATGTAGCCTATGTATGAGTTGAAAAAATATGTATGTGAGAATATATATGTATATATGTGCCTGAGTAAAAATATATGTATATAAGAGTTTAAAAAAATAAGTATGTGAAAGGAGAATATATGTGTGTATATATGTGTGTGTGTGCCTGAGTGAAAATATATGTATATAAGAGTTTAAAAAAAAAGTATGTGAGAGGAGAATATATGTGTGTGTATATATGTGTGTGTGTGGCTGAGTGAAAATATATGTAAGAGTTAAAAAAAAGTATGTGACAGGAGAATATATGTGTGTGAGTGAAAATATATGTATATAGGAGTTAAAAAATATGTATGTGAGAGGATAATATATGTATGTGAGATGGCCAGAATGGATAATGTCTTGAACGCCCCCCTCATACACAGGTGTAATTGATAACATTCATGGTGGCTACATTCCATTTAGATAAGACTGGGGGCGTGGGCCTTTCTGTGTGAAGTTTGCGTGTTCTCCCCATGTTAACTGGTGACTCTAAATTGTAGGTGTTGTTGTCTCTATGTGCCCTGTGATGAGCTGGCAACTTGTCCGGTGTATACCTTGCCAGCTGGGATCGTTTGAAGATAAGCGGTTACAGATAATGGATGGACAGGGCTTAGTGGTGCCACCATAAATAGCATTCATCACACCTGTTATTTTCCTGATTTGACGTTTGAAATATAAATTTGAAATGAATGAGTCTGTTTCCAAAAAGTGCTTTTTTTCACCTCTTAATCTTTTATTCATATTTATCCATCGCAGGTTGTTCTTCTGTTTCAGATACACGGTCCAGAAGTCGCTACTATTCTTGTTGTTCTTCTGTTCTCTTTTATTTTGAAGCTTCTAGACCATCTATGAATGAATGGCTGATTTTTCATTTTTCTTTTCATTGCTCTGCCTGTTTCTGTAGCATTTAACCTGTTGTGTTTGCATGTTCACAGTGCTAATGTGATTATTTTTCATGCTTAAAAAAGTACCAATCTACTGGGTTCTAATTTGTTTAATTAAAAAAAGAAGAAGAAAGCAGCAAACATTCATTACCATGCTAATTCACTGGATTTTAAACACTGGAAATGTAGAATTTAAGTATTTTTCCATTACAAGGTTGTTCAGACACTGATGGTGCCGCACTATATTATGCATCTTAAAATAGTTTATTTTCTACCCAAAATGTTTTGCACTGCTCAGGGGGTACTTAGCTGAAAAAAGGCAGTACATTATTTAAAAAGGTTTGAGAGCCACTGACATACACCACCCCTGCACCAACATCCCTCTCAGACAGAAGATGCTGCATAATGTAACAGGTTGATTGCGGTGACATTTACTGATCCATTCATGCTCCTCAAAGAGAGAGAGTTTTTGATTCCCTGACCTGTTCTGTAATCGCATCCAGAGGTCCTGTTCTATTTCCGTAGCCCTGAGAGGCATTACTCTAAAACTAAATCATTAACACATTGTTCTTTCCATCCAACAATTTACAGAGAAGGAATAATTGCAGCCTCTGAAGAAGACGTTGCACTTTTCGACAAAGTCTGAACTACTTTTCCCCAAGTAATGTATTTTTCATTAGGTTAGCTTCTCTCTGGCCAAGCAAATTAATGCTGTTTGTAAAACTGTATATAAATTATGGCACTGCCAATACAACCCACACAATCCATCTCATCAGGATCTTCTCCTATAGTCACACAATGTGTACTGCATTATTAAATGTGTACCTGTTCAAGTCTCAACCTATAATTTCCGACCACGTTACAGATCTAAATTATGTTGTTCAGAGATGGATATGACATACTGAAACTGAAAATAAAGGCTTGTTGTCTTGCTATTATTACAACCAATTTAAATATTTTCCGGTATGAAGATAAATTGCAAAAAAAGACATAATACAGGCAACAATTTATCAAGTTGAAATCCATGTTTGAATCAGTCACAAACAGTTTATTTAATTAATCCAATATCCTCAAATACAAAGTGTAATCCACTGAATTTGTTGATTACAGAGCCAGCAGATGTCTTCAAGGTGTCAGTACTGCCTGAGTATCTTTATTGTCCTACTAAAATACAACAAAGCAAAGCTGTCACCACCTAGAGAGATCAGTTATGTCTAAGGCAAAGTTTGTTTTAAGGCATTCTTTGCATAGATGGAGTTTTAAATTAGTAGCGTGTTCCTTTGTGTTCGGTTTGTGTGAGCCAATAAGCCGCTTCACAGAAAATTTCATTACTTTGACTAACTTCAAAAGTATTTTAACATTCTTGCATGATTCATAAAGGGTGTGAAATTAGGAGCACAAAGCGTTTGATTTATCAGCATTTTTCAATAAGAACATTGCATAAATATTGATTTAGCAGAAAATAATTCACTTTAGCATCAAGTGTACGTAACCAGCGCGTTTTGGGTAAATCACTGCCACTACTTCACATTTAAATACTCAATTTGTGACGGTATTGGAATTCTTCGAATACTATTTCTGCTCACATGGTACACAGAAGGCCAAATATATACAGCACCAACAAAAAAAAAGAAAAGAAAGGGAAGTAAGCCGACTCCAAAAGTAAACATATTTAGTCAGCACACACAATTAACCGTACAAAGATGACTAAATATGGTGTTTACATCAGACTTTCTCGTGCAGGACCAAACAAAAGAGTGCTTGTGTGTCTCTACAAATAATTCGGGAAAGACAGAAGAATGTCAGCACATGAAATTTAAAATAAAGCACAAATACAGACAAGGATTAATTAACCTGCAAAAGGGCTTTAGATTTATACCACCGCCACAGACAATTTTATTTTTGATGTTTTTCCTAGTGATATTTTCTTATCAGTGCATTTATTTTTGGAGTTTATTGTACTTATTTTCCAGGCACACGGAAGCATCCGTGTATTTGTTGATGCCTTTATCTTAATTGTTCTATCTTTAAACACATTACTCATGGATACTGCACATTCAGTCTTCCGTGTTCTCTGGCTTTAACTCGCTGAGAGATTGTAAAAGTTTACTTTTGCATTCATGTGGTTTCACCCCGGTGCCTCTGTCGATGCTGTATATTTTTGGCCTTTTGGGAACCCATTTTCTACAGTTTATTGTTGAATGGCAGTAGGTCCGAAATTGCTTTTGCAATTCCCTTCTCAAAACACCTCGTCAGAAGTCCGTATTCCTAAAATAAAGGCAGTACAAGGAAATATGAAAACAACTTAACTGGAAATCCATTTGTCGTATTAAGTATTTCTGATTTTTCTGAAATTTCTCTTCCAGTTTTACTTTCATTACAGAAAGTACCATACCACACAAGATCAAATGCACGGTGTGTTGTTTCTCACAAAATAATTTGAACATTGCGATTTCTATTAGTTTAGGGGACATCTTAAATCAAAGAAGACACAAGAAGAGACACATGACAATGCTCAGTATGATTGTAGATGGTCTAATGCTTCAGAAAATTAATGAACAAAAACCTGATATGGTCACAAACACATTTCATTCAACATATTTGATCTAACTTTCTTTATAGATCCTTAAATTCATCATGAGATGGAAGGGCACAGGGTGGGGTGGGGTTAGGTAAACGGTCAGTAAATGAAAGGTTTTCTAGTTGGTTAAAGGTCGCTCTCTCCATAGAGGGCGGTGGAGAAGGCGGTGTAGTCCAGTGCCCCTGGTGGCGCTCCAGGGACTTTGTAAGGCGGCATCCTCATGATGCAATACTCGGCTTGCTCAGGGGGGAGTTCTCTCCTCAGCTCCTCCACTAGTATGTAGGGCTGCGGTAGTGAAAATAAAATGCGCTTCAGACATGTTCCCGAAAGATTTGCGCTAACACCCTCCCCTTTTCCATTTTAAGCTCCTGAACCAAACTGTAGATCATAAATCAACATGGCATGGCAAATACTTGGAAATAATAACTGGTATAGAGTAGATCAGTGTTGGCTAAGAATATCTGTCACACCAACACGAAACACGCTCGCACATACCTTGTCAGTTGCCAGGATCCGGAAGGATGCCACAACCTGCTCGGCAGTGTCTGTGTCAGCAGTCTCTCTGGTCATGAAGTCAATGAAAGACTGGAAAGAGACAATTCCTGTAGCACTGGGGTCCACCAGCAGCATTATACGGGCGAATTCCACCTCTCCCTGAGAAAGTTGAGAAGGATTTGTACAGTACAAGACAATAAACAAGACATCAGTGGGAGCTAATTGTGGAACTATTGATAACATAGACCCATCCGCCCACCCATCCACATTTCAATTACCATACCAAGTCATAACCCATAGAGATAAGGCAGGCCCTGAAGTCATCAGTCTCCATTGCTCCGTTCTTCTTCTAAAGCCAGAAGTCGATTTTCAGGTTCGCCGTACAGGAAGTAAGGAGGAAAGCAGAGTCAGAGGAAATAACAGAAAAGATTGAAGCAGAACAGAGGTACAGGCTAACTGCATCATACCCAGTACAATGTGCTCATCAATATAGCATTAAACATGACAGCGATACTGTGGAAACTGTGGAATGTGCAGTGTTTTTTAAACTTTTTCCTCCAAATCTGACAAATGGATGTTTTGCACAATGATAAAATAAATAACTCAGGAGAAGGAATGCCTCCTGCTTTAAGCAGCTAATCTTTTGGCTTTTGCGATAAGACGTTAAAGATTCGGAAGATTTTATGATAAAGGAGGTTTGAGAGCTTAAAAACTCAGGAGAAGCGAGTGTAATAGTGGCTGACACACACACACACACACACACACACACACACACACACACACACACACACACACACACACACACACACACACACACACACACACACACACACACACACACACACACACACACACACACACACACACTACTGTGACTAGCAGTGGACATGGAAGTTTTATACATAAGACACAAACATTGTTATCTGGGACATCAGTACAAAGCAATGTTTTGCTACTTTGAAGTTGTATTTGTCAGGTGTATTATCCATGCCGTTGTCTCTGGCATGCTGATGAATCGTCAGCCTGTGGAATCTGTATAGATGTAGCTTAAATAAAAAGGACTTAAAACTTAGATAATATCCCTTGTTGCACTTAAAATAAAGCTGAATATGGCACTGTACAATAGCAGAGACTGTTTATTTGTGGGAATCTGTGTTGGCCAAAGGAGAGTTTTCATCCACCCTCTGAACCCTGCTCCTGCATCCAGTGCTCCTGCATTTTGCACACAGACACCTCTCTAGGGAGAACATTTATACAAGATTACCACCACCCCCTGCACTGTTTCTGAATTGCTTTGGTTGAGTCACTTGAATGGACAAAAAAAAGGGTTGGGAAATTGGTTGAGAGAGCTCTACCCTGTCAAAGTGGTTGAAAGAAGATCTGAACTCATTCATCTGTTGCTGGCTGATTCCTTTGGCATCCCGGGTCAAGATCTGGGTCTCAATCTCATTGATGGTTCGGGCGATGGTTGTGAGCAGCAGCTCCCACCCGACGCGGATGTGCTGTTGATGTGGTGACAGAGCAGATGGGCTTAACACTTAGAAACTTGAATCTCGAGCGGTTTCATGAATAATGAATGTTTCAAAACCGGATATCTATGTATGTATATACAGTTTGTATTTGCGTTCCTGTATTTCATTATCCATACATGCACGCCCTGCTGCCTTACTGTTTGCCACTGCCCTGTACCTCCATAGTGTAGTTGGTATGTTTGTTGTCGAACACTAGTGACTCTTGGATCAGCTGGTGGTCTCCCTCCAACTTGTCGATGTTGGGCTTGTAAGCGACAATGACATGCTCAAACTGCTTCAGCTGGGTCATCTGGTCCTCCAGGGTGCCTCCTATCTCCAGAGAGCATCGCCCGATTTCCTGTTACGATAGCACACACAAGGTCAGCTTAAGTTTTAGACCAATTTAGATGATATGATGCCGGTCTAAAGATCAGATGGTTTGTTTACTGACACTGCAGAGAGTTATTTACGTGTGTACATTCTGTCAGGACATGTAGCATTTGATGAAGAAAGATTTTACGGGTATAATAATAATACTTGGCATTATTCAATTATCGTAATTATCAGGAAACCCACCATCATTGTACCTCCTTTATGTACAATACATTTGAATATAATTATCTTCAATTTTAGGTCTTAATTTGATTAAATGGAGATAACTGTCAAATTGCTCATGAAGCCTGTATGTCTAACCTCCATCCTGGCCTGTATCCAAGGTCCAATGAGATTAGCCTGGGCAGCAAACTGACGTCTCAGCCTTTCATGGGCATGCTGGCGTGCCATCTCCTCCTGGAGGGCACCATCTCTCTGAGGAACCAGCATCTTCACCTAGAAAACACACACATGCACACACATAGGGGCTTATTTTTTAATTTCATTAACCGAATAATAACTTTATTCCTCAATATATGCGTCTGTAAGTGAGTTTTTTTGAAGCTGTCTTTTGAAGCTACCTTTTCCCACTTGTTGAGAAGCTCTTCGATTGTGATGGTGCTGTACGGGTTGATCATGCTGGCCTTGATCCCATAGCTCTGGGAAATTTTCTGCACCTCACTGTGGATTCCCATGATGGCCTGTCTCTCTGCATCCGCCTCAGGTAGAGTAGCTTTGAACTGCTCGTGAGCTGAGATGAGACTCTGAAATGGGAACATGGAAAGTCCTGAGATTTTATGACAAATTGATTTTGTCAAGAGGGATAGCATTATGTGGTTTTCTTGTGGGTGTAACAAACCTACTAACATTACTCCTTATGGAACATTGGTTCTTAAACTGTGGGGCAGGCCCCTCTGGTGGGGTACAGATTGCACCTTGTATCCTTTTAATTACTTGTCAGTGTTAATGAATAATAATACTGAACAGATTAAGTTTTTTAGCTTCTGAAACGGGCATGCCAGAAAAACTTAGCTGCTGTTATAAAACTTAAAAATGAATGGGAAAATTGTGAGCAAGTTCATCTTAACTCAACTTTTTTTTTAAAACAAAAAAACAAAACAAAGCAACACTGTAAAGTTAAACTAGTATATCACATTAAGTACGTGCGTCTACAGTACTGTGAGTAAACCTACCTGGACTTCTTCAGTAGTATGCACTATGAACATGTCCTGCAGATCCTCCATGGCTCCTTCCATCCAGTTGTTGAAAGGAGCCGACCTCTTAGCGAACTCCAAGAACAACTGATCAATAGTCTCCAGCAGCTTCTCTGTCCGCTGAGAGGATTACAAAATAACACATATCTGCTGTGTTTTTTTTACCCATAACATCCAACCTGCAGCGTTAGGCTCTACCCTGAACCAAGGAGTCATCATCTTCATATCTCACATACAAATCCCAAAACAAACATCCCCTCACCTGTTTTGATTACTAATCCCAGGGTGCATAACACTGATATGGCCTTGTTAACCCCCTACAGTGGCTTTGTTGTCCCTGAGTGGCATGGGAGAGCAGGGTGTGGAAGATGGACAGAAAACAGACCCCTGTCCTTGTCATTCAGACTTAATCCTTGGCTCCTTTCCCAGGCCCTCACACATTTGCAGGTCTGGAATGGCCAGCATGGATCAGAGGAAGTGGCTAGTGGGCTTTTAGCCAGTCACTTCATGCACAGGACACTTACGTCTATTTCTTCTTTATCCCCTCCACCGTCCCGTTTTACCATCCTATTTGGGTCAGGGTCCAGGCATCCAATCATCTTTCCTCAATCTGTTTTGTCTTTACTGTTCAAATGTCATTGACAGGCAGCTAAATATGCTTACACTGATACTGCGATTAAGTTGGTCTTGGATGTAACTTCATTCTGCATCATTTTCACATTTAGTCCACATGGAACATTAGCGCACTCTTGTGGAGAGTTAATTTCCAACATATGCACTGAAATGAACCCTACAAGTTTTAGGAAATCAACTAATGGAAACACTTTAAAATGGATATAATTTTCATAAATTTAATATAAGTGCCATTTTAATCTTATCCTTGTGATCAGCCTTAAATGTTGCACTCACCTCCAGTGACTCTCTCCTCTTCTGAGTCAGTGTTCCCAGCTTGTCCCACAAGTCACAGATACTCTGGCAGCGTTGGTTCACAGCAGCCACATCGTGGTAATCTAACTCACTGGGAAAAAAAAAAAAAAGCATGTGGTTTGTTTTGGTCGTGAAAAACAGCTTTATGGTCCCCAAACAGTTCTTTTCCCCAGCAAAAAACAAAAACCAGTGGATAGCTTAGAATGTCAAAACCAGTGATGGAGCAGAACGTGAAAAACACCAAGTCTAAAGTTTGAAACTGCTGAAAATGTAGAACATAAAATGGACAAATGCAGCTGCTAAGTGAGGTCTGCAAGTTACCTTTTTTGGTGCTAAAGGCCGTTGGACACGTGCAAGTCCTTGGCTGAAACCATTACAAACACTTCAAAAATTGACCTAGTTATGTCACTTCAGAGTTGCTGGCTCCAAAATGCAATTCAAGGGTCATGTATTAATCTGTCACTGTGTTAATCTCACCATTTACTGATGTGTTTGACTCCTCTCTAGCTATACCAGCTTCAGTTAGTAGCACTTTCAAGAATGTAGAGTTTGCATCAAGGCTCTGCACCCATGGCCTTCACATTTAAGATTGTAATCTACCTGAAAATGTCCTAAAGGAACACAATGCTTTATGGCATGATGATTAAGGGACACAAAAGGACAAAGTGAGACATCTGGTGTTCATTTAGGGTTTTATTTAAATTTCAGAAGACATAAGTAAACTGCAGAACTACAGCACTGCCTTTACCGGATGGCCGTCAAGTTGGTTTCAAGATTTAGAGTCTTGTTTAAGATTTGGTACTGTACTGGGGCTGCTGCCAGGGCATGTCGCTGAAATCCTTCTGGGTCTGTGTGGTGATGGTTGGAACTTGAGCTATAGGATAATGGTATCTCTCATAATGGGCCTCATCCCAGTAGTCTGCACCATTCTCGTATTCTGACTGGTAGTGAGAGAGTGTGCCAGGAGGAAGCTGACCGGTCAAGAAGAGGTAGTACTCATAGGGTCCTAGTCTATATGAACCTGGGTACATGGACCTTTCAGATGTGGAAGCAGCTGGCAACGCTTCAGCTTCCATAGGAGCAACTGGCAATGCTTCGGCTGAGGAATAGGGATCCGGTGGCATGAAACCTTGTTCTTCTGTTTCCCACTCTTCATTTCCATGATCAAAGATGGCTTCATAGTTACTCAACTCACCACCCTGGTAGATTGGAGCAGGTGGTTCTGGGTATGGAGCAGGTGGGGGCATGAAGTCTTGCTCTTCAGTTTCCCTTTCTGAATTACCATACTCCAGATTTGCTTCAAACTGGGCAAGCTCACCTGCCTGATACAAAGGCGGAGGGGGAAGAGCGCCAGGTCTGGGCTCGGATGTGTAGGAAGTTGCAGACTCTTGCTCAGTATTCCAACTAGGAGCAGCATTCATTGAAGCCACACCTGCAGTAGAGCTTGCTGAATGGACTTCAGGACTAGAATACACTTCTCCAACCGGTTCATGAGGCTGTGAGACAGCAGGGTAACTCATACTGGAAGGCTGAAAAGGAGCACTTTGGGGTGAAGGATAACTAAAGCCAGGAGACATCTCCATATAAGAGGAACTGCCTGTATTAGGATCATGCTGGCGCCAACCTAAGGTGAGAAAGTTAAGATAATATTTAGTAAAGCCAAGAAAGTGTGATACAGTTAAGTCAATATGAGTCTCATAATACTTTCAGAGCGCATTTATAATCTCAGTGAAGTGACAGTCCTACCTTTGGCAGGAAAGCAAGAGACACTGCAGCTCAACAGTGCAATGAGGAGCAACTGGCTGCAAAAGAAAACAGCATGGTCAAAAATTTGAACATATGGTAATTCATAAAAAAGGAATGTAAAATGAACACAAACTCAATTAACCATCACATACCTTGCAGGAAACCACATGGCCATTTTGCTTGATAGCTGAAATGTTATCTTTGTCTCTGAGAGCACCACTTATATACGAGACAGGAAATCCTCTTTGGCAAATCCCAGACTGAGTAGGTAACGACGGGCAGCTGTTCATCATTGACTGCTGATTGAAAACATCAGCGTGCCTGTAAACCACACCCTTTCCACCTTCCTATAGTAATAGAAGTGGTTCAAAGTCACCACTTCAGAGCCTGCGCGTTCATATTGTGCCAAGTGCTTTTGCGCTGCTTGTCTCACGTGTACTTTTACTACCACAGTAACAAAGAAAACATGTTTTGGGATCACTGAATTGCATATTCTATTTTTCTGTCAGTGCAGTGTGGTGTTTCTGTCTATAATCTATCTAGGCAATCGCCCTGTTAAAATAACACCTTTAGAAAGAAACAGAAACAAGATGGCATTATTTGATTTTGCTGTTAGTCAGCTCTCCCTCTTTCGCCACTTGTGATGTTGTGTTTGGCAGTGACGACGATATGCTCCTGGGCCTCCATGACACATGACTGCAAACATCTGCTAAAGGGAGTGCGTACTTTAGTTCCTGTGCAATGGCTGCAATCTGCTCCACTCTGTCCTGGTGGGCTGCCAAGTCGCTCTCGAAGGCCTCGTGTTTTCGAAGCAGTGCTCTGATTTCTATCAGGGTGGCTGTTTCATAGTCCTTCTGGGAGAGGATCAGTTCTTTACCTGAAAGAGAGAGAGAGATGAGGGTGAGTGAGAGCAACAACAAGATGATTAGCAGGTTAGATCTAACCACCGGACTCACTCAGTGTTGATGTACAAAATGACCCGTGGCGGCCCACTAGAGGCTGATTGCATTAGACAGACTCTAAAACCTTCAATCAAATCTCATTAGGAACAAACTGCTTGGATTAAGGAAACACCTGAATACTGAAAAGCTGGGAAAGAAGCAGAAACACAGATGCCTGTAGATAACATGGAGCTAAAAAAAGTCAAAATAAACAGATAAGCGCGCATACCTATGAACATACTATAGCAGAGAGATTTCTATGACTACGACTCACCGCTGGCCCAGTTCTCATGGTTGGTGGCTTTTTGACGAAACTTCTCAGCCAGGTGGTCCAGCCTCTCCAGCCTACGGATCTCTGTAAGCAGCCACTCCTCGTAGCCTTTCTCTGCCTGCTCCAGGCCCTGCCACGCACTGGCTATGTCCTGAATGAAAAATCAGTTTAAACTTATGATACTGACACGCAGCAAAGGGCCTCAAATGGCACATACAATCATGATGATAAGAATATTTGGAGTCATGACTTACAGACACCATCTTCCCCTCAGAGGGCATGAAGGCAGGCCGGTTGCTGATGCGCAACTTGGTCTGCAGGGTGTTGAAGTTGATCTCCAGCTGGCACTTCTCTTGCACCTTAGGGGGTTTGTGCTGGCGTCTGTAGTCTCTGAAGTCCTCCAGCTTCCTCTGCATCTCCGCCATGGTCTTCTCTGGGGTCCGGTTCTCCAGCCAGGGAGTGGTGCGGCGGATCCACTCCAGTAGCTGGGAAACACGAGGGCGACATGGGAATGAGTGGAGAGGCAGGAGAGCTCCATGTTAGGATTGCAGTGTGTCAAGAAGAGAGTGATGAATTATTAATTATTTTAGCAGATGGGTCTTAGCTTATTAAGGCATATATAAGAGAGGGAATGACATGTTTAAAAGTGTGGACTTTTATTTTGAAGTATTTTGATGTAATAGTTATATATTGATCATAATACATGAGGATATATACTATATATATTATATATTTTTCTTAACAAAATTTGAAATCATTCACCTCACTGGCCAGTCTCTCATACTCCTCCATCATTTTCTCATTCTCCTGGTTTACTCCGAGCACCTTGCAGATCCTGTTGGCAGCCGTCTCTGCCTGAGAGCACAAAGAAACGCAGCGAGCCACGCGTCCATTGATCCAACATTATCATCATCATAGATTTGTTGCTCAGAATAAGATATTGAAATAAAACGTAAGATAGATTTATGTGCCAGGCTCTGTCCTTAAAATACATATGGACAGGGAGCGGTAGCTTATCTTACTTAAAAATAGAATATTGGTAAGAGAATAGGTTCAGCCGATATACCTGCTCAGCACCAGCAAAAGCATGGTAAAAACAGGACACGTAGGTCATGATAGCTCTTTCGTCAGGCTTGGGGGTGTTGATGATATCTGTGGCATCGAGAGGAAGGAAAAGTCAAGGTGGCAGGAACGAAGAAAAAAGTGTAAAACTACCTTGGAGAATGGAAGCAGACCGAACCAGCGCAGCAAAGTCAACTAAAACTAAACTTAAATTGGGTACATCTATTCTGTAAAACATTACCTTCTGCGTCCAGCATTTTGGGAATGTCCAGGTGTTTCTCGGCTATGTCAAAAGCCAGGTTCAGGTTCCCCAGAGGATCATCCTAAATAAAGAAACACAATTCTACATCACTGAACAGCAATGCTGGACTTAAAATGCCACCGCGCTGACCTCCCTGCTATGGTGGACACATCACGCTCCCTGTTCACCTACTGTACATGCACTCGTTTTGAAATTTAGAGTTGAGAGAGCTGCTGCGCGAAAACCTAGAACTGCCTTTGTAGTTTTCAAATGTTTATGTTTATTGGCAACTTTCCCTGCAGTTCGATCAGGTCCCATGAAAAGGGTCTCAGTGGAATTTTCTCAAGGCCATTAACATAAAGTACTTTCTGTACATATTAAGGTTTGAAATACAGATTCAATGGTGACAATTACAGATTATTTTTTAAATCAGTCTGTAACATGTCAGAGTGATGTCTTTGAGATGAGAGACGATTTCAAAAGCAAGCAAATCCTCACTTTTAAGGATCCATTCTTCCGAACTGGCTTAAACTTTTTATAAATGAGTCAGCTATTAAATGATACACAAGAAAACATAAATATTGTATATTTCCTAAAATGATTTAATCAAAGATATCTGCTTGACTTTGACAGGAGAAACCAAGTGTTTTAAAAAGAGCGGGCGTGGTAAATTAGGCCAACAGCTGACAGTGAACCCTTCCCTGCTAATGGGACAACAGTCAGTAACGAGTGAGTAACAGTGGGGTAAAGGGATCATGCTATCATGCTGCTGCTATTGTCCCTATCTCTGTATCACTGTTGCACAATGGTAGGGAGGAGGGGTGGGGGCTCGCACACTACATGACAGGGCCAGCTGCTTCACAGACCCAGTGCAGGACAGAGAGAGAGGTGGATAAATACAGTGGTAAATTGATGACTGGATGGAGGGATGGCTGGATAGAAGGATACCCCAAGGCCTCTGCGTGTGCCCCCCCCTGACCGGAGCTGTCTCAGCCGGCTGTAACGCTGAAAGCTTAACGAACACGCTCACCTGGAGCCAGACTCAACAGCTGCCTGGCAGACGATGCAACTGTCTCCTGGCAGCATGAGCTGAAAATTCGAGGTGTGACTGAATGTGTGAATATGTCCAGTATGTCAAAGAGATTGAACGAGAGAGAAAAAAGCAGCAGAGAAGAACAGATATGATGTGTGTGTGCCTTATCTTTGACATTTTACCCCGACTGCCCTTTCTTAAGTATGAAAACCAGCAGAGTCATAATTAAGACTTGACTGCTAAGTATGATAGTAATCATTTCGGAGGCATCTTTCTGGCTTTCCTCCTGGACTGTCAGCCTCTAACTGGGGAACACTACGTGACTGCATGGACAATAGCAGAGGTAAAGCTAAGCCAGAGCTCTGCGGGGACTAGGCTCATGTTTCTGTGACTACTCAGGGTCAACTCCAAGTCAGGCCGGTGAGTTGTCTGCTGAAAAGTGTTTCTGCTTCTGTTTCCAAAACAAATGAAAATGTCACTCTTCGTAACCAGCCATGGTGTCCCCCTACTATACACAGTATCAGGTAAAGTTGCTATTAAATGAGGTCAGCCTGCTTTCTCATAAATACATGGTCTGAATTTTTATGCCACAAACTATTTATCCGCATGCACCTCAGGCAATCGTTGGATAAATAATTATCACAACCTGAACATTAACATTATAGACAACATCTCTATTCTGTTCTATGAAAACTGAATGTTGTCAGGGGAAGATAGAGTAAGTCTCAAATGTTTCCACAGCAGTCTTGGCATTCCCGTCTGTCTAAAGACAGCGCCTTCTTCCAGCAGTGAAAGGGTGCCTTACTGCTATTTGACAAACACAGGGAGGCTGTCAGCTGTGCACAGCTCACTGAGGCCCTCACCTGTTTCTTCACAAACACTGAGAATCCGTGCCATCTATATTATACCCACAACATTCAAATGAGCTGCGGATTTGTTTTCCCTGAAAAACACCTCGAGCTCAAACAGATGAGGGAAGCCAAACTTTGCATCAATTTATCATAATTTGTAGGGAGGTGTGCTTTGGTTTGCATATTTATCACTTGTGTCATACAAGAGAGGCCACATATCCCTACCATTAAATCCAAACATGACACAGCGGGGTGCGCAAAGAACACAGACTCACAAACTGAAGCAACAGCTTTTTTCATGCTAATTATGCTGAAATTGTGAACCGAGTAAATCAAGCTTTACTTAAGAATAACGAATCACGAGGTGTGACTAAATGAATGCACTCAGGATAAAAACATTCTGCAGTGAGGAAGAAACACATCCATAGATTAAGGTGGCATTATATCCATTAGCTAAATAACAACAGGGTTTATCTACGACAAACATTCTGGCTTTCAAATTAATTCACTTGAAATAATGTGCACTGTAAACAAGCTGGTCTGATGAATCGCCAAGTATCCAAAAGTGCCGTAAACAGTGCCAACAATCTAGTTCTTCTTAAACAGTATTAAAACTATATCTAACACTTCCCTGCATTAAGCCAAATCAAAACAGGAAACCAGGGAAGAACATAAGTCAACATGTTACAAAAAAAAAAATATATTAGTTCTATTATTTTGTGTCCAGAGTGAATTGTTGTCATCGGCTTCACACTGTGGCAGGGTTGTTATTTTAGTGTAAATCAGTGTGTTAGTGTTTGAGGGTCGAAACAAAGCATCCTGGTTACAAGTGAAAACCACACGACACCTTGTTGAGCTTAGAGTAGTCGAGGAGGTCGGGTCTGTGTCTATGAATCAGGGCGCAGAAGGCCAGGCCATCCTTCCAGCTTCACCAGCCGACGAGCAGAGAGAACCAACACGTCAGTTCAAACATGCTTATCTCATTCAGACGAAGCTGCTGGAGTCATTAAGTAGAGGCGCAGCATATAGATACAGATCTCGTGTGTCCATATGAAATGGAAACATTATTTTAGGAATTGTGTGCTGACATTGATCGTCCCTTTACTTGACAGTTTAGAATGAGACAAACTAGATAAGCTAGAAATCACATAAACTACTGCTACAACTAAACAGCGAGTAAACGAATTTATTTGATGTGTTGAAACTTACCTGACATGGAAGTTTTGGACATTGACATTCCTGTAGGGGGCAGTCTTTCTCTGACACCACAGCAGAAGACCTTCTTTGGCAGATGTTTCTGAGAACATGAATTCACAGTTATTGGTTACATCATATAATGTCGATCCGCGCAGGTTAGAGATTGTATTGCCGTCTATATGTACCTTCATTGGAGACAATGTCTATAGAAAATCATCCAGATTTAAATTCTTTGGATTTTATCACCTCACCTTCCACAGAAATGTCCTGAATGGCGAAGCGGAGGATGATAGTCCAGATCATACCAAGAGTCATCTTTACATTCCCGTCCACAATCTCTGAAAGTCAAACCACCTGTTACAATCAACCCGTGTTTGTGAGTTCAGATCAGGACAAGCGACGGCTTCACCAAACAGAGAGGCTGCAGGTACCTTCAGCTCCGATGGAGACCAGTTTCACTCCTTTGCTTGTGATGAACTCCAGCGCTTTGTTGACATTTGCAATCTTATGAAACCGCATCTTCCCTCTGTCCGGCTTGGGTAACCTCTCACCTGCAGAGAAATATTATTAACTACAATACAATCACATCAAAACTAAATAAGCCACTAAATGAATCCAACAGTGAATAAAATGTGCAATTTGAAAGGAAGTTATAAAACAGACATCCTCCTTTAGTGGTCTAACCTGAGATAACCTCCAGAAGCAGCATGAGTTTTAGTCCATTCCTGAAGTCCTCCTCAATATTTTCAATTTGAGTACCAGCTTTCCTCAGGTGGGAGTTACACCAGGCTGTGAAGGTCTAACAAGAAAGGGAGACCCGGGTCAATTAAAATGGGGATTCGATAAAAGGTCACCATACAAATAAATGGTATTGTGTACATGAAAACTGTTTATGTCTTGTAAAGCTCAGATAATTAGAAACAGACAAAACAGGAAAAGAAAACATTAATTGGATGACACTAATTGCATGAACACCCAAACAAACCGAGGCCCCTAACAACTTAACAAGTCCTCAGATCGATGTTGACCTCTTTGACCAGTGCTACATTGTCAGATTAACCGTCAGTGACCCATTCATGTCCGATTTCAACTTTTTTTCCTCCACAGCTAACAACCACAAGAGCAAATGGACTCCATGCGGGGCACTGAAATACAGTAAATCATGTTAAGACAGGATCATTGTCTTTCTCCTATTTTTATAAAGTCTCTCAATAGCCAGCGGCAGAGTCCGTTGGCGCTCAGCAGTGTATGGATGAAAGCTGGGAGCCGACCACAGAGCACATTCCGACCGATATAAGGTATTAAATTTAGACTGCTCTGCTGTGCCTCATGATAAGAGACCGGCAGGGGGGGAGAAAAAAAAACGGCAAAACGTCTCGCCGTGTGTCAACATGAACGAAAATGTCACGTGGACAGAGAACAAGTTTTCCTGTCACGTCACTTTCTGTCACTATTTTGCCACTTAAAACTGCGGGTGGTCACAGCCGCATGGAGATAGCTTTATCACGGCACATGTGTGCTGCTCTTCCAGGTCACTCTCATTACTGTGCTGAGGTATGAAGACTGACAGGCATGGAGAGAGGACGAAATACAAATATTTTTAAGGGTGTGGTAAAAGGATGAATAAATGCCACAATAAAAAATAAAAATTGGAACTTTTGTGATGATAAAAAACATTAAAAACGGAATATTATCATCGACTGGAAATGAAATGTTTGTTTATACATGCTTAAATCAATAAGGTGAACAACTGAACTGCAGCCTGTACATTTGTGATAAACAATGGCCTATAATGAAAGCTTTTTTTTCTTTTTCTTTATAAGCCTTAACCTAACAAAAACAAAAAGGTCTGAATTAGGTCAGTGATCGTGATTGTTTACGGTATGACCTGAAACATTTATTACAGCAGTTATTGAGGAAAGAACTGAAGCTTGCGTTACTTGTGTGTGCAAGGAAGATATTTTATTTTAACATTTCCCAGCCCTGATTCGTACTCGTCCTTTCTCCCGGTAGGACTGTGTATGGGTGCCCAGTCGGTTACTCATGCTTCCCGCAGGGTGCCAGGTGCAAAACCAGAATCTTACAGGCTTTAGAGCAAAGGCCATCACATTCCACACTGAGTGAGTCCACGGGGTGTATGTGACATTGAACTGCTGCCCTCCTTGTTAAGAAACGTGGCCCGCTGGCCCCTCCAAATTTGACTCCGCCTCAGTCGTAGAACCCTGCTGCCCACTTTCCAAGCCTGCCTCCCTCTCCAGCACTACTGACCAGTGACGATTAAAGCTAAAAATATTTATGAATCACGTCCAGAGAGAACCAGCCCTGTCACTGAACTAGCCGATGCCTTTCAGTAGGTCAGAGGCTGGCCAGGCTTTGTCCGGGAGGAGGATGGAAAATAAATGAGAACTGCATGGAGAGCCTTATAAATGGATGATGAGGTTTTCTTCTTATTCTGACTTCTATTTAACTTACAACTTAAAATCAATTGCTTAAAATCAATTTATAACACTCCTGCGCTCGCACTTAATGTAACACCTGGCAGCACAAGATGAACTAAAGTCTGGGGATCAGTCTTTGTAATATAAAATGGGAACTTAAGGTTTTATCTCCTTAATAAAACTGTCACCATCACATCAATATCAGCTAAAGAAAAGCCACCGCAGCAGTTGAGCAGGGTTTAAAATAAGACAATCGCACCATGGTTCAGATTATTTGGAAAATGTGACTAAAAGTAGCTCCTAATGGAGCAAAACAAAAGTCCTGCTCCCTGTCAATGCCAGGCAGCGGGATAAGATACATGACAGGTTGGCCTGGGGGAACATAGCAGCTTCATCACAGCGCCAAAAAGAAACCCTATCCCGGCGATACTGTATGCGGCCATCATTTATCAATTCTGATCATTCTGAACAGCTGCACTCTTCAATGAGCGCTCGTCAACTCCAAATTACAATCAGTAAAAAGATAAACACTGGAAACATAGCTGTGCATGTGGACCAGTTGTGTTGCTGCCTTGTGTTACCACAAATACACAGTTTTGTCATCTCGGTGGGGGGCCACAGGAGGTTATAGGCATGAGGGGGCTGATGGGCTCCAGTTGTGCACAGAGCTGCAGTTTAAGGCCAACTTGTTAAAGCCTTAAAACCAACTGAGAGTGTCAGAGGCCGAGGCTATATTGAGTTGAGCTGGTGTGCTGGCACAATATTTCTCCATAGTTTCTATAAACAAAAGAATTCCACCACCAAGGACACTGGATTAACCCTACTATAATGCCTTTTGGACGCAGGGGGGTTAAAATTAGATGTAGCCGTCCATTCTAATCCCGAGAGTGTCATCATGTGTTAGAAGCATCTGTTGACAGCTCGCATTCCGCGCGTATCAGTGGAGAGGCAGCAGTCTGGAGAGCCGCTGGAAGGCAGAGCTATTGTTAGCTGGTACCCACTGCATCCGTCCGTCAAGCAGCCCCAGACCCCGGACCCTGGACCCCGGCTGCGTCAAGACAGCCGCGCGTAACGAGAACCACACCGGAAGTTCGGTGGTGGCGTGTCCTTCGAAATAAAACTGAACGTGAAACTCGATTTGTGTAAAATATTAATAATAATAATTTCTTATAGTTGTAAATTAAACTGCCCTGGTCTAGTCACGTTTTAAAAATATTTTTTTTCCTTACTAAAAATTATTTGCATTGCACCACCTATCTGCTATAAGCTATCTTAGCTAAATGTAGGTAGCCAGGAAGAGAAATTAAAGTTGATGCTTTAACTGTAACCTATTTAATTGTTTAATTATTTTTTTCTACTTTTATAGTTTAGGTGATTTAACGCTTCCAAAATCGCATTATAACATTTAAACTAACGGGTAACGGTTATAAACGGTTATTAACGGTTATTAACGGTTATTAACGACTACCGGAGATGTGCATTGTGTTGTTTTGTGTTGCGCCCTTTCCCACGTACAAAACAAACAAAAAAATAATAAACTATAAATGACATGACTTCATTAACTTCTATTATTATCAATATATATATATATATATTAATTGTCATTTTATCTGTAGATAAATATGCTTTACGCCCTCGAAAACGTTAGCTCCATCGTTGGCTGTTTTAATTTTGAAACTCTTAACCGGATATGCAGCTCTATAGTATGTCTGCTTGACGTTTGTCTCCAAATCTAAAACTACGTTGTCCGATAAAAAAAACAAAAAACATAGTAATGAGGGTATAAACTATTAGTTTTACTTTTATTTTAATTATTTGAACTTTAACAAACTTATGTGACTCGTAAAAACATCGTTACATTGTTCTACATCCATCACAAAGTGTCTAAACAAAGCTAGGACTCCAGTTTTATTTTGAATTTTTTAAAGTTTCTTTGACTTACTTTCCTCTGCTGCTGTTCCCAGGCCGGGTCCAGCAGCATGTCCCTGTCCCACTCATCCTCCTGTAGCATGTACTCATCCTCGTAGCCGTTATCATAGTGCACCGTGGTCTCCACCTGGGTCATTGTCATCATTGTGCCGTCAGTTTCTGTTCCCCCCGATATTCAACTACTTGTTGTCCTTAACGTCGGACAGCTGGATTAACTGTGGATAGCTTCCTGACTTTCTGCAGCTTCTTCTTCTTCTTTCTCACTCTTCTCTCTTACGCTTGCCCTTGTCCTCTCGACCTAACAGACGTCTGGCCCCTGGTTGCCACAAATGAACAAGCGACGGTATCATTAGTACTAGAGGGTCACGTGACGCCTGCATACCTTTCCCCAAAAATCCCCATCATCATCATCATCACACACACACACACACAGCACACAGACACACACCCACAGACAGACACTACTACAGCAGGATTTCAATAAATCAGTCTTTATTGTAGAAAAAACAATTCAGACTTTCATTCAAGACAACATAACATAAACACTTGGGACATATAAATAAAGTATTTCTTCCTTGGAAAACCCATATATATTCTTACACTGACCAACACTGTTACAAACCCACTGGGATCATTCACTCTGTGAAAAAAAATGGGTATTTTTTTGGCATGGCAGAATGTGGTGTGTATTCAGTCTGAACAATGTAAAACACGTGAAATATAACACTAAAGTTTGCGCAGCACTGGGATGCATGTAACTGTGATCTGTGGCCCGGTTAAAGTGTGTCCGTGCGTTTGTACACACTTTTTGTTCAAGTGCAACAAATCTTAACATAGCGTGACCATTGAAATGAATACAAAAAAAAAACAAGCACTTTGAGGCAGCCAGAAGTGTGTGAGATGATGTGTGTAGAAAAAAACAACCCTGCGTTGACTTTATCAGTTCTGGTTTGTTACGCAACTTACAGGGAATAAAGTTTTTTTCTTTTCACCCAAGTAACAACCATGGGCTGTGGTCAGATTTTTTTGGAGCTGACCATTCTTTTTTATGTGCTGAGTCCGTTCATTCCTTTCACAGAGCACTAACTTTGGTTTTTAAGTTACTGGAAGCACAGATTGCTAGCACATGTATATCAAGGAAAGTTGGAGATTTGGTGAACCTGCTGCACATCTATTGTAGAGTCATATGAAAGGGAAAGTCTGAGACATGATTCAACTGCAATTTTACAAAAAGTAATAACAGTTTGCAGCCCTGTTGTATGTCAATCATGTTCTCAAAAACCACAGACCAAAGTGCTCCGTTAATGAATTGAACACAATGAATAAGAGAGGCCTCTGAAAAACCTGAACTGTATCTTTAAAAGGTCCGAACTGACAGGGAGGAAGCTGCTCCCTGCAGTCACTACAGAAGAATAACCTCACCACAGAGCTAGAGTTCATACAGAGTGCAAAGAAGGACACATGGGTGGGTGGGGGGAGTGAAAAGGAGTGTTTCTCAAAACCATCCAACAACCTGAAGAACGTGTTATCTGTCACAGCGATGCTAATACTGTCCAAGGGGCTCGACGTTAACCCAAACAATCTCTGGTCTCAAAGCAATAAAAGCTGGGAGAAGGAAAAAAAAGGAGGGTAGTGTTTGTAGTGAGGGAATGAGCTATGTGGACCCCATGTATCTGTATGCATCATCTGTGATCTGCAGCAGTGTTCTTGGGTCCTGGGTGGTTCACATGGAAGGGGAGAGAGAGGGGGGTAGGGAGGTTTTCCTTTTTGATCAGTCACTTTCACTCAGGCCACATGGTCGCCGCCACTCCTGGCCTCGTTCATGGATCCATTTGTTTGATACTAAAAAACAGAAAGAAAAGAAAGAGAACTTTAATCTAGACTTTTATTTACTTGTCTCTTATAAACCCAAGACTAGGTCTGACTCGCTGGGATAAACTGCTTTTAAAAATGACCCTTCTCGCCAGCAAATACTCTCAGGATGATTTTTGGATGTTTTTTTAGGGAAATGGAAAAAAAGAGGAGCTCACCCCACTTGTTGCCCACCAACACTGGACAAGCTGCATGTCGGGTGCTGTAGTCTCCCTCTCCGCTGGGAAACAGATTGTACCAGAAGACTGCAGTGCCCTGGAATGCACACAAACAAGAGTCAACAGAGGTCGGAGGTGTTGTACACCCACCAGGAAGAGACAGGAATCCCAGAAAGTCAGTCTGTCCTAAAATCGACTCCCAAAGAAAGATTATGAATGCTGCAGGGGACTATGACAAGATTTATTAATATTATAGTGTGTAGCAGACAACCTGTCTTTTAATTTAATTATATAATATGATTAGTTCAAACATGCTACTGAGTCCTTATCAGTGTGTCGTAGTAAGTGGTTACCTTTTGGGGCCAAACTACTGCACCAACATCTGGGAATACTGTGGCTCCACCAGCTGCTACATCACTCATCTACAACAAAGAAAAAGTTCAGTCTTTATCTGTCATATCAAATAATACTACACACATACATTTGTGGACAAGATATCACTGTACTGGTTACACACCTTTAATGTTTTCTACACGGTTATGATCCAACTGTTTCTGTATTTCGTGATACCGTTTACAGAAACTATTACTCATCCATCCCGTCGTTCTTTGTTCCAGTAAAGCGGAACACCCCCTTTTGGCTTCAGCATAGTAAGTCCTGTTTTAACTCAGATGTTACTTCTGTGACAGCAAAAGAGTTTGCACATTGGCAAAGGCCATAATCAGAGACGACAGATACTGCAGTCCTTGGTGTGTAATACCAGGGTGTCACCCAGAGCAAAAACCGAAGGTGAAATTTTATGGTGAGCGTCATTCCTTTATTCATTTCATTGGCTCACAGCCCATCTAACCACAGAGACTAAAATTTACTCCGCACCATGTGGGGTGAGAGAGTTCATTGCTTTGACTCATTTTTATTAAACCCACCCAGTCACTTCAAATAACTCAACAACAAAGGGCGACTCCTTTTTTTGCTGACTTTTAGATCGATAATTGCAACTGTACAGAACTGAAGGCACGTGGTGTAGTATGTCGTCAAAATAAGGTTTAACTAAAATGATCCTGAACGCGTGACGCATGGACACATGCGCTCTTGCACACAATTTTTCAGGTTTTAAAGAGGATATAAATTATTGATTTGACACTTTGTTTCTGCCATCGAAGCTCAATCATTCCTAAAATGAGTCAACTATTCAAACCTATGATGCTATGTTTTTTTATTGCTGTACCATTTTATGATCACAGTTCATCATGAGATAATCAATATCTTTGGAGACTTTACTCACATAGAAGAGCCACGTTGCTATGCGATTGCCAGTGCCCAACTCTTTAAAGGCATCTGGCTCATCTTTCTGTAAAAAAAGAGTTAACATCAGGTTATTCTGCCATATCAATGACTGATGTACATTTATAGATATCAACTTGTGTCAATCACAAAGGATCTTACCCTTCCAAAGTCAAAGTGAGGTTCGTATTGACCTCCAACGCCATAATTTGCAACCTACAGAGATCCATAAAATGTGATGTAAGTGTCACAAATGTACAGAGACAGACCAAAAGTGGCTTCCTGAGGGCCAAGGGGGTTGTTTGAATTTATTTTTTATACGTATATATGAATAAATCTTAAAAAATAAAAATCAAAGAACAAGAGGAGAAAACTGATAAATATCCACAGTTTTCAACTAATGGACTAACTCTTTACCTGCAGCTCTTCTGCAGTGTCCATTTCCAGGCCTGTGAGATCTTCAATCCTCTGGTTGATCTTGTCGATCATTGGATCTTCGTAGCCAGTGAGCCAAGCGCTGGAATAGAGGAGGGAGAGCACAACAATTGAGAAAGAAGAGGAACATGTTGTACAGTATGTCGGTGAGACACACATTTGTCCACTAGATGGCAGTAAAGACTTTTGTAATCGGCGAATGTCATGCTGAAAACTTGCCATGAGAAGCTCAGCGCAGAAGTTAAAGTTTGGCATTACAAAACAGGAGAGAAGGGAAGTGGAAGTATGGAGACAATGAAAAAACAGGAGACCAGCCCAAGATTCAGAATCTCCAATCAGCTCAGGGTATGCGGTTGTTGTTATTTCAAACTATGTGTGCGTTTGGGAATGTGGACATTTTCATACAGGAGTCTGGTTGAGGATGACGACAAAATATTTTCATGGATTAACTTTCTTGACACTACATGCCTTTCATATTCACTCTCACAACCCAGTCTAAGAGAAGGCCCCTGTCATAACTTATTAAAACAGGAAACCACTGTGGTTCTACTGACCGTATCATAAAAGTCATTTTGGCTAGTGCATTAAAAGGCCACAGTGTCGCAATTTAAAAAATGAACTAGGAGATGACTCCCACCCCCCACCGTCTCATGAATTTGTGTGTAAGAGAGACAGTGTGATGAGTCATACTTATATAGCTACCTTCTGTTGTTAATAAGTAAAACTTGTGAAGGGACCAAATGGGAGCCAACTAACTTTTTTCCTGATGCGCAGCCAGTTCAGAGAACGGTCACACTCTGAGCACAACCATCTGTTAGTCTGTTCTCTTTATTACTTGATTTCCAGTGAATTTGGAATTGCATGCTGGCCAACACGTACACATGTAAAAACATCAAGAGGGCCACCACACCCTTGGTCTCACATGGACACGCACCCAAACATTAATTACCAAGAACAGTAAAACCCAAGAAACGTTGGGGGTTTTGGTAGCGTGCTATTTTTAGGGTGGGTTTTAAGTCTAACTTTTTTGACATTTATGTTTACTACAATGCGAGGCACCTAAAATCTCTTTCTCCACACATTTGCAGCATCCATCTTGTTTTAGCATGTGCACCCAGACGTCTTGATCTATCATGCTGATATGGAAGTTAAAAGAAGCAGTGTAAAATTCACAGCAGCTTTGATTCGATCCGATGCTCTGGATCTCAAATAACCTGAGAATGAGAGCAGGATGAAAGAAAAGAAGGTTGTTACTGCCACTGCACAGTTCCATGAAAATCCCTACATCACTGGGTAAGAAGAATATTTCAGCTACACCAAAAAACAACAGAAGAAAGGGTTGTTTAACTTGATTTCAACCAAATTAAACTCTCCTCTAGTGTTAGTTTTCCAGGTGTAGCTCATAATCTTTTATTTCATGGCGATGACCGAAGTGTTTCAGATAGAACACAAGAGATAAAAGATAAAGAGATGGACGGAGGAGGGTGGGGAAGGCACCGTGACAACCTGCGACCCCTTACCTCTTGGAGACTCTGTATTGGGCCGTGGTAAGTTTCCCAGTTTGAGGGTCATGCACCGTGGCTCGCCTTAACTACAGTAGTTTCCCCAGCGGAAGGACACACGCAGGTCGAGGAGCAGATACAAAAAAGGAAGGGGGGGGAAAAGTAACGATGGAATGTGACACAAAGGACAAGTGAGAAGTAAAAGTAGGAATGAGGGAGAGAAAAGACAGGAAGAACTGGTCACTAGTTGTCAATGTTATTCTTAAGAAGGTTTAAGAGAGTGTATCACAAGGCAACGCTAGAAACCAAATTTTAAAATAAGAATATTTACCACTGAAATAAACGAGTGCCCCTGATACACCTCTTAGCTCCAAAAGCATCTATGTTAATATAAACTAGTGGAAAAAAGGTAACACATGTCCCCCCTCCTTTTTTCTTCTTGTGTTACCTTTTTGTAAGACTCCTGAGCAGAATCAGAAACTCCAAAAACAACACAATCCTAAACACTCAACCATGAGCTCTAAGAAAGCATTTCCCTTTTTTCTTTTATTTCTGTGCCAGAGATAAAAGCAAACATGAGATGATATAACATGTTTTAGAAATCAATAATAGTCTAAAAAGGTTTAGAGATGCTTCATAAAGCTTTGATCATTCTCAGCTGGATCCTGTGCTTCAGCTCAGGAGCCTTTACGCTTGGGAAGGTCGCAGAAATCGAGTCGCACGCACAGGCGGGAATACAGAGAAGTGGGATGAGTTCTTGAGAGAAAAAAGGAGGAGAAAGATCTCCCTTTCTCCCTCTGGGCTCCCTTCTATATCCTCTGTTCATGGTGGCTTCCTGGCTGTGCCTTACCTTTTGCTGATCCGGTACGGAGCTGTCTCTAGCACTCCTGTGATGGGGTTGGAGATGGTGGCCCTGCGTAGCTGTGAAGCCAGGGACATGATTTACCCACACACAGACACACACACACACACACAAATACGCAAACATGTGTGTGCCTGTATGCTTGCCTAACTAATAGCGTCACATCAACCAGCTTCACAGCTTTGACCTCAACACAATAAACCACATGACAGACACAGAAAGTACACGCATCATGTGGCATCATGGGAGCACCGAAACCAGTGTGAACCGCTTACTCGTGGCTTTGCCAGCTGTTTGACCTTCTCGATTTCCTGGTCAGAGATGATGTCAATGTAGCGGACAATGTATGGCCGATCCCACTCATCTTGCTGCCTGACGGGTGCCAGCAGATACCTGGGGTGGCGATTGTTGTCATAGTAACGGCAGAACAGCCGACTCTGCCTGCGGGGGGTCTGATTGAGAGAAAGCAAAGCGATCAAACCGAGGTGCGTTTACTAAAATAGGAATGGTGTTTTTGCGTATCCCTTTGTATTCCTCACCAATTTGATGCCCTCCCCGCGACAAAGCATCTCGTACTTCTTCCTCTCCGGAATCACGTGGTTGGAGATGTTCTTTTTTGCCTTTTTCGTCTTCTTTTCTTTTTTTACCGCTACCCCTTCGTCCTTCTGTTTTTCTTCCTCCGCAGCCTTTCTCTGCTTCTCCAACTGGAACTCGAAATACTTCAGGTTGCCCTTGGCGCGTTGATGCTCTGGGTCTGGGAAAATGAGAGGCCAACAGAAATAACAAATGTGTGATTACAAATAGTGATGACCGCAGCAATGTCACCTAAGAATATCGCACCGCCTATAATCAAAATAACCTGAGCTTCCAACACAACATGATTATATGCTATTTATTCTAGTCTGACCTTTATGCTGTTCTCAGTAACAAGATGTACAAACAAGAAACATTTGATCAGGGGCTCATTAATAAGGTCAGCACAAGACAATGGCATGAAATGTATTGTACATGCTTAATCACCTTTTAGTTTCAAATAGTCTCATTTCAGGATTAACCTCACCTGCAATCTCAATCCCACAACCCCTTAACCAGACTACACAAGATCCAATCTAATCAGATGCAGGTTCTACAATTATTTATCGTCAAATAAAAAAAATCTTAAACCAATCTTGATAACCCCTGGTTTTATGTAGGTGATAAAACCAGCATACTGTTTCTGTTTCTGGACAAAACTTCACAGACTTGTAATGCCATGGTTGTTTTGGTCTAACCATGGTGATAGACTATTCATGTCTGTGTGGCCTGGAAATGTTGGCCTCAAGTTCACCTCTGTTTACTATGTTATTCAGTTCAACACAGAGCGACTGTCTCATTTATCCGACTTACTGACTTGGTTCCAATTTAATTTGAATAATCCATCCTGAAGTGCTCCTCTTTTTTTTCTGTGTTTGGTAAATAAGAATTATTTCCACATTTTACAAACTTATTTAATGCTAAATAAAAAGTCTGGTGCCTGGGCAGGATGGGACAAAAACCGATAAGCCTCAGAATGAAATGACAATATCACTTAAAACACACCTACCAGTGTACTGAAAGTTCTTTATAGTGTGGAGGGACTCACCCAGTTCAAGCAGCTTCTTGGTGTACACCAGGGCTCGCTCTATCTCCCCCTGCTGGTAGATGGCGTAGCTCAGGTAGTCGAGCACCGTCACCTTATCTATACTGGATTCCTCTCCCTCCTCAAGCTGTTTCAGGGCCTGGGCCATCCACAGCTCTGTGTGGTAGTAGTCAACATCGGAGTAGGCGATCTTCCCGAGCTCATAACAGTCCTCCACTGTCATTTGACTCTTGTGTTTCACTCCTAGTATGCAGAGGAAAATAGGCAGAATATTGACATAGAAGATAACGAAACAATACAAGAAACAGGGAAAACAAGAAAACTGAACATGATCTGCTTTTTACTGTTCATGCCTGTTACTTGTTATCTGTAATTTGTGATGTAATGCCTTTACCAGGTAGGGCTCCTGTAGAGATGGTGTTAGCATCTAGTCTGTAAGTGTCTTGTAACCGGAGGAGAGCTTTAGCAGCCCCGGTCTGGTCCTCATCTGTGGGGAAGTACTGTCTCTGGATGGTCAGGTTGGAAATGAATCCTGAGAGAGCGAGAGATGGATAGGAAAGGACAAAAAAAGATATACTAAGATGATTCTGTTACAACCAGACAAAAAATACTATATTCTAATAGTCAGTGAAACAGCTTGAAGTAAATTGATCTTACATTAAGCCAGAAATGTAGCAATAATTAAAGATCAACACATCTTTACATATGTATATATAAGCTCCTGTTTCCTTACCATCAGTGGTGTCACTGAGTACAAGGCTCTCCAGGTCCCCCCACTCAGTGTTCAGCCTCTTCATCAGTTTGAAGGCATTAACAGGGTGTCCCAGGAAGCCCTCAGGGTCCTGTGTGGCTGCGGCTGACAATGTATCCAACTTATCAGCCCACCTATCACAGAGATGTTATTAGGCACATTGATTACACTTGATTTTCAACGACTAATAAATTCCCACTCTTAAATTTTAAGATTGTGTGTAGTACAGGTGCATTTATGTGTGTAACTGTACAAACTCACCGTTTCACACGCTCAAGCTTGGTCTCCTCCGCTCTGATGTAATCTTTTAGAGAGGTGACAAGGTCTTTTTCTGTGTATAACAGATCTGTCATCTGGCCTGAGGAATGCAAATCAAAAACACACTTCACCATCAACACTGCAATGACAACTAATCTCATCAGATCATTAAAACGATCCTACGATGCCACGAGAGGTTTCGCTTCTGTGAGAAGTTAGAAAATAAGATGAGTGGCGTGAGCTTGTTGCTGCTGGTTTTACCTGTGGAGGTGAAGAAGTCGTTGTGGGCCGAGAGCGACTGCAAGCAGCTCAGCAGTAATACACACCAACACGGCAGCTCCATCCTGAAGAAAGAGAGAGGATTAGATGTGCGGTTCAATAAATTAACTCAAGGATCTGACTCATATTATAGCCACAGCCTAATATTGCAGTCTGTGGCACTCTAACATCCATGAAATCAGACAGATGTTCTAAACTTTTATAAACATTTTTAAAGTTTTAGTCATCTACTGCCTGGGTTACTTGAGACACCACCCAGTGAACCACATCATTCAACATTCCAGACGTTACAATTCATCCAGAGCGTACTGCTTTTCCCATTGTCCTAAACCTCCCTGGTCTTTTATGCCCAGAGATGCTCCCAGCCAATTCAAAACCTGGTTGTTAGCATCATTTAAAAGCGGATAATCCGCAGACCTACTTTGCACGGTTTAACTTTTCTCGTCTTGGCAGCAAGGTCTGCGGACTGTCCACAGCAACTGGGGCATTGTTTTCTGGAGAGGCATGTTGTTGTTGAGTTAGCAGCACTTTGGTCAAAGCTATCTGCCTCTATTATCAGAGGGAAGTTGGAATATATGAGATATGATTTGGGTGACTGCAAAAAGACTAATCAAAGCCGTGAAGTGAAAGACTTGGAGGATCTCCTCAATGCTCTTGGAAGTGCAGCCTCGCAACCACCACCACACAAAGCCAAATATAAGTCTGTGGTTGTCGTCACTGTGTTTTGGCACAACCATAACTGCCACAGAGCTTCTGGCCTGTGAGGAGTGGCTACCCATTCAGACAGAAATGAGAAGCAAGTGCAGACAAACTGGCAGGAAGAAATGTGCAGTGGCACAGTAAGGTGTGAATGTCTGTACTGTAGCTGAAACAGTAGACCTGCAAAGGACAATAACATCCGGATTTGGACGTACATCAAAAGCCACATAACAACAGACGTAATGGGATACATGTGTCCCCAATTTTGCTTTAGAAAACTCCTGGATCCATTCACATGGATCCTGACCTGCACTTAAAAACAAGTGGTTCATTCTTTGGCTAACTTTCCACAAACCTAATGCAATTCATTTAATCACGTTTGAGATATCCTGTTAACGAACTTACCAACAAATGAAACTGGACTAGTTGAAATTGGCTAACCTTCTGTGAAGGACACTGTGATAAAAATACTTCCAGTGAAACCGAAAAGGAAGCGGTCATGGAGGAAAATGCTGGAAAGAAATGATTCCGACAGAAGTCTCAAGCTGTGTATGTGGAGCTGTATGTATTTATTCTTTCTCTGAGGGATTTAAACCAAATCCTGTTTGTGTTACCAGCAAGGATAAGTACATGACCTTTGGATGTCTTAGTGGATTATGTAGTTTATATATAACACAAGACAGAAAACAAACTGCGCAGGGCTGTTTAAATAAGAGCGGGTGTATCAAGGTGTATCAACAATGTGAAGCTAAACTGGCTGTAAACTCTTAAAACCATTGACAGAGAATCCAAAACAGCAGGCTCTGATTTTAGGAAGAAACACATACAAGATGTGTTTCTTCCTAAAAATCACACCTTAGTTTAGAACTGTAATGATTAGTCACAATTAATCAATCAATTAATTCATCCAATAAAAAATATATAATGTATCTGCAACTCTTCTGATAATCGATTTGAAACATTTGAGGGTTCCAAGTTGTTTTTCTTGGACTTAGATTACAGTAAATTCAATATCTGACTGTTCAGAATTCAAAAGATATTGCCCAGGAAATAACAGGCAGATTAATAAATGAAAATTATCATTAATAGCAGCCCAAACTTGGTTAAGTTATTTCTTTAAGTGGCTGCTTACGTTCAAATATCGACCTCTGATTTTGGCCAGACAGAGAAAGAAGGTCTCTGAAACGTTAAAAAGGAGGTTTAATTTCATAGATAAGAACACGTACAAACACTTCTATACGCATTCAGACTTGCTATACACACACAAAGACACACTCCTAGAGGCACAGTTCAGGTCATGCTTGAGACGTGCATCCATGCAGCTCTGTTATGTCTTTCACTGAAAGTGGACAACAAGCTCAGACAGGTTCTGACTTTGCCACATGGACACTCCTGCCAGTAAAAATAAAGGAATTACTTCATATGATATTTCAATTGAAGTCAGCAGCAAAGAGGAAAATAAACTTTCTTTATGTATTTGATTAAAGCAAAATTTAATTACATTAAATTATATTAAAAAGGATGCTGCAGGGCAAATGCAGATTGCCATTATCCCTACTTGTTATGATTATATTCCCATAATCAGTGGTGCCACTCACAAAAATACCATAAGTAAGCTTGTGCCACTTACATTTCCAGGATAAAAACTTGGCAGAGTATAATTATTATAATGACAGCTACTGTGCTTTAGCGTGTCATAATGTTGTAGAGGTGTACTGTCAAGCTTAAAGCTGCAAATTATAATTCAGATACACGTGCCATGCCACACACCAGGGTGAGAGGTAGTGAGAGTGTACGTGGTATGCTGAGGACGCCCACTCACATTCCCATTTAACATTTAACCCGCCAGACAAGCGGCGGTTTTGCATAAGTTTGTTTCCTGACCTTCCAAACTATGTGTAAATTGGGCTGTGTTCTGTTCAGACACGTTCATTAAGAGATCGCAGCCTCTTGACAATTCCAGGTAAAAGAGGATCACACCGGCGAGGAAGGATCCACTTTAACAAACAGATAACGAACTGAGACGTTCACTCTGTTTCATTTACTGATTTACTGTTGTCACTTCTACTAATTTACACAGAATAACTTTCAACAACCCCCCCTCCCCTGAGGATGAGGAGTGAACCATCTATTAGTGGAATTTAATTGTAGGAAAGAGAAGCAGTGAAAAAAATAAAAAATGGATGGAAACAGGAGGAGTGGAGTCTTTTCTCTTGGTGGAAAAAGCTACAAAATATGATATTTCAAAACCCATGAACGCCCGAGGGGACCTTTTTGCTCTTTCGCTCTGCAAGAGACAACACAGGAACCAAAGATGTTAAGAAACATTTATTCACAGTATCTCTGCAGGGGGGAAATTTAGCCTGATAACATGATTTATCATAACACTACTGTATGCTAGTTCCTATTACTAAATGCTCAGAGCAATACACTAAAAAGGTTTAAAAGTCTTGCAAGTGATTTTCTAGTAGCTTCTTTGGACACTGGCCTCATCTCAACTGTCTTTCTCCAAGTTTTTTTTTCTTTACTGGGCAGTGTGAAGCTGGCTGTGTGGAGTCGGATAACACAGGATGTGGATGGGAAGAGAAGGACTGCCACGTCTTCGCCCCTCCCCGCCTGGAGGAAGCTCATGTGCGGACCGAACATAGCTCAATGGAGTCTCAACTCATTTCTCTAACCTGCAATAACCCCCCACACTGAAAACTAACTTTAAATGAATATTTAAAAAAAAAAAGGGCCGGTGGTGCAAAACTAGTCTCTGCTTTAACGCTTGTTCAAGTTTCTAATGAATGCACGCTCTCTATCCCTAAATAACCTTAGACATAGATATAGTTAAATATAATACGTGATATTTTGAGTGTTATTGAGTGCAGCCGTGCGGAGGCAGCAGCAGCATCCTACGCTGCACTGTACAGGAATGCTACGACAAAAAACAAAGCGTTATTGTCTTTTCTGGCTACTTAAACTAACTGAACTCAACTAATTGTACTCTATATTAATAAGTCCATGTTTATTATATTGATATCTGCAGCCGGGAACCATCACAAATATCCAAAAACAAAAGTTAGTTTGGCTCGTTTGGAGCTAACGCGGCTAGCTTAGACGTTAAACTAACAGTAACGGTCGAAAGAGACGTATAACGTCTTTTTAGAGGTCGCTCCTAACTCAAAAATAAAATAAAATGACAGTGTAGTTGACATGAGAGCGACCTGAAAAGCAACAGCTTTTGTTATCGTATCTCATTCACGATATTTACCTTAATGAGAGCATCCAGTAGCTGAATGTGAGTCCTGTCCTCGGCTTGTAGTCACAAACGCTCGTACAAAAGAAGAGGATGTCAAGTCCGGTGGTGCTCCTCCGTCCTATCTGTGATTTTTCGGTGTACTCTTGGCCATCTGGTGGTTACGGCTGGTTTTCTTAAGTCTGAATGCTACGTGCAGATCCTCACATGCGTGCAATGCAACTCCTCCTGCTGCTGCTAGAGACTTTAGGGGTTGTCGTTTGTAAATTACTTTTTTTTTTTTTAGGGGAGGTTTACCCGTGCAGAAAGTCATGGATGAGTGTTTTTTAAAAAAATTGGGTTTTAATGTAAAAGAGTGTGTGGCAGCTAACGTCAGCCTCATGCCACGTGTTGTGCAGTAACACTGATTTTTTTCCTTTTCTCATGCAATCACTTTTTTTTTTTTACTATGTAACCTCACTGCCATAAAAAAATGACAATGCTCATGTTCAATATCTCAATTCAAACTGATGTTTGCAATGTTTAAACTTGCATTTTCACCTGCAATCCACTAATTTCCCCCACACATTCCAGAAACCCCCCCTCAGCTTCCAAATAAACAGTGTGAGTGTAGGGAGTTCAACAGGGTGGAGCCAAGTGTGTGTGTGAAAGAGAGAGTAGAAAACTATTAGCTGTACTGCAATATTTCTGGTATGCCAGATGCAACACATCTCAACTGGATGAATCTCAGCCCCTTTGTAAACTCTACACACTATATTTTGTGATAAACACACACGGATACTGTTAAAATGACCACATGACTCATCTCATGGAATAAAACCGAATGTAACTGATGTGAAATGTTACAAATACACTTTTATTAAAGTATATATTTCTAGCTACTATCACCAAGCAAAATGTCACACAGCTGTCACAGAATGAAACGTCTGTATGATTATTGCTGTTATCGACGCATAGCACAAGAAACACTGTGTGGAAGGGAGCAGAAGATTATTTGTAAAAACTATACTCCTATTCAGTCTTTCTTCCTGTACAAAATCCACCTCTGTTTGTTCAGTCTCAGATTATTTGACACTTTTCTTTAAAAAAACAAAAAAACATCCATTGTACCATTCCCACTCTTACTCCAGTCATCGGCGGATGTCGTCGAGGGAGGTGAGTCTGCTCCCAAACAGCTGCTCCTCATAGGTCAGCAGCTGACGCAGGAAGTTCACATTAGGTGCCGTGCATGCCCTCCTCTCCTTCAGCCAGCGCAGGGCGTGAAGCAGTGACCAGTGTCGATGCTCCATGAGGAAGGCCAGCGTCAGTGCTGAGCTGCGACTCCTGCCCATGCTACAGTGGACCAGAACGCGGCCGGCAGGCTCAGTCCTAAGCGCGGCGTTGATGAATCTGGATGCCAGTGGTAGGGCCTCAACCAGGTCCTGTTGGGAGTCGTCGCTCAGACGCAGCCTCAGGTAGCGCAGCATGTTGGGGAAAGCCTCTGGGCAGTTGGCAGTGGCATCGACCACATGTGTAATGTGTAGATTCTTGATGATGCGGTAGTCAGAGGCGTGGGAGGCCGACCCCTGGTAGAGGGCTCCTTCCAGGATCTCTGAGGGGTAGATAGTGAGGGTGTGACGCTCAGGTTCCAGAAGGACCATTCGTGGTGTGCAGAGGAAAGGGTAGAGGGCATTGAAGGCTGAGAATCCCCCTAACAGGATGATAGGGTCCATACCCAAAGCACTTAGTTGGAAGAAACAGCGATGCAGGTCTGGAGAGTCTGCCTTGGCTTTCACACTGCCCACTGCATTGCCCAGAGAGACACATAGAAAACAGTGACAGAGCACAAGAGGAAATCAATCCAACCAGAAAGCATGCTGGATTTCAAGACTAAATCTACAGCCATGCTAGTGACTTGCTAAGATATGAGCAGATGTTTACCATGTGTCCACCTTAATTACAGTACAAATTACAGCTGAGGCGATGGGAATGTTGTGGTGTCGTTAGGTATTTGGTCATGAAACAAAAATACTGGACAAATTGTTGCTAGTGGAAAAATCAGAGCATCAACAAAGTCAGTAGGATTCATCCTCTGGGGACCATTAATTTTTGTAGAAACTTTCACGGAAATCTAATCTTATAGTTGTTGAGATATTTTAGTCTGGACCAAAATGATAGACCAACTGACCAACAGACTGAGATCACTGTCCATAGAACCATACCACATAGCTAAAAATATGTTTATGCTGGTTTAAAGGTCCAGTGTGTAAGATTAAAGGGGATTTGTTGGCAGAATATCCATAACTGTTAGTGTATAATATCACCTGAAAATATGAATCTTGTGATTTTGGTACCTTCGAATGAGCCTTTTGGTCTACAGAAGGAGTGGGTCCTCTTACAAAGCTATTTCTGTTTTAACTGCTTGCAATCTGCAACTTCACTGTTAGATGTAAACTCTTTAAACATGCATATGATATGTAGGCAAAGAACCTGGTTTCTGTTTGCAGTCAGAGTGGTATTAGTATTACTAGTCACCTCTGAGAGGGCAGCCCACGTGGAGAGCAAAAGACATTGGAGGACATTGACCAAAATGCAAGCTCAGAACCCATTGTCTATCCTCTGACAACAATTTATATTTTATGAAATGTAAAATAAAGTCCAGGTTTATAAAATGTATCTGCATTCATATGCTGATATGTTTTTATATAGATTAGTTGAAATGTGCTACACTGCAACTCGATGAGTTCTGAGATTGCTGCTGCTAGATTCCACTAATTTGTACACACTAGACCTCTAATGATATCTCATGATGTCCAACATGTTCTTGTGTATTTGTGTGTATCCTCAATGTTTGAACGTCGGTTGCTGACCTGGGCTGCATCCCTCCTCTGCATACAGCAGTATTATAGAATACTTCTGCAGCTCTATACAGCTGATCAAACAGCCCAGATCAGGGTGGATCACCGTCACAGCTGCCCGGGCTGTCACCACGTGGCTCTCCTTGTACCTAACACACACATTGATTGACAAAATGCACACATGTAGATTGTGTAACAGCATGCCACAGCATGACACAATACTCTTTTAAAGTTTATATATATATATATATATATATATATATATATATATATATATATATACTATAATACTCAATCCTTTGATTACCAGAGCCCTTAGTTTCCCCTGAAGATGTAAACCTTTAAGAATGGGGTGTAATTATTTATTTTATTTTATTATTGGAGACTATTTTCTGCAGTGGAATAATACACATTTGCTGCTCTAGTGAGTATCTGTGCCAGCAGGATGGTTTATGTGGGATCTACTGAAAACTACAGTGGTGGTCTTCATCTTAATAAAGTGCAAGAGTGTGGCTCAATGATGTGTTTAAAGGGCTCTATGGCATGGAGAAATGTTGACAGTAAAAAAAAAAGAAGATCACCAAACCCATTTTAGACCCTCAGCTTTAAATTGGTACCTCAGTGACTAGCTCCTACCTCATTTCGAGACCCCCTTTATACCCATCTATACAGTACATGAAGAGCACTGGTGTATCCGCGCAGCACCCACCTCTCTGCGCTGCGACAGTCCAGGATGAGAATATAGTACGGGTCATACAAAGCGGGCTGGCCTTCCTCTGCATTCAGCAGGTTGTACACTTGCTGCGGGGTGATGTAGCCTCGCTCTACACAAGCTATTTCTGGAAGAGCAGGAACTGGGAACTCCTCTGGCTCGCACACTGTTTGTGAGAATACAAAGAATAAAGTGTATATGTATGTGTGTCACTGTCCTAAAGATGGAGAGAGTTAGAGGTAAAAATACTTACCTTTGTTCCCGATAGGTATGATGGAGGAATGGTCACTGTTTGTACTATTGACCTCCCTGTCACAGATGCTGCTCGCTGTTTGGGATGTGTTGACAGGCTCTCTGGAGGCCGCTCTACAACTGTTATTCACTCTGACACATACACAAAAACATATACACACATAGTGGTGCAATATATATATAGACAATATATATAGCAATTCATTATAAGAGACTAAACACAACATTTATGATGACTCTTCAGTGCATTATTTTAGAAAAACAGCAGAAATTCTTTACCTGGACAGTACAACGCCCATCTCGTTTAACTCATTTGATAGATGCATCAGCTGTTCCCACCAGCCCTTCATTAAAAGAACATGCTAAACCAAGAAACAAATATATAATGGTTAAAAAAAAGCCCAACAGAATGTTGAAAAAGCAAAAAGATTTGGAAAAACCCCCAGCTATGCACAATTTGCTGTAGCTATGATTCTCACTCAGCCAAGCTTTCAGCCCTGCCCTTAATTTAGCTGGTGGTCTTGGAAACACAGTAACGGTTAAGTGCTCTAGAGGGCCACATGGTAGCTGGCTTTGACAGGTGACAGAGGAGAGACCTGGATACGAGTCCTACTTCACCCAAATGAACTCCCAATAGTTGCAGCGTTTATGGTATAAATGAAGAGGTAAAATGAAGGCAGCATTTGAATTACAGAAAGAAGTAAAGACTCATTTAAGATAATGCCGTCAACGTCTACGTTCATAAACCTTGCGGCAAAGGTAATTTTAGGGTTGCCGCATAAAAAGCAGTAAATCGACAAATCTTAGCTTGCTTTTAATCAGAAACGATCAGAAGGTTCAGCAACAGATAAAAAAAAGGCCAAAACAAGCTCACGTCAGCGAGTAATGGGATCCTCCAATAAAATATGGGTCCGCAAACTTGCAAGAAGACACATTCAATCATCATGAAAGCTTTCTACTGTCTGAGATACATAATAAATATTGTCCACTATCACGTTTATCCCCTACACCAATGCAACACATTCTAACTTCATAGTTATCTCATTGAAATATTGGAGTTTTAAATCTTACTGTATGTTTGGCAGTGCTCTTCAGCTGTCACTCTCAGCCATGTCATCGCCTCTCCTCCACCTTCACGCCACTTACTCCTCACTTTCCTTTAGTCACAGCCTCTCCACCCCTTGTCCCCTTCTCTCCTCCTAAACAAACCTCCCTTGTTGCTCCCCCATTTTCCTTACAGCACCCTTCATGATGCTCCTCTTGGTGCTTACCATCCACTCAACATGCACATTGTTTATAGAACTGGTTTTTGCCTGTTTAAACATGTAGGACTAGATTTATGGTCTATACTATGACCATGCTATATGTACATAAACTAGACAAACTCAATGCAGCTGGTCCGGTGCATTATATTGCTGCTGCTAATGCCCTTTTTCCATGACACAGACTACACAGTGCACACATGTTGTTGTTTTAAACATGTGTGGTGCTCTGTTTTGTTAGAGCTGCTTCTATTTTCCACTCTGTCAAATATGCCACACTGCAGTTGACATTTCATTTTCTCATAAAGACAATATAGACCTAGTTTACGACTACAGCTAGATAGATTGATTAATATATGGATAGACAGATAGAGATGGATACAGACATAATGTTTCTTAACAGAGCAAAAACTGATTTCAAGATCCTGTTGTTGCATCTCATGTATACATCTCATTTTTCACCTGCCCATATATGCATAACAGATAGATGTGTGTGTATGAAGTCCCTGTTTTTAACTGTTTCTATTTGTTGTCTTGTAAATTCTTCTTCAAACTCCGTGTAAGTGCACTGAGAGCAATGAAAAACTTTCTGTACAGCATGTGTACAGATTCTGAGCCAGTAAAGCTGATTCTGAAATTCCCCCACGGTTTCTCACTGTGTGTTCACCGCAGCTCAACAAGGAAACACAAATATGAAATACGGAAATATACATCTGATTTGTTCCCACTCTACGACTAAAGCATCATTTAAATGAGAAGATGACTGCGAATTTTGCCTACATCATTTACATTGGATCACATCAGGAACGAATCCTGTGATGGTGGACGAGAAGAACAACAGTGTTTTATTAAGATACACTTTCACAGATCCTTTAACCTCCCCCGTAGGATCGCTCCGCCTAAATAGTTTTGTCCTAAAACCTCTGTAATTTTGCTCTGCCTCACTATAATGTCCGCATGTGTTATGCAATGCTCTGATTTAGATTTAGAGTTGCAACTGCATCATTTCAAAGAGATACTCATTGTAAAATTGTGAATTTTGCTGTGTGCCGTCTTAATTTACTCTGAGCCAGTGACATACATGCTGATACTTACACATCTGAAGAAATGTCACAAGTGTTCCCTTTTATTATGACAAAGAAGAGACCCAGTAGTTGGAGAGATATATATCATTCATTCTGGGTATGCCATGTTTGAGCAGATGCCAAAAAAAGAGACTGAGGCTTCTGCATGAAATAAATGGGGTAAAAAGTATGTATAGCAAACAACTACGAATACTCAAGTAAAGTATAAGCACTTAAAGTACTGCCAGAGAAGACAGAGCATCAGCGCCCCCTGTTGTCAGTGCAGAATACACAGATCAGTGTACACACATCACTCATATCAGTATAAACACAAGTATGTACACATAATTATACATATCAGTGCACACTCATCATTCATATTGGTGTACTTACATGTTATATGTAAACATGAGAAATTGTTGGTGTTTTTTTTAAAAAATTTTTTTAATGCACAGCCAGCCTAGGAGTCTTATAGGCTTGTTGCTGTTGTATTTTGAACCAAGGAGAGACCCTTGTGCACGCTGCTACTGTGTTTATCCGAGCTCCAGGGTGTACAGACCCCCATCAGACTGTGTGTTTACTTCAGTAAACCCTCACTCATGCTCCATGATGCCCTCATGCAGCCAGAGAGGCGGGCCAGTGAACTTTAAGCTGGGGGAGAAGTGTCAGGAATGTCACAAACAGGTGTCAAAGCTGTAAAAAAAAAAGAAAAAAAAAAAAAAAAGGCTTTTTCCACATGTGAAAGCGGTTTGTCAATAAAGTTGACTCATTTTTAGATAGGCACCATGGTAACATCAGCCTAAGCTTCATTTCACTATCACAAATGAATGATCAGTGACAAAATGTGTGATATATAACAGATATGTAAATGCCACAGATGCTGTGTGCGCCGCTTGTCTTTGGAAAAAACAGAGGGTTAATAGCAGTCAACTAGATTGCTTCTTTAATTATAGGAGGACAAACAGAGCAGGACCAAAGTCCATCTGGACACAGTGAGGTAACCAATGAGGTGAATGTCCACAGCAGAGAGCTGGGGGGGGGCACACACACACCGAGCGGCTCAGTCAGCTGGATGACAGCAGAGACGTATTTGTTGAGACAGTTACTCATGTCACACAGATGAATGTTTTATTATTGGGAGTGGATGGCAGTGACAGCCACGGGGAGGGAATGATTGTTTTCGAAAATTTGATATGACTTTATGAAGAAGTTCAGATGGTGAGTAAAGTTTCTCTCATGCTTTTTTCTCTCTCTTGGTTTTATTGGTACATTTATGAAGCTAATGTGACTTTAAACGATGTTATAAAAAGAGGGTTAGTGTTTGGCTTTTATTAAGTGAGTTTATAGCTTACATTACTTTAAAACATATCTTTTAAAATGATTATTTTATCATTATAAATATTTTCACAGACCTACACCTCTTTTATTTGTGTAACCTTTGATATAGAGCTCAAATATTCTTAATAATAACATGAGATTATTTTAGCATGACTTTAAACACAGTTAACTATTTAAGCACAGGATGGTTACTATGGTTACAGCTCGGCAAAAGCAGCATAAATTCATCTCATTTTACATTATTAACGGTAAATAAATGATGAACTGATAAATAGATGTAAATGAGGGAATGAGGGGTTACAATGTGAACATTTTAAACCGTGTGGGCAGCATTACTGAGCAACAAAGCTTTGGGGAAGATACAGTAATGAATGTCAGATATGCAGTTTGCTGGACACTTTGTTTGTTGTCATACTTCCCTGTACTGGAAGGTAAAATATTAAAACGAGAACAGACAGACTGCATACTTCCTAAATAACTACAGAGTACATTTTTACTTTGGACCAAACAGCATTAGAGTATTGTGAACTGTATACCTCGGCCTACAGTCCTTACATTATGGGGTGCAACAGCCTGCTGGTTTGTGGGGAACGGGAAGTGGAAACTCTTTTTATGATGTAGTTATTGTTATGATGTAGAAGATGAGTGATCTATGTCAGTGGAGGAGATACCTACTACTGTCAGTCCTCTAAAGGTAAACTAACTTCCAACAAAGGTCGAGCAGACCTAATGCTATAAGAACAGGCAAGGAGAGCTCTGTAGTTCCCCTTAACATGAGCTCCAAAGCCACTTATTTTACTCGCCAACAATATTGATGGTAGTTTAAAGTACTTACTCTCCCAAATGTCAACTTGTTGCTTAGTAGGTCATACTGTATGTCATACTTACCGCACAGCTGTACAGATACAGGCACTGTATGCAAATGCAAATGCATAAAAAGACCTAAAATATGTAACAATAAAAACAACAAAATGTAAAAAGTAAATTAAAATCCATTTGGTGAATAAGACGTATCAGAGAGGGGCACCTGCTAGGTACATGTAGCATGTCTGAAAGATATGTTGGTGCCAGGACATTCAGTGACTTAAAATCTTAAAATCAATTCTAAAATAAGAGTCACACGCTCTCCGTCTGTCCTTTGTCAGTACTTGGGATACTGCATTCTGAACAGGTTTTATTTTGAAGTACCTGGGATACTGCATTCTGAACAGGTTTTATTTTGAAGTACTTGGGATACTGCATTCTGAACAGGTTTTATTTTGAAGACGAAACAAGAGAGCACTGCAGTAAGTTAAGCCTCGAGGTAATAAAATCATGCATTCATTTTTCTGTGTCAGCCTGAGACAGGAAAGGTCTGACCTGGTTTTTGACTTGGTTCTCTGTGTGTGTGTGTGTATATGACATGTTTACATATTTTTGAGATCACATTTGAACAGCATACAGCAGACCAATAACAAGTGAGGGTCAGCTAATGGCTAAACCAGGTATTCCTTTCTGTTGGAGGACATATTGATTTTCTTACAGTTTCATGACATTAGACATTTCTCTCCTCTCTCCCCACACTGACTGCAGACAACAGATCCCTGCACCGAGCAACATCTGCCCAGAATGACAGCATGTCTCTTAGGTAAAAGGTAATCCCACGGACTTTTACAATTGTATATTTGCATGCATACACGGTATATTGGCTTTTAGATTTATTACAGCAGATGTGTAAACCTGTCATCTGTCAGCCAAACAAAACAACTTCCTGCAGCCTGAGAGCGTTATAAATATTACGCTCGACAAGCTGGTTAGGAATTTTTCTTTTTCGAAGGAATTCAGTTCTCAATTCGGTTTCCTGCAAATTACTGGAATGCTTTTCACATTCCTGAAGGAGTTGAGCACCTGTTTACTGATTTTCCTTCACTCTGTGCTTCAACTCATCTCAAACCATTTCAGTTTGGTGATTGTGGAGGCCAGGTCATCTAATGCAGCACTCCATCACTCATCATGGTCAAATAGCGCTCAGATAGCTTTGGAAATGTGTTTTGGGTCATTGTTCTGTTAAAGAACAAATGACGGTCCCACTAGGTACAAACTATATGGGATGGAAAGTCACTGCAGAATGCTGAGTGTGGCCTAATTTTTTTAAGTTTTGGCCCAAGCAATTCTCCTTTTCTTCTTGGTCTCCCTCAATGGTTCTCAGTGTTGTAGTACTTGAGCTCGGCGTCCGTGTCTGCCACTTGTGAAGCTTTTTTGTGGACTCTAATCTGAGGTACTGTTAATTAGTGATTTCTGTGGCTGATACCTGTAATAGACTCTTGGTCTACCTTTCCTGTGGCAGTCCTCATGAGAGCCAGTTTATAGTGTTTGATGGTTTTGCAACTGCACACATTCAAACTTCTCCCTGATTTGCATCATGTCAAAGTAATGAATGACTACAGTAGTTGAAAAGGGGCCATTTATTGCATGCCAAAAGAGAAGGTGTGTCCAAACCTTCGGTACAGTGATTCTTACAAAATTATAGTCACTCGCTGTGTGGTGACTAAAGTTGTACAAATACAAAGTGTCATTGTCGTTGCATGATTCATGTCTCCTTCTGGTTGCAGTTCAGGGAGATGGAGAAAGGGATGGTGTGCCTCAGTGGCAAAAAGTCTGTCATCCAATAATGCGCTGAAGTCGCTGGTTCCCACCCTCTGCCTGGTGGTCGTGGTGATATACGGGCTGGCTGACAAACTCCGAAACTTTGTGGCTGGCATCTTCATCCCACAGTACCACTATCCGTATGCAGTGGCTCTCTGCTTTGGACAGGTTAGTGCCTGCTGACAATCCACACTTCACGATCAGAATTAATCGAAAAAATCAAATCATTATTTGCCTGTGTATCTGTGACAATGCTCCATACTGTGTTTTACTTCATGTTTAGTTTACACAGTATTACGGAGGGTATTTGCTAAGGCTGCAATTACATGTGCCTTCAGGTTATCTCTGAAATAAGCGATTGAGCAGCTCGCACACTGCGGGGCCCAATGCAAACTTATAACACCGAGGCGATGTTTGGAGCACAAATAGATTAAGACAGTTCAGACAACTCAAGCTAAAAAAACACAAGCGAACGCACCCTCCCAACAGCACCTGCAGGCCCAGAGGGATTTAAATTATTTGCTTATTGCTACTCAATATCTTTATGTATTCATATATGCAGGGAATGTTGAAGTCAGAGCCCAGTAGTTTGTAGTATAGTCAAGTCGTACAACAACCTCAATATGCTCATACAAGAGTATACATACTGTACTAAGTGCATAATAAACTCACACATACTTTCGGTACTTTTAAGTAAAAAAAATGCTGAATTTAAAAAGTAATGCTACTGTAATATTGTGTCAAAGACAAAGGTTATGAGACAATTCTTTAAAAAGTATGTAGTAGTCGATAAACATCTGTGCATGATAGATGTTTAACCAAGTGGTTGACCTAAGGACTGACATGTAAGTGTGACCCTGTCCAGAGGCTGAGATTAGCAATGGATCTCTGTGTCATTCATTTACTAAACAAGGCAACGCAAACCCCGTGATTCACAAGTACTGAAGTAGCAGCGCTGGGAGGGACTGTAAGCACTGAATGACATTAGTTCTGCAGGTTAACGCTGCAAAGCTGTCCAGAGGCTACAGTTGCAGTTGTTCACGTGGGATATAGCTTGTTGTAGTGTCAGTGATTTGCAGAAGTTGGGTGGGTTTATTCTAGTTCATATCCACACACCCTTGATCTTTGTCCTGTTTGTGTGTCAGCGACACAAAGGCTGGATATAATAAAACATGATACATTTTTGAGCTAATCCGATTATTAATTTTATGATTAATTCAGTATTCAATTAACAGTAGAAAGCATTTTAAGTCATCGTTGTCTTTTCCAGGTCCTGATCTCTCTCTTGGTCTTAAATCTCCTCCATGCCCTGCATCTGGTGCCTCTGAAGAATTACTCCAGGCCCCTGGGTGAGAGGCTGTTGGTTCCTGCAATCTGTAACAGCATCCATGCTGTTCTGGCCATGTGGGCCAAGGCTAACAGCTCATACTCCAGCCTCTACACCCTCAGCTTGACTCTCTACCCGATAGTAACTGCAGGCTTTGGTTTCTGCCTGAAGCTGGCATTCCCACCGTCTATCCACATCTATGTTTTCATTTCCATCCTGAGTGGGACATCGTTTGTCATCACAGGTAAAAAGATTATATTTAGAGGTGAAATTCAACTCCAATTTAACCTCTAATCTTCCTCTCTGTCTGCAGTCTCTCAGGGTCTGGCAGGTGTTGAGCATCTGGACTACATATATGCACCTCTGGCTTTAATCCTCCATAGTCTTTCTCTGACTTGGCTGGCTAAAGTATCTGACGCTGAGCACCACAACCCCCCTGGTGCCCAAGCCTCCGTTTTTGACATCTATTACACCCAGCTGGTCAACCAGAGCTGGGTGCTGGGCCTCCTGTGGCTGGTTCACCCGGACTCTCCCTGGAAGGTGTTCAGTCACAGCAGCTGGCGCACCCTACTCTTCCATGGATACCTACTCGCTATTCTCCTGCTGGGGATGGTGCTGAACTTCCTGGTCTGTATATCGGCTCTGTGTGTCTCACCGCTTGCCGCTGCAGTGTTACACTCAGCAAGACAGGTGGCACAGCCGTTCTTCCACCTTTTGTAGTCACATTTGAAAGGACTATGAATTATTGATTGATTTCTAGCGTAGTAGTGTAGTGTAACTGACCACACTGTCATTTCAGTCTGTGGAGAATAACGATTTAACTTTCTTTCTTTCATTTATAGTAACATGACCCATGCTACTGAGGCCCTTTAGTAACATTAAACACAAAATATCAGCAGAAAAGCAACATGCATTCAGTATTTAAGACCATGATATCATGGTCATACATATAAAATACTAATGATTTACAGGAGGGACAGATACTGCACATGCCTTTAACACATGTCCCGTTGTTCAGTTTTATCACTCCTGCTAATGCAAAAACTTATACAACGATATCAGAGCAGTGAAGCAATTGAGCACTCACATCTGTGCATGTATATAACCAAAGGATCTGAAGACCAAACTAAGTAAAGACAGATCATCTCGCTCTGGTGGAGTCCAAAACATTATTTTTCATAATTTTAAACACAGGCTGTGAGAAGAGAGGCAGAGAGACGTTTTCTTACTACATTAATATCATATTTCTTAATGTATATAGTGTAAATTTGAGGAGAATTGTAGCAGAATTTTAAAATGACTGCCTGATAAATAGAGTTTTTGAGAGGAGACACGTTTGGAGACTACCTACTGATTCCCAACAGTATTTAACAGTATTTCACTGAATCTTTTTTTTTTCTTTTTCAAACAAAGTTCTGCTGAAGTTTTCCCTAAATGATTCCGACAACAGTTTTTCGGATGAGAAGGGATAACGGTGAAGGTTGTTTATACCGGACACAGACTGTTGAACTCCGTTACGTTCTGTAATATTTAAACTCAGGTCCTTGACTGACTTAATGTTTAACCAGACGTTCGTAGACGTTAACCCCTTGAATGAATCTGACTGCTGAGGTTTAGTCGGAGGAGATGGGGTCACGATGAGACGAGCTAAATGGTGGGCACACAGATTTCTTTATATCTACTAAGTACAATTATATCCTAAAGTAAATATTTAAACGAATGTGAAAAGAATGCTGAACTACCCGATTGTGCAATCTTTATTTAATAAGCTAAAGACACTGAAAGAAGAACTTTATTTCCAAAAATATTTATTTTTTTTTGTTTCTAACAACCAAATGTAAGACACATTAAACAAAGCAGCTTGTAATAAAAAATCCTCTGTAAAACCTGATCAATGTGTTTTGTGTACTGCTGTATACAGAGGCAGCAACACCCCTTCACAACCATTGGCTGATCTGTCTCTGGTTTCCTGTCTTAAGTGCTGTCTGGCAACAAGATAAACAGGTGGGATGATAAATATAGCATACACTTAAACTGATATTGACTTTTTTAATGGGCACACTGACTGTCATGTACTCACTCTGGATAAGTGCTTCATACACCCCCACTCCAAAACACACCGCTTTAAGAGAAGCCTCGTCGACTGTAGATGCTGGTTCTTGCTGTGTGTTTGGACCTCCTCTCCATATCGCCGCCTTCATTATCTGAGTCTGCTTCTTGCCGTTTAAGAGGGATCAGAGTTGGGTGGTATGTGCAGACCCAGACTCTGCAGCAGGTTAGAAGCCGGTCCTGCCAGTCCGGCCTGGCAGCTCAGGGACTCTAGCAGGTTTGAGACCAGATTGAGGTCGACGTCAAGAGGCTGGATCTCCTCCTCCGTCCCATCCGGTCCTCCGCGTGTTGGGAGACTGTCCGTGGCAGAGGGATAAGGGGAGCCGTCGTCCAAGCCTGCCTTGGTGTAATTCTGTAGAAAGGATAAATATGACTGGAGTCAGGTACATGAGCATTATGTCACCAAACGGGTGAAACAGTAATCATGATTATTCACCGTCTGACTGAAGCTTTGTCCTATATTCGTGCTCATCAGCTCCTGATCCATCTGGTCCATGTATCTCCTGAGACCATCTAAAGCTTCTGTCCCATTCATCTCTGTGTGACCAGACGACCCCTCCTCCTCCTCCTCCTCCTCTTCTTCATCCTTCTCATCCTCCTCCTCCTCCCCATCATCATCATCAAGATCATCTGAATCGAGCTCTTCTTCTTTGCTTCCTTAAAAAATAAAAAGACCAATGTTGCTTCCACCTTGCTCATTAGTCGACAGGAACTACAGTTTGTACTTCTGCATTTTTAGAGTCACAGGATCTGATGGGACACCAAATAAGGCATAACAGCAGCACATGGAACTCAAAACTGTCAAACTAGGCAGCGTTGAAGAAACAGGATCAAAAATTTTGAGCCTCAAATATTTTCAGAAAAATATTTCAGTGCATCGTTTGGCTGTAATATGAGAAAGTTTGTGACCAGACATTTATTTATGAGTGAGTGACAGGAATGCAGGGAGACAGAGCCGGGAAAGAGCCACAGGTCGGATTTAAACCTTGGGCTTCTGCAGTGAGGACTTTTCCTTTGCACATGGGGTGGCTTCTCTACCAACTGAGCCCCCCGTGACCAGACGATACAAAACCAAGCTCTTCCATAACTTCTACATACCTAGCAGTTTGTCCAGCGCGTTGGCCATGGAGTCCGGATCAAAACTAAAAGGCTGAGCTGAACTGCACCTGGAATACAAAAAAAAACAATGTGCAATCTGAACTGAGAGAATGTTGGAGGGACGACCGGATGTGTTGGCAGACCATGAACAGAATAAATTGTCAAAATTAATTATGTGCACTGGCCAGATAGTCTGTCTGTCTCACCAGGGCATTTCAGCACCCTCATGTGATGACATGGCATTAAGGAAGTTCTTCATCCCCTGGCTGACTGCTATCAGGCTGTAAGCGCCCTCCTCTTCCTCTCTGTTGCCCCCCTTCTCCTTTCTCCTCCTCCTCTCCTCTGCCCCTTCGTGCGGTGTCTCTTTTGTGGAACTGGAGTTTTGGCCGCCAACATCAGCTCTTCCCCGGCTCCTCTCCTGCAACATGCGCTCCAAATCCTGAGCTGTGATATCCAGCCAGCTGTCACCTGGAGATAGACACAAAACTAATTATGGGAAATGTTTGAGAAGAGAGACAGGGGTAAAGAATGGAGGAGGCATACCGAAAGGACAGAAACTGAAAGGAATTGGCAGGAAGCAGAAAATCACAGTTGGTAGGGACAGAAAAATGCAATGATTACTACCTACCAGGGTCAAATAAGCCTTACTTAAAAAGGTAAGGCAGGCAGACTTTACTGACCGAAATGATATATGTAAAGATCGACCACTGAGTAAATTACACTTAAGAGAGGGGTAATGTCTCTAATCTGAACTGCTAATCTAAAAAATAACAATGTATATGCTACAAATTATTATATTTGTTAGTTTCCAAGTGTCTACGTTCAGACATTTTGATATTTTATTTCTGATGACATGTCAGGCCACCGTTTGGCCCAAAGACAGATGTTCACTCACTGTCCTCTTGGGGGAGCTGTGACTCTTGTTTCTTCAGCTCCTCCAGGTTGAAGGATTTGCAGCTGTGCAGCATCTGGAGAATCTCCTCACCCGGGGATGAAGCACTGAGGCACAATAGGTACATTCAGACAGATACACTCGGATGTCAATTGTTCAGTTACGTGCACATGCTTGTATACAGCTCCGAGTCCTCACCTCGATTTTGAAGCGACAGACTGTTTGAAGAAGTTCTCTGCGGATCTTGTCAGTTCTCTGTAACGGGATGATCCTTCCAGTTCTCCCTGTATTTGACAGCATGAAGATCAAAAACTTAACTTTGTGCATCATTAACAAAGTTTACTATTATGTCAAGCCTAATATTCCAGGTTTGGCTCTTCATTTAAAAACAAACTAACCCGGAAGTAGTCGTTCCTTTTAAGACTGTCCATGAAACCTTTCCACTGAGGGTTACAACTGACGGGGGCATCAGGCTCTGATGATGGCAGCCTGCACTTAGAACACAGGATCTCAAAGCCATGGGCCTGAGAGCAGGACACACACACACACACAGACATAAATAATACAAATACAACCCTAAAAAGTCATTACAGGCCATCAGAATGAAGAGGAAACACAACTGGCAGCTCACCAGTTTCATGCCAAGTTCATGGGCTTTGTACTGGGGATGAGAGCGAGGAGGCAGGGTGAAGCCGCTCCTCCGGTCCGGGAGGAACTGCTGCTGCTGCAGCTGGGCGTACAAGCAACGTGTGAATGTCACCTGGAAATATATATATATATATATAGAAGTACATGGTTACGGTTTGCATGAAGACATTTCAACCTCTACTTTTTGTTTCGACTGCTATAATCGTGAATCTTTTAAGTGTGTTTACCGAGGTGAGGACTTGTGTGTCGGGAGGAAACGCCTTGAAGCTTCGACACGCCTGCAGATCTATCGGATCTCGCAGATAGAACGCTGACACTGCAGGCGCAACCAGGTCCGGTCGCTGCGCTAACACTGTGGCAACACCTGCGGGTACGAAGCAGTGGGCACGATGAAGGCCGGTCTGAATCTTTTCTGGGTACCTATAGAAAGTGGAAAGTAGTGACTGATATGCTTTTTCATACATTCACAGTATCTGCTCATTCCAGTCAGATACTCTTTTTTAAATCTAGTTACATACAATATTTACGAGGCTGTTGCTCGCGTTTATTTATTTTTTTAAAAGTTTAGAGCAAAGAATTATGACGTATAACTTCTTACCCCTCTAGTCGCTTCATCAGGGCGGAACTAATCTTTGGGTTTGCCCGACAGGCCTCTGAGTGGGCGGAGAGCAGAGCAAGAGCTTGTGCAACACTTGGTACCACATCTTTTGAGATCCCCACTGGACTGGATTTAGAGGGACAAGGCAGAATATGCAACTCTCCCCTACAGAAGAAGACCTGCGGAAGAGAATGAGTGGAGAAATAAAGACAATGACCGGTGAAGATATTTAAAAAAGGGTCACAGCAGTAGGTTTGGATGTTCTGTTTCATCACCCACAAATGTGTCTACTTTACACCAAAAGGCTTTAGCTTGATCTCCATCCTTCCATCCAAAAAAACAAAAATAAGTGTACATGAAAGAGGGGAGAAGTTAAGTGTGTATTGCATTAAAGATGTTGAGTTGTCCTTCAATGTGCCAACAAGCAGAGTTTTTACATTTATCCCTGGTCATAACTTAAATGTGCACAGTGATGAAGGTCGCCGTTAAACAAACTCACCCTGTTTTCACTGGTGTCCGGATTCAGCCACTTTGGGAGATAATCTGCTGCTTCAATCAGAAGAAACTCCCCGTCGTTGTCCATGATGCTTTACACACAAAACACACAATGAATGTCAAGAAGCAAATGACTTAAAAACAAATGTAACTGATCCATCCATAAGCAGTGTAATGTCCATCCATCCATCCATTCATTATCTGTAGCCACTTATCCTCATCAGGGTCACGGTGGAGCTGGAGCCTATCCCAGCTGTCTTTGGGTGAGAGGTGGGTTACACCCTGGACAAGTTGCTGGTTTATCGCAGGGCACATAGAACCAAACAACCACTCACACCTACAGGCAATCTGGAGTCACCAATAAACCTACTAAGGGCAAGTCTTTGGACTGTGTGTGAGTACCTGGAGGGAACCCACGCAGACATGGGGAGAACATGCAAACCCGAGGCGACAGTGCTGACCACAGAAACATCAACTAAAAGCACATTTTGTTTCACCTGGCTGCAAGCTCCGGGAAGGCCTCTGTGATTTTCTGCAGGAGATAAACAATGAACCACTCGTCCTCCACATTGTCCCCAAACTGAGTGCTACCTCCAATGTGAGCAGGGACATCTCCTGTCAATTAAAAAAAAGGTCACGTGTCAGTCTTTTAGAGTTTGAGTTACATTACCAGGAAAAGCCAAGCTGTACCAATGAATCAATTACTTAAAGACTACACCTTTCTCGGAATGATACTTGAGCTTGAATGACTGATGCTGCCAGATGTATTGTATCAGGTGTGGGGCGACCTTTGCCAAAATCTCCTCTAGCAGACATGTGAGGTGTTGCTCAGTCTGCTGTGGATTTGAACCGTGTGGCTGGATCAAGAAGAGCTTGTACTGAACCATGTCCTCCTGGATCACTCTCCTCTGCAGGGCGTCCATTGTAGAGGGGTTTTTAAAGTCCTAAAAAAAGACACCGGGACAAAGTGTAAGGTGGGCATAAAACCTTTTTTTAAACTCTCTAATTCAACGATTCAGCCAGAAATTAAGAGTGAAGTATTAACAGATTCAATCTCCTTGAACGTCAGTCAACCTTACCTTGTCTTGCTTTGAAACCTGAGACGTGAAGTCAAAATAGCGCGGAGACTAATTTCGTTTCTAGCACGCCGTCTGTCACTGTTTGGGTCCGACTGTGAATTCCACTCGACTACTACCACAACCGTGTAACACACAACTGTTGTTCTATGTGATGAAAAAAAATAACATAAAAACACACAATACATTTAATAAAAGGTAAATAATGAATTACATAATATATGTTTTTTTTTATTTAATAAGCACGACAAGACCACCATAGAGAGGGGAACGGACACATTTCAAGAACGCAAACAAAGTCGTCGCAATGACCTCTGGGAGTTGTAGTTAAACATCCGATAGCGTAACGGCTATCTGGTGGCAGTCCGAAATCGATTTCCCGTGAGGCCACTGGGACACGAAGCTGCGTCTCCATGACAGCCGTGTTATTGTTGTCGGTGCTAACGCCGCGGTTCACGAAAGCTAACGTTATCCGCTCATGTCTAATAATTAAACTCTTTGTTTTTTGTTTTTTTAATGTAGCGACGTCAACCTAACGGGGGATGTCTCATGAGGAACTACACGACGTTGTACGTGCCTTGCTGATGTTTCATCTGTCCGTCCATGTAGCGGCTGCTGGCTTGTTTTTAGACGTAGCCTCCTTCTTCTAACACTAGAAACAACGTTAGCATCTGTAAACCACATCCAGCTTTTTTTGGGAGTGGGGGATTCAGCTGCAGGATCTGAAGACAATGTCAGATCTCCTCCTCCTGCTCCTCTTTCTGAACTGTTCCCAGCAGCGAGACGTGGAGGAGGCCAGCATGAGAGGAAAAGGCTTGAGCCTATAAACACGGGAGACAAAGGAGGATGATTTCACGATACAACAGGAGACCTGTATCGCACAAGCTTGAGATGTGAGTACATGAAATATATTTATAGTATATATCTAGTGTCTGCTGTTGAATTTGCTTTAAGTCTGTAAACAATGTTTCCCCAGCTGTCAGAGGATGGATGACGTGACTGACTTCTCTCCACCACTATCGAGTGACAGTGTCAAATAATATTTTTATTGATCCAGACAGTCACATTAAGATCTGCTGCCTGCTTTAGACAGACATAATTGACAGTGCAGAATATTTATTTATTCATGAACAACATGTTCTTGTTTTTATGATGTCACGCTTTGCAAAAATGAAAATATTTAAGATTTCTTACACCATTAAGTTAAAGTAAAAAAAAAAAAGCATAAAGTTTTGATAACATCTGGAGCCCCTTTAGAAATTTTCTTTCGATTAAAGACTTGTCTGGTTTGGTGGAAACACCTGAGGATGTCCAAGTGTAACGCACACTTGTGAATAGGATCAGTATATGGTTGGTTTTGTATTTATTATTAGTTATTTTATTTTTTATTATTTTATTTATTTCTTTATTTTTTAACTTTACTTACATAATTTTGTATTATACTTTTTTGTGTATTTAAGTTCGTAAGTGATTTTTTTTTTTTGTGTTGCCGTTTTGTTGTTATGTCTTGTTCGCGATTTGAAGACGGTTCTACACCATCCTCAGTAGTTATATGTATATGTATATGTGATTAATCGAGGCAGAATAAGCTATCTCGAATGTGTCATCGATTATCATCATCATCACATTTAGTGTCCCTGAAACAGAGACAGGATCGCTGTTTTCTGTATAAATCAAAACACACCTTTATGACCCCACAGTGCCACACCATAAACATCATCCAATCCAATCCACTTTATTTATATAGCACGATTTTAGCAAACACAGGGTTTTTCCAAAGTGCTGCACAACAAGATAAAACATGATAAATAACACAACAGAAACACAAGAAACTAGATAATAGAAAGATAGAAAACAATAAAAATAAAATGAATAAAAAGGCACTAGATAAAATATAATCAATCATTTGCGATGTCGATTTGATTCATCCCTCAAGGACTGCTGAAATAAAAAGTCATGTGTTAAATATAATATGCTGAATTTCTCTTGCTGGCCTCAGCAAATAGAAGAAATACATACAAATATCCCCCTCGCTCCAATTATTTGTGTACAGTTCTTTAGCATTTTTGTGCAAGCCTTTCAATAGGAGTGTATAAAATTACAAGTCAACAATATTTTAGAGTTTAGTTTATTATTATTCTTGTGAATCATTACAAGTTGGACTGTCCTGATACATGTAATAATAGCAGTATGATTCTTTAAATAGATGCAGCGACAATAATTAGATGATAAAGATGAACAAAGGTGACAGGCATGGAGAAGATCGTCGTCGTATCCTTGAAATCATCTGAACATTTTACTCTGTTTTCTCTGCCGTCTGGATTTTCAACCCCTTGGGATGTTTATCTGCTGCTTCAGTTTGATTTTTATTAATGTTCTCAATCTGCTTTTCATGCAGTCGCGGGCTGTCCCGAAGCAGCCTCGACCACCACCCTCTCCCAGAGGAAGCAGACGATAACCAAACTCCACAGCGCTACCTCCATGACCTCCAGGAAGCTGTCTCCGCTCACAATAGGTAAATATTGGATGTCCTACACACACAAGCAGCGCTGGCTGATTCTGCAAGGAGGAAAAAACCTCAGCAATGCCAACACCATAAGGCAAAGATCAAACTACTCCCAGCTAGTACAGACACATACTCTTGCCTGTGTATTTTGTAATGCTACACCATCTTGTGTGGACAGCTGATTCTCAGGGCTCTCGTCATGTGAAACGAGACACCCAGAAGCAGTGGATTAATTGATATCACATTGCCTCCTTCAGATGTGCACTTAAAAGAATAAATAATGAGGCAGGCTGCTGGAATATTCAATTACTTTGACATTTGCCCTTGATTTTCCACTTTGCATCCTGGTTCAAATTGTAACACGGAGAGTCGAGGCGTGTGAAACAGGAAAGGGTTTCCTGTGCGAAGAGGGAGTGTTGGATATCCCGTACGAGTACACGAAACACGGCGAAACAGTATTTCTGCAACTGCTCGTACCTCACTGCTCCCTTTGTTCTTTCTATGTAGCTCAGAGACTTCTGCTGCCTCAGGCCACTCTGACTGTCCCACCGTCATCTCAGTAGACTCCAACCAGTCCTGGTCAGGTATCCACAGCTCCACGGGCACTGGCATCTCCACAGAGAGGAGCTCTGTTTTTTCCTGGGGCTACGATGTAAGTGTATTCCAGCAAATGTTAATCTTAATGTGAAGTGATGATGTCAGTCTTGCTCTGCCTGTCACACACAAGAGCAAACTCAAACTTTCCCCTCTAGCATTTCTTGCAAGACACACAAACATGCCTTTCATGCTTTCAGATTTTGATTTACTCGCTAACATTCACCTGCAGCCACCTTTTGGCAAACCTGCAGGAAAACCATAGAACGTTACTGTATCGTATGGTAGATGCTTTGTTTGTCTGCTGCTTCTTTGTATATGCAAGGTCTGATTCCACTGGGTATTGATTTTTTTTCATCCTGTGCTTTCTAGCCTCAGCTGGTCCTACGAAACTTTTCCAGGACTCAATGATTTATTTAGTTTGTTATCCTCAAGCTGCTTCTGAGAAGAAGAAAAAAACTGTTACTCAAACTAATTCACTTCTAGCTCACTTCTTTCTCTCTGTCTCTGTCTCTTTTTCGTATATACAGCATATGAACAATACAGCTTGACTGAAAACATACACACATTCAGTAGAAGCAGATTTTTATGCATGCAAGACAAAGAATGTGGATAATGTGCTGCCGAACGCACTGAAAAGCAGAAGCTTCTGATCGTAGAGCAAGTGTACGAGAACAGAGGAAACACTAGCTCTCTTTCCTATGTTTCTGTCCCATAGGAGTTCGACAAGGCGGCGTCAAGGCAGGTGCAGCAAATGTTTGAGGAGATCGACAAAGAGCTGTACGAGGGGAGAGGCAACGGAGGGAGGGATACTCCAGGGGCTACAGGATGAATGTCAACAGTGGGCCACACGTTTCCCACACCTGCGGTATGGTATCCACCATTTCCTATCGACCTCCTGACCTCTTACCTCTGAGTGAAACAGGGCAGCAGTGGATTCATTCTGATTGTGGAGACAAACAACTAATTATTTTAATTATGTTTTCATTGTGTATGTCACTCAGGATCCTGGGGACTCAGCTGGTGTGTCCCAGTGATGAGGGGTTCCAGTGGTACGCTACTTCAGGGAAAGGCAGCTATCCATTAGGAGGCAAAGAGAGCAGCGTGAAGTCCCAGGAGAAAGATAAGAGCGGCACAGAGTAAGTCTTAGGGCTCTGGGCTCTAAGTAATTTTAGAACCTGTTTTTCTTTGGACCCTCTGCAGGCTATACTCGCTGAAAAGATTGTGAATTTCCATTATGATAATCCATAATCCAATTCCATCAGTGCTAACCATGGAGGAACTTTGCTATTTCTAGTTTTGAGGTTTTAAGAATAGCGTCGCTAAAGCAACACAGCTGTTAATTCTAGCTCAGTGCACACGAAACAAGAACCTGTTCCTGTTTGAACCTGCACAGATTTTAATGTCAAACATCTATTTTCTTTTACTAGTGACTAATAATGCTGATTTCCTATGTTCTTATATAACTGTTGCTCAGGAGGATTTTTGTCTCTTTCTGCCCTTTCGTTTGTCAGGCCAGTCGAACCATGGTACAACATTTTCTTCATTCTAAAAACACGAACGACCATAAAATATAGAGTAGTCCTCTCAGTCCTCTTTTTGGGGTAGGCAACTAAATTAAAAGGGAATATTTTACCCTTTGAAGTTTTAAAACCTCAGTTTAAAGAGACACAAAGGCAGATTTATTTGGTGGTAGTCACATCATTCTGTATCATGATTGGACACATGTATACATCATTCATTGGAACTGCATTGCCCAGAAGCAGCTTGGCACAAGTTTATTCGGTCATTGATAGTAGGAAGCGCTGCTGTATATTGCTTTATTATTTAAAGTAATTTGTCAGAAATATCCGTGTCTCAAGTGGTTCTTGGCTGGCCGTCCAGATAGCTGGTGTTGGTGCATCAATTATAGAGACTCTGGCTGACTCTGTGGTTTCTTGACCTAGTTGCGCTGGCTTGTTCGTCACGTTGGTTAGCTGTGATTAATAATTGCTAGGTCTGACTCTTTTAATAGTAGACTGGCTGTGAAAACGCAGTGCCACTATCTGACTGAATTGACATAATGGGTGAGCTTGTGCATGCATGCGAATGCTGTCAAAGTAAAAGTACGTGTCAGGATTTAACCTCTGCTTTTCAGGCCGGTGAGCTTGATTTGAGTTTATGTATTATTTATAGAAAGACATAAAGTATGTGTGCGTGCTTATCTATGTGTGCCTTTTTGTTTTGTGGAAAGCTTGAATGTGCAGGGCAGAAGAGCAGCGCTGATAAAGTCCTCCCCTGCAGAGTTGGATACGGCTCCCGGCACCTCCAGTGGCTCCAGCAGGCACGACAAGCCAAGAGTGATCGAAGTGGAGGGTCTGATGGAGGAATACCTCGCTTTTGATAGCAGGGGCTCGTGAGTTGCTCACTTTCCTCATGCTACACAGTAAAACCAAATCTGTCAAAATTATTTACTATATCCGTCTTAAACAGGGAGGACGAGTGGGAGCATGTGTGTTTGGAGTCTGGTCGGAGGCATCACTGTCTGCCACCCGTCTCGCCATACCGGTGTCGTCGTCAAGCTGTTCTTGACCTGCTCTTTGACGACGTGTGGCGGCAGCTGGTTGGTTGGATGAAAGAGCTGGTTCAACGCCACTGGGAGTGCTGCACCTCAAGTAAGGCTGATTTCAGTGCCTGCGTTTGACCTAACGTATATATTAATCAAATTCTCAAGATATTTGGAATTCATGTCTCATCTACAGATGATGAAAAGATTTCTGGAAACTTGAGCCCCGTGCAGCAGGACTCCCAGAATCCCTTCATGCTGTTCTCCATGTTGCCCACGATGCTGCCCAAACTTGGCCAGAGCAGAGGGCCCCCGCTCACAGCTGGCCTGCCGTTCCAGGTCAGTGGTCTCTTTTAATCCAGCCTGATTTTAAACCTGTTTGTAGTAGAAAACATGTCTAGTCGACCGTCAAGCTGAATCATTACAGCTTTGATAAAAGTATCCCTAACTGTAAGGTCGGCTGACTTTAGAGTCACGCATCTCTGTTCATCAGTCCAGTCCTTTTTTTTTTTTCACTCCTACTCTTTCAGGTCTTTCAATGCTTCCAGTTCATTAACTTGTATCACTGTTTTCTTTCCTTTCTCTCCTCCTCTTTACTCTCTGCCCTTTACCTTGCCAATGTGTGTTGTGTGCCCTCTCTTTCTTTTGTCGCCTTTTTTTTCACTTATTTTCCCTTCATTCTTTCTGTTTTTCTTTACCCTCCTTCCTGCCTTCCTGCCTTCCTCTCCATATCCACAACCTTCCTTTGGTCGTGCCTTTTCCCACTTAAAGAACACAAAGTCAAGGGGCTCAAAGCACAAGTCCAGACGGAAATCCAAAAAGCAGAAAAGGCCCTCCACTGTATGTAACTCCCTCACTTAGAGTCAAAATGGCGGCGTGCTGCGTGCACGTCGTCCATGGCGGCTCATTGTCTTTATCTCTAGAATAAATGTGCTTGTGCCTGTTGATTAACACAAAAGCATCGTCACTGTTTATCGTTTTAATTAACTGCAACTTCTTTGATTTTTTTTTTGTAGATCTTTCTTTTATTTATTTTTTTCACAGCGAGAATGTTGGAATGCTTCGTTTCGCTTTTGTTGCATTTTTAGCGTTTTGAATTTTTGGTTGGGGGTCCTCCTGACATCACTGCATGATGAATAACCGTTTCTTTGACAATATTTTATATTGTACACGTGGAAGTAACTAACCAAAGTTGCCTTCATAAAATACATTATTTGTATCTAATCTGCCTTCCATGCTATACCATGTCTCTTGTCCCCTCCTACCTCATTCTGTCTCGTTATTCCGCCCCCACCTTCCCTCCGTGTTACTCCATACCCTTCATCTCACACTGTTCCCCAGGCTGGAAGAGTCCCAGTAGGAGCAGCCGCGACCCAGCACAACCTGAACGACCTCATCGTGATCCACAGCATCCCCCTGCAGCAGAGGAACCTGGGTGTGCTGGATAGAAACCAGTACGGACACATTTTCTAACCAATGCGCACTGGTGGAAAAATAAAAAAAAAATAAAAATGAATGAATGATACATCCACCACACATTTGTATATTTCTAATACACAACACACACAAAAAAGAGACACGCCATGTTTTTGTCCCTGGTCCTAACACCTTGTTTGGCAGAGCGCACAGCCAATTGGCAGCAGGTGGAACTGCACCAGTCACTGATTGCACTTTCTCCCTCCCACACAGCGAGCCAGAAGAGCGGCCGTGTCACAGACCGGGCTCCAGCGTAGTTCCCACAAGCAAACCCCGGCCACGCCGATCCCTGGAGCAGAGCTCTTCCTCACTGTCCCGTCCGGCGCAGTCCGCCCGACGTAGAAACCCTCCTCCCCGAACCCTCCTGCCGCTGGTACCTAGCCTGAGTCAGTCCAGCACAGCAGGATCAATGGACGAGGTCGTCCGCGGGACACGTCTGTGAGTTTTTGGCATCGTGGGAACCCCCGCTAGTCCCACTCGCACTCCTATATAGTTTTACTCTCTCATTCTTCCCTGCAGTCGCTGAGGGTTGTTCAGAAGCGAGAGTGAGATTACTTTGAAAACAGACTCCCTTTCAAGTTGTGCCTCGTGGCTCTGTGCAGCAGAAAAACGGGGAGGGTGGTAGGGGAGTAGTTTTATTTGCGAAAGCAGCTTGACAGATGAACTTGTCATGAACCACCGGTGAGAGAGTAAAGTGTAAAATGCGCCACTTGGTTTGTGATGTCAGTTCTTCTCCTGTATTTTCGTATCTAGTGGTAAACTCTCTAAGCACTTTTTATTATTATAAGAATAGTTCATATTCTTTTCTTCTGTTTTCCTGTTGTAAGTTCATCAATGACTACGGTGCAAAATATTTTCATCACTCTGAGACTCCAGCCAAGAAATGGTCACATAACCACTCAAAACTACAACCTGTCGTTTTTACTCTTTGGTTTATGTGCAGCCAGTTGATTCCATGTTTTCAGTCATCAAACTAAGAGCTAAGCAAACCAGCTTCATATTTAACAGACAAATATCAGAGTGGTATTGATCTTCTCGTGTAACTTTAAGCAAAAAGGTGAACTGGAGCATTTTCCAAACCGTCATACTGTTCCTTTTAATATCACAGCACTGTCACTGCAGCATCCTTGTCATCAAATTGTGTGTGGCGACGAATCACTTTTAACAATCAAATCACACCTGTCCTTTTATTTTGGAAAAACCACAAGAAACAAACCTTGTAACTTTGATTCTCATCCTCATACTTAACACTGAAGTGTGTGTCTTCTTCCACAGAACCACGGCCAGCGATCGCCTGACATCTCCACTGTTGCCTCTGAGCAGGAACACGCTCCTTCCCCCCATCGGCACCGGAGAGCCGGAGTCACCTCACTCAGGGCAGCAGTCCAAACCTGCACAGGTACAGTTTAAAACCCCCGAAGCAATACACTGCATTGAACAGAAATCTCATTGCAACAGCTAAACGGAAAACAGCAATTCAATTAAAGGTTCCTAAACAGATAATAGGGAAGAGTACTGTAGCATTTATTAAATACCAGTAAACCACCTGTGATCAGCTCTTTTTTTTTTTTTCACCTGACCAGGTCAGAAAGTCCAGCCGTGCCCACAGTGCTGTAAATGACGAAGCTGGCAGTTTAATACCAAGAGATCGACACCACATGCTTGACGTCTTCTCTCGCCCTAACACCACTCTCACATACAGGGTAAGAATTTTTTTTTCTTTTGTGATGTAAAAGGTTAAAGTCTTATTTTTTTTTATAATGCCATGCAGTGAGTTGATGTAGTTTATAATATGATCAACGATGGTGTTATATTTAGTGGTTTGAGTGTCAGAGTTTTGATTTTGTTTCCAGTCGGACACACCGTACCGTCGTTCCTTCACAGTATTGGACAACATCGGGCAGGGGCGGCCAGGCAGAGCCTCTGTGGGCACAGGTCAGAAAATTCTTTCATTACTTGAATAGTTGAATAAAAATAGATAATAATTTTGCAGGAAAGGGACTGTGATGTACCGCAGTGGTCCCTAAACTTATTAAATTAACAAGTACTGCTTCATCACCACCACTCCTCATGTTCAAAATAAATCGTTTAAAACTACATTTAATTTGTACTAATACTCCTTGGAGTGGTTTTAACCATTTATCTATTATGTTTTGCTAATTGTTTTAACTGCCTTTTTATTACTGTTCAACCATATATAGACTACACAATCGGTTTCAAGTGTTGATCCATTCGTTTTCACTATTTGTTTATCCATGATAGCTGATTTTAAATGCTTATCTCACTCATAGTTATTTATTTCAGCCATTTATTAATTATTTCTAGCTGTCCATTTTATTGCTGCACTTTTACCTGCCTCAATCCTCTCTGCTCGGTACATCAGCTAATTACTTATGCATCGATTTATTCGTTAATTCCACCAGACTCTCTCGGAATCGGTGTGACCGGCATCAGTCTTGGCATCAGCAGCTCATCTTTTTTGGACTCCTTCTCCCACCACCCCATGGGGCACTCCCCCATCAAAGACGAAGAGGAGCCAGACTCGCAGGCCCCCGTCCCAGGTCAGTAGATTAAAGCGGGTGATGAAACTCTTCCAGACTCTGCCCTCAGATAAAGTATGAATGAGTGTAATTGCAGCAGCTGGCGTCAAGTACGATTTACCTACCACTGGTAAGATGATTTAAGTCCATGGTTCAGTGTGTTCATATTTTACCCTTCCTCTTTCCCGTAGCTCCACTGGTGCCTGCGTCACTCCCGCCTCGGTCTTACACCCGGGGAGGCATCTCATCCAGGGCCAGCAGACCCGGCTTGTAGTCTGCCTCCAGTCTTCAGCCATTCACATTTTTACAACACAACAAAAATTTTTTTTTGTTACAGAAGTAGCAGAACTTTTTTCATATTAAGCTGCTCTGCTGAAGTTTTTGTTAGAAGCCTATTTTTGTATTTCAGAAATCAGCTTATGTGGCTGCCAAACACAAGTAACTGTCAACAGTAACTAACTCATCTTCATGTACAGTATGAGTGGACATCTTTATTATGTATGTATGATTTGAATGTGTATATATCTATTTATATGTGAAAGTACTGTATATTATCCTCTGCGGTGTGTTGTTGGACTGGTAAATGACTATGCAGGGAATAACACATCCACCCAGACGGGGACAGAGAGCCATAGAGGGACATAGAACCTTTCTCAGCTTATGTCCTCCTCTGTAAGTCGCTTTGGATAAAAGCTTCTGCTAAATGTAATGTAATGTAATAGAGAGGATGAAAAGCACTTTTTTCCCTCTTTGATGCTGCATCAGAGAGTTTGGTACTGTATCTTTTATAAGAACACAATTTTCAACCGCCCTGTGTAACAAAAGAAAATGACCCAGAGCGACTCATTGCGTATTGTTGCACACTGGAATGAGAACAAGAGATGCCACCTTGCAAGTTCATGGTTGCCTTCGTCTCCATTAAAGCTCAGTTAAAATATAAATATGTGTAGACACAAGAGGCGGTTACAACACGTGTAAATAACAAAGGGATTTGTTCATTGTGTCTGTATTTGTGGTAATTCATATTTCCTTATACTCTGAGAAAAGCCATGTGGGGATGCTTTGGCAGGTGACATCAGGGTTACTGCACAAAGGGTAGTTTTCTTTTCATTTGTGATTAAAACAATATATCGGACAGCCATGCAACAAAGGTGACAAAGCTTGAAATCAAAAGCTTTTCTTCAATGCATTTTCTTTGATTCTATTTGATATAAAAAATAAATAAAAGCTGTGTACAAATGATGTATATAAATGAATTTATTTGTGTTAATGAAGAGTTTTACAAAAACAACAAAGAAACGAACATTGATTTTCAGCTAAAAAGCTGAAGCACGGCTGAGGCACACAGCGTTTAGGCAGCTGCAAACACTGGATTTTACACAACACTACACAATTTTTTCTGCCGTGGTTTATGTACATTTTTTCTGCTATAATCAGCCTGTATGCTTTTTACTTTTTTCCTCTTTTGGCTTTCCCACTTTTTTTGGAGTATTTTGCTTCCAGGTCGGACACGAAGCTGTTGAAATTCTGCTCTCTGGACTTCTGTCTTTGCTGGAAAATGAGAGAGAAGGATTGTTACTGAGAGAAACACAAACAAACCTCCTGCCGATTCCATATGCACGTGTGTATGCATTTGTTACCTGAAGCATCATCACAAGACTGCTGTCCTCCTGGCCGAGCCCCATCTCTTTCTGCATTTCTTCTGCTTCTTTTTCCTCTTTGGCAGCCTGGAAGGTCAATCACAATACTGAGATTAGACGAAGCTGCGTGTAGACGTACGAAATAAATATAATATGAGCCGTTATGATTTTAGTGGCACGTTTCTCACCCTCTTCCTTCGAGCCCGCTTCTTCTTCGCACTCTCCTGAGAAAACGCTGGAAATGCTGGGACGTCTCCGCTGTCGATGGCAGCCTGGATGATGCCGCAGATCCTGGGCTCCTCTTCCTGGGTGAAGCACAGAACTGACTCTGCGATGGCGTCCATGTCTCCCTCGTACTGCATGTAAACCTTGATGACATCCTGCCGCTCCTCATCGGTGCCCTTGTATGTCTTTTCAAATTCAATGATGTCCTGTACTGTAATCTAGGAGACGGATGGAGAGACAGAGCAGGTTGTTTCAATTTCATGATGATACAGGAAATAAATCTTAAACCCCTGGTACATTTATTTGCAGTGCCATAGCAGATGCAGTGACACAATAACCTTGATCCCATCTAAATGTTGATCTGAATCAGAAAACACCTGCGTTACCTCGGGAAACAACCGTCTCCAGTGGTCAACCCAGTTGCGGTCGTTACTCAAGGCAGGCTCTTCATCCACGACCCCCTGCTCATCATACACAGCTCTCAGCTCCTTATCGCTCAGCACCTTATACAGCTTTCCCAAAACCTGGAGGAGGAAAAAAGAAAGTCAGGTGAGGCTTAATTTAACACATCTACAGGCCTAATATGTACCATTAATATGTATAATTGATGCATTGGTCATTAATCATGAATTTCCGGCTGGCTATAGTTTTTCCCTTTTTGCAATTTGCCCCCGGCTGTTTCACCACTTGCTTGAATAAAACTTCAGCCTGTTGCGCGTCCATCGCTCAGCACTCATGAGTTTAAGTAACTTCAAGCATGTTGCAGACCACAAGACGGAGTTTCTTCGCGAAAAATCTATTTTTTTATTTCTTCTTTATATGAATTTAGAGTATGCATAGTGACAAGACAACACTAATACACTCGTCGCAGGCTATTTAATGACATATATGCTGTAAAAATCGATAAAATTAGGTTAGAAACGATAAAAGAGAAATGGCACGATAGACGCTTTTATATCGTCTACTTTTCTATAGTCTATCACGATAGACACTTTTCTATCGTCTACTTTTCTATAGTCTATCACGATAGACACTATCGCCCAGCACTACTTGAACAGGCAACCCTCTGGTTACTAAGCCAAATCAAAGACTGTTGCATCGTTGACGTTAAGTGACTTTCTATATACAGTTTCAGAGTTACTCCACAATATACGGTATAATATATACCAATATCGTGATATGAAATCACACGTGAACCATTATACAGCTGATATTTGCTGGCTAACAGATTTAGGTCTTGGTCATAAACTAGTAAGGGAGTCAACACAGGTGTTTGCAAAGACACTAATTAAAAGGTCCCGTTCCATTTAGTGCAGCAGAGTATTTCTAGTGGGCCACAGCAGCACTGACTGACTCTGTTTGTCCTGAATGGGACGCGGCCTTAGTTAGTAAGTTAGCCGTTAAGTTAGCTACGCAATAACCAGGAGAGTTGAAACCTGAAATTTCTCCGTAGCGTCCGCGTCTTCAGGAGCTCTGTCCGGGTGGACTCTGAGGGACACTTTGTAGTAGCTCCTCCGGATCTGTGCCTCGGTTGCTTCTTTGTTGACGCACAGCACCTCGTACAGGTCTGAGGTCTTGAAGAGCTCCTGGCAGCGCTCGAGCAAACCCATGCCGACCGTTAGTCCAAATTTTAACCGTCGTTTGAAAAGTACTCACTCCGAAGCGTCTAACACCGCGCTCAATAGGCGAGTTTTGCAGTTATAAAGGTTTTATTTTTCTGCTTTCTCCTTCGGTTTGTCGGCAATATCAAGTTGGCGCGCTAGCCTGTCAGATGAACCCGTACGTACAGCGACGTGCTTACGTCACAAACACAAACGCCTTCCCGTTGGTTCCCATGACAGAATGCGTCAGCCGACGTAAGAAGGACGTTCACAGTATGTAAATAGAGGACTTATTATTATCATTATATATATATATATATATATATATATATATATATATATATATATATATATATATATATATATATATATATATATATATGCAATCAATATGGGAACAACAGGGCCAAGGTTCTGTGGGACTTCAGCTTCCAGACTGACAAACAGGTCCTGGCTAACCAACCAGACATAGTGGTGGTGGACAAAGAGCAGAAGAGGGTAGTGGTGATAGACGTGGTGATAGAAACTTGAGAAGTATCAAGGGTTGAAAGAGCAGCTGAAATGGATGTGAAAGGTCAGGAGTAGCGTGGGCCCCGTGGTAGTGGGGGCACTTGGGGCAGTAACCCCCAAACTGGGAGAGTGGCTCCAGCAAATCCCAGGAACAACATCTGAAGCCTCAGTCCAGAAGAGTGCAGTCCTAGGAACATCGAAGATACTGCGCAGAACCCTCAAACTCCCAGGCTTCTAGTAGAGGACCTGAGCTTGAGGTTGACACGGATACCACCCCTCCCGCCGGGGTGAGGAGATTTTTATATATATATAAATTCATAAGTAACATCAACTCACTCTCACAATTCAAGTCTGCACTAAAAACCCACCTGTTTATAATAGCCTTTCCCATCTGATTCAATTGCATTGTCCTATTTTAACCTGTTTTTTTAAGTTGTTGATATACTTTTATGGTTATTTTTGTTTGTTTCTGTTATTTGCTGTCTACTCTCATTTATTGTAAGGTGTCCTTGGGTAAGAGAAAGGTACCTATGAAATAAAATGTATTTTATTATTATTATTATTATATATTATTTATATTTTGTCATTACTGAGGAGATTGAGGTCCTTTTACAAAGTGCAGGAAGTTTATTCTCATTGTGGTGACATCTGCGTTATTCTGCACAGTCGTCTGCTGGGGAGACAGGAAAAGACTCAACAAACAAGTCAACAGGTCCAGCTCTGTCACTCTAGACCCCATGGAGGAAGTGTGGGAGAGGAGGATGTTAGCAAAGCTGACAACCATCATGAAGAACTCCTTCAGCAACAGACTGCTACTGCCACCATGTAAGCTGTCAGACTCTTTAACACCAGCACGACTTTGTGACTTTCTTCTGTATATTTCTTGTTTATGAGTATTTTCATATCCACCTTGTGTATACAAGCTGCTTTGAATTTCCCCAATGTTGGATCATGGATCAAAGTCGATCTTATCTTATTTCATAGACTTAGTACTAGGTAACTTTATCACTCATCAGGTGTAAAAAAGTTTGGTATAAATATAAGACTATGGTAACCCCAATACTTTAATTAATTAGACTTCATTTAATTAAACCCAACCCTGATCCTTGTAATATTTCAGTCTTTTCTGTGCAGACCCAACTGGTTACCAAAATAAACATGTTGAATTTCCCTGTAATTAAATGTCACAAATAAGTATGGCACCAAGCTGCACGAGTGCACACTTGCATCTATTACAGTAAAAGTGGAAGCTATCTGAAAACAATCTGGTAGCAAAGCCATTTTACAGTTTCCATACATGCATCACTCCGATCAAGAACGCACAGATACCCTTAGTATTTATTGGTGCGTTTGAAGCAGCACAAGAATACATCAAAGACAATGAGGCAAGTCACTAAGTATTTTTTCACCGCTTCATGCGAAAGCAGTACACAAAGATACACACTGACTTTGAACTAAGCATCTGTAGATTGCACCCATCTGTGTTTATAAGCCTGTACAATATGCAGCACTGGAGATGTACACTGCAAAGTCCCCTGTCTCAGATGTTATCCAATTATTGCCCCATCTGTTTCTGTTGCATATTTGGCACAGTCTCTGTTGTTGTTTTGCTATTGACTTCACAAACCTCGTCCGTCCTTTGTACTCACACACAAAATAAGCACTTGGACAACTGGCACATCATTATCATGATCAACAATGAATAACAAAATGACAAAAGCACAAGAGTTGTATTGTAAATATTATGAACTTTTGCTGGTGTGCAGATCCTTCTCATATGCTTTCTATCCACTTACATGGATAATGCAAGTGGATGTTTGAATATAACCATTGCTCCTCCACAGGGAATAATTCCTTGTTATGGTAACAGTCTCTCCACAACAGTTAAATGGCTTCGTTCTCATGGTCAGTCTTTACAGCATGTCCATGACCGATGCTTTTTCCCCTAAACAGGGACAGTCTAAAAACCTCCTGTAGGGGGCGGCAGCTCAGCATTCCTTTCTGGTCTTCAGCATCTTGCTGGCGTACTTGATAGGGATCCCCCAGCGTCTCATTAGATAGACATCAAACACATAGGCCGTCCCTGGCTCCAGGCCCCCGATCACAGCTGTTGTAACGGCCCGCCGGGGATTCAGCTCTTGGAAATACTTGCAGAGAACTCTCTCGGTGTCAGAGCGGGACTCTGGCCCCAGACAGGGTGCAGTTAGAGCCGATGCTCCCCCAGCCTCTGCTTCATGGTTTCCCAGCTTCCTGCGGTACACGCAGTACAGGCTTCTTTCCTCTGTGCCCATCCAGGCCAGGGTGACACTGTTGCAACCACGTAACCGGTTGAAGGATTTTATCTGCAAGGTGGAGGGGAGAGATGGGACTCCTCTGCGGTGGTAGGCTGACGAGGTCTGCATTTTGACTGAAGCCGTGAGACTTCCTGTTACAGCTGGGTTTGTAGCACCCGAGATGTGGCCTGTGGTAGTGCCTTCTCTCTCCAAGTGGATGAGGTAAGAGGGACTTCCCTGGAGCCAGATGTGTGCTAAATCGACCCCCACAGCCTGGGAGGTCAAAACCTGACCTTTACTGGACACTGTGACTTTGATCTTCTCATGTGCGCCGCAACTCTGCAAGGTGAGGAGGCCGCTCTGCTGCACACCCCGAGGACGGAAACTGAAGAACTGCTCCGAGTTGGAGCCTCTGTTGTTGAAGCTCACCCACCGCAGCTCCCCTTCTCTTAGCGAGGTAATCGCCGCCCGAGCCTCTTCATGCGTTCGAGCATATGTCCCCTTGTACGCCATACTGGTCCCGTTCAGCCTGTCCATCACATAGACGTCAAAGTAATACAGGGTGTCAGGCAGGAGCTCAGAGACGGTGCAAACACTCTCCGTCCCCTGACACACACACTGGAGATCAGCATACTCATCATTGAGGGAAGAAGGTGCACTCTGGGGTTCAGGATACGAGTGCCACTGCTGCCACCACCACTCTTTTAAAATTGGCCACACTGTCACTCTCCTTCTCTTGTCCTTATTTTCTTGCTTCTGTTCTTTCTCCCTCCTCATGCTCTCTCGCGCAGCACAGAGGCTGGGGTAGTTTTGCTGAGAGTTGACGAGGACACAGTATTCGTAACTTGTCTGCTTGTGTCGGGAGGCTGCTTATGGATGCACTGGGCACCCAGCTGAGGGTGACACTGGTCATGCCGACACCTAATGTGTGAACTCGAGGGTCGGCTGGGATCAGAGGAAAGACGCCAGAGGGTCCCAGGCCTTCATGGAGGTACACTGTAGCTTGGGTGTTCTGCTGTTTGGAGCGCAGCCTCACAATGTAGATTGAAGCATGGGGGTGGGAAGGACCCCTGTAGGTGTTTACTACGCTGCCAGTGAAGCTGTGCATCTTGTCCTCAGTCCCAGGACCTCGCCACCACACCTCGGGCACACTCTTTTTGGTGCTCCCTGTCAGGAAAAACAAGGATCATAGTTACATATAACTAAAGTCACACTCCACTGTCTAGAATGATAAGCAGTACCTGGCTGATATAGAGAAAATCCTAAATAAGTCAATGAAATGTCAATTGCCACTTCAAAAATAATTCCCGATCTTTTCATTCATACCTAAAGCCTTGTCATCTTTAAATAAACACTCTTCACTAGAATGTCACAACTGGTAATTAGACACGAAAAAATCCGCCAACGCTTGTCGTCACTGTTCAGCTCTCCTCGAGATTAGAAATCACTCCTCAAATGAGACCAAATGTTTCAGAATCAAAGTGAATAATTCAGGCTGGCAATGGGGACCCATGAGCTCAGGGTCTGAATGATTCATGTGTCATTTTATAGCTTCATAATGTTATTTTACCACGTAGAGAACCTTTCTTAGTTAACCTGGAAAAGTACTCATGGAACACTTCAAGGCGTATTTTCTTTTCCAGAAATCTGTGCCTTGTTTAAGTTGGAAAATTGGTTTGGCCATTTTGTAATTTTGCAGCTCTATAGCTTTTTTGCGATGCTCGAAATATTGCAGATTAAGAGCACAGTAATATTTCATTGTTTCTTCAATGTTTGAGCCAGTGTTTTATTAGTTTTTAAAAATTCAAGTCCAAAGCCAATCATTAAATCATTAAAATTTATGACTATGTGACAACCAGATATGATTACACTCACTGTCTCTGAGGTAATGGATGGCATTTAGAAAGTAGAGAATATATCATTATACAATAGGTAGTTTTTCTGTTCTCTGAACTTTAAGAACTGGGTCCAATTTGCTTATAAGACGATGCATGTAGCATCTACCTGGCAAAGGAACACATTTAGAGATTGAAAAAACACAGGCCAGTTCAACAGGCCTATAAATGTGACAGCATTGGTAAGTTAAAGCGATGAGCTACATGCCACAAAAGACAAACAAGCAAAGACTTTACACTCTTTATAGGACTTCTAATAGTTTCTAGTCAGAGTAGAGTCTTTGCCCTCTGCTAAATCCCTATATCTAACTGATCGGTCTTAGCTTAGCTGGATGTAGTGATGATAAGGGTAATCTGGATGGTTATCTGAAGGTGCAGGTTGTGGTCTTGCGGTTCACTCACACTGCAGGCTCTTAAGGGGTTTGTCCTTCAGGGTACGGGCAGCCAAGGTCCATTCAATGGGGAGGTCACAGGGGCTGACAGTCACCGACATCACCGGAGCCTTCTTCTTCAGCGTGAAATACAGCCTGCACGTGAAACACCAAAGATAACCATGAAAAAGTTGTCTGATTCATCACGGGGAATGTCAAAAAGATAACATCCTGTTTTCAATTCAGCTTCAAGGTGATGGACGAGAAGACAGCACATCTTCCAGTGCACGCTGCGCAACATTCTTTCATTTTGTGAGATGATTTGCAGATACTGTGGACTCCGTACAATTTTCTCTCATAAAGATTGAAATTTTCAACGTTGCAGCTGTTTCAAACATCTGCCAATCGTTGTCTTTCCATTTGCCTACATGGCCGATCAGACATCTGATAGCAGATCAGGAAAGGTGACCCGGGAATCACATGATAAGGCTGCATTGACAGTCTCAGATGGATATCTGCGTGTTTGCTCTAACTATCTGGGATCGTGCTTTGCATAGAAACTATGATGTCCTTTATTGTGATCCGGCGTTTTTTCGGATTTGCATTTTAGATGGCAGTTAAAGGACGTTTGACATTCACACTGTGGTCGCCTGGTGTTATTTTAACTTAAATAATCACTGCTCCCGACTCTTCTGTGACATCTTCACAGCCAGTTAACCTTCATGAAAATTAAGCAACTGCATGGTTACTTGTTAATAAATATTTGTTCTCCTTCCGTACAAACATAATTATTCATGATTCTCTGCAGATGGCGGTTGTTTCCAAACAGATGTGAGACACTGTCATTCTCAAGGGCGCTTTGTGGCTTATTTAATAGAGTGATTAATTTCCGAATCAGTGTTTTCTCTCCATTATTTGCTGTGTGGTTCTACATGACTGCACCGATGGACAGACTGCAGCACACAGGGAGATGCATTTTGCAATTTTCGGCTCCCAGTTTCAGAAAGCGAGCACTGGCACTGTTGTATAAGGTTCAGGCCAAATGGGCTCCACTTCCTCTCGCTCTCTCTACAGTGGTGCTGGGAATCAGCCACTGTCTAGAAAGGTAGTTAGGGGAATAGCTGGTGACTTGTTATTGAAGTGGAAACAAGGGCAAATCTGATGAGGAGACCTCAAGATTTATTCATCGTCTTCAATGAGCCGTATATGAGGAAAGCGCTTCACTTTTTTTTACTGTTGAGGAGTCAGATGTGCAGTTCGTGTTGAGTTTTAAATAGACTTGTTTCAAAGGCAAAAGAAATTCAGTGATGTCCTGTTGGGATGACCCCAGGTAATTCAGACATGAAGTTCTCTTAAAGTCAAACTTGATGTATTTAAATGATCTGATACATTTTCTGGCTCCAGCTTCTCTATTGCGAGCTGATTTTCTCTGTTTTATATCATTGTGGATTAAATGTCTTTTGGATTTGAGGCTGTTGGCCTTGGGTAAATTGTTATTGGCATTATCTAGTGGTACCCGACCTATTTTGTTGTATAGTCGTACTCCCACGGACCCATCAGATGAGCTCAAGTACTCTGTCATGTGTTTGTTTGAATGGATTTTAATCCAGATGTTATTTAACAGGCTTATTTATATATATGTTTATAATGGGAATATTATTTTCATACAATGAAGTCGATAAAGTTGCAATGTCCATGTTCAGGTTTGGTTAAATACTCATACCATTTCAACCATGTATTCTTTTTTTTTTAACTTTACTCTCCTCTTAACTACCTTTAATGCAGTCACAGACAGTAGTAGAAAGTAAATACATTTACTCAAGTGCTGTACTAAAGTGCATTTAGAGGCAGCACTACTTTAAACCTCTACTCCACAACATTTCATTGTGTTTTTTTACTTCCACACAATTGTTTAAGAACTTCTGTCACTTTTCAGATATTCCACTTAACAATACAAAATATAATTAACCCTGCATCTTGCCCATTGCCAGCAGTGACAGTGATCCTAACAAGGATAGTTAGTTGGCAGTTACAGAAAAAGGATGGATAAATAATGACAAAATTATGACGTTATTATAGGTTAAAGGAGATAATTCACAGGCCAGTCAGCAGCATAAAGGTACTTGAAATTAGACCCACTTTTACTTGCAGCAATAATAAAGTATAATTCATACTTTTACTTTTGATGTTAACATATCACTGTAAGCCTATTTGTGAGTTTTATTTTCCTCATAACACAGATATTCTGGCAATATACACTGCAGAAGTCCAGTAGTAGTATTTATTAATCATTTAATTACTTGAAAATGTATTGATCAGCACTGAAACTTTAGCAACAGTTGCAGCACTAATGGCAACCAACAACCTCTTGAATACATATCGCTTCCGTTACCTCACCTGCGAGTTCGTCCTTTGGGCAGAGTTATGGAGGTGATCTTTCCTTCCGGTAACCATGTAGTCGGGCGGAGTGGTACCTCATTCTCAGGTGCCAGGGCTGAGTGTGCCTGGGGCCACGAAGAGCCACAAAGCAGCGCCAAGGCTGCACCGAGACACCAGGACAGAAACACGAGCGCCATCGCCGGTTTCTTGCTCTCTTGTCTCTTTCACTTTTTTCTCCCCGGCTCTGAAAACGCATGGTGGAAAGGTCAAAACCATCAATCAGAGCCATCAGCAACACACACACACACACACACACACCCCTAAATTTCTACTGTACCATTCACACAGACACTAAAGAGCTGTAGAGGCTGATGATTCATTGATATGAAGAAACATCCTATTCAGACAGAATTATTCATGCAGGGGGGGAAAGAAATTGCCATGCTGTATTACTCTGGGATGTGTGCGTGTGTGTGCGTAGCACAGCTTGACACTCACTGTAAAAAATCACCCATCGCACTACTTTTCAAAGTGAGAAGTGGGTTGCTAATATCACTCTGAAGTCGACGCCTTTACATCTCCGTTTCTATTTTTAGTCGAGGAGTTCGAATGGGTCTGTTCTCCAAATATCTTTCATCATCGTGGCATATTAGCGGCCATTTTATCAGGAGAAGGTGACGCCACGCTGATGTGGGGAGAGGTACACAAACAACACCTGGAGGGGCTCTGATGCAGTCAGATCCAATAAGCAAACATAAATGGAGGAATTTTTCTGTGTCTCTCTTTCTTTCTGTCTTTTCTTGCACACTCCATTAGTGTTTCTCCTGTCCTTTTAATGTGTGTGTTACATATGGTGTGTGACTGTGTGTGTGTGTGTGTGTGTGTGTGTTGTTTTGATTTAGTGATAGTGGATAGGATGATTATAGGTCTCACTGGTCTTCTCTTCTCCCCAGAGAAAAACACATTTGTTCAAAGTCACAAAGTCTTCGCAAACACACTCCCTGCCTTCCTCTAACAAGGTGTATTATGTCAGGGCTGTGCCCTATAGATCAGATGACAATCACAGTGGAACTATGAAGGCGGCTACAGAGGGTACATCTGAGTCTTTCGGGCCCCCGAGATGCTCCGAGATCCAAAACTCACAAACCGTCGCACAGCTACAAAGTCGCACAGAGGCATCTGCTCATTATCCTTGCAAAGAAAGAGGGGAGTGAACGACCCATAAAGCTTTAACTGAGAGACATGCAGCGGGATAGAAGCAGATTGAAATGGGAGGGAGGGAGGAGAGGAAGGGGAGGATGAGGAAGGGAGGGCTATGGAAATGGAGAGCACCAAGAGGAGGATGTTGGATCCTGGAGTAATTAGAGGCAAAGAGACGGAAAGAGGAAAGAGGAGAAAGTGTAGCTGGAAAAGAAGGTTGGAAAAGAGTCAGAAGGAGAAGAAAAAAAAACATTATTGCCATGCAACAAGGTTGCAATTAATTTGTTTCGCCGTTTTAGCCAGACACATGAAACTGATTGGTGTTTACTTTAGCTCCCGTGTCCAATGGGTTCTAATGTGTCACACATTACCAGACGGCTGCACAACCTCACAGCCCTTCTCACACTCCCCCTCATTCAGTCCTCATAAAGATGAAGACACACACACAGAAAAAAGAAAAAGCTTGGCGGGCTTGTTTCTTCAAAACGCACCCGCTTATGAAATATGCATACGGCTCCTCAGCAAATTATGGCCAATTGAATTTTCATAAGGCAAAAAAAAAAAAAAGCTGGGTCTTACAGAGAGAGGGAGCCTGGTGAACTTAACTACCGCCCTCTATAAATAAATACACACTCCCCTTTAAACACAGGAGCTCATGACTTTGATGGCCCGCTCACTTCTTTTCCTCTTTCTATTATGTTTATCCCAGACCGTCAGCTGACTGCATTTATTCTAGATACTGTTTGCGTTTTAATTAAAGATAGTCCAAGCCTGCTGTGTTTGTCTCCATCTCTCCCTCTTTTTCTCTCTCTGCCCTTCTCCTTCTGTCTTCTTTTCACTTCATTCGGTCCCCTTATTTAGAAGTTGATGCAGGCTCAGTTTCAGAGGGACAGGTTGAGTGCTGTGCGCTATCTGTCCTCGCATTGTATAAGCGATCTTCTCTCTCCCTGCGCTCTGGCAGGACCATCTGCCTTCTGTTATCTGTGTGCAGGGACAGATTAAATGGCATGGGGTAGTCCCTGCAGGATCCGTTGTCCCCCCCAAAAAAACTACTGTGGGCAATGAACTGGCCTGTGGTTTATGGTGGGGGTTTATGGGGATGATGGTGGGGTAACATGCAATGACCATGGAACTTGATAGGATTTCATGGTTGATTTTCTACCTCGCTGCACGTACATCTGAATATATCAACCGTTCCTAACCTCCCTTACTTTCATTGTCCCTTTCTGCCTGCACATTTCTCTCTCACACACTTTCATACAGTATCATTCTCTTTCCTGACGCGTACTTTATGTCTGCTCTTTCTCTTAGATCTCTGTCCCGCGCCGCGGTCATACTTTTCTTTACAAGTGACAGAAGAATTATTGGTAGTCAGAGAGAAAAGACAGACACCGGTGAGCAATAAAATGCACAGATAACAGATGAGCGCAGCGTTCAGACATGCAAAAGCGTGATGCTGTCAAAATGAAAACGATCTTGCAACAAATGAAAAGTACCCTGCATCTGTCTCAGCTTTTTTAAAAACCCACCAGAGACCTCTATCTCTCTCACACACACAAAGAACTGATCCAAAGAAACAAGTTGCTGACTTACACATCCAGTTGAAATATGAGACGCTGACACACACACACACACACACACACACACACACACACACACACACACACACACACACACACACACACACACACACACACACACACTCTCATGCTGCTGCAAGGACAACAACATGCATGCATGCATCCCCCCTTACCTTCTCTCAGTGCACGCTCTCCCTCTCCTGCACAGGGAGTGAGGGATGGGATCAAATGAGAGAGGGAGCGAGGATGGAAGAGGAGGAGGTGGAGGAAGAGGAGGAGGAGGAGGAGGATGAGAGCCGGTCGCGGGGAGAGGAGGAGCGACAGCAGGTTGTTGTTGGGTGTTCCTCTGACTCCGTTTCCCATGGGGTGCTGCTCACTCCCTACTTCAGGAGGTGTCTCATCAGGGCTCAGGTGTCCCTTCAGGGCTGTCCCACCTCTTGTGTGCCCTGGTGTGGTGCAAGGTTCCCCAGGCGCTCTCCTCACTCTTTCTCTCCGTGTCTCAGTCCTTCACACGTGGAAGCTTGTCCTGTTAAACACTGTGTGAATGTCATCCGGTCAGTAAAGCCTGCGTGCCCTCTTCTCCTCTTTTTTTTCTCCTCTCTCTCCACTCCTCTTCTTTTTCACTTGTTCCTTCCACTGTTTACCTCCTCCGGTGGCAGAACAGAGCTCACTTGCAATTCAAATGGGCTCATGTGTGATTGCGTGTGTGTTTGTGTATCTGCATGTGCAATCTGAGAGTGAGGGAGCGAGTGGGTGAGCGCGAGGGGGCTGGTGGTGAGGTCGCTGAATGGGGGTGGTGATGAGGACAGAGAGAGAGAGAGAGAGAGAGAGAGAGAGAGAGAGAGAGAGAGAGAGAGAGAGAGAGAGAGAGAGAGAGAGAGAGAGAGAGAGAGAGGTCAAGAGCAGCGTTAGGGAAAGGGGAGGTGATGTAAAAGTTAAATACATTAACCATTCTCCTGCTGGTGCGATAACATCTGTTATTAGGGAAGCGCTGCAGACTGCATGTTAGAGGTTACACTGTCTTTGTGGCCTTATCGCTCGTTCAGTGAGGCGCTGAGACTGCCTCTAAATGTTTAAGGACGAACGGCCTATCAGACACCTTAATTGATTTATGCAAATGTTTAGCGTGCTTGCTGCCTTCAAAACTAATTAAAAACTGAAGCGTTAGATAAAAAGAGGAATATGGACTTTTATCGACCCGAAACATTTAAATAATTCTTTTGTTCACCATTTTTTAACTATTGTTTTTACCTTTAAACAAAAAGTATAAAAAAAAAATCAGTATAAAAATATAAAGTAAAATAAAAGGTTGTTGTTTCATCATCACTTGGATGTGTCACTGACTAACATTAGAATTTTATACATCATTTACATGATTTTATATACTGTATCATGTTACTCAGAGCTAATATGTAGGTTAAACTAAAGGTTTTGAACAATATTTTATAGTTATTATATAAAAAATATCAAATAAAAAAAATAATATCAAATGTTGTTTGATTAATGGGATTTTAGTTGTTAATCCATCCACATATAGGTTTGGAATTTAGGTCTTCAAGTTTCAAATAAAAAATAAATAATAAATGCACATGTTTTACCGCAATTAATCTTTCAATTACTGGACATGTCGGACTGCAGCAAAACTCTTTATGTTATTGCTATTTCTTGTTATATACTTACATATAAATATATATACACTAGATCACGTGTCTAAACTTTAATTAGGCATAGTTAAAATAAGTTAAAATTCTTCTCTATTTTTAATATTAGTCAGTTTGTTGAGCCCTTGTTTGTGGGGGTTTTTTTTATGAGAAGTTTGGCATTTTGGGAAATATGATATTCACTTTCTTGTCAAAATTTTAAAGGAGAGAATTGATACAACCTGCGTGTTTATATGGTAAATATGAAGCTGGAGCCAGGTGAGCTTAACTTAGCACAAAGACTATAAACAGGTGTGAACAGCTGGCTCCGCTCAAAAGTAACAAAATCCACCTACGAGCTCCACACGCATCGACACCTTATCTCTGATTTGTTTAATTTGTACAAAAAAGTCTCATGATGTAAATTTGTAGTTTGTAAATAGATGTTTCTCCTGTTTCTAGCTAACCAGCTGTAGAATCGTGTTTCCTGTACTGACTTTTATTCCTTGAACATTGTCCTCGCCTTTTCTCTCTCTGCACACTTTTCTCATCTGAGCTAAGTTAGGGGAGATTGTTGCACAGTCCAGTCTGCTTGGTAGCTTGTGTTTTCTGCCTGAGCTCAGTTTCCAAGTGAATCCCCTCCACATGCAGTCAAAATTAAAAACCTGTGCCCCTGTATGTTATGGAAACCTACCAGACAGAGACTATCTATAAGTCTGCTTACAGGACAGCCATATTGAGGGCTTTATGTCCTCCACCTATAGGTCAAGTGGCCTTCACTTGTGGTGTCGGTGGTGGTGGTGGTGCAGGCCCTCTCATCTCCACACAATGGTGAGCCTCATGTACGGTGCTCTCTCTCCTGAGCTCTTTAATCAATATCATCAGGAAAATAGAAAGAGGCCCGCCACATTGTGCACTAATCCCCCCCCTCTGTCCATTCTGTGATGGGGCCTTTTCTCACTCATTCACCAGGTACTTCAGTGTAGGGCTATTGAGGTCGCTCTGTATGGGACCCACTCCACCCAGAGGGAATATTGTCTGACCGCAGGCTAAAATCTAAGAGACCCCCCCTACCCACCATCTCTCCCTTCCCCTTCGTCTGCGTGTCCGCCTGCAAACTCTCTTCAAAGAAGAATAAAAAAATGTGGCACATGAGCGCTATTAATAAATCTATCACTTCTGTGGCCACAACTGGTCTTTTTTTCTTCTTCTTTTTTTTAAATGAGGACCCTTTACTGCGGCTGAACTCTCTTTCAAAGCCACCAGTCTTCCTCTCTGTGTATCCCTCTCCGTTCTCTGGCCCACTTTACACAGTCCCTAAGAAGTTCTAAAAGTCGGCAATCTGGCAGAGCACGATACTCCGGCTGCTTTTGAAGACTGGATGGTGATTAACCTTAGAGAGATTACTGCACACATACAACTTTGTGCAGGAGCTGCGTTCTTACAACTTTTCTGCTGTTTTGTCTGGGTGACAAGAATTTGATCTGTGAATCTCGTTGTAGTTTGTTTTCCTAAGACTTTTGGACATCTGTCGGACATCTGCCAGACCTGGAATTGATGCACAGACTCGGTTGACACACGCTCACGAGCTCTCACACACATCCTCCTCTCTCTCTGTTTCACTGCCATCGTGACTGGTCTGAATATTTCTTTTGAACCCACAGCTCCTCTCCTCTTGTGTCGCCGTTTAATCATTTATAGACAGTCACAGTCACTGGACCGAACTCCATCCGCACAGAGAGCGACAGAAAGTGAGAGTAAAAATTTCATTTGGCATAATTGCATGAAAAGAAACTGCAAAACTGGCCTTTTCATCTATTATTGATGTCTGCTTACGAGCCATGCATAATGCAGGGAGCTGTCTTTATGACAGCCATGTATTAAATATCATGGTCTGGGGGTCGGGGGGGGTCCGATGCCACATGCTTTCATTGCACAGTTAGTTGGCTTTGGTACTGAGTAACAGCCTATATGGACAGTCTTGTAAAAGCAAAAGGAGAAAGAGAGACTGGCAGTGAGAGAAAGCGATAGAGAAAGAGAGATTGACAGAGATGAGATGAAATGGGGGGACGTGAGGATGGGAGGGTGCGCTAGCTGACAACGGGTTAACAGGAATCTTTATTTTTAACAACATGTCATCACCAGCCGCCCATCTGCTCCTGTGCTGTCAGAGTCCCTTGGGAGTGTGTATGTGTGTAAATGTGTGAGAGATAGAGAAAGAGAGAGAGAGATGCAAGCAAGCCATCACAGATCAGATCACTGATCAGCACCCAGAGGAGGAGGAGGAGGAGGAAGAGGGTGGTGAGGGGAGAACAAGGTTAGAGAGGTGGGTGGCACACATCTTGCTCCTCTAATATCCAAATGGGGTTCGACAGGGGACGACAGTAGGAGTGAAGGTGTGTGTAGTTGTCTGTGACAGGAAGTTAAAGTAGGATTAGGGGGATCAATCTACAACTGGCCTCTCTGTGTTCGGATGGGGAGGAGTGGAGACTGGTGGTCCAGAGGTAATGAGAGGGAATCTATTAGCACAAATGACGAGGGGAGGGGGCACATACAATGAAATCAGGTGGTGGAGTAGGAGGAGGTGTGTAGGCTATGCTGGACCTTCAGGGGTGGCCCCAACAGCTCACTTTATTTATTTTTTCGGATAAAGGGACTATGGTCCCTGAGGAATAAGGGAGTTGATTGAGGAGATGTTTGTTGGTGGAGGACGGGGAGGGGGGCATGGAGCATTCAGAGCGTTTTTTTCTTTCAACACGGAGAGACAGAACCAACAGCTACATGCTGCGGTCAGGTCAGGTCACGCATCATTAGCAAACACACTTCAGTACAGTTAATCTCTCCCCTTTTTTTATTCTTTCTCCGAGCCCGTTTCCCTGTTTCCCCTCTCCCATTCTCGACTTGTTTTCCTTTCCGTACGCCAAGGCAAACTGCAGCCCTCCAGTGGTCCACTCGCATTTTTTATCAAAAAGTTCTCAGCGAGAAGCTGACGGGAATGAAAACATCTTGTTTTCATATTTATGGTGATGCACTTTCTTTCTGCACGACATGTAGAACAAGCAGTCCTCCAATCCTTGTTTGTCTCGTGTCTGCACCGAGTCTGCATCTCATATTGAGTACTAAAATCTCTCCCTCTTTCTTCATCTTCTTTCCAGTGTCTTTCTTTCTCTCACACCACACACCCCCTCTTCATCCTTCAGGCGTGGTAAATTTGAAGACTAATTAGTCCAGAGAAACCCAGTCATACCAAAGAATCCACCCCGGGCCATGTTCACATCTTCCTATTGATCTTGTAGTGCCAACACAAGCACAAAAAAACACACAAAAAAACACACAGCACACAAAACAGAGACAAACTAAAAAAAAAAAAGATGCAACAAGAGTTTTTAGAGCAGCATGTATTATAGATGGCACATACATAGAAAAAGTCAGCAAGCTTGCATTATGCAAGTTTTCTGACCTTGACAGAGGTCAAGTGTTTCAAATATTCTGCATCATGCTCGGAGATGCTATTTCCGTAACAGGCTGTAAAGGAAATGTTTTGCAGCATCGAAACCTTTTTTCTTGTATTTCCTCCTCTCCTCCTCACTCACTCCCTTCCCCCTCTCGCTCTCCGTTCTCAGTCTTCCCCTCATTTCTGATCCATTTTTTATGCATTACTCCATTACTCTCAACTCCCATTTACAGTGCATTACCTCCTCCCGTCTTTCACAGACACACTTTATACTTCTTCTCTCTCTCTCTCTTTCCTTCAGTCACTTTGCTTCTCTCCTTTCCTCCCTCGCTCGCTCGCTCACTCTCCTCCTCCAGTGCATTATGACACTTTCCCCTACTTCTCCCCCTTCACCCCCTTTATTATCTCTTTGTCTCTTCTCCGGTCACGTCATCTTTACTTCCCATCTAGTTTGTCATGCTGTATACATCACACTGTCTGTCTGCACTGCTGTCGTCCTCCTTTTCAATTGCAAAGCATGCCATATAATTTGGTACTTAATGTTGCCCCTGCTCTTTTACAACACAGATGTACAAATGTCAGCTAACGTAATTAACAATACAGGCGGTCAGTCCGTCCAGGCTATTTGTCCCATTTGAGCACACACATGAATGCGCAGACAGCTAGCAGACTCTGACATTTGATGATGTGATAAATCATTAAATTACAAGCGTCAGTAGGAAGTCAAACAGATGAGTGAGCAGTAAGCGGAAATACCATCCTGTAGCTTTTCAAATCAGATAGTTGTTACAGTGCAAAAAAAAAAAAAGATGCAGGATGTAACTCATGGCTTTCTTTCACGTCAAAGGTGGTTCGCTTTGTTTGTAGGACACAGCTTGCGGGAACCCATTTTCATAGCTGCGGATGAAACACAAGACAAATTATTTTGGTTTTGGAATGAGTGTTTTTGTTATTTCAGTAAGGTTAAAGTCGTGTCAACAAAAAAAAAAGAAAAATCTGGTTGTTTGTTTTCAGATCTGAACATCTGGGATAACCAAGGATGAACAATCAAGCCTGAATCATTTTACTCATTGTGACAGGTACTATTAAGCCAGTTGACTGTCATCCAGGGGGAACTGCATCTTTTCTGTTTCTAGTCTGCGTTTCAGAAATCCACCAACTTTATCAACGTGCAAAACTAAATCGCTCCTATACTGAATGAGTGTAATCATCATCATCGTTTTAGATTTCATTTTGGATCATAGCTTGGAGCAATATGTATGGAATGATTATGGAGATTATGGAGTATGAAGTGGAGACTGCAAGAAGAATCATGCAGCAATGTTGGGTGAAAGTTGTGACTAACACATGAAATGAAAGAACCAGGCCTCGGTGCGATCCACCAGACAGGTTGTCCACTCTCGCAGGGTCACCTTCCTGTTCCTGTTACGGTCACATGATCTGCAAACACAGCACAGTGTAACACCTCACCACAGAGCACTTGCAGAAACGGCACAAAACGACCGACTTGTAAGAATAGACACACAGACGGTATAAAGACGGTATCTATAGGTATGGAAACAACTGCATGGGTGCTCTTCGATAGCCATTGTCTTTCAGCTCACCCCGCATCGTTATCTCTGAAGGGTACTCCTTCAATTTGTGTTAATCCACGGACAGCGGGAGACACAGCGGGTAATAAACATTATCATTGCTGGGAAATGGCTTGACATTGACACAGCCAGCCCTACTCCCACAAAACCTGTCACCGCAGACTGACAGAGAAAAGAGGGGGTTGGGTGGGAGAATGGATGGCAGAGAAAGGGCAAGAGACGGAAGGATGAAAGGATGAGACAAGAGTGAAAACGATGGAGGGGTTGACAGAGAGGGAGGATGAGTCTATGAATGGTATGGGGAAGATGAAAAGGGAAGTAGGGAGCGCAGACAAGGTGGGGGAAAAGTGCTTCAACGTGGGGGAGGAGGAGTAAGATGATGGAGCGATGGTGTGGTCGTGCGAGCTTGGAGGGGAGGAAGCCACCGGAAGAGAGTATTGGCATGGAGGATGAATGGATAGATGGCGTGCAGAGAGAACAGCATGGTGGGAGGTGCAACTTGGTCACAGAGCGGGGGCGCAATGCATCGCCGTGTGACATTTTTAACCCTTGGAGTTTCTGTAATTAGCTGAAAAATAACATATTGCCAGAGACAGAAGGTACACATTATGAAGCTTTGTGTGACAGAAGGTGATTGTGTTATGAACATGTGAGCAACGCTGCCTTCACCTTATTGACCACTAAGTCACCTTATGGCATGCACTGTGCTTTCTGCTTATTAAATAGGCCTTGTAATCATGCTACTGTCTGACTTTCTGTCTGAAAATAAATGCAACACTAAAAAATGAATCAGGGGTCACTGACTTGATCATGATCATCATGATGACTATGATGGCATGTGCTTCTGACTTCTCAGGGACAAAACATGCTGACATTATTCAAATATGAGTCATCTAAGCATCGTATCATATTATCCAATAGCTGAAATCTTCTAAAGCATCACCCCGTGGAGGCTGCTGGAGGTTAGACTCACTGAAAGAACGGCGCAGCACAATGTTCCAGCGGCATCCTCTTGTAGCGCAGCTTCCTCAGATCCCTGAGGCTCAACTTGCCGTCTTTGTTCTTGTCCAGCGTGGAAAATCGTTTCTACAAAGAGGAAGAGAAAAGAGAAAGAAAGTAACCTAAATAAACATTAATAGTTACCCATGATCCACCACTTTAGTCCAAAATATATCATAAACACACAGACTGCAATGATACGTTCAAGCTCGGAGGTCAATGACTAAATTCCAGCAAAATTAATGACACTCCCTTTCCCAATTAGTGCTGAACTAACAGGGTGAACATGATTATAAACATCAATGTGTTAGCTTTGAGTTGTGTCATAAGCTTAGCTCAAAGCATTATTATGCCTAAGTACAATAAATATAAATATATTAAAAAAAAGTACAGACTCACAGAGCCGGTAGCATTTCTGTAGGCTCAACCAAAAGTTCTATTGTTAGTTTTGACATTAAATCCTTAAGCTAAGAACAATAATGGAGGCAAAAACCACAAAAATAACTTCATTCCAAAACTCAATATATAATATTTCACGTTAAAATAATGCACTGATTCTTTTTTTTTTTTTGTATTCATCTGAGGCCAGGAGGTCAAGGTGGCCGGCGGGAGGATATTAAGTTATCCCTCTATTCGCCATCTTATTGAATAATTTAGTGATTATTGACCAAATCCTATTTATACATGGTGTTCTTGAAAGCCCCTGTCTCATTCCGTGGATGACCACACCACAAGCAACACAACATACCCTCCACTTAAAGTAGGTGGTTAGAATCGATTTCTCGCCAGACAATCCATGAAGTGCAGTTTGTATGCTGGCACGATGCTGGTGTCTGGTGTCAAAAAGAACTTTAGGTCGAGCGTTGGATTACAATGGGAGTGAAAGTGATCCCTTGGTATATTTTTTTTCTTCCGGCTATACTTTCTTTAGCATTACATTTAGTTGTGGCACATCGATTTTATTTGCATCATCATTAGATGAGGTCACTGCTGACCATTAATCACTTTTACTACTGTAAAGACTTCTCCCCTTTAAAGTCATACTGATGTTTGAGGCTCACTTCAGGGGTGAAATTTCATCTACCTGAGCTAGTTCTTCCCTCTGGGTGTGGCTGAGGCAGCTCTGAGGCGGGGCAGCAGGTGCATAGGACTCCCCCATACGACTCAGGAGCAGAAACCAGTCCAGGAGACGATATGGAAACTGGTTGAACTCCTCCTCAGTGCAGTTAGCCTTTGGGACTTGATCGAGAAGGATAACAGCTAATTTGGCAGGCTCCAGTGCACAGTGGAAATTGTGTGTAATATCTAATGCTTGGTGTGTTTACCCAGACAGGGTCCTGTGTGTGCCAGTCCGTTGCGGCGTCTCTTTCTGCAGGCTTCTTTATGCAGCAAACACTCATTCCCATAGGTCCTTCCCAGAACACTGCACACTGGTGCCCTCTGCCTGATTGAATGAGCCAGTACCCATATATGAAACGATATGTGAGGATGGATCATACAGAGTGCACAGCTGGATTAAATAAACAGCTGTACTTTATGATTTTAACCCCAAAATCTCATAGTTTTTAAAGCTTTATATGGATAATGTATCAAATCCAAAGCCACTTTTTATAAAGATACTGGACACATTTGTGTCACAGATCAAAATGAGACTGTTTCTACAAGATGCTTACCGTGGACAGGACTGAGGACAAACACACTTGGGGACGAAGACTCCGTTTTCCTGTACCACCTGGCACCAAGATCCCACTGGACTGTGGCATTTTAGCAGCTCACAAAGCTTTTCTGAAACATGAAAGAACAACCTTAGTTACCACATACTTTTCTTTCTGTTTCCTAGTTTGACGTCTGTGTTTTTCTTTTCTTGATTACAGGCCTGCACAGATGACCACACATCCATCTCTCAGTAGCTGATTAAAAGCGTTCTAGGTGCGAGCATCGTTTAAAATCTCTCGCAAATGATGACATGTCAAAGAATGGTGGATGAAACAAAAACGCCAGAAGAGGAAAAGCAAATGAACGATGGCAAGAAAATCAATGTGACAACCGCTTTTCCATCACTGCTACACATTCAGTCCTTGGTACAATACGCCATATTGCGCACATCTGTGACCCACAACTGAAAGACGTGCTTTGGACTGTCCCTGCCGTGTTTTGAATGGTGACTTGATTGTTTACCAGCTGCTGAAAATGAATTCAAACATATTTTTCATCAGTCGTGGGAAAGAATGATTTGCTGCAGGGCAGCACATTTTTATTTTCATCTTGGACTTTGGAAAGAGAGCAAATAGCCTTGAAAAAAACATTGTCTGTAAAAGATATATAACTGGTATGCCGACTGCGTGGCAAATGGCATCGCTCCACTGTATAGTACATTCTTACCATAGTCTTACCTGGCTCTACTCTGCCAATATATGGCCTCAGACTCTCCTCGGCTTGTCTCTGTTTGCGCTGGGCTCTGCCTCCCTGACTCTGACAACACACACACACACACACACACACACACACACACACACACACACACACACACACACACACACACACACACACACACACACACACACACACACACACACACACACACACAGATAGTGTTCTGAACATTTGCATAGGCAGAGCTCGGAGGATAAAAGGATCATGTGTTGTTTTTTTTCATGTCATTCCACAGGCACGCACCCCACTCAGGTACAAACTTGTCTGTCACTGAAAACCATAGTTTATAACCGAATTGTGTCCCCACAAGACTGTACCTGTACCTATTGTTTTCATCAGAGTGATGAATCACAGTAATGGGTTTATCATGAACTTCCACTCTAATTACCGGTAATCAAAAAACATCAACATATTAAACTCAGCGTACTGTAAATGATAAAAAGCTTGCATGAAATGTGAAAGTGGTATGCTTTCATATGCTCCAATTCCAAACTTATATTTCTAGAAACTTTGTAGTCAGTGCCAGGTCCACATCTGCCCCCAAAGTCTTCCCAGATCAGATGAGAAACAGGTGCAACGCTGATCCCAAAATACTGAAGCCACTCAGGTGAAGGACTATGTGTGTTGAGTATTTTACAAACTATCCTTTTATTATTTAACCCTTGGTCATACAAAAATAATCAAAATAATATTATTTGCATTTTTAAAGTCAGATTTGTGCCCAATTTGCTCGTAAATAGATAATTATCATTCTAACACCCACGTACAAATATGAAAAGTTCAACTCACCGTGGCTGTACAAGTGTGAAGACTCAGAAACAGAAACAAGGCCAAGTTCAGGTCCATGATTAAACCAGAGACACTCTCTGTAGGACATTTACAAGACTGAAAATGAAAAAATAAAAAACATATTTGCCACTATCTACATCCAGCAGTAACAGCATCCCTCTATTTACATGTCTTGATATCAATTACAGTCTGGTTGAAATCTAGAAATGAAATATTGCTGAAGGACTCATCATACTTCGTTAATAGATGCATTTCTTTCTTCTTTGGTGTAACGTTACCGACAATTATTCTATTCCGGTAAAACAATGCAGCTCATTGAGTCTCAGGAAAACAATCATTTTCCATCACAGAGGAAACTGAGGGTTGAATTACGCTGAGAGGACATTCAGCCTCCAGTTGAGGAAGTTATTACAGTCTAACAAGTCATTTTCTATCCTCCTGACTGCTTGAAAACAAACCCCATCTTACCTCTGTCACTCTCTCCACTGCTGTTATTCCCTTGTTAGTGCTCTCCTTCTTTTCCTTGTTGCCAGAGCCCCTTTTTTTCTCCGTCTCACCGGCTCCTCTGAGGGTGCATTCTTTTTACGGCTCTCTTCAGCAGTCTTTACTTTTTCTTTTTCATTTGATCCATCTTTTTTTTCACATTCTTGCCTTATCTAACCCCTCCTCTCTGCTCTTTACTGTCTGCCCGTCTTTCTTCCCATCACATTAGCCCCCTGTTGATTGCAGCTAGTGCACAGGTATCTGAACTTACTTTAAAACACTGTGCAGTTGAATGTTAATGAGATGGAATATGGGGGGAAATAGTATAATATAGGAGAGCTATACTTGGTATGTGCTTTTTATTGAAGTTGGCACTGGTCCATAGGAAGATTTACAAGCCGGAGAGAACATATGGTCACTCTTCCTCTCACTCTTATATATCTCTCACTCTGTCTTTCATTTACATAAAAGGCTCCCTTTGTGTTTCAGACAGGCACATACACATGCAGACACACACCCACAAATAAAGGATGGGCACCTCCGATTCCTCACATGAACTGTCAAAGCCAATAATAGGAAAAAGGCTGCTCTCTGGTGGTTATAATGAGCAATAGCAGCTACACTGTATGACTGGCACTAATTCTGCAGGTGAGCACATTAAAGTCATTTGTGAGAAACACTGAAATAAGCTGGAGAATTAAGCAGGATTAAAATGGTGACATAAGGCATAAGCCGAGCTAACTCGCCCTCAGTTATCCTTTTCTTTTCAAAATACAAGACATTTTAGATATTGTTGACAACGTGCAAAACTACAGCTGATGACAAACAGGTATAACTGAATTGACAAATTCAAATTAAATATACTACTATACTAAATATAATTTCTAAATTTATTCGAAACTTGCTGCTTTGAGCAACGGGCAGCTGAAAGCTGTTGTAGTTTTTGTTGTGTTGTACTGAGAATGATAATATTTCATTTACAGAACCTATAAAGTGAAAACTTAACTTAAAGTATAAAGTGAAAACAGCAACTAAACAAGGTGCTAAATGACATATCACGGGGGGTAAAAAAAGATGACCAACTGCAACTGAATACAAGGCAGAACTAACAGCTCAACAGCTGGTGAAGCCATTTGAGCATGTTGCTGAGAGAGGGCGAGACATTCTCTGGTGTTACGTGAGATGATGGTGGACCCTGGATATCTTACAAGCACGTTAAAGTGAAGCCAGAGGATGCACTTCTGCAGCAGCTGAAGGAGTTCAACCTGCCACAGACACTGGTGGTGTGCATCTACACCTTCAGAACTCAGTCCATCCTCACCTCCTCCGTCACCATCTGGCACACTGCTGCCACTGCCAGGGACAAGGCTGTAGTGTGTCATTCGCTTTGCCGAGAAGGTGATCAGCTGCAATTGTGCAGCTCTTCAGCACCTGTACGACTTGCAGGGAAGATTGTGGCTGATACCCCTCACTCCCATACCCCAGTCCGACTTAGGATGAAAGAATAAATTGATGAATTTCAACGAGCTCCAGCCACCAGCTGCAACCTAGCAAGGTAAATAGATTGGACATTAATTGGAAAAAAAGAATTCTTAGAAGATTGATTTCTCGGACATAATAATGTAGGTGGTACCGCTGGAGCTGATGTGTGTTTTTATCATCATCATTAACACTGAATATTATAATTTTTTGGATTTTGCACAGAAATATTGATTTTATTTCCTTTCTTAAACGATTAATTAAAGTGATTACCCCCTTTCATTATAACAACGTAGAATCAGAACCAGGATCACTTTTATTGACCAGATGTGTGTACATATGTATATATATATCTCAGTGTACATACACAGATGTAAAAAACAAGGAGCTTGACAGGTAAACATAAACATAAAACTACTATGCAGAGATCAGGTCATAGTGCGGAGTACAAAGGCTGCTGAAATAAATAAGGCTCATGTTGCAGGTTGTATCATGTAGTTTGTATAATAATATTACAGTATATACATTATGCACAGCATTACATGTGTCTAAACTCTTCCCTCTAGTGGACACATGTGGACATGTGGGCAATGATGGGAAGTAACTAAGTACATTTAGTTCAGTAGTGTAGTTGAGTCTTTCTACTCCACTACATTTAAAATCCATGAATCTCCAGATATGTTGATGTTGAATATTCGTTATAAACTGAAGGATGCAGTGTTTCTCCATCCATCAAAAGCTACAAAAACCTTCTTGGATTCTCTGGAAAATATTTCTTATTGTTAGTAACCAGAGAGTGAGACAATAGCTCACATCCCCTACATGACCTCCCGATGGAACAGCAGATTCAGCTACAGGAAATCATTCCTGCCCACTGCCATAACACATATATATAATGACTCCCCTCTGTGCAGAGAGAGGACACTCTGTCACAGTTGATTGTGGATGATGGACATTAATACATAACTTGCACTGACTAATTCACTCACAAAGATTGCAGAAAGTTACCTTATAGAGTTTGTATATGTGTGCATTTGTCTTTTGTGTGTGTGTGTTTTACAGGGCTAGAACTATATATCTATATATCTATATCTACCTACCTACCTACCTACCTATCTACCTACCTACCTACCTACCTACCTACCTACCTACCTACTTACTTACTTACTTACTACCTTGGCCCAAAAGTCCAGAAATATGAGGTGTAATCTTTTTTATAAATGGTGCTGCTGGCCACTTCTACTGCTACACCTAATTACAACTTCTTATTAGTGTTACTGGCTAATACTAATGAGGTGAGAAGTACTTTCATGTGCACAGAGTACCACACCAACAACTGTGCACGGTTCATTACAGGCTCAGATCAGCTGCTGTAGATTATTCACTGGAAGCTATTCGCTTGCAGTGTGCAGAGATATGTTTTGGAAAGAAAGAGTGCAGCTCTGACATTTACATTAAAGATACAGTATGTACAGTGAGCAAACAAGTATGGTGAGGTTAGCGCGCACACACACACACACACGCAACACACACACACACACACACACACACACACACACACACACACACACACACACACACACACACACACACTCACGCACACACACGGTCACCCTTTGAGACCCAGGTGACATCTCCACGCTCCGCCCAGCTGGAAGCGAGAGGACGATGTCGGAGTGATTAACTGCTTTGACATGGAAGTCAGCCCTTGTACCGTGTTGTGGTTTCACTGCTGCCTGTGGTTAGTTCATTCACACTTTTTATTCTTATATAAATGAGGATCTCGCATCATTTTTTGCATGGTTGGATTTTGGTTTCAACGTGCGCCAGTTTCGCTTTTTTTACGGACGGTCGGTAACGGATCCGGATCATCAGTTGGTCGCTGGCTGCTGACACCGATGACACTTTCGACTAACGGCTCCCGTGATACAGCCACGGGTTATTTTTAACGCCTGAGTAGATGATGTGAAATGTGAAGAAACCTAATATTTGTCGCGTTTGGTTTCCAGTCTGCTGCGTCTTTACGCAAACATAGTTTGGTTGGTTTGGACACAACAACAGACCCGATAGTGTAAACACGAGGACTTTCATCAATGACTCTGTATCCTGTAAAGACTGCTTTAAACGGATAGAGTGACATTACACATGTACTTTGGCTGCTCACTTTACATCATGTTGTTTGATAAGGCCACGGAGTATTTGCTGACACATCACTGGAGGCAGTAAATATGTTTTAACGGCATAATTCAGGTACGTGCAATCATAATGTGCATGAATCCTGTTATGTAAGTCCTGTTATGATTGTGATATGATGGGAAAGTTGCTGTGCTGTGCTTTGTCTATATGGGTATGTATTGGTACAGAAGACATATCTATCTATCTATCTATCTATCTATCTATCTATCTATCTATCTATCTATCTATCTATCTATCTATCTATATATATATATATATATATATAATTATATTATGAGTTTGCTTTTCTCTGTGTGGAAGAAGAGGCCATGTTTTATAACGTCACAACATCACCCCCCACAGTCATAACATGGCCTGGAAAGAGTAACTGTACCATGAATGAGTATGACCGGGCCTTTATGTAACAAGCATATAAAAAGTAACTTATTATATAACCAGTTATTACAAGAACATGATGCACACCATTCTCCTCATGTAGATAATAGCCAAAATCTTGCTGCATGGCTCAATCTTTAAGACTTTGAATGGTGCTCAGTTATGTCGCCTCAGATGTATGTTCCTCTTGCACATGTCAGGATTAAAGCGTAACTAAAAAAAGACTCATGTGCCTCTTCATGCTCAGACAGGAAGTCAGATTTAACCATGTTTTTTTTTTAAATATATTTTTATTCTCTATACTATGCGCTGCAGCTGCATGTATTCATATTTTTATACCACGACTGAAGTTGCTGTCAGTCAAGTCTCATAACCACACGTGTGTGTGTGTGTGTGTGTGTACCATTTTAGGCTGTGATCTATTACAGCCCAGACAGTGCAAAGCGCCATGGCATCAGCAAGCCGGTACACATTAGGATAAGGCATGACTGATTAATGTAAGTGAGCTGGACGCTCCTCTGGTGCTCCAGGTGTTTGGGTGGGGTTCACATTCACACACACACACACACACACACACACACACACACACACACACACACACACACACATGCAAATCCATGTGTGTGTTCCTCGGGCACCTGTTGGTATAGGTCTTGGAGCGCCACCTTGGCTGAGGGTGTGTTTACAATCTGCTTCCCCTTAACAACAGCTGAATGTCTCCGCTGCCCGCCTGTTAAAGACCCCCCAAATTGCAGTTCAGTATGTAAGGGTTTTTTTTCCAGACTGTGTCTTCATGTGTGCTCTAACAGTGACTGTATATGTTGTTTGAGTGTAGATACACATTATACACATAACTCTGTGCATAGTAGTCATTCCAAGTCATTGCAACGCCCATTATGGGCGACCTTGAGGCTCACAGATAAGATGTAAGTGTGCTTGAATGATGCTGAAACGGCACTGAGAACTGTTGAGTCATTTGTATGACAGTGCCAGAAATCACATGATTGAAGGAGTCCTTGTAGAGTGAGTGGAGTATTAAACACAAGCCCGCGTGCATCTTCACCCCGTAGCTGTTGTATTTACTGTAAGAACAAAACAGATATAGCATCCTACTGACTATAGTTTACAATCGACGAGGGCTGAGAGAATAGCTGAGTATCTGAAATGCCCGGAGATGAGGTCATTCGGGATAATGAAGTTATATATTTGTGCATGTTTTTATGTGTGTGTGTTGTGGTGTTGTGCTCAGAGCCGAGCGACTTGATTTGACTTTGACTTTTCTCTGATCCTCCTTGCCCTCGTCTCTCTCTCTCTCTCTCTCTCTCTCTCTCTCTCTCTCTCTCTCTCTCTCTCTCTCTCTCTCTCTCTCTCTCTCTGTATGTGGCCTATCATTAGAGCTATACTTAGCCACGCTTATCAGTTCTGTCGTTCCCTCGGTAAGACCACAGATGTTCAAAGGCTTGAATAGCTCAGTGTATGGCGCAGTGTAGATCTCAGATGCTCTGACACAGGGTCAGAAATTGGCAGACACTTGGGGCAACGAGGTTGTGTACAATCCTGTGTACTTAAAAAAAGCAGTATTATATGAAAAATAGGATGTGCGTGCCGGGGAGTATTTTGTGAGCCAGTCCCTTTGTAGTTTGGCTCATAAATCGCGTGTTTGCACAGGTGTCGTCATGAACACAATGCAGCGTGTCATTATTGGCTCGATGATGATGTTAATACAATGAGCAGTTGCTGAATGTGATAAATCTCAACATGGAACAGGCCTGTTCCACAACAGACGTTTTGACTTAGCACAGTAAAAAAGCACATGTGTTACTAATAACATGGATGATGGTTTTCTTCTCAGTTCAAGATGTGACACTGTGACAAACTGAAGCAGCTAAATGAATCGAAACAAATCTTTTCCTACTGTCACGTGCCCAAATGTAATTAATTAATAGTTTTAAAGAGCTTAATCGGAAGTGTGTGTTATATTGTACAACCAGCTAAACATAAATTGATATTATCCTCTCTTTCACTTTGCCTGATTACAGCTCTTTTCTACATTGTGTGGGCGTGTACACAGACCGTGCAATATATACCCAATATATCTACCTGAGCAGAGGCCTAATTAGATTAATATGGAAAAAAAAACACCTGTGTGAGTGTGCAGGCCGAACTATTGCTATACTGAGACAAGAAACATCTCATATTATCAGGTGTCTGCACTTGACAGCATGTCAGCTTTCATTTGTTGCACCCATCACTTCATATAGTACGCGCCCCTGTGTCACCCAGTTTGCTTCTTTCTTATTATTTCAATTTGACTGCGTTTAGCTTGCAACACATCAGGTCGCGGGGTCACTTTCCTTCACGCCTCATTCGATAAACCTTCAAGGCTTTGATTGATATGATATTATAGAGTGTACTCGGGATCAGCCAAAGGACAGCTAATGTGCTGGAGACTGTGAGCTGTGTTGTTTTTCGATATCTCTGCACAAACACTGCTGAGTCACTTTCAATCACCGTACGTGCTGAAATGTGCATGCATCTGTTCAAAATGGGTGTTTTTGAGTACAACCCACTTAATAAAAGGCCTGAGTCTTTGTTCTCATGTTACTGTACCAGTTTCATTTGTCTCAAAGCCTCTCTTTTGCTCACTCAGCCCTAACATATCATTGTCTCCTCCAGACTTCTGTTTCACCCAGGATAACTGGGTATTTCTTGTGACACACCTGCAGATTTAAAGCTCAGAATCTACCGACTGTGGTGTATTGAGACTGTAGTGGTATTAGACGTATTACTCTTGCAGAAACGAATGCCGTCCCAAGTGAGACACACATCAACAAAGCTGATATTCAAATACTGCGTTTGCATGCCAGGCTCAACGGCAGTATCTAAAATCCCCATAGCACTTTGCTGTGTTATGTTGCCTTCCTGTCTTCAAAGCAGTTTGAACAGCAGGAATACTTGGCCACAACGTCCACCACCAGTGAGTACTCAGTCAGCTTGTCCCAGAAGGCTACTGAGGTGAAAAGAAGGGTTACTGTGTTGTATCAGACTCTCTTTTGGAAAGGTTCCATTCTAGTTGTATCAAATGACCTAATAGCTCTAAACCCTGTGCAAAGAAAAAGAACACGAAGGAATGTGCAGGGCGTGTTTGAATTTGATGGATGTTAACCATCAATTTTAGCCTTATTTGATGTAAGGAGGCCTTGTTCTCCCTCGCATCGTATGAGACTGTTTGTTACTGTACATTAAATGTGCTGCCTTAGGAAATAGTAGAGATTGGGGGCAGCATTTCTTAAGAGAGACAGCTCGATGAAATGAATGGAAAGGAAGGAGACACAGGAAAAGATGGAAGTTGTGCAGAGAGGAAGTTGACCTAATAGCAGTGCATTGTCCATAAATCCGATAGGAACATGATCTATTAAAAGCTTAAGACTATTTTTTTTTTTACATTCAGAGCCTTAATCCAGACACTGTGTCATGGAATGATTTGGGTTCATTCTCTTAAAGCCACATCTCTCACCTCTTAGGATGGGCCTGTGTTTTGCGCTGTAACATGTGGCGATAAGAAATTAGTTCCTCCACCCCCCCTTAGAGGTACTTTGAGTCTTTCAAATGAACAACATATTTTTACAGAATGTTGAAAATAAACTTTGAGATTGCAGAAAAAAGGTCGCCTTACTCTACTGTATTTAACATTTAACATAAACCTGCAGAGCTTAACTATTTTCTGGGATGGCATGTGGTGTAAAATACTGAGACTGGCATAGTTACATCAAAACAAAGCTTGAGGTGTGTCAAATGAACTCATACGTCAGAGTGAAGAAGCTGCTGATACACCAGAGAAAATGGTATCATTGTCCTGGTATGAAAACTTGGGTCAGGGTATGCTTTTAGGCCATGAACTGTGCATGTGACTCTGGGTTCTAGTTACTGTGCTGTGTTTGTGTGTGTGTATGTGTGTGATTGTTTGAATCATGGGAGAAAACTTCTTTATAAAGGGTTTAACTTCACTTAATGCGCTGTAAAGCAGTGCATAATCCCATACATGTGCCTGTACTTTTTATTTTAAAAAAGCACGACACTTAACTCACTGTGATATTATGCTTCTTCGTGTCATGGCTTTTAAGGGTCATTTAGCTCTGATCAAGCAATCGAGACTGTGAACAGATAATGAAATATGCTTTCACTTTGACTTCCTGTGTGCTGCCAATGTACATGACATAAGCAGTCTTTATGACCTTTGGCTGTAGTTTTGTATGCAGCTCTCAGCCACTATAGACTGACTTACTTGGTTTGCAACAAACCAACACTAGTTAAATAGGAGTCAGGATCTCAGACAAACCATTTGTTAGAGTCTGTGTAAAAAATAAGAATAAATATGTGTTCTGAGTTTGTCAGACCAAAGAAGAAAGTGTTACTAACCACCCAGTCAAATTTGAATGATTAAAAAATATCCACAAGTTTATGAAATTGTGTCAAAAAAAAAATTAGCAGTATTCTCAGCTCCAGGACTTTTTTGAAGCGAGTCAAATGTGTCAGATAAGTTCAGAAAATTACATGACTCACTTTGAAACACAAGATGAGATGAATTAATCTCTGTCCCTCTGCTAGCGGTGCTGGGGTATGCTCAGGGCGCCACCCTTGCCTGAACTGTGAAGTTTTCCCGGACTGAAAATTCTAACTTTTCAGCATCTATTTTCCAACATATTTAATGTATTGCCTTTGCACTGTCTTTAACTTATTCGCTATAAGCCAAAGCCTTGCTGGGTTCGTCTTTCTGCCTCCTACTTACAATTCTATTAAAACACAAATATACTTTATTTCTATAGGTTCTATAATATAGGTTAGGCATTTTCCTTTGGATATTATTACTTACATCATTATAAGCCAAAGCTAGTTCCAAATGTATAAAATCTATATTGACATGACATGCTTTATTAAACTCTAGTATTATCTTCTCAATAAATTCATACATTGTTAGCCTGCGGTTGTGTGATGTCCCACCTGTGTGATCAATCAATAATGTCATGTTCTGTGGTCTCAGTAAAGTTTTATTAGCCTTCACTATGAAAAGTAAGCCTGGGGCTGCTATCCACCCTGCCTTCTGCTCCCATCTACATAAACTAATCTAATGACCTCACTGACAGTGACTGACAGCCAGCGCTGCTGCCTGACAATACTTCATCAGCCTTACTCACCCTCGTGGCCAATCAGAAGGTGAGAAAATAAATTGGGCTGTCAAATGCACTGCAGTCCTCTCACAGTTTGGTTCAAGTGAAAGGTCGTATTCGAGAGCGGGAACAGACTTTTACATGTCTATGTATGCCATACACATACACACACAAAAACTCAATGATGAATCAGAGAGAGGAGAGGTGTTGGGAGAAATGTGATTATGGTGATGGGAGTGTGGACATGTGGCTGAAGTGAAGATAATTAGATTTCTATAAGTCCTGGCAGTACTTCCACTGCAGAAAGAATAATTCTTATGGATGAGTCAGGACGGATGAGGACATTTCGAGGGTGTTTCCGTGTCGTGACTAGTCAGTATCATGACTCATTTTGGTTCAGACTTTCTTTAGTCGCTATCTTGGTTCTGTGTATATATCCCAAATTAATGTAGCACCACAAAATTCTTCCTTTCCAGTCTGTATTTTGAAGAACACCAGTATAACCTGCAATAATATAAAGCTATAAAGTGTTTTAGCCTTTATTTTTATCTGTTGCTGGTGCCGGGTGGATCAGACTCCATGCTGTGACATTTATAAAGAGGAGACGTTGAGGAACTGGCAATGCTTTTATGGTTTTACTGCTGGCACTTAACAGAAAACGGTTGACTGAGTGGAACCAGTATGTTGTCAGCCATGAAATGAGGAGGGGAAGATTGAATTCACGCTGAACCCTTAAGAGAAGCACGACAAATTCTTCTTTACTCGAGTCACCTTCCATCTGCAGCTGCTAGGATCTGCTTTCCTTTATTATCCCCTCTGGTGATCTCATGACGCTATGTGGCACCGGCGTGCACGTGGGAAATTGCTACTTTAGCTTGTCTTTACAGTGTCTTGTGTTTGGAGGGTTCTGTGTCTTTAGACTTGTTTTGATGCTGCTACATATTTTCTTTTCTTTGTGTATTTTCCCAAAAGCACAATTCTCCTCTCCTTGCCCTCTCCTCTCCTCTTGCAGGGCAAAAAAAGATGCCCTATCAAATATTAACAACACACCCATGAAGGCTCTGTCGTCTCCACCCACACACCCATCACCGCGAAACCACATACGTCACACATTACACACACACACACACACACATGCAAGGAGAGAGTCAGGCAGCAGACAGAGTCTCTTCCTGTTCCTGTGCTCTACCCTCTTCTGGGCGCTGCCTTACTTTCAGTTCAGATGATGGAGGAAACAAAGTGCAGAGTCACTTGGCAGGGTGTAGCTCTTTTCTCAATGGTTGACTCTGGGATGAAAATGAGTGGACCAGTCAACATAAGTTCTCTGAGTTAAGGTAATATTTTATCATCTTCTATATTATAAGGAGTGATGGTAAATGGCTGCAAGATGGATGTGATGTGTGTCTCTGCTTGTGGTCGTGGCAGTGTGTACAGACTATAGTTCTTAATGTAGCAGGTTGCCACACCTTAACTTTCTCCACCCTACTCACCGTTTCCTCCGTCTCTCGTCACCTGATCTACCAGAGTTGGTATACAACATTACCAGAGCCTCTGTCCGAGTCTCATCGGATTAGGATCTCTGAGCATCAGTGCAGCTTAGCTGAGTATTGCTTTCACTCAATACACATTAGCCCAGCGTCAGTGTTGCTTTCATCCCTGTCTCATTCTATTAGCCCGTTCTAATGGCACTCTGTTAATCTCTTCAGGGAGGGAGTTATGGCCCACTAGTGCTCTGTCCAGATGACTGGCCTAGTTATTACTCCGTCGAGACACTGGACCCTGCCAATATATGTAAATGAAGCTTCTCTTTGATTCAGATGCAGTAGGAGAGGACATTAACACAAGCCCTTGGATTTGTTTAAAGCCTTCGCTGACTGGGACAAGAGGTTCTGAAGAAGCGGTAGCAGTGTCTGCCCGGTGTGGCCCATTGCCTTGAAAACAAATGTCTTGTCTCAGAGTAGAGCCAGATGGTTGATATATTCTCAGACATGTTATATAACTATTGATCCATAAAAATTGGATCAGCACTCTGAATGAGAGATTTACCAAGAAGGACAGAAATATGGGCATAAAGATAAATCATGCCAAGAATGCACAAGTACCAGAGGAGGGATTTCATCTTTTCTAGCATATTCACTCACTTCATCCATCCATCCATCCATCCATCCATCCATCCATCCATCCATCCTTCCTTCCTTCCTTCTCTTCCCTTCGTGTTTTCCCCATTATCTTCGGTTCCCTCCGTTCCATGTGGACTTGAATTGCTGAGATGTCACTTTTTTTATTTTATTTTATCCAAAAGTCTTCCCGAAGCTGCTTTTGGTTTGCATGTTTAATCACTTGCAATTACTGACACTACATTTGTTTTTTTAGGAGCTATTCTGGAAATATATCCAATAACTCTACACAGGAAAACACACAGCATTGCATAAAATGTGCCCTAAACAAAATGTGCTATGAAGATGGGGAGCAGTATTGTCTGACATTGTAAAACTCACACTTACACTACAGTATATGGCTTTTGATGTGGGAAATAGATTTTTACCTGTACATGTTTCACTTCATGTGTATACAGTGTTATCAGGGGTGGCCTAGTTCTGCTAATAAAGATCGCAAATCTATCTGTTCTTTAAACTACATTATCTAGACATTGATTAACAATCCGAAAAAGGTGATGCTATGCTTTTGAAAACAGTTACAGGAATGCATACTGTCATAATAAGTAGTAACAAGTAAACAACAACTTATACCAATATATTACTACCAGTAAAGGACTCATAACGTGTCATGTCAAGTTTTAATTTAGCTGTTTCTTACTAAAATACCGTAGAAACTGTGTTTTCAAGTCAAATAAAATTCTACCTTATCAATCTTTCAAAATCGGATGAAAGAATTGGTAAGAGAGGAGTGATGGATGTAGCCTGACGTGTGGATATATTGAGAGATGGAGCTGCGGCTTTGTAATGATGGGGAGCTCTGAGCACTGGGAGTTGGCGACAGACAGGCTGTGGGGATAAACAGCAGGATAGGGGATTTACTGTGTGTAGTGGAGCACCTCCATTCATGCGTAGCCCCAGTGACCCAATAGATCATAGCCCTCAGGCTGTCGCATCCTATCCGCATCCATCCTGTTACTCCTGAAGAATGCATCTCTGTAGTGTGTGTGTGCATGTGCAGTTCAAAAGTGAAAGCTTTGCCAGATGAACACTGAATGATCTCACTTTCACAGATCTGATTTTTCAACTCTCCTGCACCTCTGCCAGGTGCTTTCTGTCTGGCTGTGCTCTGAGTTGGAAACAAAGTAAGGCCAAACAGCGTCACTGGCAGACAAACAGAAAAGCTCTCATTCCCTGTAGGACACAGAGTAAAAAAAACCCGATGTCATCTCACTTTCCATGCTCAGATGCTAAGCTGCAGGTCTAGCAGATGATCTCTCTATGGGGAAAAGTCTGCCTGAAGTCGTCTCTCCCCCTAAACAATATCTGTCTTTCTCTTTGTCTCTTCCTTTGCATTCATTTCCACTCTCTCTCTCCTGCTTGCCTCTTCCATTTATTTTTTTTGCCAGTAGTCACTCTTTGGTTAGGAGTGAAAACATGGAAAAATCATATTGGATGATCATCTTAGCTGTTAATCTTTTCCATAACAGACAAAGTAGAGGAAGTAGTGTGTTTCAGGGCATCGATAAACCAAAGATAATCTTAATTATTTAAACTACCCTGGGATATCTCAGCATTGAGCGAGGTTAAAACAGCACAGCACTCATGTTTGCTTAAGAGGTTTCTCCTCTCATTGCAGTGTCCCTGTAACATTTGCTTCACAGAGAAGTATGTTTATAACCCCTGACTTAATTTGGACTGTGTCTTTATATTATTCATACGTTTACACCATAAGTTTGTTTGTTTACTATGCAGTGCAGATCCACAGGAGGCACAATGTTGGCCTTGGTTAACGTGGGGTTTAGTGTAGGCCTTGGACTTGATGTTAGTGAAGCCCTGGGATATTTATTTACAGAACTGTACTCTGGGGGGAGGGGCACGCTTTCATATATGAGCGTTTGACAGATGGCCTGCGCGGTTTACTGCCCTACCTTTGAATGTGTGTCAGTCAGTTAGGATCCTGCTGTTTTATTTGTCGGCCCTCTTAAGCCGACATGTGTCTTTGTACTGGTATTAGAAACTCAGTTGCGACAATATTATGTCCACAACACTGAGTAACAGTTTACTGTGATTTGGCACAGAGTGATACATAATTGTTTCATGTTCATTTAAACAAATTTCTAGGTTGGAACGTGGTTGTTTATTACGAAAAATGTTTCAGCAGTGTGAGGTAATGGTACCAAAATGTCTGTGTTGTATATTGTGTGGGCACCAGTATTGAAAAATCAATACAGGCAATAACGAGCTTTAGTAGGTTACTGATGTTTTACAGGGCACCATGTTTTGTCCACAGAGGAAGAGAAAGTAATTGTCTCTGTATTCATATATAAATATAACTGAATAGATATAATGATATATCTCTTGTCTGCCAATCAGTTTTGTTTTAAACTTCTCTTTCATGATATATACTAGTTAAATTATTTTAGAGCTCCTGTTTATTCAGTTCTCTTCATCTTTGCTGTTACATTGAAGTTAAGACCTCGGCATTAGACTATTATCCAAAAACTATAATATGACAGAAGCCGTGGATGTTGGATTTCTTGACGGTAAACACTACAGACAGATCCAGATCTTTCTTTCTCTCAGAGATTAGTGAGATGTGACCCAGATGAATGAAAAACTGTCACAGCAGTGTGTGGATTTGCTACAGCGAGCTGCCACGCTGGATGTGAATGAAATTTGAGAGGTTCTGGGCCCATTGACAGTAGCGAAAAGAAAAAAAAAAACCCTATCTAATTGCTACCCATTAAATACATATAGACACACACAGTCACCACCCCCTCCCCCGGGGCACAGAGGCTTTGGTTGCCCTGCCTGCACATGCTGACCTGATTTTGTGTGTGTGTGTGTGTTAACTGTGTGATTTTGTATCTGTGCCTGTGTGTGTTTATGAAGCAGATTAGGATGGTGGCATAGTCTCACTTCTGTGGCAGTGGTGGTAAGTGTGTCTCCTTGATTGTAGACACGCGTGTCCGTGCATGGGAATGTGGGGCATTGTGGTTGGACTGTTTTTCCAGAATTGGAGACCCACATTAAAACCCCTCCCCCAAACCCTTTGAAAAACTTGAGTGGATTATTGCTCCAGTATCTGCGTTTGTATTTTTGTGCCAGTTTTGTCAATGCATACACACACACTGTAGAAACTGCTTGATCTGCTGTGGTGCAACAGCATTTCTTAAAAGTTAATTAGTATTTGTGAACATTAATTAATGCAACAAACGGTTATTTTCCGTTGGGATGAAGTCTGCAGACAGTTTGTAGTTACTGCTTTGTTTCATCATGCAGATGGGTCACTTTCTCCTAACCGCATCCGCCATCTGGAACTAGTAACTTTTCTATTCATAATCTTCCAGTACTAGCCAGATGGATGCAACATGCAGGTGCAACACTAACACATGTACACTTGTCACATGGCTGATTGGAATGGGAATTAATCCAACACTGACCGAAAGGAAACAGCCCAATGTTCTCCCTCCGTTGGTTTTACATGCTGTATATCCTCCATTCACTATTCACAGTATTGCTGGCCACCTTCCCAGCCCGGGTTGCCCCCTCATCCCCCAGGCCTTGTGTGTCCCTTTGCATCCATTCTTTTGTTGGCCAGGCATGTTGGAGCCGTATCCTCCAAAGCCAGTGCCAGGTGCAGGTCAAGTCATGTGTGAAACTCTTTGGAAATGTTAAAGCTCATTATTCTATTGACTTCTCATTAAGAGTGTCCTTTATTTTCTCCTTACTTGTCGGACTTACAGAGGCTTACAATTAGGTCTAAGGAAGAACAACAGATTTACCACATGTGACTTGAAGTTTGTGGCTATTAGGCCGTGTACCACTCGTGTAAAGACAGAGACTCATTTAGCATTTATGTCTCTCACATGATCCTGTGTAAGCGTCAATACAGCCTCGCTGTGACGAAGTGTCAAGTCACCCTGTAAGCTTGCCAGATTAGTCCCTAATGCTCCTCACAGACAGCAGTCTTAGAAAAGGAGACATACATGCAACCACTGCAGCTGGCAAACAGGACGTTTTACTGTTTATCATCACACATAGTTAGAATACTATTACAGACAAGATCATATGTTCATGTCTACGTTACTGCATTCCCTAATGTGTGTGTGTCAGTTATATTTGACTTTTTTCTTTCACTCAACCTGTAATAGAACTTGTTATATTAGTATTTCTTACGACAACAGAAAAAACAGGACAGCACAGTTTAAACCAAACAGTACTTAGTTAAACACAAGGGGTGCATATAAGATGAAAGTAATACACGTAAAACTTGACTGTATGTGCTTGTATAAAGAGTATAACAATGGCAAGTCGATGGTTTGATTGATTTTGTTTCAACATCTCGAGCTTAAGTTAGTTTTAGAAAAGTTTTGGTGTGGCAGCTGTTGGCATTAACAAGGAGTTTTAAGGCCTATAAAACTGCTTGCCTGTGTCTGAAGTCAAGTCATGTACACTTAAATCTAATTCTTTCCTATTCTGTCTGTTCTTTCCCCAGTTGTGCATGGTTCAGTATTCCTCCATGCCTTTGAAGGCATCTAATGGAAGAAAAAGCACCCATCAGGTCTGCCATGGTATCCAGACTGCCTAAGTTCGGTGGACGCTCCTCGTCTGGTGGCGCTAGCCCCTTGTCCAATGGTTCCACCCAGCCAACCACCCCTGCACAGGCCACTCCGTCAGGAACACACCCAAATGGCGTGATCCGTGCCTCTCCTTTTTCCCTGAAGTGGAAGAGAGATGAGGGGATGGCACACTCCAACCCCACCACCCCCCAAACCAGCCCTGGGGATGCAGGTGAAGACAAGGCTCAGACACAGCTTCCCTCATTAGCCAAGGAGGTGATGAATGGCTCTCCTGCAACCCCCAAGATGCGGAGGTCAGGTTCTTTGATCGGTAGCTCTCTCCAGTCCTAAGTCCATCCCTAAGCAATCCTTGAAGATGAGCCCCAAAGTAGGGACCAAGCTAGGCCAAAGTCCACAGATTGAAGGTCCAAAAATAGCCCATAATGGCTCCAGCATTCCTGCTCGAACAGGGTCGGAGTCTCGCCTTATGCGGCCAAGGTTAGGCTCCAGCTCTACCAGAAGCAGCTCTCAGGACAGCCTGTCCCAATCCAGTGACAGCCTGAAGACCTTGGCAGTGGACAATATGGTGCGTTCGAAACAGCTTTACTCACTTCAAGCAGATACCCTCACCCACTAACCAGCCTATGACACGGTCGTTCTCCTTTAACCGAGCTGTGGAGCTTGCCAAGCCTCTGGCAAACACTCAAGCTCCGGCCTCCTCGCAATAGTTTTCTCAAACCCCCTCAGCTGAGCAATGGAAGAGTGGGTTTAGGAGTTGTAGGCCTAAATGGCAACCATGGAGGTTCAGAAGGGTCTTCAGTACAGTAAAACTCCTCCTGCTAGCTCCTCTTTGCCTACCCTCTCAAACCCACAAGCACCAACAACTCATAGCGCGCTAAAGAAACCTCTGCTCCCTAGCTGTGTGCTGACCAAGTCATTGAGCAGTAGTGGGGGGTCGCTTGGCCTACAAGCTGGCTAGACCTGGGCACCCTAACCAGCAGAAGCCTCTTTTTACAGGTCGGGTCAAAGGGGAAATCAGACCTTCAACAGCCCCTGGATGTGGAGCAGTAGACACTGAGCTGCCCGGTGAGGCTGAAAAGGCAGACTTACACTGTGACAGTGATGGAAGCTCTGGAGATGGAGGAGGAAAAAGAGGAGGACGCAATGTGCTTAGGCAGAGCTCCGTCCGGGCGGCAGGTGAGACTCTGGAGGACATGTCCGTATCATCTGCCTCATCTCTCGACAGAGGCGACACCAGTGAAGACTTCCTAGATGACTTTTACAGTGTGGGAGATGTGCTCAGTGATGGGGACAGTGCCCGACAACAGAAAAACTAGCACCACTACTCAAACCCGCCTACACAGCTTTCTCAACGAGACTCTCGACTGGGACAGTATGGATCTGGGAGGTAACAAAACTTTTAAGTTAAAAGGAAATTCAGTTTAATCTTTGTGTTAAATTTGTGTCAGTTGTTCAGTCTTGTGTTTGAATATATCTTCTGCAGGACATGAAGAAAAAAGCCTGATGCAGGACTCACAGGGACCGCTGATGTCTCCAGAGCGGAGTGACGTCCTTCAAACCTCATCTGTAGAGATGTCGCCCTCCAACAGCTCAGGTGGAACCTACATGTGGGATGAGGAAGGTCTTGAGCCCCTCGGGGGGCCTGTGACACATCCATGTGACAGCTATGATGACTCAGAGCTCAACAGCATGGTGAGTCTCAGTTTCCAAATATGAATGAAAAGAAATAGGTCAGAAACTCAAGAAAACTGAGTCTGCCAGAATAATATTGTTTTATTTAACAGAAATATTGATGATGATGATTTTGTTGAGTGGCTTATTCAAAGTAAATGATAGTTTTAGCTCTAACGTGTTTTTCAAAGTATACTGTCTCAGTTGTTCATACTAAACTGATAAGGAAGTAAATGTTACTTGTTGTAGCGTCTGCCAGCAAGCGTTCATGCTCTCCACTCCCTCTCCCTTTATGCCAAATGGCAGATTGCTCTGTAGTATATTTCAGAAAAGGGAAAGCAGGGTGGAGCGCAGCCAAAACCCTTTAGCGAAGATACGGTTACTAAGGATAAAAACTTCAGAGAACACTTAAAGCTGCCGCAGCTTTAGCTGATTGATAGTTGGCAAAGAATAAGGCTTGTGTGAGAGCGAGGAGAGGATCCATTTCCAAGTACAGTAGTTTTAAGAGGGGTGAGGGTTGAACGAAATGTTAAGGTAACGACGCCTTGAGGGTGGTCTTGTGCACATTATAACAACAACTCCTTCTGACATTTCAAAAGAGAGTTTAAATATCAAAACGACCAGCTCAAAATACTTTTCTGTCACGAAATACAGTTTTTAAAAACATAATGTATTTCTTCAGGAGCCAAGCCTAGATTACCCTCAAACACACTGCATACCACCAACTACTAAAAATCCCTAGCTTGCCCTGTAGTATCACTATTATCCTATTATATGTTATGGTGTTTGTATCTGTAAAAAAAATATCCAGTATCATGCTATCTTAACACCCTTCTCTTTGGTCTTTGATTAAAAATGCAGGTCTTTATTGTGTGGCTTTAGGTAAAATTTTCCCTAATAGGGCTTTATACTTAAAGACCATTTCCAGGCACATGTACTGTACTTTCAGGCTTTAGGCGAGCGTCCAGCGTATTTACAACTTCAGGCCTTTTTAGCATTCCACGCTGTACGCGCCTTAGTCCATTAATCAGTTCCACTTTTAAATCATTCCTTTTATAATCAGGGATTGAATGGGAACAAAGGCTGAAACAGGGAAACTGTCTAGAGTTTTCTGCCAACTCTCTCACTGCCAGTTTCATGCCAAGACTTCTCTCTCCAAGAGGAACGCTGACCTGGCCACCAACCGTGAGTTAATTGCATCACCGGCCTAGCTTTGGTTTTCTCTTTATTCCTGCACCAAAGCACCTGATCTCAAGAATGCATAAAGAGCTTAAAAAAGAAAAAAAAGCTGGATTAGAAATTATATAATAAGCTTTGTGTGTTTCCAACTTTTACCATGTGATGTTGACACAAGCATCAAAAAAGGAAAAAAACAATGTGTTTATCTTATAAAGGCGGGTTTTGTGTGTGTGTGTGTGTGTGTGTGTGTGTGTGTGTGTGTGTGTGTGTGTGTGTGTGTGTGTGTGTGTGTGTGTGTGTGTGTGTGTGTGTGTGTGTGTGTGTGTGTGTGTGTGTGTACTGTATGCGTTCAAACACACGTGCCTCAGCCATGTGTATGTGATTAAAAGTCATTCAGCATGTCTTAGGGAGTGTGTGCACCCATCAGTTGATCGTCATCACGTGGGAGACCTGTTCGATGCTTTGAAAGGACAAAGACATTCCATTATAACAGTCTTATGGTCCATACACATATTCTAGATAACAATGCTTTAATGTTTAAATGTTAATGTTTAATAATCAAATGTATGAGAGAATATTCAAACAGTCCTGGAAGAAGCATATGCAATTGGTTGTTCCTTACAGGATTTCCAAGAGTTCAGATGTATAAGATGCTGATCACAACAAGTAACAGCAGTTCTACAGTAGATTAGTCTGCCATTATTATTCTACACAACACGTAATTTTGTAATTTAAACAATATTGCAAAAAGAGAGTTGTATTTAAGTTATTCCAACAGAATAAAACACCCACCTGTGTCCCCGGTGAGTGTAACTGGAGGCTGTTGTTGCATCAGAAGCAGCCATCATTCCCGCCCTCAGCCAATGCCATGAAATCCAACACCAATAGAAACCTGTGGAAAAATGAACGAATGACTTCATGTTTGCAGCTCGTGTGTAACCTTTCTACGGAACGTACAAATTGTTTCCATTACCTTGTGTTAATGTTCCTACCAATGGTCTTGTTAGACCTCTCAGTTATGGCTGTGCTCTTTCTAAATATATGCAATGTGGGCAGCAACATCTTTCATTGAAGTACAGATCTCTGGTCAGAGAAGCTTCCTGGAAGACAGGGGGAAAGGTCTAATAATGGCCGTGGAGTGAGTGGGAACTAGACACGGAGTAAAAAGAGGAAAAGGGTAGAACCAAAATGAGAGAGAGAGAGAGACCTGCTCGTGTGTCAAGATCAGCTCCATTGGGAATCTGCCTTTGAGATATTTGACTGAGCTATTGGATTAAAGGAAATGAGCCCACTTACTGTAATTGGATGCACAGGGCTCTTTCTCTGCCCTGTCCCCTTTTTTTATGCTATTTCCTCTCCATCTGTTTTCATCTCTCTGTTACTCATTCTTCCCTTGTTCACTGAGTAAGTTGTTCTTCATAATGAGCAAAAGAAAACCACAAATATAATCCTGTCACAAAGCAGTGATTGTGTCCAGAGTGATTCAGATATATCCTACATAATCTATGCGGTCTGTAATGACACAGTCAGGGCTTCTTTCTTGTTTTTTTTTCCTCAGAGAGTAAAGCATGTGAAAAGCCTCCTGATTTCAATTACTGGTAGATGTATATGAGAAATATAGGGTAATTACACCCGCTCTTAATAATATCAAAAGGCAAAGCGTGCAATCATGGCTCTAAGGAAAAATAAAGAATGTAACTGATGTTCAAAGCATTTACGTAACCACAACGCCTGAGCGTGGATGAGATATCCAGCTCCTGGCAGGTTTTGCCAAACCGCAGTGTCATGCTCAGTCCACTTGGAGGCGCTGTGCATCCTTAACATAACACCGTGAGCGTGCACCTGCCAGTGTTCCCGGGTTTGTGTGTGTGTCCCAGTATTTTTCTAGCTATATATGGCTCTATCTGCATTCTTATGCCTCTGTGCAAAATCAAGGAGTGGGCTACCTGAGCTGATAATAACATTCCCATGATGCACCATGCAGCTTGGTACAGTACCGGTTTTAACAAAATTGGCATTTTGAAACGGAGGGCCACTTCTCCCGGTGACTGATTATATTTTCCCATCCTCGACGCAATTTATCATGCAATGCAACCGGGCATAATTTATATTTAAATGGTTTTAAGTAGTTTGGAGTAGTTGAGATTACTTATTTTACTTTGTCAGGCAGCTCACGAGCAATAATAAATGCGTAGAACAAAGGAAAGAGCAGAAGCTGAAAGAGTGGGAAATCACTAGCTGGGGTTGGACGTAATTATAGCAAATGTGTGCACTGTACTACAATCCAGTACAATACCTCTGTGATGAATAGAACCTCTGTAACCTTTATGACCTCAAGATTTGTATTGGATTTGTAGTCTGGCTGTTGTGCTATTGGCTGTATAAAAAACAACTATAGCTTCAAAATTGAAATAGAATAAAACAAAACACACTCTCCCTGTTATTAGTATTATTTTCTTATTATTGTTAATATTATGAACGGTCTCATATGTAGTATTCCTTGTAGGGTTATTTTCTTCTTATTGCATTACATCATCAGGTGTTTCATCTTTGCATGAGCTCAAACTTTATGGACACATATAATGAATGAGTAACTTCAAAGAATTACCTTAGTCAAAGGTCAGAGTCTTGTATTGTGAAGAATGGTTATATCGATTTCATTATCCATGCGTCTCATTAGGACAGATATATTTCCCTTGAAATTACAGCCCAGTTTCCTCGCTCACAACATGAGACCTTGCATGGACTACGCCTTTCGTCTCTTACGTCAGGTCTTTATCCCTTCTTCTCTTAAATTGCTGTCTGTTTTTCTTTTATTCTAGTCGTTTTTTATTCCTCCTGTCAATGTTTTATCCGCTTTGCTTTGTTTCCCGCTGCCCTTCTTTTCACTTTCTGTTTGCCGGCCAAACTTCTAGAGGGCTCTGTAATCCTTCAGTTTCTTCCTCTGCTTCCCCAAATTCACAGAGTTGCCATTGCCTCTTATCCCTGATTTATTTATCTTGCCTCTAATTTTAGGCTTTTGTGGATCCAGGTTCAGACAGGTCAATTCATTAGTGTTTAAATGAGTGAGGTGCTTAAGCCTTTTGTCTGCAGAGTGCTTAGCCATTTATGGAACATGCTGCCAGTGAACCCGGTATGCTGTTGCATTAATGAGGCTTATAGCTCACCTGCTTTTGTTAGCCTTGGTTTTTTTTAATTGACAGAAGCAGCCCTTTAAGGTAAACAATGTTTTGTGTTTGGCTCTCTCGGCGCATTCAGTCCTTTCAGTTGAGACCTTCGAAGACACAGTTACAACTTTCTGCTCGTAACAACCAGCGTCTGAGTCATTCCCAGAATTACAGCCTGTGCTTACATCAGCATCAATCATGGCTCCCTTTAGTTTCCAGCCACAGTTGTGTCCCGTTATTTCACGACACATCATTACCGTGCTGCCTTTTTTTTAACCACTTTGTGTCTTAACTGGTCCTCACATATTGCAAATCTTTAAATGGCCGCTCATTGGGCCCCTCATGCGAAAGATAAAAGCAATAACACATTAACTGATTGCTAAGATAAACGCAAATCACTTCTACCCAACAAGATCAGGCTAAGTATAATCCGTTTATTGATTATACTTGGTTTGCTGTCCTGTGATTGGCCATGACACTCACAGTCCACATTTTGTGGCCACATATTTGCTCTATGTTATTGTTCACTAAATGTTTTAGAGGATACATAATTGAGAACACCCTAACTTGATCTATAAAGCATTTTTCCATTTTAGAAAATTGTTAATGTGTCACTGTCCAAATATTTATAGACTGCACTATAAATTACATTTCTAAGCAAACGTTAGTATTTCATAATCCATTACAGTAGCAGCCCATTAAAGTATGAGCTTTCAGAAAACTCTATTTTGTTCAGTAGATTGATGTATCGCTCACTAAGCCTGACATTTGAAGCGCTTTTAGACTTTTACTTTTGTTGAACCTTCTTTCTCATCAAGTCCAATTCAACCTGCAGTATTCTCATTTACATCTCACGCTCCTTACGATATATTAAATTGTGCTGAGGTAATACGGTATCTAGTCTTTCACTGATAGTCGGCCTTATCTACCGGATGACTGGTACCCTCTCTCTGTCTATTGTGTGAAAAGAAAGCAATCTTACCTTTTCAAAGAGAATGTTCAGTGCAATATAAAACCAAATATACACAGATGGAACGAAAAAGAAAGTTTGGCAGGAGGGAGGGGGATCTATCTGTTGTGTTTCAGATATTTTTTTTTTTTTGCAGGTTTTGAACAGAATGTTTTTTTTGTTGTGATCATCTTGTTTGGCATTGAGTACACCATGTTTCTTGTGTCATGTGTGCTCTGTTTATCTCCGCAGGCCAGTTTCTTTATGAGTATGGTTTCTTATATGTCTGTACACACACTGTTTTTGTTTTCTTATGTCAACAATACATTTCGAGCACCGGGGCGAGATGGGAGCTGATGGCAAATCTGCTGCTGATTTGAAGGTTCTCCAACTCTGTTTTGCTCTGTTCTGCAGCTGCCACCACTCATTAAACAGTTTCACTCGCCGTGCCTCCTCCGCACTGAATGTTTGCTTATGCATAGCATAACCCAGCAGGAGAAAAACGTTTTTTGCCATTTGTGGAGCAATATCGTTTTTTTTCTAGGCAAACGTGAAGTAGGAAGTAATCAAATTTAAGCATTATAGCAATAAAATCTAAATATTAGGTCCATTAGCAGCAATTGTCATGGGTTCACTTAGTGAACTAATACAGAAGTAGTGAAATAATGACCCTTTAGTACTGCCACAAAGTCTATTGTTGGGATGATCCTCAAGAGACGGATTATAATTAGAGAGCTCTTATTTCTAATTTTCTCCAGCATTGTAAGCTGGATACTTTATCATATTTTGGTCACGCAGCTAAACAAAACAAAACACTTCCCCCATTTCACAGTGAAGGCTGCCTGGCAGGGGGCATACAGTAATACCTCCCCATTCCTGGGAGGCTCGAGGAAGAGTTACTTACTGTAACTTTGAGAAAGAAAGAAAAAATACTGTAATAGTTTATAATTACGCAGTGATTCATGGATGATCTTCTCTGTTATTACCACACATAGAAGCAAAGTGGTGAAAATGAAAGTAATGTCTGAAACTGGTCTGTGTTTGTTCACTGTTTGCTTCTTTTCTGTAGCATACCTTCCTTTAAGCCCTCTCACTCAACACTGACAGAATGCCCATTGAGAGGTGAGAGAATAAAAGAAGAATTAATAACTTCCCCTTTTTTTATTTTTTATTAATTAATTAATTAAGATTCCTTCTTTCTTATGAATCCATAATTTGGTGTCATTCACGACTCATTCATTTTTCTCAAACACTCCGAGCTCGCAGCGGACAGCTAATTATCCCCGTTAAAGCCAATAAGACCAAATAAGGCTTTTGCAGTGGGTGTACTAGATTATGATTATCCTGCATTTCACTCATTTTAAAATGGTTATATCCAGTAAGACGGGGATTGAAAATAGACCTTTTATTGGGGGGAAAAAAAGCGAGTCAGGCAGATGGATAACAATGAAAGTAGAGGACATAACCTCCATCAAAACCACCAGCGAGTCCCAAGATATAGAGTATAAAGGATTATACTGTTAAATAGGGGTGCTAATGTTACACAAGAGATGCATACTCTATACACTCACACACAACAACAGTTGAGCCGAGCCCCCAAATCCAGTCCATTTCTATGTAAAGACACTGCATCAGCTACCATGCACGTCTTAGGACATTATTTTGTAAAGGATTTGACCTTCTAAAAACTAATGATCCTGGAAAAAGATATGTTTTATGTTGATTTCGATCTTTTCCCTTTGACAGAGTAGCTCAACTGAAATTTCATTAGATTCTAATAGAAAGGTACTGGGTTGAAAAGAGTGCCGTACGGCGTGTGAGACAAAAGAGAAGAGATGTCTGAGAGGAGCGAGTACAGTCAGTCTAAAAAACGTCTCCCTGGCACTTATTGATTTTACAGTCTTACCTAATGCTAAAGTTTGAGTTTTTTTTTAAGCTGTTTGATGGAACCAAAAATGACCTATGATCTAGATCCAATTTCTACCAGAGGGTTTGAAAAACACACTCTAGAAGAAAGCAAAAACAAAATTAAGGTTTCTGTAATGAGCTTTTACTCCGTTTTGGAAGTCCGTTGTACAGACACCCAGATCACTTGAGGGCAAGAAGAAGTTCAGCCTTTTTTAAAAAACAAAAACTTTTTAAAATCAGTGTTTGATTCGGCCTTGCTCGTTGCAACATTCAGCTGATTTCACAGTGGTAGCAGTAGAAGTAGACCTTCCTTTGGCTGATGCGAGTCTGAATGCTGCTCATGCCCCAGGGTTTGCATCGATGTTGCATCTCTGGATCGAAATTGTGATCATCATGTGTCCGATTCATATATACTGCTACTCCCCTTAGTGCAAGCGAGCTCAACAGCTACAATTTAATTGGCTGGACCCTGCTGCTCAGATGCATTTTAATAATAGCTATTGACAACTGTTGACTTTGCAGTCGAATCCGAGGGTCCAGCGCTCGTGCAATCCTAGGGATTTATTTTTAAAAATGATGTTTTGACACTCTTCATGATAGAAAGTGTGTTTCAGCAAACTACATACTCAACTCAGTAACAACTAGAAGAGCAGTCTGAGACCTCTGCCTGTTTGTTTATACAGTGATTGAAGTGATTGTTTTGTTCTATGTGTAGTCACTTAATTTATTTCAACTATAATGGGTTTGCATGTGCAACACATTCAGTTCATTTTCTCACATTTACACAAATTATTCTTTACCTTTCTTAACATTGTGAGATAAATTTTATCTGTCAACATTGGGCCAGTAGTTTTTTTTTGTGCATAATCCTGCTACAAACAAATAGCACTACATGACCTCACTGGCAGAGATGATAACAACAATAGTTGTGCAGTAGAATTGTTTTTCTTTGCCCTTTCCGTGGAAGAGGTCAGAGTGCAGGGTCACACCACGTCACAAAGAATGCTAGCTATTTTGCGAAGACCTGTGGACCACAGTGGACATAGACTTCATCGGATCCACAATAACATGCACACACACACGAATAAACTCACACACTCTCATTCCTCCACAAAGAGGTTATCCTGATTTGTCCGTACTCTAAGCCGTTGTGCGCTGCCAGTGTGAAATGTAATTTTCTCCAGAGCCACACACTGTAACAGAGACAGTCAATGAAAGGCGCGGTGCGGAGAGTAAGTTGTGAACGTTGCTGTAATGAAGAAAAAAAAACAATGTATTATTGAGAGTTTGGTACCAGTTCTAAAGAACCGAGACAGTGCAGGGTGCAGTACATTACTGCAGGGAGAAAAGGTGGCTGTAGTTCTGTGGTGGAGGAATCATAGGGTTGGTGATTCAGTAGCTGTTCACACATGCGGGCGAGAAGGGACGGTGTTACCTTTATTGGACAGTATGACAGTGAAGAGGTAGACAGATAATGAGAAGAGAGTCATCCATCATGGAATTGAATCAGCCATCATGTGGCATGTCCTGCAACCATTTAGCTACAATCATTCGTGATAAAATTATGTGTACTGTAGTCTTTTATCATACCAGAACTGAACTGAAGAATTTAATTTGCAGCAGTTCTCTACCCTATAGCCGGAGTCCTCGAGCTTAACATGCAGGAGTCGGACTCACAGACTTGTTCAGAGGGTTTCATTTAGCGTTTTTTTATTTTTTTCCTCTTACCCACACGTGTGTGTGATTTCATACTGAGGTGTGAGTTTTGACAAACACTTCAGAGTGCACATAAGTACTCTGTCTGAACAAATACAGCGCAGACAGTGATGGAGGACTGTTTTCCTGCTTTTGTTGTGTACTGTATAGAGAGTGTGAATCTTTTTTAATACACACAAGAAAACTGCTAGACAGCTGAAAAATAGTGTTTGGAGTCAAAGAAGTATTGTACTTGTACCTCAACATCGTATTGCGGTATTGAAGTTTCGATGCCAGTATATCGAGCTACAGAGCAGACTGTTCCTGGAAAAAAGAGAGCACCCCTCCTCGTGCGGGTTAAAGAATTTATTTTTATACTTATATCTTTATTGCTTAGGAGGTGAGAGTTGTGAGTTTAGAGACAGAAATCTGAAGACAGAGGAAGCGAGAGAGAATAAAACAGACGGGACAGGTTGATGCGTACATGGACGCAAAGATTCCACCTACATCTCGGCTGATAGCGTTCGGAGGATGAGGTCTGTTTAGTTTATTCTATTTCCTTCATTATTCCTCCTCTATTAGGCCTGAAACACTGAGCAGTCAGTTATCATGCAACACATGAGATTTTCTATAATGAGTAATTTTATGCTTGTGTCTTCTAGTCAAAGCCCTGTCAATTTAGTTCCATGAAGCACAAAATTGCCTTGAAAAACAGAGCTTTGAACTATTGATTCATTCCTTTGCTTTTGGGTGTGCTTTGAATTATTAGGTAGACGGCAGCGCGGCAGTCTGTCTAATTGCATATTTGGAGAAGTGTTTCTGTTGCGTTTTTCAAAGTGTTCCGTATTATCATTCATAATTGAGAGAAGTTTTTTTTTTTTCCAGAAGCCTCCCTTATTATCTGCGTCTTTATGTATGGAATAATTTGATGCTGTTTCACATGATTCTCCCGACAGCAGAGGGGAAAAAAGTTTTTTAAAAAATGGATTCATAAATCAGTATTAATTAATAAATGTTAATAAATACATAATACAGAACATGAATATACAATCATAATGAAATTAAAAAACACCATCCATAATTGTTCTTTTCTATATACAGTCATCCCTCGCTATATCGCGGTTCACTTTTCGCGGACTCGCTGTTTCGCAGGTTTTTTTTAGTGTAATTTTGCATGCTTTTTTTTTCACAGCGTACTGTAACAGTATGAACGCGCATTGTGTTCTGCGTCCTAAATTGGCTAAGGGAGAACCGCACATGTGTTCTGCGTCCTGTTTAGGGGAGTACAGTACAAAATGCGTGTAAAAAGGTGTATAAAAGTGTGTGGTTAGGGGTTTTACGGCCTTAAGACATGTTTAATAATTGTAAAACTCACTTTGCGGATTTCGTTTATTGCGGGTTATTTTTAGAACGTATCCCCTGCGATAAAGGAGGGACCACTGTAATATAAAGATAGTATTTATGGTTACATTACATTACATTGTAAAAGTGTTCCTGCTATTATGATCAGTCCAAATTGCACTGTAATGAATGGATGAATAAAAATACTATTAAAAATTTGGAGATAAATATTAGTTTTTTTTTTATATATCATAATATACACTGGTGCATAACAGTGAAAAGCTGATTTGGCTGTTGGAAGACAGCAGGATGCTGATTTATGTCAAAACAGGATTTACCATGGGTATGTGAGCATCCGTTTCTGGCTAATTGGAGGAGTTGAAATTAGGTTCATGGACATACAAACAATTTTAAAATGATGTGTCACATTGAATGATGCCCTTTTGCAGGCAAGGCGTGCGTCTGTATATTTGTGCGTCGTGTGTTTTGTTTTAAAAATCAATGCGGAGTCGCACGTATCGAACCCCCTGATGTGTAGATATTTCTCTCCCAGCGGTTGGTCTTACAGAGCAACACCGCTTTTGCCCGGAAGCAAAATGACATAATGACACTAATGCACGAATAATGTGTCTATAATGGTATCTAATGGCTTACAATGAAGCGAGTGTTACCTGTGATTTTCCCGGTTCGTAGGATATTCTCAACAACCTGGACCCTCCGGGAACTGGAGAGTTGGACGATGACGACCTCATGCTGGATGTGGACCTCCCAGAGGATGGCTTGCATGGTCAGCAGACGCACACACACACGCACACACACACACACACACACACACACACACACACAGACACACACACACACACACACACACACACACACACACACACACACACACACACACACTGTAATGTAATTGCAGTTGTCCCACACATTTAAATTTGTGAGGTTATACTGTGGCCATGATAAACGCTTCAGTTTCATTGGCTGTAGTTGGACATTATGTTCATATAAGTGGACACCTCCAGCGAAACTGTTCATAATTGCAAATTAATGCATTACCCAGGTCTGCACGTTCTATTTCCAGCAATATCCTTTCATGGCATGTAATGTCTTGAATAAATTGAATCCTTTCCTTGCCTTAGGTGACGATTTGCATCTGCAACATCCATTTAAATCTTTTACTGTAATGGACACCTTGTTGTCTATTATGTGCTGTTACTCTTTTAATATTTGGACGCTGAATAGTTATTGAATTATCTATTATTAAACTTCAGCACTACTACACAACTGGCCTTGAATGGCAGCTTCAGCCAGCTGTTTGTACAGATGCACACCTTTATAGTACCTCATTCATATACTGTACAGACTCATCAGGAGTTTTTCATTTGATTCTCTCGACAAAAGCATGTGCATGATTAGTTTAATAGCTTACTGTTGCACAGTTTACCACTCATTATTATCTCGATATATCTGTCGAGGTCTTTTCTCTGTAACCCATTTTCACTTTGTGAGTGTAATCAATCGTAGTTGTAATCAATGGCGTCTTTGTGGGTGTTAAAGGTAATCAGGTCACATTATTACCACATAATAATGGTGTTGACAACGTTATTATGCATTCGTCAGACGGTGTGTGTTACCTGTGTGAGAGGAGGAAAGAGAGAGAGAAAGACAAGTTGCGGGAGTTGACCTCACCTGACATGAAATATAATGAATTCTAGGAGGCGAGTCTTCCCTTGTCAGTCATGACGCCGACTGTGTCAAGGTACCATTAATGTGTTTGATGCACTAGTTCACTTTGGAGGGACAGGATGTGCAAACACCCCCCACAAAATGCAATAGAGTACGCTTACATACACGTATACACACAGTTGCCAGTAAAACAGTCTAATGGATTAGCCCTGCAGTAAATCCTACCTTTATGAAGCCTATTATGTTCGGGGGCTGTTTTTAAAGAGTTGTTGATTCAGTGTGTGGTCATTTTGGAGGCTGTAGATTATGGTGCTGTTGAACTTTTTATTTTGTTATAATGGGCGGCTTTTAAAATATAGAATAAATGTAGGCGTAATATTTAATCTACCCTCGTTAAACTAGAACCTCCAAAATGGCCATAAAGTTAAATAAACGCCTCTTAAACAAACACTATTAATATTATTATGGTAGAATTTATTGCAGGCCTGTTACCTTAGACTGCATTCGCTTGTGCACCTAATTAACTTTCTCTTGAGTGTACACCACTGCAACAACTTCAGACCCCCGATATCAGACTTTAGTCTGTAAACAGTGATCTCCTTGTTTTTGAGAGACGGAAGAACGAGAGCGAGACGGAGAGGAATGTTCACTCTGGTGGAATGTGAATCGGAGCGTCGTCCCTTCCTACTCCTTTTCAGGAAGCGGCCATATTTATAGCACACTATGTCATGGCTGGAGCTAGTGTCACGAGGAGCAGAGTGAAAGCAACACAGGCTGATGTGTCCACTTTAGACCCAGCCCACAGGGCAGGCCCTGAGACGTGAGACGTCCCACCAAGAGACACCCTGACTGCCACAGAGCAGGAAGAAGGAAAGGGGAGAAGAGAAGTAAAGAAAAAAAAAAAGACAGACGGGGCCTCCTACATTATTTTCCTCCAGTTGTCAGGTCCCGTGACAGCACAGAGGGTCCAGAGCTTTTCTCCCTCGCCTGCCTCAGCTGGCTTGGACACAAACCAGTCACCTCAGCTGCTCTCTACCACAGTCATCTCTCTCTCTCTCCCCAGCTCTAGTTCCTAGGGAGTTCCCAGAAAAACAAGACTGTCAACAAAGACAGAACCAGGCTGGGTGGGAGCCGGGTTGACTTTCCCTCTCTCTGGCCCTTTAACTGCTCACCAGTTGACGGGACAAGTAGTCATTTCTTTCCCTTCTCCGTCTGAATATTTCTGCCTTTATGGATATTTTTTTTTCTCCCATGTTGGAATATATTCAGTTTTAGAGGACTTTTTCTGAGCTGAAAGGGAGTTACTGAAGTTTCCAGTTCCCTACCAGAATGAAGCAGGCTGTCTGCCCCTGTGCTATATGGTGACACTAAGGGTAAAGTATTTTAACCACCGCTGCTGCATTCCTTGGATTGGCTCTTTCAATCTGACAATATTTCTTTAGCTGTCTATTTATTTCTATCTTTCTCTCAGTCGAAAAACTATTTGGTGTATAGAAAGTCAAGGGTCCTTTTGATTTCCTGAGGGTTGCACTCTGTTAGTTATCAATTTTGTTGCGGCCACGGTTCATTTCACAGCTATATGCTATTGAGTGTTGCCAAATACTGTGTCCTTTTTACCTCGTTGAAAATGAAATGGCCTGTCGCTCTCTCCGTGCGAGTGTGTTTGCATTCGATGGCGGAGACAGATGAGAGAAATGCCGAATGAGATGAATCAGATCATGATTTATATGCAGATATTCCAGAATAGAGTACCTGAAATATACACGGGCGTATTCATCGCCGCAAGATATGAAAAATAGTCTTACGTTTTTGTATGTGTTTGTGCGAAGCTTAGAGTGGCAGCAGTAGACAGACGCAGACAGAGAATAAATAAAGAATGATACAGTTTAACCTTTGCGAAATACAGCTCATCATCACAAACATATAACAGTTTCCCTTCCACAAATAACTTTTATTCTTTGTATAATTTGAATATATTACAAGCACTGGCTTTACACATTTCAGGTCAGATAGCACCATGTATATAATCTTTTATCTGCCTGCATCCTCTCTGTTTCAAAACAGTTACTCCGGCTCACTCTACTCTAAATTCTGCCTGTATAGAAACTGACAGGATGTCCCACATTGAGCGCTCGGAGAGGGCCGGTCGCCAGGGCCAGCGGCGTAAACACCACCGCTGGAGTGGGCCAGATCACTTCCACAACGACAACAGGTTGGTTTAAGCTCTAAAGATTAAAAGAATGTTGCCTGGAAAGATGTCAGGAATATAAATCCCAGCCAACGTTATCCTGTTTGCCTGAGTATGTGTCTGTGTTTTTCTCTCTCTGGCTGATTCGTCTGTCTCAGGTCCCATGTCTTCCAGCACTATGACGGTCTTAAGGCTTCAAGGATCTCTCCACGGCAAATCCCATCCGAAGGCAGGCAGCACGGCTACATAGCGATGCTGGATGAGCTCACGCTCGAACACATGACTCAGGACTGCAGCTCGCTCAAGAACCAACTGCTCAGACTCAAAACGCTTCTACAGGTTCGAACCAAGTTTGCAAAAAAAAAAAAAAAAATGCTAATGAACCCGAAATCTGAACGTTTGCATGCATCAAAGCTTGCAGACACACATACAGTATGCAATACTATAGGACAGCAACACATATGTTAGGTAGGTACATGCATAAACGTGTTCATCTTTTTCAGTGGGAGAAAACTCTGTGACCGTTAGACATTTGTCATTGTTCTGATGCATTACCCTTTGAATATGCCACACACAAAAACCATGCAGATCATGTCACCACTTCCAGGCTGTTATTTCGGTCTTATAATGAGGCCACCTACTGTGAACTGTCAGGATTCTGTGTTTGATTTCATGTTCGGTTTTGTCTTTTAAATATAGTTTTTATATTAGTCTGCCAGAGGGTTAGTTTGAATAATCCTCATAAGCCTCCCAGTAGTGCACTACATCACCGTCCTCAGGTGTTCAGCATGAGCAACACGACAAGTTTTTTTTTCTTTCTGACAAAACTGAACTAAGCTAGTTTTAATTGTTAATGTGGTTCCACTTTAACTATTTAAAAGCTTTTAAATGTTTAATTGCATCGGTTTAATAAATGCTGTCATCACAAAGACAGTGCAAAGACAGTTTATAGACTCGACATGTTTTTTAGGTAAAGCGAAAAGGAGGTCTTTGGTTCTCTGGGCTTCTTGTGTGTGTATATATATATATATATATATATATATATATATATATATATATATATATATATATATATATATATATATATATATATATATATATATATACACACACAAGAAGTATAGTACTTAATAGGTCTCTTCTCTGTCAGTTTTTAAATCACAGAAATCTGTTTAATGTAAAGAAGAGAGGGAGACAGGGAAGGAGAAGAGAGGAATAAAAGATGGCAGCCATATCAACGTGCACCTAAATATGATGATGATCATACATCATATGATCATACGTACAGATGAACACACAAAAACCGCACTACTACAAAAACACACAACCCCATCTAGACAATTGCATAAATGCACAGAGGCACACAAGCACTTCACACCGCACACTCCGTAAAATGAAATTATCTTAAATGCCTTGACTCAATTTACCCTCGACAGCATAAAGAAGTGAGTTTTGACATTTTACATTTAAATCAAATGTCGCCCCCTGATGTTCTCATTGTGCTCGCTGCAATTAGTCAAACACCTTGGCTGTATAGCCTCATGAGGGGAAATATTTTCTGTTTGCCCATTAGTAACTGCGTTCTTAATCGTGTGTTTTTGCAGCATGATGTCGAACTCAAGGCAGTGACTGTAAAATGAGCATTTGCATCCAATGCAACTCTGTTTACTGATTGTATCTATCTGACCTGAATGAAGAGTAGGCGGAATGTAGTGTTGTAAAGAACAACAGTTTTACACAAACCGACAAAGTAATGTTATTTTTAATTAATAGAAATTCCAAACGTTTGCTGGTTTCAAATTTGAGAATTCCCCTGTTTCTATTTCAAGTGATTGTAAATTGAATACTTCTTTGTGACACTGAAAACTGTAATTTCAAGACACACTTTGTTGAAACAATTATGAGCCACAGAAAAAAAATGTATCAGCACTTTGCACTGACTTTGAATTTTTTGTATACAGTTTGAAATCTGGACCTGCTTTAGTAAAAAAAAAAAAAAAGTCCTGCACTTACTAAAGTCAAGCTCTAAAGTGAGAGAAATGTTAAACTCTATGAAATGAATGTATTAAATGTTCAAAACTATACTCAACAACTCTGCCCCAGGTATCTAACATTGGTGGCTGACAGCTCAGGGTCGGCAGAGTATATGCGCTAAGGAGTAAACTTATTCCACCCTAGTTAAATTTTGCTTTTGAGGCGTGCCTGAGGCAATTGTCATTGATCCAGCTCACTGTGTACTCTGTGTCTGTGTGTGTGTGCCCGCTGCCCGTGCTGTGCGTGTGTTTGTTTGTTTGTTTCCAGATTGAGGATACTGACTCTTCAGCAGATGCTCCTGAGGAGATTGAAGACAATACCACCGCATCACAGGTAAGAAACTTCACCTTAGGTTTGCAGCAGTGATTGATTGGCTATGCTATATATATATTTTATTTTTCTCCATTTTCAGTCAGTCCGCTACAACCTACAGTGTACTGTGTGTGTGTGTGTGTGTGTGTGTGTGTGTGTGTGTGTGTGTGTGTGTGTGTGTGTGTGTGTGTGTGTGTGTGTGTGTGTGTGTGTGTGTGTGTGTGTGTGTCGTTTCAGTTGCATGAGCTGATTAAGGAAGTGCAGGTGCTCAGAGAGGAGCTGAGGAGTCGAGACAAGACCATTGCTCAGCTCACATTGCAGTGTCAACAGCTACAACAACATCAACGGGAACAAATGGTGAGTTGGTGTCAACAGGACTGCTACATGTGAAAAGTGTGAAAAGGGTACTGTGTGTTTATGTAAGGGGAAATATAGTTGCACTAACCATTCAGTTGCAGGACTACATTGTCCACCTGCCTTATGTTCGGGACTCCCTGACAGTGATTAGGAACAAAACAGAGTTTAGGGCATCCAAATGCACATTTAAAAAAAGAAGACAGAACATCAACACGCTGTACCTACAGCTATCATATTTGATGCTTGTTAATTAGGTCTGACAATGCCAGATGAAGATCTCTGTTAAAGAACATTACACCAGACAGTTGATCTTTTTAGTTAGCTACAGCATATTAGAGTTATTTCTGTCGTTGGTGTCTGTTATTTGGTGTTTTAAAGCTATTAGGTATAGCATTTTAATAATGAGTCACTAGTCACATTAGACAAAGACAAGATCATCGGCGAGAGGTTTGGCAGCTAGAACAAACCATGCATTTACAGGAAGAGCAAAACAGGAAGGATCCCTCTTTCAGGATGGACAGACATGCAGTTATTGTGAAATAATTATAATCGTCGATCAGACCATTAGACAGACATGCAGTTATTGTGAAATAATTATAATCGTCGATCAGACAATTATCTGGAAAATACATAGTTTCGAGTTTTTTTCAGTGTTGGGGAAATAGGAGCATCCTCATCATGAGAAACATCCCATGTAAAGTATTTACAAATAAGTCTCAGAAAGTCATTAAATGTGGTGATGCTCCTCACTGGCTCAAAGTAAATGATTAAGGCTTGTGTACTGCGAATGTCAGTGCAACATGTAGAATACAAATACAGGCTCATCTTCACTTTAGTATTCCAGGATCTAGGCATGTGTTCCTCGAGCGTGTACAAACAGGGCCAGGATAGTTCCAGCTTTCATGTAGCTTTCGCATGCTGCGAGCATGTAGCTCGTCCTCTGGTAGTTCTCTCTCCTCAGATCAGAGCATGTCTGGGCACAGCTACCGCCTTCTTATCTTTTGTTTACACCAATCCCGTATTTATCTGATCTTACGAAGAGAAAGCATGAAAAGGAAGAATAAAGTGAGCAAAGAGAAGGGAACGTTCTTTTTTATATAGAGGCATTCACCCTGTGCTTTGTAGCATATTGAAGACAGAGACCGTGTTGAAGGTATACGTGCATGTGCAGATCAAGCAGGGTCAGTGAAGACATATTGAAGTACCCTTCATGGAAGGTGGGAGTACAGCGTGTGCTCATTGTGTTGCTAGACTCCTACACGCACTCCAGTGTGTGTGTGTGTGCTCAGACGGTGACGACTGCCTACCAATAACCTCCATTCTGTTCGCTTTTAGCTGGCTCCGTCCGAACTCTAACATTCATTAGTGTCTTGACCAGGCTCCCTTGTTAGCCAAACAACCACATGCCTGCTGACATTAGTCAAATCCCCGCCGTACTGAGAAATACCAAAATGTCGAGGCTGTTTGCCAGCCTTCCCGCAACATGCTATCCCTCCAATTAGAATTAGCACCCGCCCACAGCGGGTTCTCCAGCCCTAGCGCAATATTGTTCCACCTTTACCCTCGACAAGCAAAGAGAGTGAGAAAAAAAAAGCTCAGACGTATTTTCAGATGTGTGCCTGACTTTAATGAGTGCAGAGGATGAAAGAGTTGCATGTGGTGGGAAGCGTAAAAAAATAATAAGAGGGAAACAGAGATGTTTACTCTGTTGAACTCTGTGTGGATGCGATATGTAAGCACCTGAAGATAGGTTAGAGGAATGCTGAAGAGGATGTTTGTTTCTGACGGACCCTGTAGCACATAATGGAACAACGATGAAGCCAACCCACGATTGATAAAGTCCACTTGGATTAAACATATATTATGAAACGGATAAATCACTGCAAGCTCCTGTTGAGATTTTTTATTTTTTTTAGCAAGTGATATTTCGAGCACAAGGCTCTTTCTCAGACTTCTCCACACATAAGGCTTGGATCGGTTTAACGTGCTGATGAATGTTGAATTTTTTGGTTTGCGAGCGCGTGTATTAACAACAATTAGAACAGAACGGGTTCTCAGAGTGAAGACTGCCAGTCATCTGCTTCATATAACATCCAGGATTTAGAAAGTGGAAGGCTATCGGTCCTGCTGTTTGCCCTTGAAATTGGTCAAGAGATGACACCGCAGTTGGTATAAAGTCAGATAAACAGAGGGAGGCGAAGTGCTTCGGAAAGACTGCTGAGAGACAAGAGGGGAGGGAGGGGGTACTTGACTGAATTGAACATAATGGTAGCAATGAGAAAACAATAGAGGAGCTGTGTCTGGCTGGGAGAAAGTCTATAGCCGTATACGTTGTGTGTGTGTGTGTGTGTGTGTGTGTGTGCGTGTTTGTGCTGAGGGAATGGGAGAGGAAAGGAAATGATGGGGGAGAGAGAAAAGTGGAACTCTCAAAGATAGAAAACTGATTTCTCAGTCTTACTTGACAGAATGCAGCGTTGGATGGCGCTTCCACCGCTGCTGAGGCAGGCTGCTCGTGATTATGCGCTCTTCTTGTTTGAGCTGCATTGAAGTTTTTTCACCACGGCTGGCAAAAATGAGCAATCTCTGTCAGATTCTGCCATAGTCTTCTCAGCCAAGTACAAGTTGCTCTGCTATTAATTCAAGTATAAGAGATGTAGTGTTAAATACTTTGAATAAAACGATTTAATACACATCATTAGTTGCTCTGACGTTCTATTTAAATACTGGATTCAGTTTATTGTTTAAGTTTAAACACACACATAACTCATATCAGGTAGTCGATCAGTGAGAGGTTTTTTTTAATAGATGATGAAGGAAGTAATATCTGGGGAACAGTAAATGTCAGTGAGTTTAATTTACTGCATATCCTTTGAATTACCATGTAAGGGTAAATTCATTTACAACCCTGAGCTGGATGTTCCCTGATCTGACTGCAGTGACGGTCAGATCCTAATCAAAAGGTGCAGGATGATCTCCCACATTTAATCTGAAGAAATACAGGATGGTATTTAATTGCATTAGCAATTAATATTCAGCGATTTTATGGACTTAATAGCAGCCATGTGCAGATTGAGATTTTGTTTGTCAGTTGTCGTTTTTGCTTGATATTTTAAACGCATCTTTTGTGTGACAACCATGTGGGTGTTTTCCTGCTAGATTGTACCTTTACGTAAGTGTGTGCCACTTGGAATAACCAGTTTTTAGTATCTAAATATCTAAGAAAGTATCTATTGAAGTATCGAGGAGTAGGTTTTTTTTCTTTTTCAAGCCCTTTCTAATTAAAAGTTGAAATGAGTTTCATTGTCGGCGTTGAAAGGGGTTGTCGGTACTTTTGTGTTTAGCGTTTTAATGTTTTCCTTTGCCCTGTCTCTACACTTCTCCACACTCAACAGAGTGACAAGCTTTGAACTGGCGTGAATGAGGAAGTAAAGAAATGTGGCCCGGGTTAAAAAGAAGATAAATAATACAACATTCGGCTGTTGTCTAATGAGTTTCCTTCCATTGATTTCTTTCATTGTGTCTTCCTTAGCCTGCTCAAGGACCGGCAGTTCAGGTGTCAGTGCCACCACCAGAGGGCTCCCTCCTCACTACGTCACAGCGACAGACGGATGCAGCATCAATATGACAAGGCCACCCAGACATACTGGAGACCGTCGAGCCATGCTGTGAGTCCAAGCATTCAGAGTACACGTAACGACTCCCGACTCTCTCTGAACCTTTGCATGAAACGTGTCCGCTCGACCTTATTTGAACAATTATCAGGATGTTATTATATATCTGCACTTATCTTGTGCAGCAGTGCATACTGTACCTCAGTTTAACAGTCACATCGCTGATGACCAAGTGCGAGTGTGCAGTATGTTCCCCTCGAATCACTCCACTTAATTCAGCCAGCCGGTTTCTCCATTTACCTGCTGCCTCTGTCTGGCCAACCTTGTCTGAATTGTCGGAAGACTACACCATGTCCTCTCTATGGAAAACAGTCTATTAGCTTGTCAGTGGGCATGTCACTCTGCCTCGCACACTTTAATACCCACATCTCTAGGTATATAGGAGCTGGCGTTAGTGTTTCAGCTGATGGAGAAAGAGAAGATGTACCATAGGAGATCGAGGGCGGAAAGGAAAGCTTCATGGGAGCAAGGAAGTGGAAGTAGAGGCACAGCGGGAGAGCGGTACAAGACGGATAGATACGTGTTCGATGTGTTCAGTATCATGCCATAATAGCTTGCTGTGTGGCAGCCAGGTATTGATTCAGTAGCAGGAGTGCCACAGGCAGGGTGCCTAGTAAACACTCCCCTAATTGACCCACTCCCAGCTATAAGGTAACACTAACACAAAGAAGCAGACATCAGCAATGTAAGGAGATTACATAGGTGAGAGTATAGCACCAAAGAGATCACCGGTGTTATCTCTGTAATAATAAATGATAGGAACGGGGCTCAGCTTATATTACCGGGGTGTTTATTACTTTATTGCTTATAAGCTTTTGGACCAAACAAATTTCTCAATGCAATGCAGTACACATGCTACGGAGGGAAAGGACAAAACAAGCGAGCTCACTAACAGTAGGTGCATTAGGTGCCTGCTTACCACAAGAGCATATGGTTTAACAGTTGCTATGGCAACAGTCAAAGCAGGGGTAGCAGTGCTCGATGGGAAGCATCTCCATGGTGGGAACATCTACCTGTGACCCGAAGTACCTTGTGTATAATAACACACCGAAACGCAAGTAATATTGAGTTTGTGCTGTTTTTTTTTTTATATATATACTCGGTACGCCTGTGTTTTTTTTTTGTTAAGATGTTTTCTTTGTTTGCCGCCATCCTCCATTTCTCTACCTTTAATCTACATTACTGTGTCATCAACAGTGCGGGGACTATTTCCCAGCCTCTGTTTTTGCAGCGCTGTGGGCACAAACACATTATGTTAGTGACATTTTACTTTTCAGACTTTTGCGATTGCTTTAAAAGGTAAGCTGTGAGTCTTTTTTTTTTCCGTGTGTGTGTGTGTGTGTTTTTTTTGACAATGTAACAAGAAAAGAGGACACAGGCTAAACAAATGGATGCTTCTTTCTTTCCTCTTTTCTTTCTTTTAGATGCTATCAAAGCTCTCAGGGTCACGCTGACTGGTTTAGCACGTTCGGCGAGCTCGGGTTCACAGTGTTCCTTTTTCGCTTTCACCTGTTTCATTTTTTCACACCGTCTTTTTAGTGTGGATTTTCAGTACGGGCATGTCTCTCCTGCGTGGCAGTTTTTGAACAAAAAATATAATTTTCTTTATAGCCACTTGCACATTCATTAACTCTGACTCTTTATTTAACTTTTAAATAGTTCTAGTCCAACACACACTGCACGGACACGCACAAATTCATAATCTGGTGTCATCTTTATTGTTTTTTTTTTACTCTCTCGCTCTCTGAAACAGCCTTTTCTCTTCATTTCCTTCTCTGACATTTAAAGTGCCGCTTCATCAAAGCTCTGGAGTAGCTCTTGCCCTCCGATAGTATTTTTGAGTGCTAAGTTGAAAGGATCAGCCAAGAATAATTTTGATGTTAAAGGCCAGTAGCCATAATCTTTTTATAGCGTTAATGCAGATATATTTTGCCATTTCATTTGGCCGAAGGGTAAAATGTATACCCTGATACTGGGAGGCCGACTGTTGAACCCCGAGCTAAGTCCTGTCAACAACTTGAACATGAACTTCAGGGAAATCTCACTGTGCTTCAAACTCGGATTAAGAGCAAGCTTGTGACCTATGACCCTTGCACGTGGCTATGTAAGGACTTGAGTTTTTCAGTGCACAGTTCGGTATTCATGCGGCATCTTCAAGCAGTTGATATATTCTCCACAAGCGAGCCATTTATTGCTCTGCAGGCTGCTTGAATCAATTCCTCTGTTTGTGGAGACCAGGGATGTACTCATTTCCTAACTTCACAGCCAGTAGGAAGGCTTTGGCAACATATCTTAACCAACTGCTTTGGGCACCAGCTCTTGCAGCTTCCCATTTTAATCTCCTTACAATCCAATTTTGAGTCCAAAAGCATGCTCATGAAAAATAAAAAAGTCTCACAATATGGTATGAGAGTAGTTCTGTCGATGTACAAGTCGCAGGCAGATATTGGACGCGTTCGGTGCAGCACGACGCACGTGTAGCGTGACATTAAGAACTACTTAAATGTCACTTGTAGGCAAATATTCTTCATGAATACCTCCCCAGACAATCACAGCAGCACAAATGTTTTCTGTGCCTCCTGCACGTTTCGCAAAGCAAATAAAAAACACGAGCGGTACAATTTTACTCCTTTCAAAAGTAGCACAATAAATAACTCTGCAGCCTTGTGCATGCATGTGTGCACGTCTGTGCTGAGAGAGAGACACCCCGATTGTCCGCATATGTTTGTGTGGGATGTTCCACGTGTACTGTATCTCTTGTACTCAAGTGCAGGGCACACTCAGTGTGACTGAACAATGAGTTCAGCAGACTGAGGACTGGGGAGCCGACCTTGTTAATAACCCAGATAAACAAACACGAGGATGAGCAGCAGCAGGCGGTGAAACAATGGCAACACAATGGGCAGTGTTTCATCAGTGGCAGACAGAGAAGATAATTACAACTCCCCTCCTACTCCCTCTTTGCCTTTTAAACATCCACTTCTTCAGCTCTTCTTCTCTCCTCACACCTCCCTTCATGTCTTCATGCCCCCTTCTTTCTCACTCTGTTATTTTCTTTCTGTCTTTCCGGCTTCAGTGATTTCTATCTCTCCCTCTGTTTACGGGAAGGGCAGCAGGAAACGGAGAGACAAGAGGACTCAGCACGGTTAGTGATCGGTGTTGAGCCGTGGGTTGAAAGAACAAGTTTTTCCCCCCTCTCGGATGCTGACATTATCTCTCCACCCACTACCCCCTCTGTCAGAGACACACCAGCGCAAAAAGCACACACGCTTAACTCACACGTGCACGCTCATTAGTACACAATGCGCAGCAGAGTCTTTGACAGGTAAGGATTTAATTGCCAAAGTCAGTAAAATGAGGACACGGAGGCTCGACCTGAGGCATTAGCTGTAGCCAACCATGAGAATATTTGTGTGGTGGATTAGAGGATTCAAGCTGAGGGGCACAGCATCATGGTTTTCTTCTGAATACGGATGTTTTTTTCTTGGCAAGGAACAACTCTTACTTGACTTTTATTTTTGTGTCCTCCAAGTTTCACCATCTGTTTGGCTCTAGTGAACTTATACCAATCCTGGTCTGTTTTTTTTTTCCTGTTGAGGAGAATGATATTTTAACCACTGCTTTGTGTCATTTACTAGTTATTAATGTTATATCTCTCTCAGCCAAATGTCAGTCACACGTGTTTTTTTTTCCATAGCATGAAGCAAGCCCCTAACAAGCATCTCCTTTTATGCCCAAACTGAAAATGATAAACCCACAGAAAATCGTCTATTCTTGCCAAATTCCACATACACTGCAGCTCTTGTCACTGCTAACTGTGCTGCTGTTCCTCCTCCACTTTACTAGGAGGCTCTAATAGGTGGATGGTTTAGGGTATCACCCCCCCGTAGCTCACCCCTGCTGTCCGAGCACGACCAACAAGATTGTGCTGTAAAGGAAGAGAACCCTTGCTCGCTTTCCACTTGTGTTTTTGTATTCAGGGTCTCTGTGCTGCTGGTGGGTGCAAAATGAAAGTTTTGATGGAATATGAAAACTTTCATATTTTCCCAATTTCAGACTCTGCGCCCTTGTGAAGCTGCCCTCATTGGAGAGCCTTTTCTGCAATGGAAAACTGTAAAAAAAAAAAAATTGACAGGCTAAGCTGCTGCTGAGATCTAATAAAGCTGCCAGACACTGTCAGAATCACTCGAGAGCCCTCCAACACACCCTCTTGTTCTCATCGCCTAAGGTTTTACTCTGCAAATGAAGCCTCGACGGGAGACTTGTGCTGAGACCTCCCGCTGAAACAGTTGTTGGTGTTCAAGGAGGGACATGGGTGAGAGTAAATCAGGGAAACTCATTCCTCCCCCCCTCCAGCATTTGCACCAGGAGGGCACTGAAATAGCTTAGGCCAGACCTGCTGAGAAGTTTCCCTCCCAGTTTTGTCTTCTGTCTCTCTCGCTGCGTCTTCTTCCTTCAACATATTTTGTCTCTCTTGTATATTAGAGTCCTATCTGAGCAGTAGCCCTCTCTACTGCTGTGGAAAGGAGAAGCATTTGATAAAGTCTTAGTCTGTCTGTATGCTTAGCGCGATGGCCCTGCTGCCTCCTCATTTTGCCTCTCCGATGGAGGTCATGGATCTCAGAATGGCTTAACCTGAAGGTTGGTTCGCTTTAAAGAAAGGGCCTTGTATTTTTTTATTTTTTTTTCCAGGTGTGAGTTTGTGCAGTTTGTCAAACAAAATGTTCAGCCAACAGAATAAATAATGTGACAAAAATAAAGTAGAGCACATAGATAACGGATGTGGTAAGAAAAAAAAGGGCTGAAATCTAATAATTTATATCGAACTGCCACAGCGAGCCAAACTAACAATGAGTCCGGCTGTCACATTATGCTTCAGTTAGGCGCTGTGCTTAAACACGTATAGATTTGCCATTTTCTGTAACAAATTATACTTTAAGCGTTAATTTATCATCCTAGAAATCTTCTCACAGTGAAACCCAGGACCAGTATATTGAAGAAACTCAGAACAATGTCTTCAGCATATTTAGTCGATATCAAATTCACATCTAGTGATGCCATTGCTGGTTAAAATAAATAAATAAATAAAAAAACAAACAAAACACTCTTGCTTATTAAATTTTCAGAGTGATGGGTAGAAAAGTCAGTGCTTTGTAGTCTAAGATAAATACTAGGGAAGGTTGATGTGTTTGACCTTATTTTCATATAAAAAGTATAACAATTATATGTTAGGGGAAACACATGGTTGCGGCTCGGGGAGGAACAGCCTCTTGTCTCTTGATACTGGATAATGAGTATAATATCGTGTCAAACCATGTGAGAAAAAAATCTCCTGGGTGTTAGAAACTTATCTAGACTAACTCATTTAGCAAGTATAAACGTTAAAGTGGCAGAAAGTGTGGACGGTTTGAAGTCAGTGTCACAGCCAAACACTGTGCATGTGTTTCTCCAACCGGAAACTCGATGTTAGGGCCTTTGTTTGTCTCATTAACATGGATTAATATGGATGGATGGTGTATCAGACCATGTGTCAGTACACACGTGCATGTCTGCCTGTGTGAGTTTGTGTGTGTGTGTTTGTGTGCTGTCCACACTTAACATAATGCCTGTGAGTGTGTCTTTTCTGTGAGCGTGTGTGTGTGTTCTGGTACGTATGTTGGCGTCATGCCTTTTGTCCTTTGTGTTTTTCTCTGCGTAGGGTGTCCTGCCCACCCCGTTGTTGTCCCCGTGGCAGGCACAGCACCAGGGCTTGACCCGTACCAGCATGCCGCAGCGCAGACAGAGTGAGTCACTAACATCCTTTGCAACCTCTTCTCTAATACTCATCCAGGGTTCTGTCAAAAGCCGGAAAAAATGTAACTTTATCTCGAATAAAAGCTTTTAAATGATTGAAATATCTTTGATCCGGTGAGCAGCACCTTTTTTGTCACTTTCAGATTCATTTAAAATACAAAATAGTTTTTTTTGTTTGTTTTATTAAACACAGTCTGACTTTCTGCCCCTTAACAGTTAATCATCTGCTGCCTATTTATAGCTTCACTTCCCCTCCATGCAGTCAGAACCTGACTAATACTTACTCTGCATTTAACTGTGTTTCTAATCACTCTTCTCCATTTCTACATTAACAAAACCATAATAACCAAAAACCCTGCATGCTTTTATTGACTCGATCTCATGTTTTTCTTTGACGCCATGGTTTGGAAACCTATCTTTAAAAAACAGAAATTCTCTGAATCAAATTGTAAATGGTTGGGTGGGCTGATGGGTGAGTCACAGCTTAACCCAGCGTCCTTGTACAGCAGACAGTAACATGGGATAACCGGCTTGACTTTAAATGATGACTCCCACCCTTTGCACGGTGAATTTTAGCATCTTCCTTCTAGATGCAGGTTTCTAGTCCCATGGTGTAGAACACAGCGGTATAAAAATAGCTGTCATCACTCCGATGAACATTGTTTATTTATTTACCTGCATTTAATCTAGTAATTATTTATTTTAGTGTGTTTTTCTACCATAATTTGCAGTTGTAACACTATTAACATGATATGTATAGTAGTTCCTCTGACAGAGGATGTAGCTTCGCAGCATTTTTCTGTTGACTTGAACAGTTTGACTTCATCGAGAAAGACGTGACTGCAGAAACAATGGCACAGTCCTTATCTCAGTGAAACCCACAACAGAGCTTTTGTATTATACCGTGCTGATGTGGTAGCAAATAAGGGAGGCGGGGAAGGAGAATGACAACAGGTAAAAAGACTCTAAAAAGTATGAGAGAGTGAAGAGCCAAAAAAAAAATAAAAAAACGAAGAAGGAATCAGAGAGAAGAAGCCGTCCTTTGTTCCTTTAATCTATCCCGCTGGGGCTCAGCATTGTACGGCGAGGGTAGGCGAAAAACGTGACACAGGTGTTTTTTTAGCATGTATCACCTTATTTTGATATCAATAGCACTATGTGTTCACAGTAGATCACACGGTCTAATTAAGCAAAGCAACATCTGTACAGTGGGAGGAAAAACAGTAGCAGGAAAGAGGTAATGACTCTGAAACCTGCTAAGATATAGCATGTGCTGCAGCCATGTTTAGATATAAGATGAGAAACAACAGATTAATGATCATCGTTAATGATCTGGTCCCCGCGGGGAGCTCTAAATCCGAACTAACCAGCAAACAGTAAGAAAGGCAGAGAAAATTGAAGAGGTTTTCCCTGAATAGGTGATTCAGTAATTATATTTTGCAGCAAATTGGTTTGTCTGATGAGCTAATTTGTGACAATTTCCTGCAAGCATGGCCAGGGTGCTAATACTGCATTTAAAATGTCTTAACCAACAAGTGTCTGTTCCCCCCCACCCTGCTTTGTTTTTCTAATGCATCTCACTTCACCACTTCTCTCAGCCCTTTTTTCTCATCATCTCTGTCAAAAAGCTGAAATTGTATCTCCCATGTTCTCTTCTATCATTGCCTCCGCACACGTAATGCCTATGACAAGGAGTGGAGCACCTAGTGCAGTACTTCTATGACACGGCGTGGTACAGTAACCCTTTCTTTAACATGAAGTCAACATGCTGACCCCTTTGACCCATCTCGTGCACTACAAGCTGGGGTTTGGCCTTATGTGGCATGACATAAGCATGCCCTTCTACATCTGCGTTTGCATGTTTTTGCGTTTGATCTGCACTTCTTTAACGGAGGTCACGGTGATGCTCATATTTTTCATCTTTCTTTCATCTGTTCTTCAACAGATTTTTCTTTTAAAACAGTTTTGTCTTGTTTTTGTCCTTCAGTTATTCTCAGTTTCACATCGGTGTCTTTTTAATTCGTTCCTATCCTATCAAATTAAGCACATAAGAACCGTTGTGCATGCGTTGGTAAATCTCTGTGTGGATTTTGTTTTTCTACATTTCATTCATTGAGCAGGTGCTTTATTATTATTCGATGCGTGTTCACCTTGAAGGATTTGGATGAAGTGAAAGGAATAACATTTTAAGAATACCCCTGTGTTATTAGACCTGAATGCATATTATGGCTGTCCCGAGCAATCGCCTTCATCCTAAGTGCAGCTGAACACAGCAAGCCAAGGACAAATCTAGTAATCACACATCCTCTGCTCTACTATTTCCACAGCTTAAATTCAAACGCAAAATCATTTTCGCATTCACCACTATTAAAACGATACCACGAAATCTAATCCAGCTTCAAAAATGGAGTGCCACCATATTGCCACTCTCATCTGCTTAGCTGCTGCAGTCACCTTGTCTTCTGACAGACATGGCGGGGATTATTTCCGTCCTTATTCTCGCATGTTGTGTTTCTAATCACACAGCCATTTTTCACAGCGAGGGAGGCTGGAGACTAGATTGGTTACGGTGGGCCCCCAGGTGCCTCAAAATGGCTTGTTTCTTGGCTTGACTGGTGATTTTCTGTTGAAGTGATAGCTATCATTAGTGAGCTGAGATATTTACATCTTGGCAGTGCAGTGAAGAGTAGCAAATGGTCGCTGCTAATTATCAGTACTGTTGCAGACAGCTGTAGATCCAAATGACTATTTACTGTGACCCTATATTGCAGATACTGCATGCTGCTCTCACTGACGCTGCGCTGGAAATAAATATGTGCACTCATTGCAAACCTCACAATTACATGTATCATATATAACTGATGTTCTTATGACAGTGTGTCAACTTTATTTAGCTGATTTACTTTGGTGACGACTCCAATTTGCTGATTAGAACAATGTGCTTTATTAGTGTTGAGCTTCCGGAGTGAGTGGGAAGTGCACAGACTGCATTTCAAAGCCAAAAAACAAACAAACTTCATAACACGATTTGAATGACTAATCAGGGCTATTGTAAGAAGCACGAGAAACATCCTTTATTTAGTTTTTACATAGCATTCTTTGAAAAACATGCAACACTGAGAGTCGTAGTCAGAGGTTTTGTAACAGGCTAGTTAAAGCATTGTGACAGGGGACCAGGAGATGGAGCTGTGGCCACGGACATTTACTCCCCCTCACAATGACTGATGGTAGAAACAGGCAGAGCAGCTTGACCCGCACAGCTATACCTATATATATTCATATCCTCAGAGAGCACTGAGTTCCTGCTGTGTGATTTAGATTCTTTTAGGTTTTTCTCAAAGGACATTTTTTTTGGAAAAGGCCAGTCCTTTGATTTCAGAAAGTAAAACCCGACAGTAATGCTACCAGCATGCCGTACAGGCCCAGTTTCAAGCAGGATAACATTAAAAAAAATAACAGAAAGAGTTTTTATAGCGGTTGAGGTCATAAGCTATTCAGCAAATGTACTCATATACTGTATAAGATATTCATGTATATCTTTATTGATGTAAAAATTTCAGAAAATGATGCACCACCTGAGTATATAGTACCTCTTGTAAATGCAAAACTATACACAGTTATTTTCTGTGTATAAGTGGAGCTATGATGCAGTAAGTGGTAGCAGGGAGAGGACAGGACCACTGAAAGAAATGCCTGCTCAAGTCATAATAAGTGTGCCAGAGAGATTCGACTCTCGAAGCCAGAGTTTGTTGTTTTGCTGCAATGGATAAGCAGCTAACAAATATCAAATTGAATTTAATGAGCCTCACTAAAACAATAATTGTTGCAGGGGTTGCATAAGCTTGTACAGGTGTTTTACGAGATTGTGTTCATATCTTGTCCCCTGGTGGAGGACAACGCCATGGTTGGTCTAAATTTCATGCGGTTAGCGGCCCAGCACGTTCTTACGCTGGCAGCAGGCATCGTAGCTCTCAGTTTGAATGTTTTGAAGCCCCACTGCAGCAGCGATCACAAAATGACTCAAAAAGACTTCAGTAGATTCCGGGCACTCATATGGCAAGGTTATTCTCTTCTGCTTGTTTTTTAAGTGCTGATTCAGGGCTTCCTCCGTGACTTTGCGTCTGCCATTCTCAGAATAGTTCAGCGGCTGGCTTCGGAAACAGGCTGTGATATCAAAGAGACAAGTCAAAGAGTCAAAAAAAGCAGAATTTTTCATTTGGCATTTCTTGCTGCATAATATTCAGAAACCTAGATTACACAGAGATAAAAAAAACAACCAGCCGTTTCTGTGCTTGGCGTCTGTAAATATTATGAGGACTACCTTCTCGATAAGAAAGTTGCCCTGAGATAACTTCTTTTATGATTTTGGACTATATAAATAAATTATATTTCATATTCTATTTTCATGCCATTAAAAAAAAATCTTATTCTTCCATTATGTCTTTCTTCTTCTCTGCAGCATCAAATACTACAGCCTTTCAACCCCTGCCTCAGCGAGCACCCCCGCCAGGGAAGAATAGCAAAAACTCCCCCCACCGAGGGCCGCAGTGACCTCTCAAGGAGTAGACCGGAGGAAGGAACCCAAAAAGACGCTGACTCTCCTCTTGAAGACCTAATGGCAGATGCGTCTGGGTCGGCAAACCCTGATGAGCTGAGTCATCTCCTCAGCACCCACCACCTGCACCGCCCAGGCTCTGAGGCATATGCTAGAGACAGTCCAGCATCAGCAGCTCAGTCTGCAGGCCAACATGGATGGAAAGCCCCCGCAGCGACACTGCAGAACCCTGTCCCACCTAGATCTGCTGGTTCGGCTTGCCCTCGAATGCTGCAGCCTCCTCGCCTTCACAAGCACGTGTCTCTCCCCGCACTCAAGCCGGGGGCCACCGGTGGCTTTGTCTCTCCGAAGTCAGGGTGTTCCTTAGGGACTCTGGCTAACCGAACCAAGCAGCTGCCCCCTCCGACTAGAGGCCTTCCCTGCTTTAACGCCAGTCCTCAGGTGCAGCCTCGAAGTTTATGTCGCACTTCGCTGCTTCAGCCTCGCAGAGTATCAGAGTCTTGCAGGGAACCACGGGGCACTAACTCCAGCCTGGATGAGCCTGACAAGGGGACATTCAAAGACCCTGGGTCTGCCAAGACCCTGATCCCTTTGAGTCGCTCATGCCTCCCGAAGCCAAAGATCCCCTGAGGAGCTTACACCCACTCATCAAAACTTCACTCTAAGTCAAAGGAACATACACTAAGCTCATTAACCCACATGGACCAATCAGGGACAGCCTGTGTCTTTGATATTGGTGTTTTACGACTGCTGTATTGTTTCCAAATTAGCATCTACAACTCTAGCCTGACCGACTGATTGACTGACTGACTGAGGATCTTCTATGACAGTTTTCAAATTGGGAAGAAATGTGCAAATGTCCAGTTTAGTAGCCTTGCACATTCACATGAAAGAAAACAAGTATTAGCCAGGTTTTTGTGTTCTTTATAATACCCACGCTCGCTATTATAACATTTCATTTATTTATTTTTTCTTGTCCTCACACAGCTGTGCCCTCTGACACACAGGTGCATTTACTTTTGAACATGGAGGTGACAAAAATGTGTCCTTTGTAGTATAATGGAGAGCCCAGGGGAAGATGGAGGCAAAAGGAAGTGGGAAAGAAAAACAAGAGAAGTAGATGTGGAATCGGTGCTCGAAAGCTGTCACACCTAGAACGAACATATTTGTTTGTGTTTAATGTGTGCGTATGATCGTGAGAGATGACAGACATGGAGGCGAGAGACAAAGAGCAAAGCAGCTCCGCGCTGTAGGTGTAGGTGCATACATGTTTCTAGTTCACTTCACTACACTAACCCTGCGTGGATAGTTAAAGTGGTCGCAGACTACCTGTGTAAGTGCAGCTGAGATGGCAATATAGGCTTTTAAGGATAACATCATCCTGCTGGTGGATATAGCTCATAATTAGGAGAAACCGGACGCAAGTGAGGAATCACAATGTGGCGGAAAACTTCAACACTTACTGTATGTGTGCTCAGCCCCGCCGACAGGGGGGGACTAAAGGGCTTTTTGTCCCGGGCCCTGGGAATTCTGGAATTGAGAATTTTTTGTCCCGGGCCCAGCCAAACCTGTCAGCGGCCCTGTGTGTGCTCACGTACTCATCCCTGCACAAACACAAAGTTGAGGGAGAGAAGCACATAACAAATCTGATATCTTACAGCTTCCTGACATGTCTAAGTGCCTGAGCTGTCGTTATCCTCTCCGTCTCTCCCTCTCAGCGTCTTGCACATCTCTTTGGGCCATCAAAGGTATTAGCATGGTATTTTCTGGTAGGAAGCCTTTGGGGCTTTAGTGGTGTTTCTGTGGGAGTTTTAGAGAATAGTATTTTTTTTTTTTTTGCGGAGCTCTTTTTCAGTCAAACGCTTCTGAAATGTCCCCAAACGGAGAGCAGCAGTGTGTTAAAAAGGCCTTCTGACAGCAACTCTGCTCTCTTCTCTGTCACGCCGCGTGACCGCTTGGTGTACGCCTCTGGCACTGTCCGGTCTACTGCGTCCAATAATGCACCCTACATGGATAGAGTGAGACAGTGGAAGGGGAAGGAGATACAGAAACATGGCACGCACACACACATACCGACACACACACATCCCGACACACAGCCTCATGGAGGCACGTACGCGACAACACTGACGAAACCGAAAGAGACAAGAAACTCTGAGGGAAGTCACACATCAGTTTTCACTCTCCACGAGTGCACCTATACATGTACGCTTTGTTTGTGTTGTTCTGGTAGCTCACACTGTCCGAGTACACATTGCACAAAAGAAGATGGCCGTCTCTAGATTACCCTGAAAATGCCAGAGTGTAGATCCATGCAGCTGATAGAGCATGTTGACCTGTTGGATGGTTAGAGATTGAGCTAAACCGGCCAAGCAAACACAGCCAAGAAAAAAAAAAAAAACCCTTTTTTTTTTCATGAGATTAGAAAATGAGACAGAAAGAAAACAGAGGATTAGAACGATGCAGAGAGAAAGAGAGAGAGACAATAAAGACTGAGAGAGGAGTAGTGACAGCAAAGAACATAAGATGTAGATATGAAATGATGAAGATCAAGGTGTAATCAAGATAAGCTATTCCTGGCAGACTCTTCTGCTCGTGAACGCTTGTATATAAAATGTCACGAAGGTCTGCGTATAAGAGGAGGAGGGAGGCACGATGCATAGCATGTTTGTTTGTGTGCAGAGAATAGCCCTGATCCCCTCAGCTGTGTCACTCACTGCTTAGTAATGCCAAACAGGAAATCAATGTTGCCCGCTGTGTGTGTTTGTGTGTGTGTGTGTGTGTCTCCAGACACCTCTGGCTGCCAGTGTTTCTCTCTTGGAAGTGTGTGTGTGGGAGAGAAAGAGATGTGTTTGCCCACAGGCCAAAGGCAGAGCCATGCCAGGGAAAGCAGGGCAGTGCCATCCTTCTCTCCCTGTGCTGTATTCCCTATCTCCAAATCAATGTCGCTGCTCAGTTTAGCAGTCAAGCCGATCAGTCCTGCTAGCTATGCTATAACAAAACCACAACTGGGCTACAAAAAAAAAAAAAAAAAACTCTCTGCAGCAACTTGGATCAATTCTAATGCAGGATGTTGATTCACTTTTGCGAGCAGACTCACAAATTGTTAAGCTTGCATTGCACAACAAGAAAAAGTTACCAAAGGGAGGCCGGGGTTTGTTCGATGTTATTACTCTGAATGGCACAGGACTGCATTTCAGCACCTAGTACACATTATCTATAAGAAGATGTTTGTTGCAATACAATGGAGGTGCACATTACTTGACTTGTAACCAGGTAGTCCACTGATATTTAGTGCGTAGTAACAGAGTTACTGCAAAAAGAAAGAAAAACATGTGTAGTTGCAGTTTCAAGCTTTCAGTTTTACTTTAATGCTGCTACAATCTGTATGTTTATAGAAACAATAGATTAAATGTCTACATGCATGTAGAGGATGTTGCTCGCAGTGATAAAACCCAAGATAATCGTCCCATAAGTCTCAGCTCTGTTGAGCATTTTAGCACCTTTTAGCTCATTGTTTTGGTTTTACAGCCCACGGCTTTACTATTTCAGTTCAGTCACATCAGTGTAAAAAAAAGAAAAAAATATTGGATTTCCTTTTGTCAGATGAACACAAGCATGACGCCCGATGAATGTTAATACTGCCACGTATCTGCTTAATGACCGAACACACGTTCACCATATAAACTTTATAAGGTGGAAAATATGTCGGCGTTTACAGCTCGTGTTCACTGCTCCCGAGTCACCAAAAACATAATCAGGGGCAGTTGTTAACTTTCCAGCCCCTCCTGCTGCTGATGAGGGTCTTCAAGTAAAACCCAAAGCTTGAAACTGCAAACATGCCTCGGTCTAGATTTGGAGTAACCCTCCTCTTATACTTGACTTGTGTTGTAGTATATCTGTCGTCTAAGCGGCAGACAAAACAAACAAGGTACAGTCCACTGATGTACTTTTAAGGCAGTTTTAAATCCACCACTGAAGTGTTGTCATTTTCATCATAGCTGTTAGCTGTTTCATATTATCCTCCTATAATATGCAACATCATCTGTATCTTCAATATCAGCTGCTTGCAGTTGTTCAGCACTGTCTCCAGTATACTGTGCAATATTGTTTGAAGCAAAAAGATGAGGGACACTATATTTTTAGTGATCTTTATGCAAACAGAAAAGCGCAAATAAAGTTGTTTTTTTTTATTCAAATCTGAAGCACTTTAAATGATGTTAGTTGTTGTTGCTGAATGAACATTAAACTGTATTTAGAAGCTACATGGGATTCATTTGGTTTTACGGTATCCGTTTAGATTTCTCTTATTCTTTTTTTCTGTTTGCAGAATGATATTTTTGTAGGAAGCCATGTGAGACAGCAATAAAGGTTGAACCAAAAATCTGACAAGGGTGTTTTTTTGGCTAATCTTCTGTTGGAGCTTTGTAACCTTTTAACCATGTTTCTTTAATATGTTGTTTCTACCCAAGTTGCTTCGCATGTTCGACCAATAACCTTCAGTCGTGTTTACCTTCAATGTTAAACTGTAGGTCAAAGGCAAAATGTTAAACATCAGAGCAGAAGATGCTGGTTTTTCTTTGGGAGGTGCTACTTTGATAGTCAGTGTTATTTATTGATCTGGATTGTAGACCCCTCGCCAACACTTACACACAAACACGACGCCACTGATCTCTTTTGTTTTCCTTGTTTTTCACCGTCTGCTGGTTGTATTTCTGTGGAAATAAAGTACGATTGTGAAACGTGGTTTTTCTTGTTTTTCTCTCCGTCCTGAATTTCAACAATCTTCAACAGTGGACAGAAAAACCTTAGTGGGTAAAAAAAAATGAAATATGAGGCGTCTAGACTTGGATATGACTATTGTATTATCCTTGAGAGGAAATGTCTTGAAGCATGGACATTCCCTTTTGTGTTGAATAAATTAAACTAAGTGGTATTACTCATCTCTATTCATTACAAACCATGCTGCTTCTGTACACCTTGCATATAGTCCACTTACTAATGAGGTTACGTGCTTCAAAGACGATGGGAGGATAACAGCCTGCCAAGCGCGAGGAGTAGCGTGACACTGTCATTAACTTGGAAAGGTGGGAGATGGAGTGCGAGAGGTTTTTCTCTTGAAAGGAAGCTAGGTTCTTTTATCATAAACTGTCAGATTTTAACTGCTGTAATGCTAGAGGGCTGCAGGTTGCTACTCGGAGAACAGAAGTTTAGTAGAGTCATTTCATGGATAGCATTGAGAGGAAAGCGCACATTCTTGTGCAACATAGAAAATGTGAAGTTGTGTTGGTGCTCTACAATTATGCAGATTTTTTATTAGGAACTCCTAACATCAGGGTGGTAAGACTTTTGGGATTAAGCATTTTCATTTTCATTCCCTTTAAGTAAGTTAGAAAAATCATATTTTCCTGCCAGTGTCTGACTGTATGACATTCTATTTTGTATCTTTTTTAAATGTAAGCCTGCACTAGAAATTAAGAGTTCTGGGGACCCTGGTGACAACCAAGTGCAGACCACAGAATTGAAATTCTCAAACTCGTAATCCTCAGCTTCCCAGTTTAAATCCAGTCCGCTGTAGTTGTCTTATCTTTAATAAGTTTTTGCTCTCCCCTCGTTCTTTTTGTGACCTCTAATGAAGACATAACACCCCAAGAATTACTTGGGTTTGAATAAAGACTGGCCCGAGTTGAAACTGGGTTTAATACAATACTCCACTAGTATTACATTGTCAGACTAATAATGGACTTTTTTTTAGAAATGTTAAAGAATAAACATTGATGAAGCAGGACTGTACATTCTTCTTTGTCAAAACCTGGCGACTAGATTACCTTCAATTGCCAACAGCGCAATCAGGGATTCGGGTGTGTTATGCTGTATTTTACAATAAAATAAAAATAGAGTTAGATAGAATTGATTGAAAATTCTGCATTTACAGCCATTTTACAGTTCGTTGACATGCCTCTAGTTCTCCATGGGAGATATTGCATGTTAGAAAGTCCCGATATCTCTGATTTTAAACTACAATTCAGAGGCTAATGTTAAAAAAAAAATTCTCACACTGCTTCACGTAATTATGGTTTGAAAAATTTGACATGAACATTGCTATGTGCTAGTAGCAGCTAATGCAACCTCGAGCTCAAGCAGGGACGAGGGGCCAGAGGTCTTCACACATTTACACAGAGTTGTAGACTTCAGCCTCAATTGATTATCAGACTTCACACAGCTCCTCCTGGAGCCTTAAAACAACTTTTCTTTTAACATATGCAGTAACCTTGGTCCTCCTGACCAGTAAACAGACTTTGATGTGGTAAATCTGTGAAGAATCACGTGTAATGGATCGAAATCCTTTTGATATTATTTATTAGTTATTCAACTGAACATAACACATGGAAAAGAAGACGGACAACAACATAAAAACCAGATTTTAAAGGTTATTAAACAAAAGTAGTTTATTGAATAAAACTTCAGATCGTTTTTAACAAAAGGAGGCGAGGCAAAAGGGAACTAAGGGCGAGCAAGTGCTGTTAAACCAACAAACCAATATAACAAAAGGAGAACTCTAAACAGAGCCTGCATTACCTAACTAGAAAAACCAAAACGAGAAAGAAAACCCTCACTAACTAGATCTAACTCTAAATAACAAAAACACATCCAAAACAGCACTCTTTATCTAATGGGTCTAACAGAAATAGTCTACGTGTAATCAGTAGATATCTCCAAACTAACTGAACCCTGCCCAGTCCCAGTACCAAACACAAAACCTCCAGTTACGAAATACGAACAAACGAGTATCCTCAGATACAAACGAATGAGGCGAGCTCACGAACCACAATACACAAGTGAAACCGCCACGATGCTCGGGCAGCTGTGGTTTAAATGCAGGTGATGCTGCTGCGGGCGCTCTCATTGGCGGCTCGGAAATGATGCCGGACCAATCCTGGCCCTGCACAGCTGACGACCATGTTGTCCCCGCCTCCTCCAGTTTGGGGCCAACCAGGGACCGGCAACCTCACACCTGCATTTACCTATGGGAAAACAAAAAACATTCACATTAGTAACATAAAAGATAACACTAAAGATTTACAACCTCATAATGGACACTGGACTAATTGATTAATTAAGCAGCCATTCAGGAAAGGTGATGTGTTGTCACATGACCTACTCCACCTGCTGGAGATTATATCTAACACACTCTTTCAAAATGGTGTCCATTTCAGAGTTCTCATAAGTTTTTAAAAAAAACTCTTCTAACTATTTGTTTAGTTGTAACATTGCTGCAGACACTCCCCGCCTAAACAAGCTCGCCTGCCAACGTGTGCTTTCAGGAGACTTTGACTGAAAATGATTAATTATTTCAGCTGTGGCCTCAAACAGAACTTTATGCTGGACTCTGAGTTTCTCGCCTGTGAAGTCTGCACCAGGTCAGAGATGCTTTTAACTTCTCCCAGTTAAGTTTCTGCTGTTTGTTTATCCTGCATAATGTGAATTGATGTGTGTTGCCCTTCTGCTTGTTGATACTCTCCTGCTGGTGTTTCTTTCTGTTTTGCTGCTGGATCCATGTTGTATTCACTTTTAACTCTGGCTGAATTTGCTGTAAATTAGTTTGAAATGCAAGTTAAATGAATTGGTTATGAGGCATATTTGCACCTTGATTGTTGCTGTTGTCGTTTGAGATCTTTCCATTGGCTTGGTAGGAGATAATTATGCATGGCTTTAGAAGTGTGAACATTAGTGACTGAAAATATTTCTACTAATATTGAAAGGTTTAACATCACAGCTTGCTTCGCTGTTATTTATAGTATGATTACATTTCCTCAGTTGAGCTGCTGCTGCCCTTAAGCCTTCAGATGCCTGTTTCAAGCTTTGGTTATTTATCTGTGAATTAAAATAGTCTGTTGTATAGCTCAAAGTGCATGTCTTGCATGGTATATTTACTGTTTTTAGAGGGATTTTTGAAGGAATCGGTCGCCTTTGGGGGCAGATACTGTATGAAGCTGAACAAAGGAAAACTCAGGAAGGTCATGTGTATTTTATTTACTTTCCAATGCGAGCCCTGAGAATCATTCTTCTTGTTTCTCATCATGTCTTGTTTCCTTTGTGCTATTTTCTTTCAATTTATATCATCTCATAAACTCACATTATATTCTCAAACATCAAAGTTTTGCTAGTTTTACATGTTTTAAATTCAGCAGCAAATTTCTCTCTGTGGAGATTTACTTTGGGGAGAATAATCCTATATCTCAGTCGGACAGGTCGACCTGTCCTGCAGGTAATCTCCTCAGCCTTTCTTGGTGCAGTTGTTGTAAGTGCACAAACTGGGCACCATTCTTTTCTACATGTAATTTAAATGCATTTAATTGACAAGGTGTGTACAGGTAACTGATTATATCACAAGTAGAGGGGCTGTGTTCTTGAAGGTTTACATGTGTAGGATCCAGCAGGAAGTACCCAAGGTGGCAAGCCACCCTGAACCCGACATACATCGTCTCATGATCAATTTAGATTTAGATCATTAAGAAGTCACTGGCAGTGTGAAACAGCATCTCTGCTCTTCTTCTCTAAAGGTCAATGTTTTATTACACTTTTTCACGATGTTAGTGGTGATCTTCAGTTAAGACGAGGTCAGAAAAATCATGGGAAACCTGACATGTCATGTAGAGCGGATGTTGCTGTGCTATATATTGATGTGGGTGCTTTAAAAAAAAGTTTGGGCTGTGGTTGCTGTACAGTGTTCCTCACGGCGACTGGTGCATAAAAGGTAAACAGGACACTGTTAATGGTGATTGTACAGTATGTGATTTTAATCCCTGGCGTGTTGTAGCAGGGTTAATTGTCGGGACTACGCTTGGCTAAATGAGTAGTTTTTATAGTGCACTTGATTATGTTGCAGAACGTCTTTGCTGAGGCCATCGCTGACAGCTGGTATTTTGCGTCTCCATCATTTTATTGCGATATTGCAGCACATTGTTTGTATGTCCTGCGTTCCTCATTAGCTCTCCTGATTGGCAGCTCGATTGTGCAAGTGAGTTCGACTATGTTCACTAATATGTTGCTAAAAATACTGATAATTTAAACTCGGTGGAAGTTTTAAAGTTTAAAGTCTTTACATCTACCCTACTGAGTTGTCTGTTGATTAATCTGCTCTGTCCCGTGCAGATGGACCAAAAAGAAAAACACCAGATGTTTGTGCCAGCTAATCTTTTAATTAAGGATTTGTTTGTATTTTTTGAGTTTATTCTCTTCTTCCACTTTTCTGTCACTGTTACTTGGACCTGCTGTGGCAACGTTAAACGGTTAAACAGTGACAAGTGCTCTGAGGGACTTTGTTTATTTGACTTGTGTTTTCAGGCAGAGACTTTTCTGCCACCAGGGTACCTCGGTCACTTCTCTTGAAGGAGAAATGCCAGACTCGTTCTCCTCCTCTGGCAATGCTTTCAAATATTCACAAGTGCTGCAGGCAAGGCGGCTTAACTTGAGTGTAGTCGAAAGTTTTGGAGGGAAACACACAACAGTGAAGCATACACTGTGCGATGGCGGACGAATATGACCAATATAATTGGATCCCCTGACGGCTGTTTGACTCCTGCATCCTCTAGGACAAAAACTCTCTCACTCTGATGCTTTAATTCACACACAGATGCTCATTGCTATGCATAGCTGTACTGATCACTTTGAACCACACAGTGGTGATCACCTTTAATGACCTACAGATCACCCGGCTACCATTTTAGACTGTTTGCTCTTAAGGGTATTTACAAGATGGCAGATTTAAAAACAAACGCGTGTGTGTAGGTTGGTGGTACAATATTTAGGTCTGTGTGGGAAGGCTAAGTCCTGTACTTGACACACATATTAACTTCTTAGTTCTTAGTTCGTGTGTCTAAAATTTGACTAAGATTTAAGAGCAAGTTTAAGTTTAGAGAAAACTTTTTCTCCTTATTTTCAAGTTTTAAATATTATACTATATTTACATTATATATAGATACACAATATAAAATAGCATTTAAATGTATCTTTGTGAGTACCAAAATAACAATGAATGAAAAGGGACAAACTTTGAATTAACTGCAAAGGTTAGTCATATTAATTGACATTCAATTCAATTAACATAACTTTGTTAAGATGACTTGTGCCTTCACAGTCTCTCCTGTTTTTAGTGCAGGGTGTTTGTGTTTGGCTTGTTGCCATTATTTTTATTTTAATGTTTTATTTTAGACGCATGCGACTAGGACTTAACGATTGGCCTCTTTTTGAGTTAATCGTCTTAAGTGTTTTTTTTTTTCGAAAACTTGGATATCAGTGCGATGAGTTCTGGCACTCATTTGACAAGAGGTGCTAATTGGCATTAAAACGAACATGAGTCAAGAAATGCTCAAGTATCTGTGATTATGTCACTTAAACCTACTATAAATTACTTTTTGGCCACTGAGTGTTTGTGTCGGGGGGAATTTTTTTTTTAATAACTTTTATTTACCAGTTGACAAGACAAAGACATGTGCACTGACAGTGCATGCCAGCATACAATTTCTTACAAAAATGCAATACATTGCATACAAAAAAACTGTTTCTTTTCTTTTTTCTTTCTTTTTAAACACATTAGGAACTTACGTGAACAACCCTTCCTCCCCCAACCCTGTTACATAATTAAAGTACGGTACAAATAAGTAGGTATAACCACACACACGTGAAATAATATCATACATTACATAAATAAAATGGCAAATGTACCCAAGAAACAAACAAACAGACAAAAACAGAACTAACAAAACAAAACAACAACAGCAGAGGGTGCTATAGCTGATCATTATAAGTACAAAGCAAATATCAATGGCTGCTTACTCCTATCATCCAAGCTATCTGTCTCTGACGGCACAGAGGGGCGGGTTCATACCTTGCCATCCGCTGTTTTCTTACGGGGAAACCTCCCGAGCTGGTAGACCATCTAGATAGCCAAGCAGTGGTCAGATGAGCCTCTGAGGGAGAATTTGATCTTCTCCCCAGACTCACCTTTTTATATAAAAACTGTTGCTTATTTGAAATATCCAGATGACACAAAGCAACATCGGCATTGAACGGTCATATCATGTCTGCCCTATTTGAGCTCTGATGGTCAGCAAGTCAGAAACCACCTCTCTGGGCGCCTGTTGGATTTATTTGACTAAGTTTACTAAGTTAGCACTGTCAGCTCACAGAGGTGAAGAAGATTCCTTGGTTCAAACGTCGGCTGGGATCTCTATGAGTTTGCATGTTCAGCCCTGTGATGGACTTGTCAAGGGTGTACCCCACCCCTCGGCCAGTGTCAGCAGAAAACAGATGGATGGAGGTTAAACAAAAAGATGATTACAAAGCTTCTGACAGACATAATTGCACCGGAGCTGGCGTTAAATGGTAGCCCTTCGAGCTAACTCCCTTCACTTTAGCAGTGGTTGAGAAATAATAGATTTTTCTGGGTCTTGAGAAGCTGCCAAAAACAAACAATGACGCTGATGAGAGTGGCTGACTGTGTTCACATTATTTTGTAATTTGTCTTTCCCCAACTCAATAATTGACAGAAGTCACATAAATCATGTTGTTTGTTTAAACGTTTGTAATGCATTGAATCCAAAGTATGTCTGGAATTTTTACTGGTATTCATGAAACCACTGAATTCACCGAATCTTCAAAATCAAATATTTTACAGTGAGATATTCTGTATAGAGAGGAAGTCTGTCCTTTTTTTTTGTAAGTAGGCATTTTATTTTATCCTTTTCTCCTTTGTTGGACTATGAAAGACCTTGATAAATTATGACTACATCCGAGGAAAGCATTGGCAGACTGAAGAGGGAGCTGGTACTTAGTGTTCTAATAATGAGCATATAAAAATACGCCTGCTTTTTACCTTTATTCTACTAGTATATTAGGCTTTTAGGCTTTTCCTCCCAGGAAAGACGTGGATGAGAGAAAAACAGATGGCTGGAGGACTGTCTGCCTAAAATGAATTCAGATAAAGCAGTCAGGGACACGGTCTGCTGCTCTGGTCTTCTGGAAATAAAGTTTTAAAGGGCATGGAGTTGGCTTTGTTGTATAAGATGCAAGATACATTTCGACACATTTCTGAACTAGAGTGTAGCTGCTCAAGGCGGAGGAAACAAATATTATCTAAACAAGTCTAGATAGCGTCCCCCCAAACAGTTGGTTGAATTGATTTAAACTGTAGTTTGAAACATTATAAATGCACATATGATATCAAAGTTATTCAGCTCATTAGGCATCTGAGTGAAAATAAATGTTCATAACTATGAGACGGCTGTGTGTGCCTACACAGTCTTGAGAAATGTCAGTGGTGAGTCACGTCTTGAGTGAAATTTCCCTCAATAGTACCGGAATGGAAGTCGAGAACTGAGTGTTGTAGCCAGAGACATCAGCAAAATATATTTTGTGAAGCGGTTGAAGTGTATCCTATAACTTAGAATATCTTCACTGCTTTATTTTGTCATCCATTTTTGATGGGGTACTGAAGTGGTTATCTAAGCACTCTTTAAGTCATCTTATGTAACTTTTGCCAGGATATTTTCACATCCAACCTGGAAAGTTGAAGATTCATGTCCACCAGAGCAGAGTTGGTTGTTGTTGGGAAAGTGAAAAGACTAACCACGATTGTTTTGGTGAGCTTTATTTTGTTTCTGTTGCGTTTTACAATGAGTGAACACGGTATTTAACCTAGTCTTAGATTGGTGAATGGAGAAAGACTTGAGTGAGAATATTTACTTTCATGAAGGGTTTTATTATTTTTGGGTCTTTTGAACCTTTATTTGACAGAACAGAATAAGAGTGCAAGCAAAACCTTGAGTGCTGTATCATAACCTTAGACACTGCCTCTGTTGGCTTTCTCTTGTAAAAGAAAAAAACGTGTCAGGAAGCCAGAAAGATTAAACAAACCCATTGTGGGTCTGAGTGCATCTAGAAGAGTGTTGATATCCGGGGTTAAATCAACACCTGCAAAAAGAGGCTTCATTCTTCGCACGCTTCCAGGGCTTGCATGTTTCTGCTTCACAGTAAAAGTCTTCTGCAGGTTTTAATGGTCAGCCTGTCTTGATTTCTTATTGCTAATTTGGCACCGCCGACCTCCGATCAATATTCATCATTTCCTCGAAGCTGGCTTCACAGCATGCCCACAGGACTTTGATGAACACAATAAATGCAAAGGGGGATGAGGTCCCAAAAGTAGTTTCAGCTTAAAGACACACAAAATAGATATTTAGTTTACTGGATAAAACAAAGAAAAAAGCATGAAATCTTGCAATTGAGAATCTGAAACTAGAGAATATTTGGTATTTTTGCAAAAAATGAATCAATAATCAAAATAGTTGCTGTATATCTGTGGCTCTTTCCCGCTCTTTCTGTCTCGCCACATTCCTATCTATCACTCTTCAGCAAAAATAAAACCTTGAAAAGGCCAAAATAATAATAATAATAAAAAAATAGTTCTGTATAATGTTCTGTAAATGTACCGTTTCTGCTCTAAAATCAGCTTTTCCATTATTAAGCTGTATAGAAATGCAAATTTCACTATTCTACATCATATTTACCATGTCTCCAAATGTGCCGTCAAAGGATCAGTGGAAGTTGAAGTCTTATTTTTACTGCACTGAGCTGTAAATTGTTGGTCTTGGGAGTTTTTTGCATGTCTCCATCACAAGCTTCAAACCTGCATTTATGAATCTATCACCCACACAGTCGCCCACAGACGGTGAAACACACACAGGCTCAGATTACAGACATGCAGACGCTAACGACGCGAAGAGAGACACAAAAAGACATACAGGAAAATCACATCTGACAAAGCATGGCTCACATAATCATGCCAAGGAACGGGCTGATATGAATATACCTCCTTAGCAGTCTCGAGCACATGCACTGGAAAAAGAAAAAAGTAATTAAATGAGTCATCAATCCATTGCATACTTTAATACGGCATAACATTGTTTGCCCAAATGACATGAATTAATTTTGTCGAGATTTAAAATCCTCCTTATATCATAGATTTTCGGTTCATTCTGAATGCAGAGCACAGCCGGTCGGCTTTCTAATGTTAAGTGCCTGAAGCCTTGAATAATTAGTTTAAGAAGAGATGAGTGCCTTTGCTCTTTCAAGAAGGCTTCACAGTTTCTCTTTTCTTAGGGTGTTTTTTTTTCTTTTTCGAGGCGGTGGGGGCTTTTTCGTAATGTTCTGTCAGAGTTTTTGACATTTGGAAATAAGTTTTTTTTTTATCAAACTGCTGTCTGTCTGCCTGTCTGTGTTGGTCCATCCGAGACTCCATGGAGCCTGTGGGCTTGTTTAGTTTGTTATTCACTTTAAGATGAGGAAATATGAGTGAACAAAATGAAGCCAGGATGTTCACTTTAGTCTGATAACCGAGGTGATGAAAGAAAATCTATTTCGGTTGTTACAAGTCTGGTCACATTTGTGTTCTTTTTCGCTATGGAGGTAATGTCTCTGCACTCTGATTCCTTTCTTATGATCACATCAATTTAACTTCTGTTGTGCCGGATCCTGAAGTTCATCTCAGTCCTCTTTAACTGTTGGAGTACTGTTTATGTGAAATCGCTGTATAGCTCCATGGATGGTTGGACTGTCCAACACTGAGCTTTGTTTATGGCTCCCAGGCGATGAATCCTAATAACCCCAGTGATCTCTTGACTTTTCCCTTTTAGCACATTGATATTATGAGCTTGTTCGCACGCTGACATTAGCATTTAGCTCCAAGCAAGTCATGTTCATGCACAACCTCTCCGAACTGCTCGCAAACACTGATTTTGTATGACTGCCCAGTACTATGAAATGTTTACATTCAAGTGACTGGGTCTCTAGTGGCCATAGTAATCGTGACTCTCACCAAGACCCTATACTCTTGTCAAAATAGTAATTTGCATCCTATCCTTTATTGATTTGATTGATTGATCACAGACATGATGTCACCCTGCAGACTGAGGCACCAGATGAGAAAATGCATGTGTCGTCCTAAAGGGCACAAGACATTTTAATATATTAAGATTTAATTGTTGCATTCCCACTCTCAGTTGTCTAGAAGACTTTGTCTGAGAGGCCTGTTGTAAGCTATTTCATCCAGTGATGAAGCCTTTGGTTTAATGTGTGTGGACACTGTTTCTCAGCATAAAGGTTTCTGCAAGATGTAAATGTTTAAAAAAACCAAAGAAATCATGTCAGTTAGTGCTGCAAATAATGATTTTCGTTATCGATTAATCTGACGGCTATTTCTTTTTTGAATGATTTGATTCATTGCTTAGCCTATAAAATGTCAGGTAGTTGTGAAAAATCTCCTCTCACAGGTTCTCCCACAGCCAATTTTTCAAATTGTCAGCCCCAAAACCCAAAGGTATTCAATTTACTGTGCCAGAAAAGCGTGAAAAGCAGCAAATCCTCGCATTTGAGCAGCTGGAAGCCATGAATGTTAGTGCTTCTTCCCTGATAAGTGACTTCAGCGTCTTGACTGTCAACAGACTAATCAATTAAATGACTAATTGTTGTAGCAGAAATATGAGAGATTGTTAAGTGATGGGCCAAACAGAAGCATATTTTCACTGTACTGTAAAGGTGTTGCTATGGAATTTTCTATCCTTAGGTTACACAAGGTCACATTAGGGCCTTGAGGTCCTCGGCAGTATTAGTTGTTTGGCTTTGGTTGAGAACAGTAGGTGCCAGTCTATCTCAACACTGTGGTGGCCAGGGTCGGAGAAACCTATTGCTGCCTTCCTAGACATAATAGAAAGCTGCCGTTGACGTTCCAATCTGTGTAAACAGACATCTGTCTGTCCAGACTAGAATATACTGACAATAACACCTGCATGAGTAAAACATTCTCTTTGTCTAATTCTGGGTGTGTAGTATTTGTGGTGTTATCTCGTGGTTTAAAGTTTATTCACCAGGACCGACTCAGGCACTTTTTGAGATTAGATTAGATTCAACTTTATTGTCATTACACATGTATAAATACAAGGCAACGAAATGCAGTTTAGCATCTAATCAGAAGTGCAAATGGCAAAGTGCAATAGATACAGATAAATACAGTATTTACAGGTTAATTGTAGTCTATTATATACAGATACAGTAGTGCAAGTAAGGTGTGAATAATTATGTGCAAAGTATGTACAGATAAACAATGTGGGCAGTGGTTGAACTTTTGAACTTTAATGTACTTTGAGAGTGTCTCGAATTCTCCTTGGTCAAGCTTCAATAAATAATACAGCATAAGACATCAGAGGCTCCTGAACACTTTCTTCCTTCCCGACCTCACCATTGACCTTTGACTTCAGCAATTTCTCCACAACGTAGTATTACAGTGAGCAGTAACAAACAGTTTTCATTCATTGATTTTTCCCAGTATACCATATGACAAACTTGACAGCAGCCTGCTTTACTGACACAGATCACAATCCAGGTGTTGCTGTCAAAGGTACAGAGTGTATGTTTTTCATATCTGTTGGCACCTTTTAAAAAATAATAATAAAAAAAAAAGTCAACTTGATGCTCCTTGCTGAGGGGTTGCTTTAAAACTGTACATACTGTAGATCCATCAGCTCCATCACAAAGAAGCAGCATTCCCTTTTCACAAGGGCCCTTCTGTTTTTGGTTCTAATTTGAGTTAGGCAGCCCTGTCCGGTCCGATTAGTCACAGGAAATGCATTCAGTTGGGAGAGCAGATGGCAAAATACTGGCTGATCACAAGCTGAAAGACAAAGACAAAACTTTTTTTCGTTCCAGCAGTGGCCCAGCTAGCCCCATTTCTCTCTTCTGTTGTTAATCCTCCCCCACTGCCCCACTACTGGTTGACCCCTCTGAAACGAGGTAGAAGGACGTGTGAGGATGCATTATGTATGTGTGTGTAGGGTCAGAGACAAAGCCTCCGGATGTGGAGACAGCGATGACATGATTTGTGCAGTAAGGTGGAAAACAAATCCCGCTCAGTCCCCTCAGTGTTAAACCAGTCAAAAATGACATATCTCAGTGTTTTGACGAACTCTGTCCTAACATCTTTCTCACTCACTGTGTGCGGCTGTCTATATGAAAAAGTTTTTGATTCGCAAGAGAAATATTTTGACATCCACTCATGTGGATGCAACATAATGATGATGATCAGTAAACAGGAATGAAAAAGATGGCAATAAAGAAGAAACAATTTCCAATCCACTTGAGGAGAAAGCCAGACGGATGGAAACGAAAACATCAAATCTAAATGCAACATTACAAAGACAGAATTTTGAAGATTACATTGCTGCAGCATCTCAGAAGTCCTTGGATGCACCTTGTGAACAGCAGGGGGAAACCACATGGAGCCGACTACTTTTTTATATCTGTAAAGAAATGAGATTATGGCTGCTCATTCATGTTCAGTTTCATGAGTTTTGCTTGTGTTATTCCTTTTTAATATCTCTCTCAAAGGAGGAAAGGCTTTCATTAGAGATTAACTGGCCTGGGATTCTTTTTATCCACATTACACTAAAAAAGATAAATCCGACCTTGAAACTTGCATTAAGCAGGACAGGTCTTCAAACCGCTTTTTCTGCTTGTTATGTCCTTTTTGGACGTTTTCTCTCTGTCTTTCTCTCTTCGCCTGCCCCAGCTCGGTTGGAGGGATCGGGAGGAGATTCATGTCCCAGGGAGAGTATTTGTCAGTAACGGATCAGCCAGTGCTGCTCTGGTGGCAGGTATCTCCATCACCTCCCTAGTGCCTTTCCTCCCCTGCATGGATCAACTCACTGTGTCTGGCTAAGTGGGGTCTGGAAACGCATCTGTTGCCTGAGAGACCCTCTAACAACTGTGGACTCGATGGAGATCCATACTTAGAGCTGTGCGGCGGCTTTGGTTCATGGGCCAGATTGAGTGTAGGTGCTTTGTCTCCAGCTTGGTGGAGGAGCGTCTGCTCAAAATGGGGATACATTGAGAAATTGGAGACCTTTTATGTGCTGAGCAGAGAAATTGTGTGATATAACCCTCCCCCCTACATGCCTGCTGAGAGATAGATGTCATTGCACAATCCTCTTCTGTCTCAGAACACGTAATAGACTTGTCCAATATTCAGAAACAAAGTCGTGTCAAGTCCTGCACACACTAACACACGCCGACACCGACTCTACAGCTCGCCCATATTCTCCTGAGTGAGATCAGAAAACAAGGTGTTGTGTGATGGACAGACGCAATCACAGAGTGTATTTCTTGCCAGTACACATCTGTCAAGAGGCTTTCCATTTTTCAGATTCATCAGTATACGGTTTGACAGCAGATGTGATACAGACTCTCAGGGTATTGGTCGAAGAATAGCTTTGCTGAGAAGGTATATTATCTTTTAGGTCTTATTGGTCAAAATGTTGATGCCTTGAATGCACATCTCCTGAAGGTATTTAATGAATTAAATATTTCATAGAACCTTATTTTTACAGCCATTTCCCTAATAATCAACGCCTGTTCTAAAAATCTAAAATATCCTAATGATATCTATTAATTTTCAAGACATGGAGGAAAAAATCAATCAAAAGATTATCATGACCTGAAAACGGTCCGAGGTTAAGCTTCATCAAAGCGTCTATTATTACCGGCAGGTGCAAACATTTAACTCCTGACTGCAACGCTCTAATGTGAGAGTATTGGACAGTGATCTACCAGGGCCAAACAGATCGATGAGAGCCATTCCAAACATGCTAAACTGGGCTTCGGCTGTAATGAAACTCAATATAGAAAAGAACGAATGACTCCCTGCATGAGGCAGCAAAGAAAATAACTCTCACTTCAGCGGCCTGCGGAGGAGAAAGAGTTCATACATCCTTGAACAAAGAAATCTGAATATATTTCTTCAAGCATGCAGAAACTTCTAAATAGACTTTACCTGGCCCTCGTCCACTGAGCTTGAAAAGTCTCACATTGCTCATCTACAGTATATTTCTAATAATTGGGACAATATCGTGGCAGTGAACATAGCAGTAGTGCTATTAATGCTTTTACAATGTGCACAAAATGATAGTGGAAATAAGTATATAAATATAAAATAAAAAATCTGAGATATCCATTGAAAAAAACAATGAATGTAGCTGTTTTTTAAAGATCGTGAATTGCATGTTTCGAAGACCGTGACACTGGTATTTAAGTTTTTCTGAGGTTTCATTCAAAGGCAGAGCAAACTACAAAAAGAAAAATCTTTTCACAAGATACAAATGGCCAACAGCCAGGCCACCTTTGTGGTCCAAGGCTAAAGACGGCGACACATTTTTTTCTATTTTGTACTGAAAACTATTGTTGCATCCAGATATCAAATATTCTGAACTTAGAAAAGCTTGCAGCTTGAAGGCCAAACTTTAGAGGATTGCTAGATGTCTGCCTGTGCCAGACTGAAGACACAAACACCACTGTCAAAATTTGGTCGTCTGTCAGCTGAATGCATTTTTTCAAGTTCATGGAAATCTATTGAAATATGCCTAGCTTTTCAATGAATGCCAAATTTAACATTCAACTTGGGGTATAAAAAAACTGAAAGTGGTTCCAGGGCAAAGTATTTTCTAATATTCAGTTGCTCTTGCTTGCTGTTTTCACCCCAGATAGCCTATTTAGGGTTTGAGGCAGAGTTTCTCAGTTGTCACAGTTGGCCTTGGCCTACCGCATTTTTGTCAATTACCCAGCAATGTTCTAGGACACATTGGAAAGGTTGAGGTGGGACCTTTTCAGCAAAAGCGGGATCCACTGATGTAGACTGACGCTTGGCGTAAAAGTGCCCTCACAGAAATGGCACAGAGGTAGGAAAGTGTCAACTCCGTAAGGCAGCGGCAGAAATCCCTATCAAGTCGGTTTAAGAGATCTCAACATCTTCCTCGTCTGCATGTCGAATGACAGAGGACTCGCTCAGCCACACTCGCTGACACGACCTCCGCCAAACAGGTCAGAATGACTCAGCATCCGTGTCTCTCAATTTCCTCCTTTCTTTTCACCAGTCTCTGTCTTTTCACTGTCATTCCCTCTCTTACACTTACATGATATTGTAACATTTATGAGTTAGGCAGCAGTGGAAGTGCTCGGCATCAACTAAATGTCACATGCTGAGCTGAAATGATTAGTTAATCGATAGATTGTTCCATTTGCAACCATTTTGGCCATTTTTCATTTAGAAATGTCAAATATCCTTCAGCTTCTTTCAATGTTTGAATGATTTGCTGCTTTCTTAAGTTTTGGCCTGTAATCAGACAAAAAAGGGAATCAATCTCAATTAGTTTAATTAATATGAAACTCAGTTGTTACTTGCAGTCTTACTGTCATGTGCGCGATGTGAAGGTTTTGTTAATTAGAGATTTAATCATAGAGTTTTATCCACACTTGTGGCTCTGGGGATGATAACATGGCTATTACACAACTTTGGTCCAGACTGAAATATCTCAACAACTGCCAAATTAAGTTTTGTACGCATATTCGTGCTCCCCAGAAGGATGAATCACTCTTACTTTAGGGTTCCCCTTTCCTCTAATGCCATCTTGTGGTTGACACTGGTATTAAGTAAAATCTCCCATTAAATAAATTGCCATGAAGCACACATGTCCTCCAGCTGATTGTTTGTAAGGACTTTTGTGGTTTCAGGTAGCCAACATTTTAATTTATTGGTTTATGACTGAATACCTGTAAACTAATGGCATTCCCAACATCCTGAGCTATACTAAGATGTGTTTTACCTCAATGCACCACTAACTGCACCCTCAAAGAATTACCAGCATGGCTTTGGATTCTTTTTTGCTAATAACCAGGTTTTATACAAGACTTTTTTCATATTACTTATTAAGTTCTTAAAAAAAGTACAGTAGGGATAACAACTACTGCCCACTACTCTGACCCTTTTCTTAACAGGTCCCAGTGTACATATGTATGTGATCTCGCTTGTGTGTACATGAGTGGGTGGTAGGTTGTTTCTAGTTTTCTGTCTTGTTGTGAGGTGTTTTATTAAAACCTAGTACATGCACTTTTTTTAGCTCAGTATATCATTTTCTAATTAATTTTGATGGCATAGCAGAAAATTAAACCGCTGCGGTGCAAATGATTGTTTGTGTTACTCACACATGCATCACTGCATGTGATTTAGGAGCAGTATGAGTCGGATTGACTTATGGCAAGCTAGATAATAAGGACAGGGGACTTACTCAGCATTAATGTCAAGGAAAAATTCCACCTGTAGTAAGAAATCATTTATGAAACTCTAGGTTTTCTAACTCTACTTGCTTTTTTTCCAACTTGTTTAGCCCTAATTTGTAAATATGTTAAAATAATAAGACATTTTTAACGTGGCTTTAAAACAGATACAACTAATTCTGTTGTATGCATTTGTAATAAAATCTATTTGTTGATATACAACTTGTCATCATGCAATTAAGTTAAATAAAATGGGCACTTGACATCATCATATTACTAAAACAATCAATTGATCAACAGTATATTGATCATATTTTTTTTTGTAATGTTTGACTAATTGTTTGTTCTAAATAAAGCAAGCTGTAACTTCTAAAATGTGTGAATTTGTTGCCCGGGTTTTGACATTGTTGTGTGACATAATTAGTAGATTATTTGAACTGCGAACTATTCTTGAGAACCGATTATAGTTTTGATTAAAAATGTACCAGATTTCTGATTTCCTTTCGTTCTCTATGACAGTACAGTAAATATGTTTAAGTTGTTACCGGTTGAAAAGAGTTGTTAGCTGCTCCCGAAAACACAGTGATTTGAGTCATGAAGAAGACCCTGCTGACTTACTTTTGTAAGTTTTTAATCCCATTAAAAGGACATTCAAACTGTGATGTAAGCTAAAACATTAGTTTGGAGATTGGAGAGAAAAAAAAGTTTCAAAATTAGTTACAGTCCTCATTGGCAGCACTGCTGGTAGTTGGGTTTTAACAGGTTCAAACTCAAAATCTTCTTTGTGACTGACTCTCACATTGTCTCTTTGTCACACATTGGATACATTCATGGATTGTCCACTCTCCCCTCACTCTGCCTGACTTCTTCCCTCCGGCTCTGACTGTAACTCTGTCTCAGGCTCTGTGAAGATTGCTGCAGTCAGAGTAGTGGCAGTGGGCAGTATAAAAAGGTTACCTGTCTACTGCAGCTTTGATAAAGCTTGTCCCCGGCACTGTGTTTGCCTGTTTTTGTCCGTACAGTAAAGTGTGGTTGTGTGAGAGGATAAGGGGGTGCTGTGAAATGATGCAGAGAGACGAAGCGTAGTTCTCTGAAATATTTATCAACACAGTCCTGGGAACAGAATCTCCCTCACTTTCACACTCGTCCTCTCCCACAAAGGTCAAAAGGGCAGTGTAGCGGCCGCCTCTGCGTTAAATGCTGTCTTCTGATTCTGCAGCTCTTCCCTCTGTCGTCTTGAAGATTTCTTTAAAAGATTCATCTAGACAGAGAAAGTGCAGCTAAGAGAGGGAATCAGTGCAGCTACACTTCTGTAGCTAAACTGCTCAATGGTATTTCATTAAGTAACTTGCTTCATTTGAAGTAAAAGGTTCTGGTCTGGATTTTCTCTCACCTCCACAGATTGAATCGAAAAACCTAAGACAAGCTGTTCCCCTGAAAAAGCAATTCACAGAACAACATTTTTTTTGTTTAGAGTAGCATTGAATGTACCAAAATACATAAAATATGTCTGATTGTTTCCTGTTTTTATTTTTATTTTACCCCAGCTACCTGCAGTCTGCACCCAGAATACAGACAGTTAATACAGATTTGTTAAAGTTTCAGATTTGGGCCTGCAAATAAAATAAATAATTTTTTTTTAATTATTTCTAAATCTGCTGAATATCTTCTCCTATAATAATTTCATCTATAGAACAGTCAGCAAAAAGTAATAAATATTTCCTAGATCCTAATGTTCATGCAAGGTCAAAACTGCAAAGATATTAAATGTACTGTAATAAAAGTAAAGTCATTTGGATAAAATACAATTAAAAATGGGTCAGTGATTAATTGATTATTTAAACAGTAGCAGCAGATTAGTTTCCTGCTAATTGTCTAGGGTTGCAACTAATGATTATTTTTATTATCCATTATTGGGTCAAAAGATGTCTGTCACAAGTTTTCCCAGACTCCAAGGTAACATCTTCAGACCTTTATAGAAGTTGTAGACCAAGAATAAAGAGAGTGAGTAAAGCAATATCATGCAGGTGTGTCAAAATGAGGCTCAGACAGAGAGCGCCAGTTGTAAAGCAGCAGACAGATTAAAGTGAAACAGCAAATGAACAGGATTAAATTAGATATTTAGTAATATATGTAGGACCCTTTTAGATGGTTTGTTTTAAAAGGGGTCGGGGTTTTCAACCAATTTATAGATCTAAACTAACAAATGATACAATCTGCCAAACATTCATTTTGTCTGACAGAATAGACCATCGGCAGCTAGAAATGAAACGGCCTGCTTTTGTTCACTTGTGTTAGAAATAAACTAGAAATAAATCATTGTCAACAACACAATATGCTACTGTATGCAAGAAAGGAAGCTTGATAACAACAGTTATCTCGATCTCTATCAGGGCTAGAGCTTAGTGAGTGGGCTAATTATAATCCCCTTTTGACCATGATTACAGTCCCAGAAAGCCTACTGAAAAATGACCACAGTCCAAGTTGATGTATTCAACTGTTTTTAAATGAAGTTCAGCTCTAAGCTTAATTATTTTTAGCTTTTACCACTGGCCCAAATTAGTGTTGAATGATCTTGAATGATGAATCTATCAAATTCAGACAAATACTGAGGAATGTTTACTTCCAGAGTCCATTCGGTTGTTTTGTTCAATTCAACGAAGTTTCTTATCATTGAGCCCGAAGCAATGAAATGCAGCAAATCCTCACATGTGAGAAGCTAGAACCAGGACGCTTTACATTTTTGCTTGAAATGTGGATCAAATGATAAACTGCATTTGCATATTAATTTTTTTTCTTCTTCCTGTTTTACAATTCACGCTGCACTAACAATGTGAGGAAGCCAAAGGGTGCTGCTCCACTTATAAATGCATGAAGCGATTCATTAAATTGCCTTTTTGAAATAGTGCAATTAATAAAAGTGTGAAAAAATGCTAATTAAATTGGTCAATAATTCATTAGATAATTGTCGTTCCCTCAACAGAGAGAGGAATATATAAAAAAAAACAACCAGTCGGTAATTTTAATGTTGTATATCAGTCAGAAAACACTTTCTGTAGCGTTCCACAGTCCTTTTAGAAAAAGATTAAACACAAATACAACTTTAATGTTATTTGTTTGTTGACTGTTTTAACATTTTGAAGCATTTTATACGCTCATAAAATATGACCTATGTACAGAACAATAAAATATGACACATTCCTGAGGTGCCAAAGGGATATAGTCAATAAATACAGTAAATACATACAGTAAACTGCACATAGAAGTTGTAGACCAAGAATTAAGAGAGTGAGTAAAGCGATATCGTGCAGGTGTGTCAAAATGAGGCTCAAACAGAGAGCGCCAGTTGTAAAGCAGCAGACAGATTAAAGTGAAACAGCAAATGAACAGGATTAAATTAGATATTTAGTAAGTTATCCATTAATTAATCAGCAGCAGGGGGAATCACTAGTGTGCAATAATTGGAGCAGGTCAATACAACCTGCACACACACACATGCACGTACCCTTTACTTCCTCAGATGTAGTCATCTCTGGTCTGCTGCTGAGCGGAAGTCCGGACCTGCTGCCCTCTCATCCTTTCTATTTCAGTGCTGTTGCTCTTTAATGAAATAGTAAACTTCAAATGACAGCCTCCTGCTTTAATTACCCCTTTGGGAAAGTCAGCTAATTCCAATGTTTTAAATGGCTCTCGTCGAAAAATGTAATGCTTTACCGGTTAACGCTGCTCGCCTTCAGTTTTTTTTCCTTTTTGTTCTAATGAGTGAAGAACGGCTGGGAGGGAAGGCAATGGGGGGAAAGTGAATCATAAGCCACTTTACCCCAGCTCAGCTGCGTCCAAGGGGACCGCAAACACGGCTATCGCTGGCTACCCGAACTTAAGTGTGGGGACAGATGTGGAGTAGAACACTAGTGAGCAATTACTCTAACATAATGATCTGTGAAGAGCGAGAACGAGAAAACAGAGAGACAATAAGAGATTGAGACAGAGAGGGGTATTGTCAGGGGACGCAGAAAGCAACAGCTTCGCGATTCACTTCAAAAGAATAATTTGGGAGTTACTGTAACACAGAACACAGCACACTGACAAATTATTGATACCCAGGACAGACAATTTTGCGGCAGATCTTGGAAATAATGTGCTGTTGTTGCAACACTGCTCAACCCAGGGAGTTTAATGTGGGGCTAGGGATCTAATACCTGCTTAGATAAGGTGCCTTGCAACAGTATTTGGTAATTATAACCAAAATATTGCTTTTAAATTACCAGAGAGGTAATGAGACGCTTGTGGAGAACAGTGCTTTGGCTGTCGGAGTGATTCTCAGAAAGCCAAGTGAAGTGTGTGGGACATGCACGTTTCTAGCTTCATCAGCAGATAGCTTCACACATAGCAATCTCCAAATAGTTGCAAGAGATAACTTAACAAGAGTTTGTTGACTTTGAATCCCAGAACTCATTAATTCTGCAGTCTGTGAAGAGTAGCATAAAGGATTTTTCTCTCTTTGGCAGATTGTTGCCTTTTAGGAAGGAGAACTGCGTTGTACTGCAGTTATAAATTCTCACTTCATCACCTCCAGTGTGCAGAATGGATTTGTTATCCAATCCCCAGATTTAATTTGGGCAAATATGGTTAATACACAGTTTCTTAATTCACTGTTTGCTAAACCCTTTGCCCTAGCAGCAATTTTCCAATAATAGTTTAAGCAACCATTAGGCCTGTCAAGGTTTATTTTTTTTTTCCATGTGAAAGCGGTATGTACTATGCATATTTAACAAGTCCTGGATACGATGTTGCAACCAGGGATGCTGGAAGTAATTCACAGTTAGATAAATAAATAACGTTCTCGATAGGGTGTTACACTTGGTTATCTATATGTCTAGTGATCATGTTATACAGGCTATAAGTAGTATATTTGGGAACTGGTTTGACGTTTTGGCTCGTTGCTGGTAACTAGCGTTGCAGAGTCCGGGCAAAAGTGTGGGAAGAAAGGAGGAACGTTAAGAAAAAAAAAAACTCCTTCCTCCGAGCTGCAAAGCCTAATTTAAAATCCATCTCACTCACTCACACTCACTCACTCACTCGCTCGCTCGCTCTGAGAGAGTGGTGGTTTTAAACCACCCTGCCTTGAAAGACCTGGAGAAGTTTCATCCAAGTCATCCAAACTCTCCTCCTCCGGGCTGATTGGAGGGTGATCAGTTGATTGTAGTGCTGGTAAAGACCCTTGAATACTGACACATTCCACATTCGTAGTCTTTTGCTGTTTGGTGGAACCATGACCCACAGGATCTTTGAAACACTTCCAGCGTCTGTGGTTGCCGTTGGCAGTATTGCGACTAAGTCTTCTTTATAAACCACTAATATAAAATAGACTAGTAATAGTCTGTAAAACTGTTGACGGGGTCACCTCGAACTGCAAATAGGAATGATTATGACTCTTTAAATAATGAGTTTTGAATCCATCCTCCAACCGAGAAAAGCAATTTAGAAGTCTGTGACATCATCACAATTTGAAGTCTAGGGGCTGAGTGGGAACTCGTGTACATATTGAATGTGCTGCGTAAGAAAGTAGGAAGTAAAGCCAGAAGCTTGAAAACTTATTAAACATATGTGCCAGGGAGCAATTCTCATCTTTGGGTCCTGGACCCAGTTCTAATACATCTAATACATCCAGTAAGAAAGGGTAAAGCATTTGAAGGGGGGCATCTTTGTTTTTTGTTTTTTTTGTTTTTCCCATCCTACCAACAGATTGATACTTCTAGAGAACATACCATTAGATATCTAGGTTACATTGATAAAGACAGAACAAAAAATGAAACAAACAAAAAACAACTAACTGTGTTGTTTACACTTATACAACCTCAGCCAACCAGAGATAGCGTTACATTTGTCAAACATTGGTTAGTCGTCGCCCTAAAAACTGTTTCTTTGTAGTTCTTTGTTGTTGTAAATAAGTCTAATCTTACATATTTTCTTAGCATATTTTTAATAATAAGAATACCTTGCACTATACTACAATACAAGATACATTGTGTTATGTTATATTTGAGATAGGATTACCAACTTGTATGTAGATGCTAACATTTTGCCTGCAGTCTATATCAGCACCAAATCATCTATGTGGCTATTCTAGTCCATATGTAGGACCCTTTTTTAGGGTCAGGTTTGTCAACCAACTTATAGATCTAAACTTAGAGCTAGCTACAAATGATACAATCTGCTAGAAACATTAATTTGAATCATTGTTAACAACACAATATGCTATGCAAGAATGGAAGCTTGATAACAACAGATATCTCGATCTCTATCAGGGCTGGAGCTTAGTGAGTGGGCAATTATAATCCCTTTTGACCATGATTACAGTCCCAGAAAGCCTACTGAAAAATGACCACAGTCCAAGTTGATGCATTCAACTGTTTTTGTTCGACCAACATTTCAAATGAAGTTCAGCTCTAATCTTTAATATTTTTATTTTATTTCCACTGGCCCAAATTAGTGTTGAATGATCTTTGAACTGCAAGCACTTAGGATGGTCATTTCTGTCAGTGTTATTGATATTCAAATACCAGCTTTGTATCTCAATAGTTAAGATTTTCTTGTCAAGCAGTTGAGGCACTTAGGATGAGTTATTCATCAGAAGACTGCAGTAGTTCCTTTAACCAAGGATCTTTATTATCAACATTTGTTTTGACTGCAACTGTAGGATCAAGAAAATATGCTGCCGCTTCGAGCGGGCAGAAACTGGAAAAGTCTCTGACGTGTAACTGTTTTCACTTTCGATAATCCAGTTAAGTCTCCGTATCTTGTGCTCCCACAGAAATCTGACAGGTGGCTGGTCAGGTGAAACAAAACAAGACCATTTTGCAGAGCATTTTGTACGCTCTGTTAAAAGTCGGCAGAAGAATTTTTAAAGGCTTCTAGTTTTTGCAAAAAGACGTCAGTCCCTTTCCGTTAGCCAACTCACAGAGTGTTTCTTTGAGTATCCATGTTGACAAGTGTTTGACGATTTAGTTGGGCAATTGCTGACGAAAAACAAACTTGTTGCTGGTTGTCTGGAAATTTAAATGGGTTTATAAGTATTGCTTTTCTAGCAGCCTTTTTACACTGACCTCCTTTTGAGAGGTGAGGCTCATAACTGGCTTTAGCTCAAGTTCACCTTATACCCTATATGTTTATGAAATTAAATCCAAATGCCAGAAGGCTTTTGGCCATGGAGCCTGGCTTTGATTCATTTACAAATCACAGGATTCATTATATGCATTGATCGAGTTTTTGACACCAATGAGTTTCACATGATACAGTTAATCAATCATAGCGTGCAGATTTATCTACTGGACGTGCTAGAGCACAGTTGTCATTGGATACATTGGTGACATTCATTGTCATTGTCAAATTTTAATTGTCATTTGCTTGAAAAAATGGTGTTTGAATATTTTTTGCCATTTACTAATCAAGTATATTTCAAAATCAATCAATAACACTTAGATCTTTTATTCTGAAGGGGGTTAAAAAATAAAATGGAATACTTGTTGCTGTGGCATATAGCCTTGTTTGTGAGACTTGACTTGGAAGTATCACTATGTGCAAAGGTAAATCAGTTTGTTATGGTTGAGAGCGAAGGGGCAGACCGGCTTAGCCAAGCCCAGTGGCCTATGACAGGATTAAATCGCCCCTGCTGCCAGCGCTGTTAGGACCTGGAGCGCAAATCCACAAATGTAGCACAAAGACCCTAGAAAGAAAGACAAACTGCACGTACACACAGAAGGCAAGCATTAAGGATAAAATTCTCTCAGAGGGAGAAGGGACAAAGAATGCACAGAGGGGATGAAGCAGTCAATCGCAGGCAACATGCGAGGTGAGAATAGGGGCAATCACTTGCTAATTCTCCGAGAGGACAAGAACTAAATGAACACTAGTGTGCCCACACGCCAGTACAAAGCTATGGTGTGGTTTTAGGATTAGGTCAGATGAATTGGAAAGGACTCCAGTAAAACCACTTCAAGTAAACCAACCTGAGTTATTTGTAGTAGTTTTTTGGATGATGGCTTTTAGTGAAAGGTGATTTTTAAAAACACTTGAGTTACAGTGAGAGAATCGGTTGTTTGAAAGCAATTTTTCCAAAGATCTCAGTTGCCATGGTGCCAAAAGCAACACATTCATCAGCGCAGTCATCAACCTACTTTTAAGAACAGTTGCTCGTAGTGTTTATGGTGTCACACTAATAGATGTACTGTAGATAAAAGTTTTGTTTGTGAGTGTTGAGGCTGCTGAAACATTATGTGGCTTCATTTCGTGCTGTGCTGTGTTCCCTACAGAGGCAGAAACACTGTCCAGATGAACTTATACTGACCATCAGATGCAGGATGATGGAAGTTAAAGAAATAGTTTGACATTTTGGAAAATACAGTTTTTTTTGGAGAGTTGGGGAATATTTATGTCTGTACAGTAAATATATAGCTATAGCCAGCGGCCATAAAGACTGGAAACAGGAGAGAAACAGCTACCCTGTCCAAAGGTAATAAATCCCAGCTGCCAGCACCTCTAAATCTCACTTTTTAGGGGGGGATTATTTTCCTAACTAGGGTATTTCTTTAACCAACTGATGCATCACAGCTCTGTGATAATCTCAGTAAACATTATTTATTTAAAAATGAATGGTCTGTATGTATAAAAGGATACTTAAAGGACATCTGCAGTGACCTCTACCTGTACTTACTTTATTCTGCCTGTGTTTACAGTTCTTCTATATTTATACTGAAGAGTGACAGTGTATTTTGTTGTCACCGTGTCCCCTGGGCTGCTTGTCTCATATTCAAAAGCACATGAAGGGAAAGAGGAGTTGCATTAATGGTGATGGATGGTTTTATCCCCCTGTGGCTGAGACGACAAAGTGCTTTAGATGTACATTTGTCTGTTTTGTATTTTCATCTGACTAGTAAAAAAAACAAAAACTGAACAGTGGCCAGTGGAACATTCACTCTAAACTGCAACTATTTCGTTCCTGAAAGTACTTTTTTGATGGCTTATAATGATATCATGTGATAGAAAATGCATCGCAAGAAAATATAACCCTTGTAGTAAACATTAGATTGCAATATTGCGATGCCTTGAGGCCTTACTTACTTTGCCGTAAAACAAGATGTTTCAATCTGCATATCAAGGGGAATTTCATTTTCTTGAATTTCTGAAGGTGTGTTTTTATTTTATTTTAAAATAACAAGCCCAGACCGCTCTCACAATATCATAGTAAATACTACACCGTGGCTGTACAGACAACGCAAGAGAGGATGTGAGTTATTAACACGAGCAGATATTAGTGTTGTTGATGCTTCCTTTAACAACCTGTCACTTCTTTTCTGTCATTCCTCCTAAGAGCCCTTTTAAAGCATTTTGTAGCTAATTAAACACATTTGGACATATGAATACTTAGCAGATGTTCTCAGACAAGGTCATGTCCCATCCTTTCAAGTAAATTCACATATTTGCCACTCAAATAACAACATTAGCACACATGACAGATTATCAGTTTTGTTCAAGACTCTTAAAACTTTTTTCTCCAGCTTAACTTGCCGTGTTTAATTCACGCTGGTTTGAGTACGGCAAGGCTTAGTGAGTCGGAAGGTGATCAGGATTTGAATGAAATATCGCACTCAAGATGTGTACACTCAGGTCAGAGGTCAGCGACATCTCATCCTTATGGACTAAACAAGATTTATGTGCAGCAGTAGGTGGACACAGTCAGAATTTAAATTGATAGGATATAATCCAAGGTGTAATTCAATGGCTCAAAGTAATCAAAGGGTCATCAGTTGACTGGTGATAATGATTTATGGCTCATTATGCAGATATGTACTTTTGTCAATCTCACAAAAAAATCTGCACAGTTTCCAGCATAAAGAGACAATAACAGATGCCAGTGTTCTTACTGAAATCTTCTTTTTTTTTGCATTCCTGCTGGAGATGGAATTTGCCTTGTCCTGTCCAAACATTTCTGCTATTCACAAGCAAGACATATGAATGGGGGCTGGGTGGAATGCTGGGTTTGTGCTGAATGTAACCACTGTGAAAGTAATCGTGCTCGCTTACTGTCATTCACTGTCTATGTCTCCTGACCATTGCTCACTCCCCCCTCCCTCTCTCTCAAACCACCTGGACACAAAACAAAGAAAACTTCTTTGTGTTACTGTTTTGCTGCATGAATTGCAAGGTAGACACAGATTTAGAAGTTGGGTACAATGAAATTAACCAAACCAGGGAGAACACAACAGGTAGAATATCATTGTTGACCATAAATCCACCTGTAGCCTCAGACTGTGGAGGGGTTTGACCAATCCTATGGTCTCTTTGGCCGCCCGCAGCATGACTTCGGGTTGCATTTCTCCTAAAGTTGAAAGTGGTGCAACTTCTCCGCCGTCTCTTCCCTCTGTGGCCCGCACTGCCACGGCCAAAATCAATTGAAAGGTCTAAATTTCGTCTGAAATTGGCCATAATGTTTGATTTAGCCGTCACCATTGGCGACAAACCAAATTTTAAAGTGCTATGACAAAATGTTCCTTGTTATGTGAGACTGAAACCCATTTCAAAAGCACGTCAGAACAGTTGATCTTTCTCTCAGTGTTGATGTCAAACATTTAAACAATACATCAAACTAACATATGTAGTTTGACTTAATTTAATCCAAGCACATATATCAATTAACATTTTTTTTCCAGTCATGCTGTATATCTGAAGTAAGTAATGTCAGAAAGTAATTCCTCCCACGTTTAAGACTCTGAATAACTACTGTCATACATTTGAAACTGGCGTACGCAATGTTCTTGGCATCAGCGTTTTAATAGATCTCATCAGTAAAGCCTTTTGCTTTTACTACCACTTACCACCTCTATTCCCGCTTATGTCAGGCAGTATACATAAGGGTAATTTCCATTTCCCAAAGGACGAACTGTGATGATCAGAAATCATAAACATGTACCAAAAGCAACCCTTTATCTTTCTGACAGCACTCTATGCAATCTAGTCCGTCAGTATGAAGAGAATACAATATGTGCTGATCTAATTTAATCTGCTACAAATAGAATAGGCGTCCCCTCTGGCTGACACTTCTCTAAATGTGAATTGCTGCCTGACTGCACAGATATTGCATATAAAACACTGGTCTAACGCCATAGGTTGGGAATTGAGAGGGGCACATCTGAGCTTGGACGGTGTAAGATGTCAACCTTGTCAGACGGACCACATGTTTTTAGTAATTTCTGTCATTTCAGTGTCCAGTGCAGCTGAGTTTCAGCCTAAACAGCAGGTAAAAAGCAGAGAAACCTTGTTTGCCTGGGGAAATTACTGTGTATCTGTGGACTCTTAGTGACACTGGCATCTACCCTACCAGATCTTTTATCAGTCATCAGATGCTGTTAAAGCTTTCAGTTTGGAAATTTTCAAAAGCAATTTTCAACTGGTGTCATTTGGCGCTACAGATACATGACAACAACAACATTACCACAGCTGCAGAGAGAGAAACAAACACTCAAAATGTTAACCGGTTCAATTCAATATAATCTACACTCAGAACTAATTGCATCAGTTCAACAACTAGATAACAACTTAACACCTATTTTATTATGTTTAAAAATGAACTGTTAAAGTAATCTATTATTGGCTGGCTACATTTGTAGGTTTACAGGTTAGTGTTAAACCTGTGATGTTTATTTCCTCACTGTGTAGAAGCTGTTCCTGGCTGCTACAGTATAATTCTGCCTTGCTCTTTTATCGAATTTTGGAAAGCGTTCACTCCAGTGAGCCTTGCCAAACCCGTTATCTGAGATAGTGTCACGTTTGGCACGAATGTGTTGGTCTACATCCTAAAATGCTTTTCTGCGCTAAGCTTAAAGAGTGAAACATATGATTTGGCGACACAAACAATAAAGCACAACTCTAACCTCTCTCTTGCTTATCCAAGTATGAGAGCTGTCCAAGGTTTATGGTGGAATGAAATAATAGCTTGCATTTTTATCATAATACTAGACCTAACCAGCTTTACAAGAACAATGTGGTTTCTTTAGTTTCATTGCTTCTACATCGACCATAAACTATAGCGCATGCTGACTCTTATAGCACTTTATGTTGTGCAGCCATCGGGTGCATATTTTGTACTTTTACAGGGTTCTCAGTTAAAGAAGTCATCTAGAAACACTTAAAAGTCTACAGGCTACAGACTGTGTTTTCATCCAGCTCATGGAGCAAAGGTCGTGACCGACTGGCTTCAGCACTTAAAAAAAAACCAACATCTAGTCCAGCGCTGCAGCAGATGTGCCAATGCAGCTCTGACATAACAACACAGGGTCATCTTGGTAAAAAAGTTTCTACAATGCAATGTAAAGCCACCTGGCAAGATGCCACGAAACACTAATTCTTCTGTTTACCTTGCAGTTGTCAAGATGAATGGTAAAGTAAATGTCTGTGACTATTACAAATTCCTCGTAGGACTTGCACTCTACGGCATGAGCCCTTCCAAGATCCCCGTGCGCATGACGTGTCTTCTCAAAGACGCCCTTCCAGCACTTTGCAGCCCCAGGGCAGAATGAGACAGCTGCGACAAGTCTAACATCAGGATGAGACACACACACACACACACACACACTACTGTTCACCCCCAAAAGTTACTCTCCACTGTTTATCATCATGCCTCTTCATCTATACGAGTTCCCTGGTATTGACCACAATGAGCCGTGTGGAACCGGGATGTGTTCACATACACTAGACGCTGTTGTTGGCAAATGAGGGGTGGGTGATTATGTTTGCAAAAGCACCTCCTGACGCCACATGCTGAAGATATTGAGCTTGAGGGGGACTGACTGGACTGATTGACCCTGTGTCAGAGGCTCTTCCTTCCTCTGATTAGTTTCCGTTCAGGCCATGGTGGTTTCTAACAAATACCGATAAGTTACTACCTACTGCAGCTTTGCAGCTTCTAACAAAAAACCCACACTAACGCAGCAACCAGTGGTTGCAGTTACTGTTTTGCTGTTGAGGTGTCTGCACAAAGATGCATAGGCACATACTAATATGATGATGCTGATACTATTATATTCATATGGGTTACATAAAGATACTTGCTTAGTTTTGGGTTGTTATCTTGACCAATGCCAGGTCAGAGGTAATTAGGATGGGGGTGCCAAAGAGCCACCAGGTTGGCACCGCTTAAGCCTTCGGGTGGTCTTTCCTGGGAAAGGGATTTCTTTGGTCTATCTGTTCCTTCATTGTATGTTTTGGCGTGAGCTTTTTAATTGTATGGCTTGGGGGTATATGGCTATCTCATCATTCGGCCAGGAGCTCTCCAAGTAACGTTATACTTGCTACGATGCTGAACTTGTTGTAATAAACTTGTTATACAACTCAGACAGTGTCGGTGGAGTTTCTCTTCAAACATCTTCAACTGCATCACCACAAAAACCCCCAACACTTTGATTAGTTAGCTTGCTACTGTAGCAACAGCACCATTTCTGCCATTTAAAAACCACTGTCTGAAGAAATTTTGAGTTGTCACTGAAACAAAGGTTTGACAGACATAGCATTAGTAACTGAGGGGGCTTAGTGAACAGTCAAATCCTCCCACAATGTTTTTAACTGGCTATTAACCACGGGCCTTTCTTCGTTTATTCTGACCACTTCATATTATTTGAGGATTGATAGAGAAGTCATGTTGGTGAACATATCAACAAAATGGCTTGCGAAAACCTAAAACAGCCCAAACATTTTCCATATCTTTGCTGTCGTAACAAATAGCTGTTCATTATACTCTGCTTTCTGCTCAAGACTTCCGTGCACCGCTTATCAATAGAATGTATGTTCGTTCAGCAGTATTGCTGCTGGTTCATTATACAGACAAATGAAGCTCAGTTCTTGAGTAAATGCTACCTATTAAGTGATAATGAGAAACCAGGGGGATGCATTATACCAGGATATCGCCAAACCTTTGCTGTGTTTTTCTCTCTCTCGCGCTCAGTCAGTTGTCTCCACTTTCCTTTGTGTCTGCCTAATCTCAAAAGACCATTTCGTCTCATTCGTTTTAAGTCTGACTTCCTGCACTCATCAGTCACCGTGTTAAAAATGTTACCAGCATCAACCTTTTTAAAGATCGAGACCAATAAAACATCTTTACTGCTGGAGAGAGGACGAGGGGATGTGAATGACTTTCTGAAAAGCTGCTATTCCATCTTCTGGTTTCATAATTGTATTTTATCTTTTTTTTTCTTTCTTAAAAGACACATCTAAAAATCAAATACATTTATGCAGTAGCTACAAGCAGCTTAAGTGTTTTACAGCAGCATCCAGTTGTATATGGATCTTTAGAGCACTGCTATATCATACACTTTGGATTTGCATTATCAGATTTTCTTTGTTTATGCGTTGTCTTGACTACATTATACTATATTAGACTATGGCAACTGGTAGAGATGTTGTTTATTTTGAAGGAACAACCCCCTCTCCCTCAAAAAAAGAAAAAAAAGAAGCAACAAACCAATCAAGTGAATAAGGACCTTATTTGAAGCTGCAATTAAAAATGTCTGCACTGGAAAAATAAAGAAGACAATAATTACAAAAACATGTTAATGAAAGTATTCGCTAAAAAGATTCAGAGCAACACAGATAAAGAAGAGAGAAAATGGAAAAGAGACTGAGCGTTGCCATGGTGATGCTTGGCAGTCAATAGAGAGCTTGTGTGTGCTTTTTTTTTTTTTTTACCTCCTTTTGAAAGCTGATTGAGTTGACCGGTGGGTAGCAGAGCAGAATGCTACGGACAGCCTATCCATTCCCCTGATTAGTCCTTCCCTCTATTCCATTTTTCATTCATTTTAATCATTAAGACTACAGTCCACATGCCGGTGTATGTCTGAGAGTGCTGTCAAATGAGGGACAATTCTTTAAAGGGGTTTCATTGTGTACACAACATCGAAATAAAATTACATATTTCCATACAGGCCTAATCAGCTCTGGCGCTATGCTTTATTACAGTGGCGAGGGATGACAGTTATGTGAGCAAAAACAAACTGTGAAAAAGTCTTCAGCTACAAACAGTCTAATCTACAAAATGTTTTTTGGGATGAAATATAAAAGACTCTGATGCTGAAAAAATGATGAAATGTTTTGTTGATTAATTAGCCAACAAAAACCAACACAATTAGTTGATCAATTGATTTCTGGTTTCACAGAAAAATAATTCATTTCATTTATTTTAAATGAATTAATTTTTTTTTAAGCAAAACAATTATGTGGTTCCAGCTTTATTTTTTATTATTATCATTGTAGCTTGATATCTTCAGTTTCGCAGCCAATCTGCATTTCCCTGCACCCCCGCCCTAAAATAACCTCCTCTACTCTCCCCTGGTGTTTTGAGTTCACAGTCTGAACAGGCCGACTAACAGCAGCTGCAGCTTGCTTTAGATTGAGTTTACTGTGAAATTGTTGGTGGCATGTGACTGTTTGGCGGCATATTACGTATTTTGTATGCTGGTGATCATACCCGGAGCACAAAGTTACAAAAACAGTTGTACGGGGGCGTGGAGAGTGGAAATGACAGAGATGTTGAAAACAACATTATCACAAGCATTTTGGTAGACTGTTTTTCATGTGCAAACCAAAAAAGGTTTCTGTCTGCTTAAATCTATGTTGAATGCAGCATTTATCTGACAAAACAAGCATTTAAAAGTTGCCCCCCTCTGAGATATTTTTTTGACTATATATGACCAAACCAATAGTCGAGACAATTATCAGCAGACTTATGCGGAAAATAGTTGTTGCATTCCTACACAGAGGGTTAACACTGCAGTCTCAGGGCTGAAATAATGAGATGGATGGATTTAGATTTATAATTTATCCAAGAAATAAGACACAGAATTATGCAAAGTGCAACAACAAAGACACAAACGTGGATTAACCCTTTACACGCTGCAGATTGTTTTTCTATTGATTTAGCAGGATTATTATTGAAAGCATGTTTGGCTGCTCTTGTTCAAATGATCTGTTCTGGTTCATACCTGCGTCAAGAAAGAAGGCAGGTAGATTGGATGGTCTGTGTTGTGTGTGATTGTAAGTCCCTGGATGAATGGATTTTATTCATGTATTGTCGTTTAAAAGAAAATGAATTGGCAACAATTTTCAGAAAGACCTGCCAAACATGTGAGAATTTGCATATTTCTTTTTTAAAAATATCATTGTAAAGTACAAATTGGGGGATTTTGGAACACATTTTTGATGTGGTAATCTGGTACTTGGATAATTGGAAAAAGAATTGATATATGAATCAATAATGCAAATAATAGCTTGAGAGGATCACGGATTGTGTGAAAAAAAAGTCTTCATAACACTGAATTCAAATCACTGACAAAAACCAATTTGACACGATGTGTGTACAGTACATATTACACAATTAACATCTGACATGTTCAGGGCAGAAGCTAATCCAAAGTTGAGGTTGTACATTAAGTCATGTAAATGAAAACCTAATGATATGCCATGGTGTATTTAATATAATTTGAAATGGTAAAAGTAATCACATTCAATACACACGCTGGCTGTGAGTTGTATTTGTGCTGCCCTTCATGAGTATTTAACATCTACACACAGAAAATGCCTCTTGGCAACTGGAAGACTGGGATTTGGCTAAAGCTATGCTTGCCTTTCTATCGCCAATACAAGAGAGACAAATCAGAGGGTCACATCTTATGACTTCAGACAGCTAGTTACCTAATGTTTAAACATAGTCAGGAGAAGGCTGTTCTCATAAATTGAGATTAGTGCTGTACTAAGTAAATGTCAGTGAGCCACTAGAATCATGTACATTGATAATGAATGCGAGACAAGAGAGAAATTTCAACTCCATACTTGTCACACTGCAGTGAAGTCAAGGAGTTTTTTGTTCTGTCTCCATGTCTTGTCATTTCCTGTTTTATTTTGAAAGGTAACGCTCCTCTCGTTTCAGGTCTCTTGCTTTTCCTCATGTGTCACCGGTCTGATTGTCTTCCCTGATTTCAGATTGTGTCCACCTGTTCTCCATTCCCTCCATGTGTTCACATAGTCTGCGTCTCCCTTTGTCTTGTTGCCAGTGTGTTTCGTTTCCTGCGTCCACTACAGCTCTTGTCCAAAGTCCACAGCCATAGCAGTTGTCTTCAAGCCTTAGCATTGTTCCTCTTATGAGTGATTTTGCTTTGTATTGTTCTTAGTTCAGTTTAGAGATTTCCAGTTCAGTACTTTTTGTTTTTCCTCCTCAGATCAGTGTGCCTCCAGTTTCAGGATTGATTTTTAGTTTAGCATTTTCTTTATTAGATTAGGTTATCCTCCGGCTGGTGTGAGTAGTACTTCCTCCGACTGGAGCGATTATTATTTCGATACCTTTCATAGCCGGTTTATTTGCTCTCCTTAGAGCCGTAGTTTTCATAGCTTTTGTCGTAGCATTAGGAGGTTTCATAGCCCTTTTTGTTTAATCACTTCATAAGAGGTGAACCTTGCTGCCACTTAATAAAGCCTGCTGTATTTCACACCATCTCTGCGCCTGAGTCCTGTGTCCTAGTCTGGTCTTTGACAATACTCTGTACTAGACTTTTTGTTCTCTGCAAATTCATCTGAAGTTTACTTTCAGCTGCGGCACTGTGACGTACAAAGAGCTGACCCACAAAGAGCTAAACCTATTGATCCAGTACTCCTATCCACAAAGAGTACTGGATGAGGAAATTTGAACTGTGCAGACGTTATGCAACACTTTAAGGCCAACCAGGGGAGGATCATAGCATGGATAGTTATAGCAGATATTCAACAACAGATCATAAATATGAAGAAATGGACCAAGTGCCTGAAAAGCTTTACAGAGTGGAAAACTGCAAATGAGTGATGTAAGAGTACACTGTATCTTTTGATTTAATGGATCGGTCAGTATATTAGTATATCATTGTATCATATATTAGTCAGAATATTAGATCACTATGGGTTGTCATTGTTGGTCTGTCAGTTTGTTTGTTGGTCTGTCGGACCACTACCTTCCTTGAGACTCATGCAATGTTTAAAGTTTGCGTTGAAAAACACATTCATGTCCCAGAGAGGATGAATTCTAAAGACTTTTCTTCAAGTGCCACCATGATGTTCTCATTTATGGTTTTGAGTGAAATGTCTTAAGTACTGGATGGACCATCATCAGATTTGCTACATTTATACATGCATGTACCCCTTAGACACTCAGGATTAGCTGATCCCTTCACTTGCCACGTTGTGCCTTGATCAGGTCATATTTAAAACGTGTCCAGAACCTTGATTTATGACCAAATACCAAATATCCATCCTCCTCTGTCCTGTGACAGATTATAATACTGATAACAAAACAAGTGGCTTGCACCTTTCAACTTGCTCTCCACAACATGTGAATTTCTGTCTAACACCAAGGCAAATAGACTGAAGAGGCATCTGTAGTAATACATAAACAAACCTCAAAGAGAAATTGGAAACCACATCTGAGGGTCAAAATGCACCCAGGGAACAGCCTGGATTGACGATGGGAAATCTCATGACTTTATATTGGACAAGGTGATCCTCAATTGATGCACAATGCAAAGTCACCAATACATGTGGGCTGTGAGAACTGTGAGAGACAAAATCCTCACATTGCCCCAACAGTCACCGTTTGTATCATTGTTTCTTACTGTTGTTGTGATAGCAGATATAATCTTTTTTGCACTTGTTACTTGAAATAAAAAGTTTGAGGAGATGTGCTTTCCCAGCATATTTCTTTTTCAGAATATGTTTTGTTCGGTAAAATGTGAGGCTGTTATTGAATACCGCATGCAGTTTTAATACATACCGTGTTTCTAAATGAGTATTCTCCTGTGTGAGTGGGGTGGATAAACCCACCCCCATGATGTACTAATTTGACTAAATGTTTCATTCAGGATGGTGACCTTTGACCCCCACCACCAGTGTTGTACAGCCTTTGTGAGCTGGTATCTTTGCATTATGCAACTCCCAACAATACACAAAACAATTTAGTTCTGTGTATTAGATGGAGCAACATGCTTGCCATCCAAGTTCTAAAGACATCTGTGTCGAGTATGAAATTATTCCTCCCAGGTCCTGTGAGACTGAGCCACAGCTTGAGTAAAAAAATAGATCATTACAACACACTACACAGCCCAAAGTATGTGAACACCTGAAGAATACACCTGTACATAGTTGTAGAACATCCAACAGCACCAAATCCATGGGCATTGATACGCGGCTAAAACAACCTCCACTGATTTAAGAAGGCTTTCCACAAGTTTTTGGACCAGGCTGCAGAGATTTGCTCCCATTCAGCCACAAGAGCATTAGTGAGCTCAGGCTGAATGATGTTGAGCAGTAAGGCCTGGCTTACAGCCAGTGTTCCAGCCCATCTCAAAAGTGTTTGATGGAGCTGAAGTCAGATCTCTGGGCTAATCGTCTTCTTCCACATCAGACTCATTAAATCGTTTATTTGCGGACGTGGCTTTGTGGACACTGAGCACTGACATGTTGAAACAGGAAAGCCATTTTAGCAAACTGTTGTTTCTTATTATGGAACATATGGTTCCTAGCATTCATCCTAACAGGGATGGAATCGTTTGTATCAAATGGCAAGGCATTGATACAAACCCTCTATAATGTGGGGAAGGCACATCATATCAAACTGAGATAAGCCAGATAGCCTATGTCTCCTGTGCAGCAAAAAGGCAATAAAATGCATAATTGTGCATCCTACTGCTTTATGATCAGAGATTTCTTCTCCATCACATTGCATCCTTGCTCTTCTGAGGCAATGATGTTTGGCAATCAAAAAATGTCAGCTGTGTCGTTCTGGAGTTGTGATCTTTCACTGTAGCTTACAGCCTAATTATCAGTGTCAAGGTAATTCCTCGAACATGCATGCCCAAGCGACACACTAACTGGATTAAGTGCCTGGTTTCTAACGTCCAATCTTTGCCAGGTCTTCTTGACTCTGAGTCTTACTGATGCCAATGCCTGAGGCATCCATCTGGACAGGACACAGTTAAAATTTGGATTCTGAAACACATGAGAGGAACACATGGCCCTTTAGAGCTACAAATATTCTAATATTCATCTGTCAGCTGAAGCTGTGCTGGACAGCTCAGGCCCCAGTCACTCTTGAGGATTATTGGGATGAATAACAAAACATACGAAGACCCTGACAATTGCAAGCGGAATCCGTAAATTCATGGATTCGCAGCTTGTTTTGGATTGATCGTGCATATGGATTATGTGTAAGTGCGAGGGTTTTATATATTCACTAATACCCAAATCAGTCAGTAGTGTCATGACACATTAAGCCAGCCTAAATCTTGCAAGCTCAGTTATTCACTACAAGATGTTAGTCTGAGAAATATTCGCTGACATTCGATCAAGCCAAGCAGCTGCAGGTTAGACCCATTAGAAATTTGGATAACAACAATGAGCAGCTCTATTTTTTAAAGGCTTAATTGTTAGCAGTCATGATTACAAGAAGAACATCAGTGGTGTCCTGTAGTAATTCTTACCATGGCTAGAAGACTTTGTCACTCGAAGGTATTCCTGTTTTGGGGCGCTTGCCAAAAACGCCCGATGCTGTCATTCTTCTTGGGAGGACAGTGTCGAGAAGAATTTTAAGCAAGACTGAGTGAAAGCTCAGCAAACGGTGGTTTATGCAGTCAGACACGGGAAGTGATTAAGCTTAAGGGTTTAAGTTTGAAGTGCCACTTGTCTGTCTGTTGGTTAAAAGCTGACTTAATCACCAACAAGGAGTATACAGCCCGGAATAATCTATGGTGCCAGGAATCTTAGCTTTGTTTTTAAACTTGGTTTGCTGGCAGTCTAATGAACTAACTAAATATTAGTGATGATGATAAACTTGGGGAGAGAGGGCAACAACATGCAGCACAAAGATTCTGGCCAGAATCAAACTGAGGATGTTAAGATCACATAAAAAGTGTGCATTTTAAACACCAAGCCTTAATGTTTTCTCATTCTTAGACTGACAATAACTCTCACTTGCCCCTGCCTACTCATAACCTTTGTATTAAGATAACACAGCACACAGTCGGTAATGAAAGTGGGAGCATTGCAATCCTAATTCTGAGTTGAAAAACTCTCAAACTGTGTGAATTTCTGTGACAGCATTAGGAAGTAGGTAAGCACGTCGGGATTCATTTCAGGGAAGGCTTGCTCAATTAAAGCCATAAGTTTAACCCACCTTTAATATTAACCTAAAACAAGACTTCATAGGTCTAAATTATCAGTCTTACCTCATGCGGCACAGTTTTTCATGGCTCTGTTTCACAACAAAATCATCAATGATACCAAAGTCCAATAAATTTGTTGGGTTGCTCTCAATTTCAATGACAAAAAAAGTACCTTTCGTGTGTTTTTCCTCTGTTTATTTTTAATCCTGTCGTGCCATGAGGTCATCATCATGCCAGCCCAGTTTCTATTTGTCTGCAGCTGTTTTTCTCTGGATCAAGTCGTCGTAACATTTCTGTCTTTGTTTTACAGTATGTAGGTAGAGGTGACAACAGTTTGTACCAGTTGCACCTGCTTTAAATATAGATAGCCTACCTTAACTCACATGGGCTGTTTTATGATCAAGGGGGCCGCTGTTTGTTGCAGTAAAGGAAAACTTTCAATAGGACCCCCACACTGTTACTTTGTGTAACAGAAAAGAACTATTTTGATTTTGTTTTTTTTGGTTTCCAGCTACCTGCAAAATGTTGAGGTAGGAATTAAAACTCTTAGCTGTAGTGAGTAAATGTAGAATGCGACCATTACCATCAGCTTCTCCTCAAGATAACTCCCATATATTAAATAATACATAATTTCCATACATAAATGAGTGAAGTGATGACATATGATATGATATTTTTGGCTTCAGTAACATAACTGATGCTTATACTTACTCCCCTGTTGTCTGTCCTCTCTCTGTCGGCTGCAGCTGTTCCACGCACACAACAATGTGACTGCGGCAATAATCACTTTTCACTCTAACTGGTTTACTTTCCTGTTACGCTTACCCTTCCTCCAACTATTGCTTTCAAATTAGATTATTATTAGATTTGATTTGGACAGGAGAAAGTTTAACAGCCCTGACGCCATTCATCACATTCTCAGAGCTACGACGGTGATAAAGTTTTTTGGGGCGTAGTCACGACATGGTAGATTAAAGTTCCTGACATCATTGACAATTCTGGAGTCAGCAGGATAATGTTGGTTATATTTGATAAGCTCATAACAACTTGTCCTATCGTAGCTTGTCCCAGCCTTATCAGTTAATTCATTTCATTAATTCTATTTGGAACAATGTCTTCTGCGTTTTAACTCGCTTACAGTTATTTCACGGTAGTGAGCGGGGCAGCAACAAATGAGCTGCCTGGATTGATTGATTTTAGGAATTAGTTTCTTGGTTTGTGATGAGTGAATAGTGCAACCAGGGAGGGCTCCTTAGGACCATTTTGGTGCCTTAAGCGAAAAACTCTCCTAAGACTTTGTGGGGTGTTGTAACTTATTTATTCTAGTGCCAATACATTACCTGGGATAGCTTTCTTGAGATGTCACTTGATGAATATCGACATGTTTTTCTCCAAAACATTTTATTCTTCAATTTCAATAAAAACATTTGCAGATATTACATTTTTAAGCACAGGTAGTCGTGCAAGAATTGGCTGATTGTTTGATATTTTAAATTCTGTTCCGTAGTCCAGAATGGACGATGATTATTGTCATGATTAACCTTCACATTCATTTGACATTCAAAACAATGACTCTGTGAAATGATAAATTTATTTAATGGCACCAAATTGTGATTCGAATACCTTATTTATCATACTGTATTTTAATTCTTTGATTTAATTCAACAAAGTGCTTTGCAGCTGCGGAGGATATGTCATGGTGTGTCATGTGTTGTTTGTGTTCAGATACTTATATAAAAAAAACAAAAACAAACAGGTTTATCAGTATAAATTAAAGACTACACTATCATTTACCGGCATACATGACGTCACTCAGACTTAATCCATCAGTTGTCCTGTACATAGAGTATATATTGTATTGGATATAGTACCTTTTAATTAAACAAATGAAGTTCAAAATGTTGGCCTGAGTGCAAATGCGCACTCAGTTTACTTCTGGAAATGCCAGGAGCCATTTCCTTCGAAGCTAATAATAACACCCACCACTGTTCAGATGAATCATCCACCGTGGGACAGATGAATCTAACAGCAACAATCTGATCAAATTTTAAATCATAATTTTCACAGCATGAACTTTGTAAAGATATCGTAGTGATCCATACCTACCTCAAAGTCTGTCAAAATATACGTCTGAAGCAATTTAACACATCCCACGCGTTTTGTGTTTGAGTCACATGTTATGCATGAGATCATGCTGAGCTGTCTTCTCTGGTTTCAGTCAAATTCAAAAAGGGGATTTCTGTGGTCAGCATGACTGTGTGTTTAGTTTGTTTCCTATCAAGTGATGAACAATGCCACCAATATTTCAGCACATTTCGTGCTGTAGAGGGGAACAAATGATTTTAAGGACTGAAATACAAAAGCAAGAAAAAGAGTTCAGAGTGTATTGAGTATTCACTTCACCTTGTGTACTCGTAATGTACTCGTTATGTACTTATGTAAGGAGACATTATACAGTATTTGAGACTTAATGATTCATTGTTTAAGAATTGAAAAAGCAATCAAAATCTAACGGCCCAAATTCACCTATTAATAATTTACATAAACGGCGTCTTAACAAGCCAGCGGCTGAAAGTTAATCTATGACAGTCAATTAGCAAATTTACTCAGCTGTAGCTACTTCACGGTGTTAGATAAACAGGAAACTTGGCTGCTGTCTGCACTGTTTCCTAAAGATGTTGGCTAAAGATGTTTTCATCTTGTTTGGAAAAAAAAAAAATCAAACAGTTGTTTTTGTGGTTCAAAAAACAAAAACAAAGTAGTGGGTCTTACTCTGAATCAAGATCCAGGTGATCGTCCCACATCATCTTCAGCGGTTCAGTGGTAGCCAGCAGGCAGCGGTTGTTGAATGTGATGTCGAGTTCACACACGCAGATCTAAAGTAGGAGGCAGAATATAGCTCAGCAGGTAATTTACATATTCTGCTCTGAATGGACATTTGTTTTCTAACTACCCACGAGGAAGTTTTTCATTTCCTCAGAGCAGCTTGTATCCAAGAGTACAGTATAGCTTTGTTTTCTGTCTTCCACCTTTCAGATATGTATTATTGACATTGTTTTAATATTTCAGTGAAGCCCTTCACCATGCTACTGTCTACTGTGCTTTACTAGTAAAACACAGCACAGAAATGTGTCGGTATCGGCTTTGATTAGTCTTTAATTGAATTTATTTTATAGTTTATTGCTATATAAAAAAACTCCAAATGTCTCTTTGTATTAAGACAAAAATAATGATTCTTCTGCCGCTTCCAGATTGCAACCACACACTAATTAGTCACTCAACTACAAATATAACGAGTCCATGAAAGACATTTGAAGCATGTAATAGGCTTATAAAAGACTGATCACTAACAAGTACAGATTTCTGCATTGTTCCATGATAAATTGATGGCAGTGACCTAAAATAGACCTCATTAATAAACAATTTAGCTGAACGTGATCTCAGGACTCTCGGGGTATTTTATTATTTATTCAACTACCTGAACCTGTTCAGTAATATTTGGCTGTGATATTCCAGTATTATGTCAGTATGTGAACAGAGAACTTATTATTTAGGTTAAACATTTATTCTCGCCTCTACACATAAGCATTTTTTGTTTAACTAAACTGTGAACAGCATTCTTCAAACTTCAAATTGTTTGAGTTTAATCACGAGTTGTAAAATATCATCAGAGACAGACACAGAAGAAAGAATATAAAGTATTTTATCTCCTATAAGTGATGCCAATTTGGCAAAAGGAGCCTGTTGGGACACAAAACTAGTAATGAATTCCAACACTGCCACATTACACTGCAAACTCCCTTGAAATAGCAGCTAACCTTTATGAATTGTGTGTGGGACCCTTGCACACTTGTGCATACAAAAATTAATGTAAACAACTGCTTATTCAAAGAAGAATGCACACAGCTGCATGCTCGCACATCTGCTCTTTCTAAGCACCTCCTAATGAATTAATGATAGTATTTCCCACCTGTGCTGCTGTACTTAAAGCACAGCTTATTTGCCATTACAGGTTACGTTATACATATACAGCAGTTTACGAGGAAATCTAGGCTTCCCTCCTACGCCTTTTAATAAAAGCATAATTATCAGCTTTATGTTGCTGAGGGCCTGTGGCTACAGGCAAGACTGTGAAACACAATCCAGGAAGCTCGACAATAAATAGACAAGAAAACAAGTTTGAATGCTCATCAGACACCAAAACACAGCAAAGTGGTTTACAACACTATGAGACAGGATTGAACTGACTGAAAAGTTATTATGGTGATCCTCACATTATCCTTCGTCTAGACGACGGGCAGTTAAAGAGCCGAATTACAAAAATGTCACGAAAAATGTCATTTAATTATGTTGTTTTGACTCTGCATTTGTCTTTTTGGCTTGGACACACGTGGGAGTCTCATTGAAATGAAAGAACAGGCTGTTTTTTCACACAAGACTAGCATCTGTGACCCTTAATCCTTACAAACATTTGTACATGTACATTTAGGATGGGTCAGTAACTCTCCGGTCACACAAATCTAAAAATCTGAAAGGTCCGGTTTGGAGTCTTTAGTGGCATCTAGGTGCGAAGCTGCAAATTGCAACCAACTGAAAAACCTGCACCTCAGATCCCCCCTTTCCAACTATGAAAGAAAAACGGTTGCTGCGAATACACAAAATGTCCTATCTGCTATCCATGAGCCAGATATAAAAAGCACTAATTATGCACTAATAGTAAACTAATGAAATTATTTATTACACACTGGACCGTTAAATATACAAATGAAATTCAGTTCATGACCTGTTTTTCATTTCAAGTTTTGACTTTAGCATAAAAGAAAATAAGAGATTTTTACTTTTTTAGAACTTGTTTCATTTTTTACCTTTCGGTTTTGGATTCCTGAATTGAATATGAAAAGAAACAAATGGTATACAGATAACCGTGACTGAGATTTATTTCTCAAAAGCTAATAAAAACAAAAATGTAGAGGCCAGCTCTAGGTCGCAATAAGGAGGGTTGTGTGGAGGAAATATAGTTTAGGGAATACTTTACTTGCAAAGATCACAGTGTTCGTACAATTGCATAGGTTTTCTGTATTTTACTGTACCCTGTACAAGTGCTAACCTCATTTTAAGTTTTGTAAGTTTCAGGTCTCAGTGGATATCTTGCCAGGCAAAGGTTCGAGCCAATGTGAGACCAATTATTTCAGACTGAATCCAAACTCAACGGCACCTAACGTACACAGCTGATTCAATTGCTTTCAGCTAATTAAAGAAATTAGTCATAACTGATGGAAACCTTGAACCAACCATTCTTTAATATAAGGGCAGCCTTGATGATGATGTTAAATCTGCATAGTAATTATGTTCTAATTATATTTAGTTTAATGAGAAAGTTGTTTTCATGTGGCTGACAATTTTAATCACATAATAAAAACACAAAACACCCAAAACACGTTACACTAAACTGTATTTCAATAATAACAAAAGAGCTGAGATGTGTAACATGAGTGTGAGAAAAAACAGCATGGTGGAGGATGAATGCAGGGTTTCTTCTGGCCTGTGGCACCCCTGAGGGGTATGATCTTTTCACTGGCAAATCATTTGACATTTTAGTTTAATTTGAATTATGTCAGCCTCCGGTATCCTGGATTTCACAGTCGGTAACCCCCGTGGCTGTGACATGAAGCCAATGCAGATGTGTCTAAAACTGCAGTTCATCAAACGGCCACTTGGGTCTGGCTACAGAACGAGTCAGTCTCCATAAGACCCTATGTTAAAAAGTCCAACTTCACACAGAAATAAACATGTTTACAGCCTGGTACAAAAAATATTTTTGGTCTTTTTCGCCAATTTCCCTGTTCATGACAACTGTACTATGTTTTTTAAATGACTTACCTGTTTAAATAATATGACTGCTTACAGTTATGTATAATTAACTACAGGCGCTTTGATTGACAGGTGGGTGCCGTTACAGCTGGCTTGTTTAAGCACCCAGGTGTCATTCAGCCCGCCTCAGCTCCACTGACAATCAATGTCTTTGTCCGTTTCTAGAGGCAGGACTGCCAGTGGTGGTGGTCATGATTTATCGATGTCATACCGCAACTTATTGACATCCTGATCACATTTTATGATTTAACATTTTTACAAACTTTAAATACTAACATTGCACCTTAGTTAGCAATTTAGATTTTTGAATTACAGCTTAATTGTAGCTCTGCATTTAAAAAAGAAACCCAGCTCACAGCTATTCTCTTTGTCCAATAATATGTTGTATAACTATATCTGGATGTTGTTGTGGAAAGTATTGGATTTAGACTCTTTTAAACCTCAGCATAAACAACATACTTCAAGGGGGTACTTTTACACATCAAGGTCTGTCTGCAGGTCTTGGGGAGTACTACAAGAATACTGTATGTGAACAAAGTTTTATAAAGCCGGTTGTTGCTCCAGAGGGAGCTGTACAAAACCAAGCCCCAGAATCATCACTTTCATCGTCTGTTGGGCCTGAAGACGACAGGTTTGAACATGAAAAGGAGTGTGAAGAGTGTGGAGTTAGAAAGATGATCACTTACCTCTGTAGTATGCTCTGCTTGAGCCTCGAGATCTGAATTTCTGATACAACTGTCAGCAATCAAGGTGAAATTATAGGTTATGTACAGTGGTGGTCAAAAGTTTACATACACTTGTAAAGAACATAATGTCATGGCTGTCTTGAGTTTCCAGTTATTTCTACAACTCTGATTTTTCTCTGATATAGTGATTGGAACAGATCCTTCTTTGTCACAAAAAACATTCATGAAGCTTGGTTCTTTTATGACTTTATTATGGGTAAACTGAAAATGTGACCAAATCAGCTGGGTCAAAAATATACATACAGCAATGCTAATATTTGGTTACATGTCCCTTGGCCATTTTTATTTCAATTAGGCGCTTTTGGTAGCCATCCACAAGCTTCTGGCAAGTTTCTGGTTGAATCTTTGACCACTCCTCCTGACAGAATTGGTGCAGTTCAGTTAAATTTGTTGGCTTTCTGGCATGGACTTGTTTCTTCAGCATTATCCACATGTTCTCAATGGGGTTTAAGTCAGGACTTTGGGAAGGCCATTCTAAAACCTTAATTCTAGCCTGATTTAGCCATTCCATTACCACTTTTGATGTGTGTTTGGGGTCATTGTCCTGTTGGAACACCCAACTGCGCCCAAGACGCAACCTTCGGGCTGATGACTTTAGGTTTTCTTGAAGAATTTGAAGGTAATCCTCCTTCTTCATTGTCCCATTGACTCTCTGTAAAGCACCAGTTCCATTGGCAGCAAAACAGGCCCACAGCATAATACTACCACCACCGTGCTTGACGGTAGGCATGGTGTTCTTGGGGTTAAAGGCCTCACCTTTTCTCCTCCAAACATATTGCTGAGCATTGTGGCCAAACAGCTCCATTTTTGTTTCATCTGACCACAGAACTTTCCTCCAGAAGGTCTTATCTTTGTCCATGTGATCAGCAGCAAACTTTAGTCGAGCCTTAAGGTGCCGCTTTTGGAGCAAGGGCTTCCTTCTTGCACGGCAGCCTCTCAGTCCATGGCGATGCAAAACACGCTTGACTGTGGACACTGACACCTGTGTTCCAGCAGCGTCTAATTCTTGGCAGATCTGCTTTTTGGTGCTCCTGGGTTGACTCTTCACCCTCCTGACCAGTTTTCTCTCAGCAGCAGGTGACAGCTTGCGTTTTCTTCCTGATCGTGGCAGTGACAAAACAGTGCCATGCACTTTATACTTACAAACAATTGTTTGCACGGTTGCTCTTGGAACCTGCAGCTGCTTTGAAATGGCTCCAAGTGACTTTCCTGACTTGTTCAAGTCAATGATTCTCTTTTTCAGATCTGTGCTGAGCTCCTTTGACTTTCCCATTGTAGCGTTTGTGGGTGTTTTTATCCAATGAGCCCTTTTTAAATGGCCTCAGAGAAGTCACCAGCTGTAGTCACTCATAATCACTCACAGGAAGTTAAGAGGTCATGCTATGAAGCTCATGTCATTGACACAACTTTCTAAGTCTCCAAAATTGCTCATTCATGTTGCTGTATGTATATTTTTGACCCAGCAGATTTGGTCACATTTTCAGTTTACCCATCATAAAGTCATAAAAGAACCAAGCTTCATGAATGTTTTTTGTGACAAAGAAGGATCTGTTCCAATCACTATATCAGAGAAAAATCAGAGTTGTAGAAATAACTGGAAACTCAAGACAGCCATGACATTATGTTCTTTACAAGTGTATGTAAACTTTTGACCACCACTGTAGGTACCAGATTTTCCCAAGGAATATAAATAAAAAAGGAACAATTTTTATCGTGAGTCTGACAGTGTTACAGGTATACAATATCAAATTGGTGGAGTCGTATGCAAAAGTTATTGAAATAGACTATTTCGGCTTCACACACATTTCTTCTCTCCAGCTGATGGTGCCTAGCTCGCTTATGCTTATAAACAGCCCTGGATGAATGCACACTATAACCTAATCGCTATAAAAGCTACCACGGATCCACATCTTGGTCACAGATGAGACCTGTTTCTTTCGGGGACATTCTTTGACAAGCTGAGACAAGTTAGGGTCTCCTGGGAGACTGGTTAAAGGAAAGGACGATGGGAGCTGCCACTGCTTCATTGATGGGGAGAAGGAATCGATGTTGAACTTTGATTGGACACTGGAGATAAACATCTCCCATGGATCAGAGTTACTTAGGAGTCTACAAGGAGGGGGATGTTGGTTTTCTTTGCTTACAAAGCCACCAGCATTAAAGAATAGGAACAAATACTCTGGGTTACAAAGTAAAAAGAAGAGTTGAGGGTTACAGGCGTACACAAAAAGGACGTTCATACAGAGATCAAAACTTTTATTCAAGCATGAATGACCCTCATATGCCTCACACCCTGACCTAACCATCGCTTATGCTGATTTCTCCCATTTTCATTTGGTCGGGGGCGAGACATTCAGTAGTCGTCGGTGGCTCGACTGTCACACTGCAAAGTGACGTGTTGAGAGCAGTTTCTATGGGAACAACTTCATGGCTCTGGGCCATGCCTTTCCCGTTGTCGATTCATGAGTACAAAGATGATCTGTGGGAACTGGATCAAAAATAGAAATGTGAGAGAGTCAATCAAATTCAAATCAGATTGCGTGTACCGGCAATGCGTGCATATCACATATGATAAATTGCCGACAAAGGGGTTTTGATTTGAATCCTTGATGAATAGTTTGCATGGCAGTAAATCACAGACAGGGAATTACTTGCTGCAAAGATTTAAATGGCTCATGACATGTACATATCGAGCAGTATTAATTACATTGCAAATTGGCTGGCGGTTTACACGTAAATATGCAAATGTATGTCTGTAAGAGTGCATCTAATTATGTGAACTTTCTTATAAATGCATATGAGCAAAAACACCAGTACAAGGCCTATTTATATATTTATATATTTGGTATTTTTAAGCTTTTTTTGTGTTTTGACACTGGGTTTATTTGTTCTGAGCTCATGGGCTTTATTAAAAACCTTTTTTTTTTTTTTGCACTTTTAGGATTTTCTGTTTGTTATTTCAGATTTAGAAACTGCATTGAGATAATGTGGTTTCAAAAAAAAAAAGACAAAATAATAAAAAAAGATAAAATAATTTTGGTCCGTTCTAGAGAATGTGACATTTAGATGCAGAACAGCGCTCACTGACTGTATGCATGTTTTCTTTTGATTTATTTTTTTTCTACCCGAACTCCAGCAAACTATTACGTTGCATACAGAGGCAGGCGAGCAGATGCTGAGCAGATGCTGAGCGATGCATAAAGCCAACTTTTACAGTCGACGTGCACATTGGAATGCACGGTGAAGGCACTGTAACATAAATTATTCTGTGCACATGTATACAGGTTGTGGCATTTAGCACAGGAACACACAATATATAGCGATGGGAAGTGCCGCATGGAGTCAGCTTTAATAAAATACAAAGAGAAGGAGCAATGTGCCTGCAGGAGAAAAATTAAGACACCTGTCATAATAAGAGAGAAACTTTCTTTTTAGTATGCAAGCAGGAAGGTCCTGTCACTTATATTCAGCTTTATGGTCTCAGTTTTTTTTTAATTTATTTATTTATAAGAAGCATTAGGACAAAGGTTTTTGAATGAGCATGAAAGCTGTTTATGGTGAGCTAGTGGAAGTGCCTGAGGGTGCTCCGTGGTGCGGATGCTGATGAACCGATGTAGTAATTTACTAATGAGATCTGAGCTGTCTCATCTCTTTGGCTTTGTCCGTATGAAGGGACATCTGCCCTGCCGTGGGCACTTTGACAGCAGCCTCACAGTGAACAAACAGGTCAGTAGGTGCGTGGCAGTGTATGTGAGCGAGAATATGAGGGGGATGACACAGACGTACACTGTTCTCACCTGACATCTTGCGCTTCTCTGCTTGAGCTGGAGGAAACAGAATTTAAGAAGGAGGTTCAAAGATGCTGAGGCGTCCAAAACCGATCCAACACATTTATAAATAGCACAAGGAGGGGGGCGAAGCGCAGACGTTTGGCAGGTCACCCTCTTCAGTGTGCTGTGACAGAACTCTGCAGGCTTTTTATGAACTCTTTGCAATTACTTAATTAATGAATTTAATGAGTGTAGCATAATGCCAATGCCAAATCTCATGTTTTTGGGCCAAGCAGGAGATGATTCATAATGGCTGGTTGTCAGGAGTCAACAACCATATTTACATACCTTAAAGTGTGACTTAAAATACTTGTAACCGTGAATATTTAAAGAGTATATAAACTATTTAACATCCTGGCAGTAAAATTTGTGAAATAGTTCCAACATCTGCTCTAAAATCTGATATTCATTAAGGCTGCATCCTGTTGATGTCATCAAATAACTTGTTTGTTTGTTTGTTTTACAAAAGGAAATGATAGTGACAGTTTAAGGATTTGTGGTCAAGCAACATAGAAACACAGACAAATCACAGTACTCAGTGAAGTTAATGATAGCTGTATTCTTAGGTACTTAATTAACTCCTGCCTGTACAGTAGGTCATACATATTTTTGTAAAGGTTCCCTGTAGGGTTTTTGACCACCAGTGTTAGTACAGAGTTTTGTTTTTGCAGAGCTCTTCTTGCCGCTGCACACGGTTGATAAGTGATAAAAAAGCAACAATGTCAAAATGAATTAATGTGCCTTTTTTTTTACTTGATTAATAAGTTAATCGTTATTATGATCCCAATTTTCTTTCTTCACGTTGTATGCAACCAGCAACCCAAAGCCCAAAGAAAGTCAATTTATTATCTATTTTAAATGTATTCATTTAAAGTTATCACTGTGTATGCAGATTTATTGATTTAGCTTTGGCGCACACAATAAACAACAACAACAACAAAAACCTGGTTTCCATCCATTCTCAATCCTAGCTGACATAGGGAAAGGTTTATCACCAGTGATGAACTGGTTAAACTGGTTACAAATAGTTTTTTTTACGTTGATTTACTCACTCTTTGTGAAGAAGTCAACTTTCTGAAGAAGGCTGAAAGCCAAAATGTGTCAAAGATTTTCAACCACCTTGAAAACTTGCCACTTTAATAAAGGCACCATATTTTTCTAACTGCGACTGCCTCGGTTTCTTGGCTATTTGTGCACATTCACACCTATGAGCAATTTTTAGTCACCAATTAATCTATTAACCTGCATGTTTTTGGATTGTGGAGGGAAGCTGGAGAACATGGGTAAGTGAATATTCACCATCACTGGCTGAATTTTTTTTTTTTTTTTTTTAACGATGTCAAAAATAACTGTAAACCGTCTGTTTGACAGATTAGGACGGGTCTATTGTAACGTGTCCAAGGTTTCTTTAGAAAGCCCAATAATTGTGATGTGGTGATAAACGATGTGAAATAAAGATGGATTGATGGTGGAGGATGAAGTCCAAACAAGTACCAATAATGTTAATCAGCCAGTGGCAGCTACTGTTACAGATGGAGCAAGTGGCAACAAGGAGGTTCAAATCATTCATCGCTCTTTTGTGTGTTTACCACACAGTTGGTGTTTTTTCTCCATGCTATTATTTATATTAAATGTTGTGTTTGAGTAGTTTTTGAAATTAAATGGTGTCAAATAGGCTATATGCCTTATTATTATTATTATTTAAAATGATTGTTAATAATAGATCATGATTGAATTTTAACAAACCTGTCTGGAGAAAACCAGGGAGAGAACATATAAAAAAACTGGCCAGCTGATTTAAAACCCTAATTCTTCTTGCTGTGAGGCGACAGTGCTTACCACTGCACCTCTGTGTCTCCCATCCCTGGTTTCAAATATCATAAAAAATGTTTGATCATGGAAAATCACATTCGGCACCTCTGGTTTTAGATTCACAGTGTGTATCACTGAATGTTAGCATACTGTAACAGTGTTTTGTATACATGAAAAGGCCACAGTGTAGAATGAAATCGTTTTTATAAAAATATGTCTTTTGGACAAGGACACCTGAAACGTGGTTCATATTACAAATGTGTTCTTGCCTTAGGGGGGTTTTACTCCCAAAGCAGCTTTTTTCATGAGTGCTCACCAGAAATCTTCTACACATCTTGTGCTTAATGCAAGATTTTCTAAAATAGATTTCTAAATGTCATTAGACAATAAAATGAATCAAACAATTAACTGTTTACAGTTTTTAAGTGGCATTGACATTTTAAGTGTGTCTCTCTAGCTTTAGTAGAAAAGGGCAAACCGCATTTTCCCACATTGTCCTGTGTCTGACTTATGCCTAATGCAGACCTGAGTTAAATTACTGAGCAGGAGTTTAAATAAACAAACTGACTTTGTGATGACAATCTCAGTTTGACACTCACCTTAAATCCACTCGAATCAATTTGGCAGAGTGGCTACTGAAGCTTGCAGCAGTTTAGTTTTGCAATGCTGACACAATTTGCATGCCCCTATGAAACTGAAAGCACTTGGAATTGAGGCATGACACCCTTCACCCCCCCACCGCCGGCTACAACACACACACACACACACACACACACACACACACACACACACACACACACACACACACACACACACACACACACACACACACACACACACACACACACACACACACACACAAACTCTTGACTGCTTTGTAGAGGACAGGCTGACTCACCTAAACTGTCAGCATGAATTTCAAATGCAGAAACCTGAACCTGAACTTGGGACAGTAACAATGAAGGACTTTGTGGGAAAGTTGTGGCATGTATTTTATGTGTGTGTATAATTACATGTCTTTGGCTGTTTCCACAGGGAGGGGTGTGTGTCTATATCTCTATGAGAGGGACAGAACAGGAATTTATTTCTGGAGTAATATGACAAAACACAGAAGGACCACATCTGCCACACTTTTGAGATTAATATTCAAGCTACACGGCCGTCTGCCTGACACCATTATTCATGTGGCGTCTACATACTGGAGTTGTCAACATGAAGCCTAACAGCGCTACCCAGAGTGTGCCAATTATTTTGAGAACTTCTATCTCCAAATTCATCAGATGGTGTGCAGCCCCTAATGGACGAATATTGCTTCTGACTTTGTGTAATAAATATTTTTGAATTGTCCCACTTGGCCCTTACACTGCGAGAAACTGGCACATTATGTTTTCTTTAAGAGGACTTCAGGAAAACATGAGCGCTAAATGGGAGATGAGTTTGTTTGATACCGATTCTCAAGTCGTCTGCAGATGACGTTGAGTTGACATTTAGAAAGATTGGTACTCCAGAACAGAGGGAGCAGCTGGATTTCTACTGATGCAGTCTGTCTGATGGGCTCTTGGTGGTTTACACTGCAATAAGAGAGCACATGCATGCATGCATGACTACTAGGTACATCTATAGGCATACATTCCCCCGATACAAAGCTTAGAATCTTCAGTTTTTATTGACACTGCAAAGATATACAAACACATACTCTGACTCTGACTGGCTAATGTTCGTTCATTTTCTCCTTTGGATTATCAGGGTGAGCCTATAAGATGCAGAGTTGTGTAGATCAGTGTGGACCTTTAATTGTGACCAGTCTTAGGCACATTTGTGTCATAGTCAAGCTGTGTAATCACTATCTGGATACTTATTCCACACCTGTCAGGTGGATCGATTATATTGACAAAGAAGAAGTGCCCGCCGCCGATTTTAACACATTCGTGACCAAAAATTGCGAGAAATAAACCTTTTGTGTCCAAAGAAGAAGTCAGTTACTCCACCAGAACACCAGAAGTGTTTATGATCGTAGTTATAGATGATGTTCTACTAAGTTGTACTTGTGCTGTTAGTTGGTGTTCAGAACAAACTAGCCATGTGATTTAAAAGTAGTTTCAGGTACAAGTGTGGCAGTAAAATGTGATCCAGGTGTTCAGAAGGTCACCGACTTACGTAGATCATGCACCATTCAGTGTGCATGCGCTGCCCATGGCCGCCTGGACCAATCACAGTTCGGCAATTAAGCGCCTTAACTGAAGTGACCTTTTTGCAGGCTCTTTTTTTTCTTTCTTTTCAGTTGCGGTTACGGGAGACACTGCTTGCACACCTTTTCATTCGAGTTCAGGATTTATCACTCATTTTCATATTTTTGATGGTGTTTTTTATTTTTTTCATGTTCTGTGTGCGTCCATAAGAAGTGAGTACTGTATTTTGTTTGTTCAGTTTATCACGTGTGGTGTTTCTGTGTGTTTTATCACCTGTCTCACTTCATCATCATATCACGTCATTATTCACACTGTTTATTCATATCATACTGTTTTATTCATTACTATTTCAGATGTTTAAAATTTCACATTTGTTCATATACTTATTGTTTTTTGCAGTTACCACACACACACACACACACACACACACACACACACACACACACACACACACACACACACACACACACATATATAAAGCTACTGTTCCATTTCTTGAATAAACAATTCAGAAAAACAGAGAGTGGTCACCATCATATTCATTGTTCTCACCAGACAAACTGTGGAGGTGTACAGCCAGATAATCCTTCATTTTAACAGAGGTCTCAAAGTGTGGGGATTTTAAGCTCTTTTATACCAGGCCCGTTTGAGTTATAGATCTGTTAGCTTGATGGCTCAATAGATGCCAAACCTCTGGACAGCTGTTTGTAATACTATAAGAGAGGATTTTACAACACTAGAAACTTACCATGACAGCGATTGATTTAGTTTTCAGATTGAGGTGAGCATCCTTGTAATCTCACCTCATGTTACCTGTCTGTCTCTACTGTTGCTTTATTTTAAATTTTTGTAAAATAACCGAAGGAAAACATAAAGGTCATTTTCAAAGTACTATGCAATACGCCATTATTTGACTGACTAACACACTTCCTCAAAGAGTGAGCTTTTATTGGATTGTGAAGATGAATTTATTTCTTTCGCTGGATGACCCTTTGTTGTTTTCAAAGCCCTCTGTTTCGAGATCCCTGTTCTGTCAATGAAATGGCCTCATTGAAATGAATGACGTGGGCTTCTTTTTCTTATGCAGGGCTGTTTTCTCTCTGAACAAGCCTGAAACTTTGGTTTTAGGTACTTTAGATGCAAGGACATATCACAACTGCAACCACAGGAATACTTTTTTTTTGAGCATCTGCCATCCACATGTAGTCTTGAACAAAAACATCAAATCCGGTGTCTCAAGGTGAAAACTGACTGTGTTCACCAGGTTTTCTTTAAATCCTCACCCTGTTTACATGACATTTAAAAAAATCATTTTGTTGCTGACAGTCGACAATAACCTCATTACTGACATGCAAATTCATGTAAATGTATTAATTGTGATGAATATTCATAAAAAGTAAACAGTGGTGTCTGCACTGGATTCATTCATTTTGAACATCAGCTATACTTAGCAGAAACATAATAATTTAATATCAGATGACTCATGGTTTGACAAATGTCTCCTCATACATTCAGTTTCACTTCTGGACAGACAGGGACACCATCAATCACTTCAATTACTCGTGAATTACTCAGCAAAAATATGTTGAAAATCTAACTGTATGGAAAAAGTTTAGGATCCAGGGCCAGTATTTTGATACAAGTGCGGCCTTTTTTATTTATTTCTTAGTTAATAGTCAGACAATATGTTGTTTAACCATTATAGAAACACACGTCAAAAGAAGCCAGACTGAGAATGACCTTGATGAGTGCAACATGCTCACTGGTGCACTGAAGTCTAGTCTGTGGTTACATTTTATTCTCCTTTGAGCTCTGTATGTCTGAGGCTGCAGTGTGTTGGCTGCTTCTCAGTGCACAGCAGCTGGTTCATAAACCTACAAGCGGCTGTGGGATCGCCGTCCAGACTCAATTCTGTCAGAGATGGTGAGCCGATGCGAAACTGAAACAAATATTTACAAAACTTTGACAGCCGAGTGAAAAAAAAGCTGCAGCTGTTAAGTTTGACACTAAAATAACCCTACATTTCGATTCGGAGGGTTACCCGAGGTTGGGTGAAATTATAATCTTATGTAATATCCTTGAAAGTCCTCCAAGATATATATGTGACCTTTTGCCATTCAGTGGTGTGTATATGGAATATGTCAGTCTGTGTGCTCTCGCTGTTTTTCAGAGAGAAATGAAACAAGTTTGATAATAAGCAGCCTCAGTTTCAGTTTGTTTCAACAGGTTTATAAGTGGAAACGCCAACTCTGTTCTGTGGAAAAATAATTGCTGCTCAAAAAGTCAGCAGAAGTTGCTGAGATGATATCTCGGTAATTTGCATAGGAATGTATTTTCTGCAGTGGAGCAAGAGTCTAAACTTTGCGCTGTGATCATCTGATCCCCTTTGGATTAAACAAGCAAGTAGAACAATTCAGTATCAGCAGTACCAGCTGCTCCCCAAACAGAACAAGCCACTAGACCTAATCTAGTAAAAAAAACAAAAATTCTTTTATTTATTTATTTGACGGGTTTCTATGTGCGGCTTGATTTTAGAGGAGCAGAATGTTTGCAGATTAGTCGGTGTAGCAAATTACAGACAACATTTGACCGTAATTCCAAAATTAAGATTCACTGGGAATAATTTATTCTGAACAACTTCTCATTAGGATTTAAGGGATTTAATGGTGTGTGGATTTGAGCAATTGACTCTGATTCTCCACGCCTGGCAAAGAATGACGACCAATATGGGATTTTTGTGGCAAATGTGTTGCCAGTTTTAGAATGCAGATATTCACCATTGTGGCGTCGCATAAACTGAATTTTTGAACTGAAATGAAGTGATCATTGTCATGAGAATTTAGTTACCATGAATGTCTGTACAGTCCAGGAATATTTCAATTTGGATCAATGAGGTGGACTAATGGACAAAGAGACAGACATTGGCATCCACAGAGTTACACCGCTGCTGCTAATCGGTCTAAACTAGTATGAACGCCTTTGTTTTCACAGTTCCTGCTGCTGGAGCAAAGGGTACATCCATTTTGTTCTCTGGCTCATTCAGTCTGTGGATTACATTTCATGTTCTCGTAGAGTTATTGGCAACTATCCACAGAATATCTCTACTCATCTCACAACAAAATACAAACCTTTGATCGTGTTACCAGTGTGTTAAACAGTCAGTCCAACCCAAAAAAAACAAAACATTTTGGTTTTTATTGGTGTATGTTTTGTCTTTGCGGCCTTTGAAATGTAAGAATGTGTGTATTTATATAACCAAATAGATTTTTGACACTAAATTCCTGCAGTTATTGTAGAAACGTTCCAACAAGCCAGATATCAGCATCTTAATTGGAAAACTGCTTTAATGTTTTTTTTTTTTGTAACTGCCACATTATGTTTTGAAATAATTAAGTCAACGAATTCATGTGCATTATTTCAATTTGTGGATTCAGAAAAGATTCATTACAGAAAGGGACAGAGAAAACAGACATAATGGAGTGTAGAGAGACAGTGAGGTAATGAGAGAAAGAAAGAGGACAGAAAGTAAGAAGTGATTTGTTGCTCTCCCACAATCCCATTTTGTCTGAGTCTGCCTGAGATGTATAAAAATAGACTTGAGGAGTAAATACCGACAGTATTTACCATTTCCTGTGCACACACAAGGTTTATTTCTCTATAGCTTTGATCACATATGTGTTGCACTTCTAAATTCATATATAAGATGCAACACTGGCCCTGTATTTACTTAGTATCAGATCGATACCAAATTTTGTAGTATCGCACACCTCTAATTGCTAGAGCCATGTCATTGTTGTAACTAAAAATAACACAGAGTTAGTTAACTACAAATGGGAATAAGTATATATAATGCCTTTCCAGTCTTTTGAGACACTCTTATACTTCATATCTCATTCACCAGTCAAACAGACATTCATACACTGATGGCAATGGCTGCCATCATGCAAGGTGCCAACTGGTCATCAGGTTTGGGGAGCTAACCATTCATGCACACTCACACACCACACGGATTATCTGATTAGTGGATGACCCACTCTCCCTCTGAGCCACAGCCGCCCGCAGATGTTATCAACACACAGTAAAATGTGCCAACCTGTATTAGTTTCTCTCCGTCCTGATAGGTTGAATTCTTACTTTCAGTACTGATAATGTGGAGTATAAAAACCAGAACAATGATTTAGTCAAAGAGACAAAAAAACAAAACATGATATCATTGCTAAAATCAACCCAATCGTGTACCAATCATCCATAAATGCAAACATGGACTTGTATTTATCAAACTTTTTTCTGGTCTACTGACCGTTCAAGGCTCTTGTCACATTCACACACTGATAGAAGAGTTGGCCATGCATGCTGTCATGTCCAAAGCACTTATATTTAGCTCACCCATATACACCAACAGCACAGCCATTGGGAGCAATCGTCCGTCGGAGCCAGAAATCCAACCAGTGACTCTCTACCAGCTGAACGACAAAGAGCCACTTTGTGTCTTAATGTGCAATCTCGTCTGTGCTGTTGCTGTTTCCTCTTGCATAGTGAATCTGTACTGTTTTGTAATTGTGTTTGTAGACTACAGTGATAATTTTCTTTGTGTTAATTTGTCCTTATGTTTCCTGTCCACAGCCTACAGATGTAAATGATTTCCTCTCCTCGTGTCTCTGGTGCAGCTACGTAGCTGTGCTGTCAAACAAACACGTAAACAAATAAATAAAATAAACTGTTCGAAATGACAGCTGCAGCAGAAAAAAAAGATTTGTAGATTGTTACAGTGCAGTAGGTTTACAAGGAAGAATGTGTATGATAAATATTAAGAAAACAAAGTGATGAATCTCTGAAGTCTGTTTCCTCTATTTTAACCAGATGGTCACACAAGCTGCCACAAATGTATCACATGCCTATTAGATATCCTCAAAAAAGTGTTTTTTTTCCCCCAATTTGGTCAATTAACTTTTGTTTCCTCTGCACTTGGGACACACGCTTTGAGAAGTAGTGTCTTCATTAACTGGTTGTCTGCAGGGGAAGAAGCATGGCAACACGTATACAGTGTCAGAGCACAGCAACCTGTTGGCAGAGAGAGAACAGTTTTTCTCAAGTATACAAAAAGAAAAATACATCTCTGAATACAAACATTCCACAGTGAACAAGCTAGAGAGAAAGAGGCATTTTAGGCATATTTGAAGAGACAGAAATAGCAAGGGAGAAAATAGATGGAAAGAAATGGAGAAATATTGGGATTCTGCAGGCTCCCCGAGTAATGTCTGTTATTCGGCGAGAGAAAGAGCCTCTGCGGCACAAAGCATAAAACTTTCATAGCTCTGTCGGGATGCTGTGTTTCTCTTGGATTATTTATCAAATAGTGAGAAGTTGTTTATCACACAGTTAATATTGGTCTGCTCAGGTAGAAGCAGCCCCACATATATTTGGGCCCTCATAATAAATATTAATCTGTTTTCCAGCACCATGAAGGAAGAAAAATGAAGGTGCCACATTCATTTGACCCAAGTGTGGAATAAGGTGGATGCTACGCAGCTCAACTAGAGAACTCTTTCACTGATGTTGTGTGGAAAAACATGTGGTATAAATGATTTAACAAGGAGATTATCAGGGATGGATATAGTATAGTATCATGTTTTACTTGAGCATCACTACAAAAAAAAAATGTAATCAGTGTGAAAAACAACAGACAGTCCCACAGAAATAAAAACACCTCCTGTTATCGATAGCGTTATTTATTGAGGTGATCATAGGTCGTTGCTAATTGACCCTCTTGAGCTCTGAGGGCGTTGTTTTGGCTTCGCAACAAAGTTATTATCTCATCTTAATTAATCCCATTATGCACCATGCACAGGTCACCGATAGCTGTGTGATGTAGAGAGGGTGAGGTATCACACAGGCCCCGACTGTACTGACCTGCCAGGGCTGCCTTGTTGTTTTGATGGCACGCCATACGCTATAGGAATACCAATAAGATATCAACAGTAATGTTGGTGCTACCATATATTTTTTTTGATTTTTCCTGTAGGTCACAGTTCCAAGTGAAGGTAATTATATCACATATTGAGGTCCTGGAGTTCAACTTCCTAATCTTACGCCCACCGGGCACGTCTCTTGAAACACGTAAACAACGTATCCAGTGGCGAGTGCATGCAAATGCATATCACTGACTGCTGAGGTTTCACTTAAAAGTGCCCTGTGGTGTTTTTTCATACAGGGGTTCATTTTACATTCAGCTGAAGTCTAACAAATGTACTGAATAAATCACTTGTATACCCTATTTTTTACCCATGTAACTAAAATCATGAAAACATAATTATTACCTTATAATTATAGAGCTTCTTGGCTATTCCACCTCCACCACTTCCCAACTAATCCTAAAATGAGCAAAGACCTAGATTGTCGGTGGACCTGGGGCGGGCTGAAAGAAGTCCGGTTGCTCAAAGAAGCCATGTGTGATACGGTACCCACCTGTTAATCCTAGCTTATATGAAAAATCATTGTACAGTTGTCACGATAGGGGAAATTAGCTAGAGAAACCAAATCCATTGGTTTTTAATATGGGGGTTTATGGAGTTGATGACCTATGACTTGTTTTGTAGCCAGCCTCAAGTGGCCGATTGAGCAACTGCAGTTTTTGGCACTTCAGCATTGGCTTCACTTCACATCAGTGAAGGTTGTTGCTTGGTGTCGGTCCTGTGATGAACTGGCAACCTGTTTAGGGTGTACTTGACTCATGCCCAGTGTTTTCGGGATCAGCTCCAGCCCTCCTTGACCCTGCCAAGCATAAACAGTTATAGATATTGGATGGATTTTTTTGTTTTCGATGCCAAATTTTATTTTATCTTTGCTGCGTTAACTGGATCCTGATTTACCTAAATTCCCCTAGATCACAGATCTCTATTATTGTTAAAAAACACATACAAAGGCCATTGTATTGCAATTATTCCTCTGTTAATCATTTAATAGTTTGGTCTCACATCAAAAACACTTTGATGAAAGATAAACAAAACATAGTTTTGATAGTCAGATCCTCACATCAGAGAAGCTGGAATCATCTTTGGAATTTTTTTTGCAGCTGATTAGGTTTCTGTCAATTATCAATATGTTACACAATGCAGAGTGTATTACACAGTAGATACTGAACGAGGTTGCTTTAATTCTAACCCTGAACTGGCCGCTGCTGACTAATTTTAGAATCTGGTGAAATTGAAGTGGGGGCATGACACCTGATCAATTGCCCGATTGATCAACAATCTGGCTTGTGGCCGATTGGTTTGATTTCTGGCAAGTAAGAAAACCTTGGTCTTGCAGTTTGAACCATGGTCTGATACACCATATGGTTTGCATCTTCCAGCCATCTGTAGTTCCATGTTATTCTTTTTACTTTTCATTATAGAAATACCACTGCCTTCCTCTATTTTTGTCAACAATAAAATATTGAATGGCCTTAACTTACCTGGGTTTCCATGCTTACATTTATTCTAAGCACCCACATCCTTGCTGAGCAATTGATCTGGACACGGTGAGCAGAAAGTTGCAGGTTTTCGGCCGTGCGGAGATTAAAAACATGTAGCGAGTTAACACAACATACACGATCAATAAAGAGGCACGGTAAGCCCAGCTATAATTGACCCTGAAAACTGAAAACTTTTTCCCAAGCTCTTACTATGAACAATGCGATTTACAAGAACACCTTCGTTTTCTACCAAAGTTTTGTTTGGGTATTTTGGTTTCTATGTTTGGGTTTTTGTCTTCACTTTCTTCACTGGTTTCAAGGTGGCATCATATAGATTATTTCCATGCACCAGAATTTAGCAGTATTCGAATCTAATGTTATATTAGTATGGATGGGAATTAATACGATTGCTGCTGTGATTCTTCATTGATTCCCTCACTGAGTCTTGTTCAAAAATCAATTTTCGGTGTTGCAAAGTAAATCTATACAGGCCGCACTTTGGACTACTATGACTTATTTCCAGCAGCATGCAAGTTTGACATGCACAGTTCAGGACAACAGCGGAGGCCTACAGTATGTGAATAAGCCTTGGCTTTGGCTACACATGCAGTAGTTGTTGGCAGGATAAATTCCTCATTCATTTTGGTCCCTAAAGGGGAGTTCTCCATCTTAATATTAATATCAATAGTAATAATGATAATGAGATGAAAAACAAAGCTAATATCTTTAGACCCTTCAGCTGCTAAATGCTGATTAGTGGCTTCACCCACATTGCAATTTGAAACTGTTTAATTGAGTCATGAACATTAGTTAACCTTATCAGCTTTATTTTATTGTGCACAAAGAATCTCAAACTGTGTCGGCCAGTCGTACGGATAACAGCAGTTTTGTTCAATCTACTCTACGTGAGGACAATTTTTCTTACTATACCTGTAAGGTGACTTTCTGACCGGGCCAGGAGGCTTGTTTTTAAATGCAGACGTCATGCTGGAGTCAAATGCCTCAATAGAAAAAGGCAATCTTCCACATTTAAAAAATATCTTTGTCACATTATTTCCCACAACACTAAGGCAAAAAAAGTGTTTTTAAAGTGAAGGATATTTTTATGCAGCTAGTCTAGTTTAAAAAACATCTACTGTAGCTGGACCACCAAATAATGAGTGAATACATAATTTAACAGTTAAGCACTTATGCAGCTTTACCAATACAAAATAACATTGTGTAACACCTGTACTCTCACAGCAGAGGCTCTTTTGCTTCATGAAAAATTCAACATTTTTTTAGGCCCAGTGTTTTTTTATTATAATGCCAGGAATGAAGTGCAATTTTCTTCTAACCATTGGTTGAGACACTCTTTCAGTTCCCAAAGGAGTACAGCATAAATGATCCTTTGTTATCCTATCTTATAACTCACATTAAAGTCACGTTAAAGTATTTTATTATTTATATTATCACCTGGTGGTTTATTTTTTTTGTGTAATTCAGGAAATGGTTCACCCATGTATTCTACCCTCGATAGAATTGTTGATCCATTATTTTGGTTCAAACTAAAATATTTGAAAAATGTTTGCATAGATTTGCCAAGAAATTTTATCCAGATATTTACGATTTTATGGACAACCATGACATGTTCGTATTTGTGGGTTCTAAGTTATGTGCACTAAAAACTATAAGATGGATTACCATGACATTTGTTGCACACGTTAAGGATTATTTTTAGGATGAATCATACTAATTGTGATTTTCTTTAGATGTAATTTAAATTTGCTCAGTAATTTCTTTCATGACCAGACTATAGTGACAATAACAGCAGCCACAATTGTACTGCTTCAGTCTAGGATTAATAATCTGTTGATTGTTTTCTTGAAGTGATTGGTTTGATCCTTGAAATTGGTGGAAATCAAATGCTTTGTTTTGTCCACAACCCAAAGAGATTCAGTTCACCATTTAAATTCAGAAAACTGCCAGTGAGCTGACAGGAAATTTGTTGGTGCTGTAGGGTACAATTTAGAGAGTTTGCAGAATAGTGAATATATATTTGTTTAATATGTTTAAGCATCACAACGCCCAATAAATTATTTGTTTTACTATCAAAATCTGGTTCATTACGTCTGGTAACTTTACCGAGGTCAAGAGGAGCCCACAATTAGATAAGTTTATCCCCATTTAAGTTAGCAGAGGGTTAAACCAGAAGTTAGCGCCTCAGCCAGTGGAAGTCTCTAATGAGCTTGCTCTATGGGGCATACAGTGTGGAAGCACATGCAGATGATCCAGGTAATTTTATGCCTGGAAATTGACTTATTTGACTTTATGTGCTGCTGAACAGCTTCTATAAGAATTAATGTGGCCTTATATATGAACATATAAATCACCATATCATTTCAGACTGCATCGAGAAGGTGTTAAAATGTGCTGTCTTCATAACTTCATGAATTAAACACACATTGTTTTTTTAGTTTCTTTTTACATAATCCGTCAGGCAGGATACAGATCAGGCAATGGCTGTAACCAACTCATTCAAATCACACTTCCTCAGTACAGCCTCACAGAGATGCTATCTTAGCTTTACACTACTACTTTCTTCATCACATTCACAATTTCATAAGATTTATTGGAAGTGGAACATAAACAGATATTATAATAATGTATCAAGGCAGCATAAAAAACAGTTTATGGCTCAGATAGAAAGCGCCAGAGACTCATAGTCTTTGTAAATATAGCCCCTCGGTGTACTTAACAAGTTTGTTTACCCTCTCAACCTTTCATATGAACAGTTCTTTTTATATTAAAATAATGCATGCTAAATTATTGCAGTCTGAATAGCCTGAAGTCTGAAGCTCTGACTTTTGTTTATTGTTGTTAAAGCCTTTGGCCCTTGTACATCTGCTGTTATTGAATATTATCTACATTTGTATTAAATTATGTTCCTAAAGGACAAACTACCTCCATAGAGTAGCATGCGCAGCACTACTTCTTTTGCCTGCCAACACATCAACAAAAGACAAAAGATGTGCTTTGCACATATTTCTGTAGGGCAGCGGTCTCTAAACTACGGCCTGCGGGCCACATCCGGCCCGCCTAAACACTTGGAGTGGCCCACTTAACGATCCCAAACAATCCCTCTAAACATGGCCTATTTTTCAAAATTGCATTTTCCTATTATAAGATATCCACACTTAATGAGTAAGCTTGGCATTCTAATTAAAATCTACCTTATTTACGAACTATTTACAGTACTAGCTAATTTTCAGTCCCTCACACAATGGCATATTCCGACGTGACTTTGCTCGTGATCAACTTCCGCGCAGTCTGCCCGGGGGATTCGCGGGTTAGGGGCGGAGGTGGCCGCAAGCTTTACAGCGCCCTCCTGCCTGTACCTCGCCACTTCCCGGGGCTGTGGACTTAGTGCTCTCTGCGGCTGTCGAATTGCAATATATCACAACTTTCACTTCCTCCCGCAACAAAATCGCAACAAAAATGTAAAAAGCCCTGCAATTTTTTTTGAAAACCTCATGCAACATCAGGCATTTAGGCTGCAACTATTTCAAAAAAAGGCCCATGAAATCCTGGTGGGACTGATATCAATTCTTGTTATAGACTGACCCCGGACCTCCCATCACAGAAAGGCAAGTTGATGTGGCCCACACCAAAAAAAGTTTGGGGACCCCTGCTGTAGGGCTTTTTTTATACTACATATTCTTTGCTAAAAGTTGACTCTGTGATAAGTCTCTTTTCACACACCCAGCCAAGCCCAGGGCCGAATGATTAACACTGCACCTCTACTAGCCCCAGGTTCTGTTGGAACACATGAATAGTACATCAATGCCACTTTATTCCTCTTTTACACTGCTACCTTTCGGGCCCATGTTTAGTCAAATTTCAGGGGATAACCCTGCTCCAGAGCGGGGCCAGTAAACTCTAGGCTTAAATCAAGGTTAGCCCACTTTCAAATGTGCCAGAACTTTGCCAGTGTTTTTGCTTTTAGCCTGAAGCTAAGAAGGTTCTAGGAAATCTTTTAGTCCTGGCCTAAATGTTAAAAGCACTTGTGTGAATTGCTTCCTGAGCATTGAATGTGTTTTAGAATTTAGTAGCAAAATTTATAAATGGAAAAAAAACGCCTGAAAATATGAATTTTTGTGTTTTCTTTTTTTTTTCTTTTTTACCTTCAAATGAGCCTTTGATATCTACAAAAGCTGCAGGTCCTCTTCCATAGTCTACCGTGTTGTACCCCCATGTGTAAGTTAGCTGCTGGCTGTGCTGTAGCTTCATATTTACCACCTGAGTGGAATCACTCCTCTTATCCTTCTTAACGCTCAGCAAAGAAAGCAATTCAACTTATTTCCCAAAATGTCAAACTGTTCATTTGAAGATAAGCTGAGTCAATTTGTTTCCAGATTTGAGACTTTCTATCTGCTATTCATGCACTTTAACAAGTAAGTTATCTATAGGTAACAGAAAAAATCTCAGCACCAAAAAAAATATGCCATGAAGAAAGGTTGAGACATCTTAATATTTTAGTAGCATAAAATCATCGTGATCTGTGTACATGACGTGTAATACTAACCCATGTGGTGTAGGTCTTGTTTGTATTTTATGCTTTCTATGATCAAGTTAAAGCTCAGATGCAGTTATTATATCAAGTACTTAATACATGAAAACAATGCAAGTTATGGGGGCAAAAAAGGCAAAGAGCTTCCGTCCAGACAAGCAAGTGAAAGCGGTGCATGCAGTTTAAGGTATGATGGCCCAATGAATAGATAATAAGGCTGCAAAGGCAGTCTGGACAGACGGTCAGCGATCTCCCCGCAGGGAAAATAGAAGTTATTTTACAGCAGATTGCCTCACACTGCCCACACGAGCTAATTATACAGACTATTCATGCGAGTATTGTATGGCAGAATTGTATAATTACAAAGACCCTGTTCCTGTGATAATGTGCTATGTGAAAAAAACTGATGGAGATTCTGGTTTTACAAGTACGAGTCCATTAGGTGATTTTTCTGCCATGCACGGTGCATTATCTATATTTTTCACTTACATGTGCATTCATTTTATTCCGTGTTATCAAATGTTTAGAAATGGATCTGTCTTTTAGAATGATGTCTTTAGTAATCTCAGTAGCTCCTTTGGGGAAATGGATTTTTTTTTTTTAAGCATGCAAGCAACTGAGGCTTCTGCAGTGCTATGTCTGATGTGGAGGTGAAAAAGGCCATGTCAGAAGATGAGTCTCGACATAAAGTGGTAGCAGTGGACTGTTTGTGTTAGGCAAAAACAGGAAGTGAGTCCCTGACAGGAGTGAGCTCAACTCTCAGATAAAAGGTCAGTGGGGTTTTTTTGAGTACAGCCACGGAGACTTTACAGCGACGCTCAGCACTCCGTCTAAGACTGGCAGACTGCTGAACAGGAAAGGTGACGGCAAATCAACAATCTCAACACACATATGAGGACAGACATATCTCCCAGCCGGAGAAGTGCATGCTCAAACTTGAAGGAAGCAATTTTCAAAGTCCTTACTTTTTGAGGTTTTCAACTTTGGGGCCACAGTGCAGTCAAGTGAAGCCACCGTAGTTATTATTTTGGACAAACAGTCCTACCCCGCCATCGCATGAACCAGGCCAGGTGCCATACCAGTCGACACAGTTGGCAGCAATGAGGGATCACGTCCTTGTTGCTGCAGCAGTAACTCCTCTAGGATTTTTTGTTGTTTTCTCCCTGTGAAACTATTTGCCTTCAGGTTAAAAGAAGCAGATGGCGACTCCATGTGTGTTAGAGATGACAGATGTTACTCTACATCCTAGCCAGGCCAGCAGTGTGGGTCAGCGGCTGCAATGACCATGGTACACAGGGGGAATAGCTGTTGCCTATTTTTTTTTCCTAACACTCACAAATGCTGGTGAGGAACGACCTCGCATCGATGATGTTGGCAGCACCTGTCTTCCTTGCTTCGGTTGTCACAGTGACAAGTTGTATCTCGCACATCTGCATCATGCAGCTGATGCTAGATTTAAAGTATAGTTAATAACTTAATGGTTTGTATACAGCTCTTTTTCTCACTGTATAAGCTGTTACTAACAAAATGACTCCTGCATCCCAGTGCCTGTTTTGATGTTCTTGCAGCAAGTCAAACTAAGTGATCTCTAATGCACACCTGATCGGCGAATAGAACAATTTCATTATATGAAACAGAAGGTTGAATTCCTTCAAATTGACCAACTCAGTGGTGACACTCATTTTGGTTATGGGTATTCATCAGCTGTGTCTCGAATAAAATCCAATTCAAATATTTACAAACCAGACCAAACCATTGCCCGAAATGCATTTTTTAATTCACCATTTTTGACATTCTTTTAACATGTTACTAAAAAGTGGCTGGTTTGCATGGTTGGGTGGAAGTCTGAGCTTGAGGTTAAAGTAAAAGAGCAAAAAGTTTGTGAACAGACTTGAGCAGTAAGCTCGATGAAGCACCAGGAGAGTAAAAAAAATGTTTTGTTTATCAAGGGCCAGCTGGAGGAGCTGCTGCATGATATGATCTAAAATTGATCTCTAATGATATCATAATAATAACTCTGGACAGAAGAATGACATGTTCTCACTTAGATTAAAATTCTGGACCTGTCGACTAGAGTCAAACTCGAATTTTGTGAAGATAATAAACAGTTCAAATTCAACCTTCAAATTCAAGTATCTCACTCAAATTGGATTTTCTGGTCTCACCGGTATCTCACAACATAACGCTGAGCTGTTTCCAGGCTGAGAAAGCCCATTTTGTGCTTACCCTCCCAAACAAATGCCATTACACTGACAAGCCACACATCCCCAACCCAGCTGAGTCTGCTTGGTTAACGTTTGCTTTCCCATGTCCGTGTGGGCTCTCATACTGGGGCTGGCACTGGTGTCTAGTGTGTTAATATAGGCCCCATGAGTGTTTGCTTGGACTGGTGGAGGTGAGGCCCTATGTGAGCAATTATCCTTGATGCATGCATGTACCATTTTCTTTTTATTCTTTTTTATTTCACGTCACCATATGTCATGCTAAGAGTCGTGCCAGTGAGTGTGAGGGGCGATCAGTAAAATGGGGGCATTATTCTGCTTCCTATGTTTACTTGTTTCCATGCCATTTATAGCAAATAGATACAAAATGCAATGAGCTGCTGTATCTTAGTAATAAAAAGATATAGCAGCTTTTCCCGAATATTTTCTCATCAATTCACTTTTTTAATGAAATACATGAGAAAACATTTCATTTTCCTCCCAGTATGCTCTAAAACACCATTTTATCAGTGATACCACAGTCTAAGATGCATGACACTGATATGTTAAACACGTTTCCAAGCACACGTCTCATCATTTTTGTATTATCATTTTATTTTTATTTTTTTTTCATATGAAACAAATCAATTCTTCCAATGTCTTTGAAGTGTGAAATGTATTTTTATCATGAATTCTCACAGTACATTCAGTTAATGTTGATCTGAAAGAAAACATCTTTGAACTTGGCACTTAGAAAACAACCACAAAGAATTGTCACCTTTATTCATTTAGAACAAAATTTACAAAGCCATTCAAACAGTCTTTTTTTTAATACTTTTATGTTTTTTAAACTCAACTGTTGAATATTCAAAATACACTTTTTAATGTTGCTTCTCTCTCTCTCTCTTTGTACTTACAAATATGTACATTAAAGTCTCAGTGTCTTGTCATGTGTAGTCCCACTGACTCTTCCCACTTGTAATAAAAATCCTTTTTTAGTGTTTTATTTATAACTCTTCACACTGTTAGCACTCTGGTTAGCTCTCCACTATTCTGTTTGAGCTTGAGTGTCTGTGAATGTTCTGCGTGCTCAGATGGATGTCCCGTGGCTGGGCTTACTGGCTTCTGGGATGGGTCCTCCTGGCACTGGTTGGTAGGACATTGGCATTGGTGTCTTGACTGGGCTCTGTCGGAAGAGACCCCCATTGGGTGCCCTGTGTTTGCAGCGGATAGAGGGCATGGTGGCACTGCTGAGGGGCAGGGGCAAGGTCCTGCCAGCGGCCGCGCCCAGTGTCCTTCCTGCCCCATGACCCTCCTGGAGGAAGGTGGTCACGGAGAGCCGCGGCGGCCCCCGGTGGGCTGGGTAGTCCCGAACAGACAAGGCCTCCAGGGACTGGCTGGGCTGCATGCTGCCAATGTCCAGGGCAGAGATCTCGATAGATTGGCCTGGCAGTTGCTTGTGGGCCAAGTCCTCGTCCAGGAGGCTGTTCAAACGCTGGTGGACCTGTTCCAGGTTCACCTCTTTGTCCTATAGATAGATGGAAAAAGCCAGTACAAAGGAGAGTGAATGGAGGTTTTAATGGAAGGGAGAGCATGAATGTAATTAAGGAGGGGCGTGATAAAGAATAAACGTGAAAATGAATGTGCAGTGAAAGGGGTTATCAGGTTAAAAGAAAGAGTGGGAGGGATGGATAGAGAAAGACAGACAGATTACAATGGTTGCTTCATCATCACCTTCATGACCAGTTTACATGCAGTGTAGCCTACTATCCATTTAATGCACATATATTAATGTTCATCTGAAGGATGCTGAAATAACACAGTGGCTTATTTCAGCTTCATTCAGGAAATACACATATATAAATTCATAATACAGTATATGCTGGATTTTCTTCCAAGCAGCCGACATCAGGAGAGACATGACCTTAAAACACTCAATCTTAAATACTGGCTCATAAAAGGTAATGTCTCTACTGCTGAGATGAACTTAAACGAAGATGTCTCTTCATGCAGAAGTGTTTAAATTTTCTACACAATTAAGTGACCAGTTGGCGACTCTTGCATGAAGAGCATCAGCTGTTAACAAGACAGGCTCCAATGGAGGCATCACTCTGATGAATCAGACTTTGTTAGGCAATAAAATTTGAACGAAGACAAAGTAGATATTGACGCCTAATTGACAAATTATTCCTGTTTTTTTTTTTTTTTTGCTTTCGTTTGTTTGTTGGTTTTTTCCCCACAGATAACACATATGGGAGAGGACAGGGAGAAGCCAAATAAAAAGCACGTGATTGTTCATCTGTCATATTTCGGCTGCACCCTGCCCTCCAAACAACAACATTTTATTCAATCATCATGCACTATGTTAGTCAAGCCACACGGAAGACAAACAAAACAACAACAACAACAACAACAAAATATCTGGATAACACAAAGGACTATGAGGTGAAATGACAGATGAAGCAACTACATTCTACCCCTACCCGGCCCCATGCCCCGCCCCTTCGCCCTGACATAGCCAATGACCATCCAGTACAGTATGTCAGGCCTCTCCTGACCTGTGTCAAGAGCCTCGGCCTCCTCCCAGTCTCTCTCTCTGTCTGTCCATATCTCCCGCCTCCCTTCTGGTGAAGCGCTTGTTATGTCATTATATGTCAATGGACCAGAAACCCTTTCCAGACCGTAATCCTTAGTCACCTGCTGAAGATCATAGACAACGATACATAACCAAAACGGCCCCCTTTGAATCCGGACATTGACATATAATTAAAATAAATAGTTAAGTAATAAAAGGAATAATTCAACATTTTGAGGAATACGTTTGGCGAAATGGATGAGAAGATCTGCACCACTCTCATGTCTGTGTATGTGCAAATATAAAGCTGTGAAGTTGAAAGCACTATTTATGGCACCCCCTGGCTCCAGTCTGATCATTTTCTTTAGAGACAATACTGGGCCACTGACAACTGGAGCACTTCCTTGGCTTGGAGGGACATGAAACCCTCCTGTGAAATTGTCAGTACAAAAAAAGAACAACTGTGTCAATTCTGTGTTCTCTATAACTTTGTGAAATTTTAACATAATTAAGTTGGAGGCTTCAAATAATCCCACTGGGTTTTTGTCTCTCTCTGCACTATGTATTTCCTATAAATTTTCAAATTGTGCAAGGTCATTTTTAATAATATTAATGTAATGCATATAAAAAAATGAGGATACTGTATGATTTACTACAATGTACTATATTTCCTAAGTTGTATTTAGGTAACATCCAATCCAGTTACCTAGACAAAAAAAATCAAAAAATCTAAATACTTTGCTGAATTATGGGTAGGTTTTCTAGTATTTCTCACTAAAACTGGGTGGAAACTATTACAGAGTTAGAAAAAATAAATGACAAAACCAAAGTATTTGGGGAGGTGACATGCGGAAGTCATGTGCTTGTAAACAACGCTGTACAATATGAAGTTCCTTGGTACAGGATAGCATTGTTAGGTAAGGCGTGTCCTTGAAGTAGGGGGCATATGTTCATTAGTGGTTACTGAACCGACTACTTTTTATTTAGAAACCCCCACACAGTTAGTAGGTTCTTAGATCGCTAATCGTCCATGTGTTACCTGCTTATAGATTAAGATTTTGCACACAATCCTTGTGTGAAACAACGATCTGTGGTTTTACAGCGAGTTCTGAAAATAACCAACAGGCTTACTGTTTCCAGTGCTTTCAGTAAAGCTATTATCTACTGGCTGTAGCTTCATATTTAAAGGGTCAGATATGAGAGAGGTATCGGTCTTCTCATCAAACTCCCAGTGAGAAAGAAAACAAGAATGTTTCCCAAAAGGTTGAATTATTCCTTCAAAGTGGCTGATGTGTTCAGGCTTGCAGTAGGTTTTGTTTGAAGTGGCTGTCATGATGTCCACATACTGTATACTTGTGCTGTCATGGTGCCAGCAATGCTTCGGACATTTAAAGTGACCATAATCTTTTGAGTATTAAACACTTGCTCCCCGCGGGCTTGAAAGGCAGCTGTGTAAAAGCTTCAATCTATGACTGTTATGCAACGATGTCGTCAAATTGCTTGTTTTTGTAACAGAACTGAGAAAAGCAGCAAATACTTCGAATTTTAGAGTGTTTTTTTTTGTTACCCACTTGATTACCCTGTTTTATGATTGTAATCAGTACTTTTTTTTTTAATGGCAAAAACTCCTATCATAAGTTGAAGTCTAAAATATTTTTATACCCATTTGAAATAGTATAAAACAGACAAAAGAGACAAATCTTCACTTTTGAGAAGCTGATATTTTTGCTTACCTGATCGTCAGAATTGAACACATTGCTTATACTCTGGTCCACTTTAAAAAAAAAATTATAATTTTCTTTTCATCTGCTAATAATTGTCTGATCATGTCAAAATTACTAAGAATGCAAATGAACAGTAGTAACTAAGACTACTACAAATATTTCACAGTCACATTTTAAACTTATGGACGGGGCGTGTCTGCTGCTCAAAAGAGTTTTGGTTGGAAAATCGCCTCAAGACTACAAACACAATAATAATGGTGCACACAACCGTGATTATACTCGAACACATCTTACATGTCTTATCTTCTGTGAATCATAAGACAGTGATGCCGGTCTGTTGTGAATCTCGCATGACAGCAGTATGTGGTTATTATGAGAGCGGTTGCACACAAATACTGAAGTAGAAATCAATCACAGTAACTCAAACTCTTCTATGTGCCAAACAAACGGTACGGGTGGAGTTTGATTTACTGTGTGTCTTTTCAGGACAGGACTGGGTGTCCTCAGCCAGCGGTTTTTTTTTTTATTGGATTGTCGGACTGTCAAGTGAAACAGGCAGGTCAAGGCTCAGATTCTTTACTACCTGCTTTTGCTCACACTTTAGTTTAGGGATCCATGTCAAGCCTTAGTTGTCTGGACGCCTCATGCAGAGGGGCTGCCCAGCCGACAGCAGCAAGATGAAGTCAGAGCTCTAAAGCATTAAGACTTGAATGGATTAGCTAAAGAGAGCTATTGTACAACCGAAGCACTTATCGACTCAGAAGTACAATTTCAGTGTGTGGTTTTTGAATTTGCAATTAAACGTTATATTTACTTTTATTCTTTCAGCTGCGCCTCTCTCACAAGAGCACCAGTGACTGTTTGTTCAAGCCAGAATGTGGTCAATTAGTGCTTGTATGTGTCTCGTATGAGAGAGAAGCCTCAGAAGTCCCTAACAAAGCACCCCAACGTCTCTCCCAACATGAGAAGGAATGAGTAGATCGATCACATGATGTCTGGACTATCATCAGGGGCACACCTATTATAACTGGGTGTACTGCAGCTCTACTAAATCGGGGCTGGCGTCAGCGCCTGCTGGATCCATAAAGTAGAGTGTGGCAGTGGCATCTCTGGGCAGGACCGGGGGGCCCGGGGGTCTGGGTCTCGACCGTGGCCTTGGTGGTGCAGGGGGACCCGTGGTGACCACCATGGCCAGGTTCTGGGTTAGCAGGCTTGGGCCTGGGCCCTGGCCCGACGAGCTGTCGGTGGTCACCTCTTTGGGTTGCTCTCTCCGGCAGTGGTTGCTGTTCCACCAGGTCTCCAGTGCAGCCACCAGGAGGGCCAGCAGCAGCCCAGCGGCCAGGATGCAGAAGACGCCGGCGAAGCTGTGGAGACGCAGCGCCCGTCCCTCCGGCTGGGCGTCTGCGTGGCTCTGCAGATCACAGCGGCCTTTCTTCGGCCACCATTTCTGCTTCAGGATGTCCAGGTCACCTTTTTCCTGAAGCTCCAATATCCTGTGGAGAAGAAAGACTTGTTTTTTGACACAGAAGGCGGCCAGTTTCATGTAATAACACCTTCAATAGCATTGATTGGACAGAGTATATTAAATACCAGAAAACCAAATTAAAAGACAAGACAATTGAGTAGACAATGGAAAAAAACATGATGGAAAATCTGAAAATCAATATATGAAGGGTTTAAGTGACTGCATTTCATGAGCTACACAGTAATACAATGTAATTACAACTAATAAAAAGAACAACAAAAAAAACACAGCTAACTTCATTAACATTGATGTTTGCTCATTAAAAGGCCTATAGTGGGTACAATGCGATTAAAACTGTAGCTTGCACAGCAGCAGAGTGCAAATTGTGATAATGATGCATTGTTAGGACTATTTCTAAATGCTAACAAGAGCTAAAAGAACATTTCTACATAAACAAGGCAAAGAAAAACAATTGCGGCTTCAAGATTAATTGGCTCCATATGAAATTGTAGCGTGGAAACAAAGACGATCAAATATAACAGTCAGCCCATTAGTTAGTGTACAGGGAGGGAATGGATGGATTTTGTGGTGGAGAATGATGACGGCTGAGTACAAACGGAGGCGAGACGGTGAATCTGTCCCATCGGAGGGGTTAGCTTTCTGCATTATTCAGCCTCATCAACAGTGACTGGCACATATGTGTTTGTGCCACTCAGACCATGTACCCACATCTGAATAAAGCTTTTGACATTTATACAAATTCACACATGAAACCTCAGACGGCTTCAGATATGTACCGTTTCTTTTTCTGCAAGATTGTTCACAGAGGCACTGTTTATAGTTTCCAGCGTGATCAATCGTCCCATTTCGGATGCTGTTTGTCCTAACTTTAAATTTTACATAGAGGGAAACGTTTGCAGCTCTGATTTGAAATTCACCCCCATTAATCTTGAGAAACTGCATTGAAAATGTTTGAGGCAGCGTACTTCTCTCTTGTGTCTGCAGGAGAAAACTGATTAACAGGCACAACAGGCAAAGAGAGAGAACCGAAAATATGAAAAATATACCTCTCAGTCTGCCTCTTCGAGAGAAATATGATGAGAAATCTTCAAGTTACAAGTGCTGGAACTCTAAAACTAGGTTTATTACAAGTTAGGTTTTATTTTCGCCTGTTATTATGTCATTTTCTGGCCATCTGTTCTGTTGGGATGATGAAGTAGTACTCACTGAATACTGGCTGAGATCTGCAAACCGGGTAACATCAGTAAAAATAGGTCTGGTAAAGGCAAAGTGTCAGCACTTGACCCAAACATCCGTCACAGTTTACAAACCCACCTTCTGGTTTAGCTTTGACCTGCCTGTGTTTGCTGCAATTGAACTGGATGATGGATGGTATCAATTGGATGATGATGGCTACGTCAGGAATATAATAACAGATATACTAATACAAAGTAAAAATATATGTACTTCTGAGAGAAGAGGTCTCGGTAAGGACTGCCGTGCTGCAGTGCGATGCCGTAGCCTCTGGTGCTCAGGCTGTTTCCTGCTACAGTCAGTGTGCAGTCGTCGTCTGTGAGAGCGGCATACTCCACCACCGCCATGTCCCACAGAAAAGCATACGACTCTCGCTTTGTCTGGATAGGTCAACAAAAAACACACACAAGTCGAAGACATACAAAAGATAAATATATGAATGGTGTGGTTGAAGTGAGTTTGAAGTTTTATTTCTCTTATCAGAGATTGTACTGTACAGATAAGCAAAGAAATCTTCAGTATACAACCAGATAAGGAGCACAAATACAGATAGACACCGCATGGTCCTGAAGATCTTTACATAACTATAAAATTTACTTTTTTATGATTATAAAAATTTCAGTGAATCTGCTCAACATTTCTCGTTATTTTCCAGCATTCTGATTTTTTCATTTGTCAAGTTGGTAAAGAGAGGCTGGCTGAACTGATTGATTGACCCAATGTGCCCGTGTTGGTGGAAGAGTAGAGCACACGAAGACTTTTCACCGGGGGGAAAAGCAATAAGATGAACAAACAGCTAAATATTTGCACAGAAATGAGCATAAACATTTTGCTAACTCGTCACGGTAGACATTGAACACATGCACAGCATTACATTTTTTTTACAAAGATGTTGAAAATAGTTGCGCCCCTATTTTTTTTTCTAGCTTTGCTTTTCCTCTGCATGTGGTATATTTTCAAGTAGAGTACAAGTCAAGTACTGTACACACTGCGGATAATGTGGAGAACAACTGTACCCGAAAATCTGTCTGAAATCCTCCTGAGTTTGCTTTTTGTTTTTATTTCTCCGGCTTTGTGGTGTCCTTACATCCTGCGTCTTCCAGTGTAACACTGTGCTCTCAACAAATATAGCTGAAGAGCTTTTTCACCTGACATCTCATTAGGACTACACAAGGTTCTTAAACTCATTAACTCTTAATATATAAACATATACTGGCCATTAAAGTATTAAACTGAAATCAACAATGCTGCTGTAGCTTAAGAAGTAAATATGAAAAAAAATGTTTATTTAAAGTTGCATTTTAAACTTAGATGTATGTACAGTATCTGTGCACGGTGAATACAAATGATTGTTCTGTGTTGTTTTTAAGTATGTAAGTTAAAGGAAGATAGAGAGAGGCACACAGGCATAAAATCTAATTCATGACACGCTAGCAAGTTTGAGAGAATAATTAAAATCCATCTAAACCACCAACGATTCAAAAGATTTTAATTATCTCTTTACCCACATGTCTCTGTGAATCATTATTTAACTAACGTTCAATTGGTTTCTACCTGCTGTGTGAAAAGATACAGATAATTATCGTTGAATGCGAGCTTATGTTTCTCAGTATTCATTGTTATCTCAGCTGAAGATATGACCATTATGGTTAACTATAATTTACATGCGTACAGTTTGGAACAGTGGAACCCTGAGGATTAACACTTCATATCATTAAATGACTTTTTTTATTGCATAGTGCTAAATGTGCCTCAAAAGGATAGAAAAGAACGGCGTATTGCCGACAGAAGTCAGAGTTCTGATGCTGTTCTAATTTCATTTATTAATTCCAAGATATTCTCACCTTCTTGATTCCCTCTGATGGGCTGGAGACAGAGTTCTCGAAGCCGTTGTTCTTGTTGATGGTCTTCCAGAGCTCAGCGAATGTGTTGTCCTGCTCCAGAGGGTTGGTGCCTTTGGCCTGGAAATACTCGTACACCGCCGACTCCCTCACGGTCCCATAAACCAGGTCAACCTGCCTGGACAGGTCCTGGAATGACCTACAGCCAGGGTCACATCAGCAAGTTGTTTCAGTTTGTTTCATGCAAAGAATTATAATGTTAGGACTGCAGCAAATGTGACTATAGCGTAAGTTAAATATAATGTTATTAATTCATCTGCAGATGATATTAAAGCCACCATTTAGCTTTTTTCCCCCCACTTAAACCTATACTCAGATACATAGTACATAGTAGAGAAAATCAAGGTTTTTTGTGTGTAATACAGAACCCATTGCAATATAATCTGCAGTTTTTTACAATCTTTGTGTTTTTTTTTTTTGGTACCGGGAATATCTGTTTATATTTGGATCACAAATTGTGCCTTTTAATTTAACATAACATATTAATAATGATATTTTCACATGCACAGCCTGTTTGATTCCAACAAAGCTGTTACAGCTTACGCCATGTCATATGGTCATCCGCATGTTTTATTTTTCTACACATATGATCCAAAAATAAGTAAATAAATAAAGCCATGATTTTGGAAATAATTTGCATTACCAACTCCTGCTACTATAATTTACAACAACTGTAGGCTCATCTCTTTCCATACTTAATCACTAACAGGGGACAACACAGATAAAATCAACTTTACACATAGTTTTATATCGTAAAATTTACAATTCAAATTTAGTCTGAGCTTATAGGTAACATATCAAGATGAGAACATCATTTTTGTTTGTCACATACAGTATATGACACTTTCAGTATCACTGATACCGTCATACAAATCAGGGTTACACAGCTAGTTAGATGTTTTAACTTATACGATGTTTGTTCCTATTTGTTACATGTCTTGAGGTCACTTCCCTTTATTGCTGTTTCACTGAGACTGGCAGGGTATGGTAAAGTTCAGGTTAATGTATGAATAGAGGAATTTCAGAACAGAAACAGAAAGAGGCCCAGGGTCAGGCCAGAGAGGTGACATCTAGATTGGGGACATACTGGCTACTGATTAGGGGATATGTTGAAGAAAACTGTTTAAATCCTTTATATGCAAATTGTCTTAACAATTTACAGGGGCTGAGACAGCCCATCTTTAGGAAACTGTATAAGAACCAACGGTCAGAGCTCCTCAGGGAGCCTTTTTCTCTGTAACCCCTTTAGTGTGTTGCACTGTGAAACGCTCCTCTTGTACAAGAACAATAAATTCAACTTAAACTTTGATGTTTTGAATCCGATCCTCCTTATTTAACGTTTTTTCTTTAAAATTCCCATAACAGATACCAGTGTCAACATCAGAAAGACCAACTTCTCCACCTCTTTTAACTTTGTTTTTAATTCCCTCCTGGTTCACTCCATCCAGTCTGTAAGCCTAAAACTACCACCATCACCTCTTATGCACATTGGAGCAAATCACTAATCAGCGTGCTCTTTATCAGCTAAATTAACTGTACCTGTAGCTTGCTGCTTCAGGTGCCAACACTTTCCCCGACCACCACTTTCCCTGCACCCAGCACCATGATCTCCACCAGATTAAGAGGGATGACGACCAGGTTGGGAGGTTAAGTTGCTGACTGATTACGGAGGTTCATCCCCATGATTGTGTATTAGCCCCTATATAGAGTCTGCAGCAAACTCTAATCTACTTTTTCTGAACAATACTTTATCTCTGAGAAGTAGTCCCTCCTGACTCAAACGCTGATTATGCAGATGCTATGTGGGCAATAAGAAATTAGGCTCCCTGCAGCAGCTGTATTTTATATGTGGAGATTATTGCCAATTTTGTACAGCATCGTATTTGCTGAATGTCAATGTCTTCGTAATTACAGTTTGCTTCCAATCTACGCAGAAGATTACCTTGACTCGTTGATATGTTCGACATGCCGCTCTGTGTATTTGCTGCATTTCTTTAGAAAATCACCATATTAGAGTAGAACCAGAATGCTTATATAACTGCGATTGTCTTCTTGACAATTCCCGAAAAAGTGAGAGAATCGAATGGCTTATCTCAAGATGACGATGTTGGACTAATTCAGCCATTTAATTAGAAGCCTATATGGTGTAGCAGTGGTTGTTGAGGGGGGAAAGCAAGCAGGAGAGACGGAAACAACTCATTAGATATTGCATGATCTCCAACTTATTCTGTCAGATTAAACTGCCAACTTTTATATAGCTACACAAGCACCTGCACATGTGGAACTAGTTTTAAGATAAATCTAGATTTAAGATTTGGAGTCAACATAGAAATATTTAGATCCACCAGCTGGAGTAATTAGGATGAATAAAAGAGGTGAAAGTGCCTGTATTGTATGAAATACCAAAAAAACAGTAGACAGATGGTGGCAAATTAAAAAAACAAAACAAAAAAAACAAGTATACAAATAAAATAAACCACTAACAAGTTAAAATATCAGGCAACAACTATTTGAAGTAGATACTGCATATGTACCAAGGACATCTGCCACCCGTTTAAGTAATTTTACTAATTTCACACCTTTTCTTTCTCAAAGGTACAACATGCTCTTTGATTCGTGATCAATACATAGAAGTCCAAGCCGGCCCTCTGTTCATTATCTATAATGGGTGAACAAAGACCACACACTCACACGCATGCCAATGTTTTTCTTTCTCTCTGCATGTCATTAATTTCCTGTGTTTTTTTGTTGGAATAAAAAGCCCTAAATGACTGTCTGCAAAGGTGGTCATGATTATATATTAGGCTTCATAAAAGTACAAATTTACCATAGCAGCAACAATTAAAACATTAAAAGAGAGTTCGGTCATAGCATTCTCGCCTAATTATTATTAGGTGTGATATCCTGGAGGATTAAAAAAAAAGTTATGAAACTTTCTGTCTCTTTTGCACTCTCTCTCACACTCCCTCAAGAGAGAGCAGCATAAAATTGTTTTACACGCAGTGTAATATATATATATATAAAAAAGAATAGTATTTCACCTCTGTGTCCCGAGGCGTAGGAGTTTTGTAAAGGTTTATTTACTGAGCGAACAAAAGGGGAAAAGGCTGTGTAGTGTTATAATATGCGAACTATTTTCAGATAGTTAATTGTTCTCTTTACACCAGATTATATGTATCATGCGCACACACAAACAAAGCGCACACATATATACTATAAAAGGAAGGTGTATATCATCTCCTTTGGCACTAGTAAAAACCCAAGCTGCTGCTTTTTGGCAGTACACTCGTATCAGACGGACTCGTGGAAGAAAGAAAGTTGATTTCTCCAAAAATAAAATAACTCTGCTTTTGATGTTTTTAAAATGAAGGCCGCTGGACTGCACCTCGTGCTCTCCATTTTTTATAATTCAAGTCATACCTGTCAGTGTATTTCCAAGGTTTGGACGCTGGATTCCCGTTGAAGGACAAACTGCCAATGCTTTTACGACAGACATTTCTAAACCAGGGAAGCAATTCCAGATTTGCCATTTTGGAGAGGACACTTTCTATGAGGCGCATTATATTCATTGGTGGATTTCTGGGTCATCATTTACTTAAAAACAGATGTTACATTTAAAATCGATCTTGCAAAGTTAAAGAATTAACTGAGCATTGACAGGTACAGTGTCTGTACCTCATAAAGAGTACATAAAAAACTGCCAACGGCAATCTGAATTCTCATAACAGAGCCCGTCTGTCATGACCACAATGACTCCAAGGCAGTGAGGACATTTTTAGGCCAACCTACAGTCTGTGCATTTACATACAGTTAAGTAGTCCCCAGTACGCTGATACAAGCACACGTGTATAACTAAAAACCTCAGTAACAGCTGGGCAGTCGGATGATGTGCCCTTGCATTTAAAATAATTCCATCCAAAGACTGTTAAACTTGACTGATAAAATTTGACTAACTGTAAAATACAAACACTTCAACTGTGTCTTCTATCACAGCGTGGGGGCTTAAGTGCAAGTAAACACACTGGGTACATTACCCAAAACAATGAAAAGGGATGGAAAGCAATGGCCTCTCACCATAGACCAAATTTCCTGCGGAATGTCCAATCTACTGTTTGGCCAATAGAGTTTTCACTTTCTCTGTCAGCAGTGTCTAACCAAGGTTAAGATTTGGTTGATTTCATAATTGAAAATCATTCATTGGCGTGCCCGTGTGCTGCTAATTATGGGTAATGGTAGGACCCAAGGTCTCTTCATGGATCTTGTAATGCAAGTTTTAAAATTACTCCTGTTCTTGAAGTTAGATAAGAGGTTTTGTTTTTTCTGTCTCTGTAATAATAATAATAATTTTAAAAAAATCAATAATTTTCTCAGACTTTGGCAGTCAGATGTAACCCCCAGCGAACAACAACAAATTGAAATTTCTGTTGGAAAAAAAAAAGCTTTCATCCTTCCTTTGTCTCTAACAGGTCAATGGCTTTTGTGAGACTTAATTTAGACGTTACCGGGCAGATTACTAGCAAGTTATAGTTAAAGCATACATGTATTTGCAGTGAGATTTAACTTGTATCATACAGATTATGCACTTGTTAGGTATAGCAACAGATTTAACCTGAAAGCGCTGCTTGAGTTTTGGCTTTGGTATGTTCTGTTCAGATTTTCTGCACAACAAGTTCTGACTTTTATGAAGTAGTTGCTGAGAACAGCAAACCGGAGACACGTTCCAATTAAAAATTCAGTCACGGTGTGCTTTCCCGGACCTTCTAACTCCGACATGCAATCATTTGCAGTTAGGTTGATTCTGCTCGCTAAACTGTATCAAATGTAATACAAGAAATATTAGTTCAGCTGTAATTGCCACGTGTCTAATATAAACACATAACCCCACACACACACACGCCTGTGAAGGTCTTTACACAGGTCTGTGTGTAGGGACCGCTTAGCATTCCCTCCCTCGCCTCACATGTGGCTATTTGTTCAACAGAAGACGGACCCAATGCAATCAAATGCCTCTCCCTGCATTCTTTGGGGAGAGACAGCACACCAAATTGGATTCACTGACAAATAGCATTTGGACCGAGGACAGGCTAGTTGTTAGTCAGCGGGTCAAAAATTACAGACAAGCACACAGACCAAACACTCTGCAGCAATTGCAGCTGATGAGAGATGCTCACCGATGAAACTTCAGCCCGAGATACAGAACCTGTCCTTGCAGTTAAAATACTAAAAATATACTGCTGCGGTACCTCAAGAAAAGATCCCACAATGTGTAAAGCATAGAAAATGCGTGCATGACCTTGCTACGGTACATAACTCAAGAGATATATGTAATTCAAGGCCGGTGCACAGAATGAATGCATGGAAGCATGCAGAAGCTTTAAAAGAAACCTGCAAGGATTTTACACATCAGTTGTAAGTCTGTTTGTAGGTCTTGGGCAGTACTACGTATGCGAAAAAGCGTGTATGAAGTCTTTTTAGGCTCCAGGGTTCCCTTCAAGGGAACTGTGGGAGTTTTAATGAATTGAGGAGTGGTATTATTTTCAAGTCAGCATTAGTTGAGGTGCAAGACTACGAGCCAGTTCTCAGTTTGTCCATCTCTGCCTGAGGTGAACAGTTCAAGGCTACATTAGCTGTATTTCTTTGGGCATATTTTAATGGTTTGGTATTAAATAAAATACAGCCAATCAAAATCAAATCTTTAAAATCTTGCTTTCCTCTACTGTGTAATAGGGTGTGCTGCAGCACTGCTCTCCTTTACGACAGCTGGGCTCTTCATTGCAAGCGTTTGACTGCATATGAGGGTGAAAATTAAAGTTTGTTAATGGGAAAAATAATTTGGTTGAACCTGTGGCTGACTCCGTTCCGACATTCAACTCTGTAAAATTTGCAGTAACAGTGACGGATGCGTTATTTCTTCTCTCTCTTTCTCAAAACCCAGTGAAGAATATATTTATTTTATTCCTGAAGTTCCAACAACTCCAACAGAGTGCGATTCTGAGAGTCTTTTTGCTCTCACGTTTAGTCAATTTCAGGAGTTGTCATCTTCCAGTTAAACTTTTAAGCTTCATATGATATCAATAATTCAAACTTATCTAAAATAAGGACCTTTAGTATTCAGAGGCTTATGACAGTCAGATTTCGGGGGCTACATCTGTTATTTAAAAGTGTTTACTCAACATTTAGTATCAGATCAGACTTGTTGGTAGTTGAGATACCCTAGAAAGGGATGATTGGAACATTCTGTTTACAGAATGTACCAGTCACACATTAGGAATCATAATATAATGAGAGAGATGACAGACTTTCTTTTTGACATTCAAGATAAAATACCACCTCAATTATTCCTCCATTAAGCATCACAGTAGATGTAAACAGTAAATGCCCTGGTGTGTTGGGAATTAAGTGCATCTGACAGAATAATAGTGGTGACGGTGAAAGAAATTAAATGTTTCTTACCGGACAGCATTGTCCATGCGTGACACGGTGAGGTAGGCAGCGAGGTTTGCCGTGTAGGACGAACACACTATGAGGGTGAAGAGCCACCAGCTGCCCATGACGATACGCAGAGCCACCGATCCCAGGATGGAGTCACTGCCTGTGGGAGTTCAGGTATAAACGCATACGTGTCAAAGATCTGATGAACGAGGCAGATGTAATGTTGTCAAACTGTGTAGGCGTGCTTTATCATTATCATCAGAATTGCATTGTTTGCTTTTATATTATGAGAGAGAGAAAGAAAAAATAAAGGCTGTTTATCCTAATACCTTCTGTCATGAGTGACATTTCAAACAAGCTTTTAGAAGATTGGTCAACTCCAAGTTGTCTGTCAGTTAAATGAATCTGTTCTTGTACAATTAAAAAGATAGGCCTGTGTCTTCATGCTTATGTTGACAACAATATAATGCAATCTAGTAAGTGACAAAATAATTCCATCAACCATATTTCTCTCAAGGTTTGAAGATATGAAAAATCGCATACGAGTAAGGTGAGTGGTTATTCGCTTCTCCTGAAACTCACATTTGCCAAGTTGCATTTAAATTACCCTGCATTCTGTGTTAAAGCTGCTCTAAGTCATAACTGATTCCACTTTTGAGATTATACTCATATTTTCATCAACACCGGAGCTGTCGACTATATGCATGATGATTTTATGTAATTACTGTCAATTTTTATCACTTATCTTTCCAAGAGCTTAGCACATTCAAAACCATCTAACCTGAAATGTGTTTTGCACATTTTTATATTTCATTACACACCCAAATCCATTTTTTTTTTTAGAATGTAGTACTTATTAATATTCGTTCTTCATCCTATGTTTTAAACGTTCTTTCCTTCATGCCCTTTCTTATTTTCACTGAGGAGAAGAGGCCGGTGCGTCATATTAGCTTTTCCATCTTTAATTTCCCTCTGTCATGCTGACTCTTCTTCTCCAAATATATAACAGCTTATGAGTCGCTTGAGAAAAATGCCAGCACACATTCTTATCCTAAAGAGTAAAGCCATAGAAATGTCATGTGAAAGATTCAGGAGTGTGGAATGTAATAAAAACATATTTGTCTGAAAGTGTCACAATCAACACAGCTGTGCCCTTAGGACAGCTTGGGGGAAAATCAACAAAAAAAAAAAAAAAAAACTGAAGGCCTTGTCAGATGAATAGCACTTCGGCATCTGTCATTTTTATTGCATATGGCTTTGAATGATTCCTGAAGGTCATTATGAAATGTGCATCTCGAAACTTTACTGGATCCTGTCCACCATGGTGCAATCTCTTTCCTCTGTGAAACAAGTCAATTAAATTCTCTTTGACATTTGTCATTTTCAGTTTCCAGCAGTTTCAGATTCTCATTATGGGAAAAAAGAAGAAGTGCACTGCACTGAACATTCAACAAAACCATGTGCAGCCATGTGTTGGTATATGATTATGAAATCTTTGGGGGAATATGGTTGCCAAGTCTATGCTCTCTGACAATAAAACACTTCATCGACAGTCAGTTCCAAATCAAAGTAGCCTACGTCATCCTAAGAAATACTGCAATCCACTTCACTGAAACGAAAAATGTCAACCTTGGAGCATGAGCCAGAAACGAGGAGAAAAAAAAGGAGAAAAGACATAGAAGGTATAGAATTTCACTTCTCTTCAAATATAGTGGGCGTTGGGTTAAAACGGGCTCAAAGGCAGCGTGCCAGACTTTGATAGATGCAGCTCAGGCTTTAACATCAGTTGCTGAAGTAGTCATTTATCCAAACCAGACATACCTGGATCTCCACCAGACCTAAAGATGGGATGTTCTCCTTCACAAGGGCACCTTTACAAAATGCTTGGATGGGCGTTGTGACTCAAGCATTATTTGAATTTCCTTTTTTAATCCCCTAAAGTAGTTACAGGGTTCACACACTTTTTTCATGAACAAATTCAAGCACTTTTCAAGCACTTTCAAGCACCAGTTTTTCCATTTTCCAGCACCTTTAAATAGGTAGCCTACTAGTTGTGTTTGCCATGATGGTCATGGGAAGTGCAGCGGTGCCACTGTATGGCATAATAGTATGGGTCTAATTAGCATTATTTCATATGGTGGTAGATTGACTGTTTTGATTTTTAACTAATTGTGAATCGGCTTGTATTCTCAGCTTGTGAGCGGTGTATTGTGTAACTACCACAGCGCAATAACAGTGACCAACAGGTGTCGATAGTAGTCTACTGTTATTTCTCGGCAGAACACCAAGCGAGTATGATAACTGAGTTCTGCATGTAAAGGCATCGGATCAAGCGTGTAGCCGCTTAGGAAACATTTTTGTTTTCTCTTGGTTTATTGAGATAGACATCACACAAATTTCAAGCATTTTTAAGCACTTCACAAAAAAATTCAAGCATTTTCACAACCTTAAAAACACTGAATTGAAATTCAAGCATTTTCAAGGAATTCAAGCACCCGTGGGAACCCTGTAGTTATCAGTGTTTTTCTTTCCCTTTGTTCTACTTTAGGGTTTCGTATTTGAGAACAGCGTGACTGGTGTACAGTGATGTACCACCGAAGACCAATAACTGTAGTAAGCAGATGCTGCATGATTTGGTGGAATGGAGTCTTGTTTGCTGTCCATGCGTGTTGTGGAGGCCAGACCGAAACTATGTCACCCACCTTGTTGTACAAAAGCACCATAGACAATCCAAATGGCACTCTGAAGTGAGGTGGAGACAGAAGGCGGTGGATGACCTCCTGCATTGTTCTGGCAGCGCACTGCCTGGATGCGCCTGAGCAGGAAGATCATGATACCCACTACGGGGATGGCTGCCGCGATGCACGCCCACACGGCCAGGTCAAACGGTGCCAGCAAAGAGAAAATGTTGATCTTTTCTTCTGATTTGCGCATCAGGATCCCCACGGAATAGTCAAGGTAGCGCTTGCTGAAATCCACCACGCTCTCACGCTCCGGGGTGATAGTGATGGCTGATAAGGCCAAGTCAGCTCTCTGTGGATGGAGAGTCATATATTTCCATTTCAGTAACTTTTCGTTTGAAAACAAAATGATGTGCTTATTGTGCAAATATTCCCTCTGTGAATTGGTTGATGTTTTCTCATCATTTAGAAGGTTAGGCTGGCTTATTCATCTCTGACAAAATTAGGACATTTTGTGTCTGAAACTTAATTTTGGTAATGCAGGGAACTTCGCTTTCATGTCTCCATCATACCAACTTTTCAGTTTCAAATGAGCTTCCATGACATTATGTTCACACTTCTAGAAATTGTCCTTCTTAATAAGCACTATCAGGCAAGTTTTGGACACATTGGGAGGAAATTTGCTGTGCACATTTCCATTCCAAAAAAAAAGAGAAACTTATTGGTTTTACTAATGCTCCAACTTTTGTGTTGTGCACCCTTCAAGCTTTCAGCAGAGGTTTGAACTTGGAGGTTTGAACTTGAATACTTTATTAAAAAATTTGGAATTAAGTCTGTTATTTTCACTCTGTAATATATTGTAATTTTAAATATGGTGATCAATCACCAATAAATGTAATATGTTTTGTTTGAGGAAACATAATTCGTGCTTGACCAAATGTAAAGTCTGTTTCTTTCAGTCGCTTACAATCATTTCAGTGAAACTGGTAATCACATTGGGATTATTGTGTTTAACACCACATTGTCATCCTGTCATAAGTGATAAAATATCAACAGAAAGATGGGAAACATAGGCCATTATCATGCCTTTGTAAAGTTCTCGTACTTACATACTCCAAAAAGCCCAAATCGGACTCAGTTCAGTCAATCTGTGATAACATCCACTGGAGAAAACTGATTTGCAGATAGAGGCTGTTGGCCCATGCTATGTTTTTCTAATTTTTTTCCACTTTGCTGAGCTTTATAATTGGGCTCTCTTTTCAAACCAAGCGAATGTGGCCTGAGTCCCAGAAAAAAAATATTTTGAGTTCAATCTGGACATTGATTGACTGAAAAAAAATAAAAGTAAACACACCAACCTTGCCAATAAGCTCTCCAATCATGCCATTCCAGGATCCATTAGGGAGTGCTGAGCCATACTTCCCATCTCCAACTTGGTATATGTCATATTTGAAGCCCAGAATCTTGGCCAGGGCATCCAAGACGTCAATTGAGAAACCTTTGTATCTCTTAGGTTGGCCCAGAATATTCTCTGCCACCATCACAAACGGCTCTTCCTGTTTGAAAGAATATTGTAGAAACCGTCAATGGGGGTTTTTGACTTTACTGACAATATGGAGAAAAGTGAACGTGTGAGGATTTTGTCTGTAAACGCACGATTTATCCTTGAACTTGAAAAAAGTGAGTATGTGTACTTAATCACAGGCATGTCATCTATCAAGATCTTTTGCGGGGGCCAGATTGGCGACTGAGGCGAGGACACATTCCGTCATCTTAAGAACTTTGGGGTGACACCTTTATGGAGAGCTTCCACGGCGATCAGGGTTAAACTTCATCTTAATAAAATAGTTTCCTCAGGAATTGTTGACCTGTAACACATGGCATCATGGCAACCGCTATGGTTCATCAACTTGCAAATTGCCATTTTAAATTTATCACACCTACCGTGGTTCTTCTTTATGGTTTGAAAGCACCAGGGCAGAATTAAATGGGTGAAGGAGGAGGAGTAAAAGACAGGGGAGAGGGACAGTAAAGAGATCGAGGGATGTGGGAGGCAAATGACTTGATTAAGTGTCAGTGCCAGAGGAGAGCTGAGCAGAACTTATGTGAATAAATATGGTGCAGGTAAATCATGCGTGAAGAAGAGGAAAAAAAAAACGAAGAGAGGGAGAGGAGAAGTGACTGAGGGGGAGGAAGGTGGGAGAGACCATAGCTGCTAGAATTGGTGAAGGAAGAACACCTGCTTCAATATAGTGTTGATTTTTACTGGCATTTGGCTTCTCTAGATTCACAGGACAAGATGGGGAAGACCTAAAATTACAAGTGAGTGTGACTCGGACTTGGATACTTCAGGATCCTGCGTTAACAGCAACCTCGTCTTAAGAGTGGAGCTTTTGGATATTAAACAAAATCATCAAATATCTTTGTCAGATCATGTTATTAAGAAAGCAAACTAAAGTAATATTAATCTAAATTAATTTATCAATGAATTAAAAAAACGAAAAAAATACAACATTTTTATATTTTTAAAAATAATTAACAATTTGCTTTATGTGTGGGTGTTGATGTGTTTTCATCTGTACAGTGGTGTTTGTTTTCTTGCTTAGATATTTGCCTACTCAGGTTAAGTGTTAATAGATTCAGTGTACTCCCACAACTTACCAGCAATGTTACAATCTTGAGCGTAACTCCTTGCATGCCACTCTCTATCCGATTCTCCTTTAGGCTGCCATTCAAACCACGAGTGGAGTCCCAAGATGCCAGCTAATGGGGAGAAAGAAAGGTCAGATATGTGAGGAAATGTGGTAAAAATGGAGCACGTCACTGAGATAAATGTGCCAAACACGTTATTGATACATCTGTCAACATAAGTAAAATAGAAGGATGACAAAGGGAGTGAACTATAAATAAAGTTATCATCCTATCTGCCCCTTTTAAATCAGATGTGCAGTGACAGTCAACAATGAGTGCCGGATATGTTTATGGTAAGGTGGTAACCAGGACAACGTACATTTCCCATCCTCGACGACCCTTTAAATAAAGCAATGCACTTTATTTGGACTTTAGCCAAATCCATTATACTTTAGCAGTAATTGTACAGATGGAGGAGATGATGATGATGATGATGATGATGATGATGATGATGGAGAGGGAGGAGCAGTTTATCTTTAAATAAATAGGACTCTAAATACATGTCATGTTCCTCATGCAAAGTTAATGCAGAATAAAAACCAAACACAGATCAAATTTCAGACACATTGCACGTTACGCATCAGTTTGAGTTTTATTACTTCCAGAATCGAAACTATCCCTCATCTTTAAAAACTCTCATTCCACACTGTCAACGTTTTGAGCCGTGTCTGGAGTTTCAAGGCTGATGTTTGTTCAATTCTTAATCAGTGCTGCTAGCTGGACAGGGATTCTCGAGGATCTGTCACATCATTTGGAGTAGTATATGAGATTTTAGCTGACAGGACAAGAATAGTGGCCTCAGGCCAGACAACAGGCCTTTCTGGCCACAGCACACCTCAGTCTGCAGCACACACGTTTCATCGGCAGGAGCCCCGTCCAGATTCCTTTCCAACAAGAACACACTGTACTCCACAACAATGGGACTGGCAGTCTGAACTTTTTAGATTTGTTAAATTACTCAATTGAAAATCCTCATGTATAATATGCATATTTTGTTTTTTTTATTTTCTGTGGTTCTTTAGTTAACTGGATTTATCACAAACTTTTGAAAAAAAAAACTACTTGTATACATGTTCCCTTCTGTCACTCTGTATGTCACTGATGCCCAACCATGACAGCTTTGAGATCAAACGAGGTAACTTGTCTCATTTTGGCACAATTACATCCAGCTGAATCTTAATAGGCAGCTTATGTGACTCACTTTCTGCCTTCTGGGAAGGTTTATACAAAATATATATTTTTTTAAATACAAAAGACTGTTGGCCCCTCAGGAAGATGGCTCTGGACTTTTTTCATTCAATATTAAGTTGAAAAAAAGTACCAGAGATCAAAACGATGAACAGGTGTAGAGATATTTTTAAGCTCTGAGATTTCATCACACGTCCTGCACTTAACTTTGAACTCTCGTTTTTATGTAATAATGAGACTCCTTTGCACTTTTACTTGATTGGACATAGGCAGCAGGGTTTGGGCCTATAAATATCAAAGCTAAAAAACTAACAAAAAAAAGCATATTGTTTAAAAACCTGAATTTGTATTCCTGTGATGTTCCATATGGCTACCAGTCGAGATTGATGAGAAAAACAAAATGAACAACCATAAATCTCACTGTCACTGACGCCATTTGCAAAGGCAAACGATTATACAATTACTATAGATACACAAGACTTTCGACTGTGATGAGACAGAAGCATGCGAGGCAACGAAAGAAGCCTATTTCATTATCTGTTAAAGTTTTTGTTCTCAATAAACCATCCGCAGAGCACGTGAGTCCTCAAATACTCTACCGCAAAAGTTACACTGCGTTGCTATGTATAACTTCACTGCAAAGTGCTGGTGAATCTGAAAACTGTTTTCTCCCCATGCAGGTTGTCACTGCCTAAATATGCCTTCTGAGGGTCTTTATCCGAGCACTGAGTGCATGTCAACGGTGTAGACATCAGTTGTTCCTGGAGCTGTTGATTGTAAATATAATATAGGGTTGTGTAGTATGTATTTATGTACATTTGCTGTACAGCACTCAAGAATATGAAACAAGATTAGTTGATTTTGAGCCATATCTGTAGGTAATGAGTACAATTCTGTAAGAAAGTACTTCAGAATTTAATTGTACTGTAATAGCTAGTGTTCATCTACTGTACTGTATGTATGCAGATGTGTGTGACTGTGTCCAGGATGTGTGTTCGTGCGTGTCCGACTGTGTATGTGTGTGGGGAGGGGGGGGGCAAAATGTCAAGTTTGCGATGCCTGCCTCACAGGGGACTATTTTCTCCATGAGCAGTTTTGTCCTCAGTGAAAAAACCACTATGCAATCTGTGCTCTGTAAACTGAGGAACACTAAAGAGGAATACTTTTACTTCAAAGAGCGTTACACAACAACACACCAATGAGAAGGTCACAGCACATCATCAGCATCGACAATACATACTGATACATACAGAACAGCCACACCGCCTGCATATAAATAAGCCACACTAGAGCCACTGTGATGTTTTATTACCAGCTTTGTCAGTCATTGGTGGATCAATTGCTTTACTGTCAAATGTTAACACACTATGCAGGTATCTTCCTCTGACAGAGCAGTTGGATGCATATTTCTTACATTACACTGGGGAACAATTTGAAAAAAAAAATCTGTTAAGTTAGATGTTTATGCTGTTTAAACTAAAATTGGCATGCTTGATTCCATAACTGCATTTAGTTTTATCTAGCTCGTCAAGTTTTTTCCAGCTGATCACGATTGGACTCATCTACAGCTACGTGGCAACTTGTTTGTGCAGTCACAGTTGAGACAGTGCGGTGAGAGGTGTGTGCAGCTCCCAATAGACCAGTACTATCAATATCTGCAAACAGAAAGCCAGCATAGTAGGAATGAAAGAGGATTTGTGCTTTTCTCTTAACCTTGTAACCATTGGCATACAGTTGTAAGTTCTATTTGGTTTGATGCTGTTTTTGTAGTTTTCAAAGCTTGTAACTATTCCATCTTAGTGTTTGATTTACATAGGTATACGTATATTTCCTTTGTTCCAGATCATGTCTGCTCCTGCTACTTCTCGTCGTAAATGCCTGAACAACCCTGACTCCTTTTGCTATATTTGTGGTAGTTTCACCATTCCAAGTCAGAGGAAAGCAAACATCAGTGCATTTGTCAAACAAGTATATTTTGCATATTTGAAAGTAAAACTCCAAGACAAGCCATGGGCCCCTCACAAAGTGTGCAAGCAGTGTGTTGGATCAGTGTTTACGGATGTGGACCAAAGGAAAGCGTGAAAAGTTTGCATTTGGTATCCCCATGGTTTGGTGAGAGCAAAAAGATCATTGCACAGACTGTTACTTTTGTTTAGTGAAAACAACTACATATCTGTTAAGTACAATATTTTTTTATATTTTTTAAGAAAACGTGGATCCTATAGTTCAGAAACTTGACGTGATAGAAAAAAACTCAGATCAGTTTTGGATTCCGCACCCAAAAATTAGTTAACAACAGCTGTCAGACCTAACTCAACAAAAATTGCGTTCTCCAGTGTTATATAAAAATATGGTAAATATTGCAAACCTTACTTTTACATTTTTCTTAATGCCAAAATCTTTTTTTTTTTAAGAACTTTTCTTGCTTTTTTTCCTGCTTCTTTCTTTGAAGTGTCAGCTCAAGGGGGATTTAACAATCAGTCACAAAGCGTGTACCTGTAAGAGAGTTCAAAACATTCAGTGATTTCCTTCTATAACTCCAGGTACGTGCTTTGTTCTTATTCAAAAAGCACAATGGAGAATATTGAACTAAGGAGATTTTGGAATATCCTGTTTGAAAAGACACACCAGTAACACAACTGCTGCCCTGTTGTCGTTAACGCTTCTGATGCTCAATACTGTAAAATAATTATCTTTAATGGGGCTGAGTAAATGCCAATGACCACTTGAAAGCGACAAAGGGATGAAAGTCAAATAGCCATGGATTCATAGTGCCATAACTGTCTCAATTATAGAAGCTCCTTAAAATTGCACAGAAATCTCTCGGCTCTTTCGCGGAGCCATTTAAATTGCATCGTTGTAGACATAGAACCTTGTTTTTTTTTGCAAGTTTCTGCTATTCTGTTTCTCATTTTCCCCTGCAGTCTGACAGGTGCTTACATATTGACAAGCCCATCATGCCACTAAGCTTCTTATTGACCCACGCTTCTTTGTGTGGCTCACCAAGTGAATTGACAACACCGTGCATGCTTGTGGGGTGCTTTATTTACTTCTTACTGAACCTAATGTTATTCCTACTTATTGTACTGTAGCCGTTTTTTAATTATAATACACCTATATACTGCATGTATATCACATCCATGTAATATGTCTCTGCAACTGCACACAATGCATGTTTATTTTTGACATTCAGACTCTGTCCTTTATCCCTGAGTAAAAGGCTGAATGGAGCCAGTGTAATCTCTAATGACCAGGAACACAGCGAAAAATAAAAAAATAAGCCAGCCGTTTAAATTAGTCAGGACAAGCAGCATCTTATCTGTCCTGATATAGTAGAGACAAGCTGGCGCCAGTCTATCACTCTAACCTGTAATACGCAACATGAACCATCAGAAAAATTACAGTGAAACAAAGCTGAAGAATTCGGAGGAGAGAGGGCGGAAGAGAAATGAAAAAACAGAGATGAGATGAAGTTTTATTCCTCTATCAAAATTAAATCACGAAACGCAATAAGTGTACCATGGAAATGAAACAACGATGATGCGTTTTCCTGTTTCTCTTCATTCATGCATTTATTTACTGTATATGTGCCTGTATATATTGCTTTAGAAAATAATGTGTTATCTTGGAGAAAAGACTAGATGTAATATTTGTACCAGCAGTTAGATCAGTGAAGTATTCAGCAGGCAGACACACTCTTACCTCTTCTGTCTTCTCTGTTTCAGTGTAAATTGTTATGTTGCTTAAAAAAGATGAGTAAGAGATGAAGAAAGACAGAAAGAAGGCTCGCCGCATATAATGTAGGCTTCAAAAGAGTCTTAAAGTGGATATATAACAGTGGATGCACACTTGCCAATTTATAAAAAAAAAGCAAATTACTGATTCTGCTTTCAACTCATCATATCCACTTATGAAAATGATTTTTTACTTTACCTCGCGGAGTGAGAGCAACAGAGAGCAGACCCTGTAGGTGTTGTGCATTTCAATGAACTGGATGGCTTCAAGGCTGGCAACATTTGTTCGATATTGTTTTTGTGATGGATCGGAGCACATGAGAGAGAATAAATTAAAGGATGTGGAGAAATACCTTGTCTACCTTTTCATCCAATTATTTGAGAGAGGATTTACTTCTGCAGGTGTGGCAGCACAAACAATCATAAATGGATACTGCCAGTTGAATACTTCCATCTTAATGCAGACTCTTGCACACACAATTACAATTCATCATGGAGTATAATATTATGACCATGTTGCAAAATGAGAATGTTTGCTGTGATACTTATGCATAGAAAATAACTTGACCAGTCTAATATAAGTTCCCTCACTGCTAAATTGGACGGAGCTTCAGGCTTTTTGTTGAATTTATAGATGTTGATTGACGACTGATTCATTTCAGTATCAACAGGTGTCTGGCACTGTGTACAATGGTTTGTGGAATTTAATATAAAAACCCAATTAGCTCTTTAGAGATGGGAAATAATCTAATGAAAGCGCAGATCCAGCAAAAATAATTAGTGGATTATATTTGCTTTCTTGTTTGGCTCGTGAAATCTGAAATCTGCAATATCCTACTTATAATGACGTTCCCTATCTTCTGGCAGGCGGAAATCTCAAGCAGGCAGAGGAGGTTTCAAACCCCTATAAGAGCGAGAACGTTTAAAAAAGCTAAAAAATCTCAGGTGCATGCAAATTAATCATTGGATCAACAATCCTATCAACCCCCTGTAGATCTATTGTTGGCAAGAGATAAGCACCCTTTAGAGACTACTTAATGCCATTTCAGCACCATGAGCCAGTGGATTGAGCAATAGGATGAATACATCGGTGATGAATAACTGTGGTTTGGTTGACACGGCATGCGATGGGGCACCTATACAGTCAACAATCGGTGGTTTTAGGGGTGGCCAATAAGAAATCCAACAGTGATGGCAAACTGCAGGAGCTGAGGAACTGAGGATCAATGTGAGCCAGCTGCCAGATTTGGGCATTTAGGCTTTGGGGTCATTACTTAGTCTAACTTAAAGGTGACAACCAGCTCCAGCTGTACTTGGGCTAAGTTTGAGGCAGTGCTGGCAACCGTATTTAGATAGATGCTGTTATGACAAGGCAACTTTGGCTGCCTGGGAGAAAATAGAAAGTTATAGGCCTACTGTGCATGATGAACAACAAGTGTTCCAGACCTCTTTCCAGCACAGATTACATCACTTTGAAATGCCATGATATGGCAAATGAGTAGCGCTGTCAGAGACAACATTAAGCAAACATACACAGTATTAGAATAATATTTCTTTTGCTATCAGTATAAATGTTACCAAAAATGAGATTTTGACTAATACAACAGTACCAAAGCCGTTACCGTGGACACATCTGAGAGATAACTACTGCGGATACATGCGAGATTCTTGGCTAAGACGAACAATTGCATTCGAATAAAGTGACTTTATGTAAGCTAGAAGTCATTAGCAATATCTGCTTAGAGACAAGCTGACACATCAATACGATCAAACGGGGAAAGCAAAACAACAACATCGATCACTCTGCAGCAGCACTGGATGGTGGAGAAAACTCACAGTGGCCATCCAGGAAATAGTATTTCAGTCTTCATTACAGTTTCTAACCAGAAAGACGCCTCATCTAAGAGCCATCAGGCTGGGGAGAAAATGGACCGAATGCAGATAAACGATGATGGAGAGGGAGGAAACCACGGGCTGAGAAATGGGGAGAAAGGGTTTAGGGAAGAAGAGAGAGTGGAGAGGAGAGGAGAGGACGGGAGATGAAATGAGAGGAAAAGATAAAAGAGAGAGGAGAAGGGGACAAAATGAGGATGGCTCTGAGGGGAGGATGTCGGGCCGAGGGGTGGAGTGAGTCCAATTACCTTACACTCTACTGAAAAAACACATGGTGGCATGACATTACAGTACATTTCAGGGGAAAGTGTGTAGCTTTTCTCGATAGCAGACACTGATGCTGCATTAGCCCAACATATGCTGAACGTATATACAAACATCATTTGACAGAGAATGAAAGAGAGAGAGGGGAGCGGTACCTGCATTTGTGCCTGTTTTCGAACAGTAAATGGTTCTGCCGAGTAGTGGGCCAGAAACACAGATAGACATGGCAGGTAATGAACAAGAGCACTGAATGCATTTTGGCATCCTATTATCTGGCCTTTCTGTCTCCTTCTGCCTCTAATGATTTTCAGATACAAGCGCCCACATGTTAGTGTGCTCCCTGGCCTCTGTTCGCCTGGCTGCATGCTCTTAATGTTTACTTTGTGTGTGTGAATGCACTTTGGGGCTCCATTGTTGTGTGTGTGTGTCACACTGTGACTAAATGTGTGACTCTGCTGGTTGACATGAAAGTGCATGCGTGTTACTGTGCGCGTGCGTGCATAGTACCGGCATGTAGCGGTGCATCTCTTTCCTTCTAATGCTAATGGCCACATTATGATGAATTGGCTTCATGATTTCAGTTAGGCTGAGTGGTGATTAAATCTTCATTACCGCTTCTGGTCAGTCCTGGTCTACATAGATTGCCAAGAAACTCAATTCCTCTTCATTCTGCAAGAAGCCCCCCTGACTGAATCAGGACATCCACGGCCACAAACAAATTACAGCTAAGAGTAGAGTGCACAGATAATGCTCTCACTTCAGCTTATGCAACACTGAAAGATCAGACAGAAGGGTTTCTCAGTAAAGGCGTCACAGTGAATTCATGTAGCTCACTCGTTCTTTTTAAAACATGTAAAATGTTTCTGCTCATCATGTGACCACAGATCAAACATGCTACAATGACCAAGCCAAGATGGTTGACGTGCTGAAATGGAAGCAGACTGAACTGGCTAATTCATGGACTCCAGTAGAGGGCACCCTTATCCCTGACACCTCAATGTCAAATGTTAAGCCCCATGACCGTGGTTACAGTACAACATGATTTTCAATCCTACTACTGTGGTAAGTTAACTGCATTCACTTGACATAAAGAAAGAAAGAAAAAGAAAAAGTAGGGCTTTGGATCCTGAGGATTAAGATTGAAAACCAGCTGTCTGTGTAAAAGTAACATGCAAAGAATAATAGACATTTGGAAGTCTTTCTATCTTTCAGTATTTGACAGATATCATGCAGGTCTACCTTTCTGGCAGTATCAGCAAAAGTGTGCTGAAAATTAACAATTAGAACGAAACTAAAAACCTACAGGACACCGGTTCGTAAGGACTAAAATCGAATGCTTAGACTTAAGAGGTTACGGGAGAGGGGGTTTGAGAAAATAATAAATAGTTTCATTTTACTTTTATAGTCTCTCCTTACACAGTGAGTGGGCACAATAAGACAATGTCTAAGAAAAGCTATTTCCATCAGTGGTTTCACAGTACCTGCTGTTTCCTCAACACCTACAGAATGGACAGTGATGTAAGTCCATGCAAAATCATATCTACCGACATAAAATGGAGTAAAAAGAAGAAATGTAATCGATTGGTCTGTGGTCTAAGGCATATAGTATATAATGTGGCAAGGTTGCTCAGATTTGTGAAGGGTAGGACACCCTGCTGAGGCATACATTAACAAATGACACAGCTACATGGTTATTTCTGATATACTGGAAAGCAGACCATTAGTACTGAGTGTCTGAGCTCCTGTAGAGACTTGTGTCCCAAGCATTACCGAAGCTCAAGTGCTTCCCGAAGTAAGACCACTACAGTAAGGATAAGTGATGCCACACCACCACCATACACAAACATGTAGCCAACGGAAAGCACTTCTGTGTGACTGACTTCAGGTACAAATCCTTGGCCTGATGCCTACAGTGTCTTTGCCGCAGGGGAAGACAGACACGCAAGCTTGAGTTTACTTGATGAAAAAGATGGCAGAGGGTGAGGATGGAGAGGAATCGATCCCGAGGGAGTCGCTGTGGCTGTGGACTTATTGAGTTTCGAGTTAACTTACAGTTTGTCCTAAATTGACCATGCTCATGGAAACACAGGCACAGGCGTAGATGAACATACATACGTACTCTTGACACATGCTTCTTGTTATCATGCGGAGCACAGGTTATTGTGATTGTTTTCTTGCTGAATTATTGTTTAGTAAACAATTAAACTTCAAATTCTGTTTAACTGACAAACTTTTTTGGCCATGTTTCTGTAGCTTCATTTCTCTGGGGTGTAGCTTTAGAGTGTAGTGAAGTTTAATGTAATGTAGAGTAAATGGGAGCGTAGCTCATTACTTTTCGAGTAGCTTGTCCAACACTGTATCAAATATTCTGAACTGACCCGTTTCACATCTTTTCCAAACGTCTCACTGTAGCTGGTTCCAAGAATCTCAAATTGCACGTGGGAATTAGAGCCTTCAGCGCGAAAGTCCATCAGTCCTGTCAGGCCGCTGATCCGTCCCTGGAGCAAGAACGGGCAAAAAAATAGTTACTGTGTGAGATGTCACAACACAGGAGAGGCGGTATTGATGGTGGTGTTTTATTTCTATTTCTGTTCAGTCTTCAAAGGAACATAGCCTGCAAGCATTAGTACATACAACTCTTTTTTCCGTAATATTTTTCAATACAATGTTTGCATTTAATTAACTTTCCTGTAATGAGTATGTGTTAAACATAGCCCATTGTAGGCATCAGTGGCAATTTACAGAACGGTGACACAGTCAACAGTATGTTTCTGCTGTTGGTAAATATTAATCACACCATATTTTATTCAAAGTATCTCGTTAATCATGCATTCAAACTGTTTGTCACTAAACAAGGCTTATAGGTACGAGTATGAAGTTATCAAAGAGAATTTTGATGTTTCAAGCGTTTCGTTTCGTGACATATTCAAACTGTAGCTGGAATCATTGTTAGTTTACAGTTTGAATGACACCAGCACAACAATATGATAAGAACACGCCTTCTATTGTTCTCCATGCCCTGCTTGGTCATTTAATGTCACAGTTGAGATTGAACCAGTGAATCTGCAACAATAAAAACATTCTATTATCAGGCTGTAATGGTTAAATCCAAGCCCCTTTCTAGGATATGACACATTTTTTTCAATGAGAGGGTTACAGAAGAATAAAGAGATTAAAGTCTCTGCCATAGATCCATCTTGAACCAGACCTGGAGATCACATTTCATCATTTATGGGCATTTCAGAAATGATGTGAATTCGAAAATGATGGAGGTTTCCATCTTGCATTGTATTAATCATTTCTTTTTAAAGATTATTTTTTATGCCTTTTATGATAGGACAGCTGTAGATAGACAGGAAGCAGAGAGGTAAAGGGCCGATGCGGGATTCGAACCGGGGCCAGCTGCAGCGAGGACTGTATCCTCTACACACAGGGCGGCCGCACAACCCACTACGCTACCGACCGGCCCATCTAATGGTTATTTCTAAAGAGCTTTGACTGTATATCCCACTTTTATACTGGCTAATGCATCTCATAAATTAATTTGGATGTGCATTGATTGTAGATAACTATTCGTATAATTATCCTCAAATACCTTTTGGATGGTATCCAGCATAGACCATCCTCCATTCCATGGTTTGGTGGACTTCCTCATGCAGTTAAGACTGGCCATACTGTGCCACTTCCTGTCCTCCAGTTTCCGATAGAAGGCGTTGGCCAGCATCAAAACACTGTCATACAGGTAGAGGTTGGACACCTGTTAGAGGGGGGAAAGAAAACGAGAAATGTTATAATTAAAGCATTTGTTTGATTCAGAACAGGATCCAACATAAAATCTGAGCACAACAAAGATTTTAGGTACATAAACTCGTTTTGAACTCTTGTGAATGACGCAGTGACACAGTACGACTTGTCTTTGCAGTCTGGTGAAAAAAACATTCTCAGCAGGGCATAAAGGCTTGTCTCCTCACTTAGAGAGAGAATGGAAAGCACAGGGACAACTACTGAGCAGTTTTTGCTTTTGTCTGACAATGTTTTGCCTTCTGTTTGGTATGGTGACCCAGCACCAACCTCGCTCTGGACTTTGACACGTTGAAAGAAACTTTCTGGTGAAGCGCTGAGGTTGATTTGTTGAACAATCATGGCGTTACACTAACTGCAGCAGGTGAATGATATGCATCTGACAAAAAGGCAAAAGTACAGTGGTGTGGTTTGGAATCAAGAGAACGGCAAAACAAAATCTATTTCTGGTTCAATCATTTCAGAGCAGAGCTGCCATCAGTCCGGTTGTCTCTCCTCAAACTGCAGTGCACTCTGTCAGGAGTCATGTCGAGTGCCTCTTGTCTTGGTGTGACAGTGGATTTGATAGGTCCCTCTGGGTCGAGTCAAGTCAAATTCTCCCAGAGCAGAAGATCCATGGAAGCAATACTAGCTGCCAGTCCAGGCATTCAGCTCATGACACCTTCAGTCTAAGCCCCTCCATAGTAAGACAGTCGTATAGGTTAAGATCACTTGCCTCAAGGTCACTCAGAAGCTCAGTCGCCCTGGATATTTGAGATTACACCACAGCTGATGGGTTATGAAAGGGATTAGTACAGGGGAGCACTGTGATCTCTCTCAGTGTTTAACAATTCTGATGAATACTTAAACTGCCATTACCCGATATTTAACCCTCTTTCATGTGAATTATTGAGAACTGTGGGTGCACCACGCCACATGGTTTTGCCATCTGTCCGGAGTATGGATGAAAAGGAAAATGAACATTTCAATAGAGCTACAGGGAACACAGCCATTGCACTCCAGATGGATTAAGCAAAAGAAAGTTTAAGAGGTGTAAGGGGGCTCTCATAATGCACCATAGAAAATGATGAAGTACCAGGGTATACAAGGTTACTTGCAAGACTCAAAGAAGAAGACATTGAGTTAGACAGATGACATAACTGTTGAGGGCATATCTTCCTTTATTGGCCTTCATTGTCAAACTGAGCTTACCATAGGGTGAGATACTGGTTGACAATCCTACAAATCATAGATAGTATAATCTGTTCTACAACCTTCCAATGGATGCCATTCTTAAGATTGTAATATTTTGTTTAGACGTTCTACTGAGCGAGGGTATATTCACAGTTTTCAATACATTTGCACATTAATGAAGAAAAAAGCTTTTATTAACTTCAAAACAATATTTTACTCTGTTTTGCCAGTTATACCCCAGTCATGTTGAGCTCGAGTCATTTAAATTCATGGTCATTCATGTCCCTCATAATTACTTATCTAGGGAGCTTAATCTATATTCAGTTGCATACATAATCAGTTAATATTCGTCTTCATGTCGCACTCGGCAGATGCTTATCTATACTGTCCGACACAATGGCTGCATGCATAAAGTCTACAATCTCTAATAAAACTGTGAAAGACACGATCAAGCAGGAATCACCTTAGAACACAGTCACAGCGTGCTGTACCCAGAACCAAAGAGACCATGTTTTAAGATTCTGTTGGGCGCTGGATGAAACATGCTGCTTTGTTTCCTAAAGCACAAAGCGGCTCTCCTATAAATACTCTCAGCAAATGGGATAAAAAGAAGAAACAACACAACCTTGCCACTAGTCAAATACTCAGTATAGCCTCATACATTATACGGTTTCCATGCATTTACCGTCCTCAAAGCTCACGTTCTCCGCTGTTACTGAGCATCTGCATGAACAGCGAGAGAGTTGGAGTTCCTAAAGATTTTTCTTTGTTTTCTTTTCTTTTAAAATTTAAAGTGACCACAGTCACTGTGTTCTGTGCTACCGACCTTAACAGTCACTTTTCAAGTCTACAGAGGGTGACCATTTGAATTTCAAATTTCTTGTCTTTACTTTTTACTTTACTCAGTCAGAGTATGTTGGATTTTTCTTGATATAAACAGTATAAACTAAGAATTATTAGATCTTTTACATTGTATTGCTCAGTACATGATTTGAGAGCCACATTGTTTTAGTGAAATATTTTGCATTTCATTTCTGTTGAATTCACCTGGTTGGATGATTTTAAAAAACAATTTGTGGCAGATTTTTTTTGCCATGCTGATTGTGTACAGCGTGGCATGAAAGACAAAGATCTTGAATTAAAACTTTAATATAAAACATGTAAGACATTATGTTTGTATCTGACTAATATTTTTCATGTCAAATGATTGTGAGAGGCATTTCTTTGACATTTTAAACAGTTAAAAAATAGTGTAGTCACTTGAATGAAAATGATCTGGCTTGTGTATCATCAAAAATATTTCAATTTATATACAGTACATCCAATCCATTGCAGAACTGACAGGAAAGTGGGTTTTACCTCCAGGGACTGCAGATAGCCTTCCTGCGGATCACAGAGCAGGGACGAGATCCGATGATTGTTCCTCATACAGCGGACGTTGGTGTCTCGCCACAATGGGAAGATCTGACGAATTATGGTCATCCGCCCCAAAGAGCTGTGGACCAACTCCATGATGTCTGCATCACTCACCTCCTGCAGATGAAAACAGGAGGAGTTTCATTCATCAAGTGTAAAGAGAATAACTTTTTTAAAGCTGAAACTCTATTGAAGTGGAAATATGGACAAGAAGCAAAATCTCAGAGGTGTCTGCAGTCTGCTGTGCCTGCTTCTTGAGCAATTAAAACATCCACAATATCGATAGAATTTTAAATATTTTCGGTTGCTCTCTTTGTAATTTATACAAAACAGTCTACATTAACAGTGGTCAACCAATTTTCACAGATCATTTCCAAGTCCACGGTTTAAACAAAAGACAGAAAGATTAGCTAGCTGTTATTTTAAGATGGGATCAATCTCCTACGATCACATTTATTTTGTTATTCACAATAGACTGAGGAAATCAATGGACGTCTCAAGTATATCCTTCACAATAATAGTAGTACAGGTGACCCTTGGCCCTTGTCTGTGGGGAGATGCATGTGTGGAGGGTCAGATCAATATTCATGAGACGAGCTGCCTGCCGGTCTCCTGAGTCGGGACAGTGGTCAATGCTGAGGCAGACAGTGGGTCTCTCGGGAAACGTCGGGTTCATATACTACCTGACAATAAAGCTGTGAGGTTACCGTCGGGGTCGAGACTTAAGCATCTCTGGGTTGATATAATCCTTGAGCACACATGCCTGAATCAGTGCTCTCTATCTGTTGCCATAATCAGACATTTTGATCTCTCCCTTTTGCATCGACCTCCCTGCTGGTTACCGCTACTCTCTATGCTGCCGGCTTCTAGCGATTTTCTCAGGTTATCAATCTCTTTTTTTATCTTGCCATCATTCTTACTTTGTCTCTTTTTTTAGGTGTACTTTATTTCAGTTGACAGTCAATCTTGCTTTTGTCCTTTTAAATTACCTTTTCTTTTTCTGCCTTCTCATATCAAACATACACATCTTTTTCATGTTCAATGCAAACCACTTTATGATAAGCAAACTGAATTTATAATATGGATTCTGTCTTCCAGAGCTAGTATTCCTAGATCTTTTATACTTGTACTTCTGATTATTCTCCCTCAACTAGTTTTATCCTAAGACTCGTTTTTTTATAGTCAGTCATTCAGGTGAAAAGTATGAATATTTATGAGTTGCCGTGACACATTAATCAGATGAATTATGCTGTGTGGTTCACAGAGTTGAACCCACACGTCCAAGCTAATAACTTCCAGTGCCACCCGGTCCAAGTGTTCTGTCACCATCACGGTTGACATTTGTGTCATAACCTGACCTGGAGATGGCACTGACCAATGGACATGGCTGACAAAACGCCAGCATGCCTTTTAACCTCTGTTTGAGGAGAAGATACAGACCGTTAAGTCACAATGTTATATTTCATCTTGTGCACACAAAAATGTGTCGTAACCCACTAAAGAATAAAAAGACATCTAAGCCCTTGAATACAATAGCCATCCAATGGATTATAAAATATGTCTGCTTGACTGGACACAAGCATGTAATCATAAATTTTTAAAGTCTGCAATTATCGCACAATCAGTTCAGGTGTTAAGCTTCTTGGAGGGAACCCACTCAAATTTCTGAAAAGTGAATACGGCACGGCCATGTTTCAATGACAGCCAACGACCAAAATACATTAATCAAATCAAGTTCAGACAGATAGGCTAAATTATCCTCTTTGTGCCGCTCAGTCAATGTTATTAATCTTTCACTAGAAATAAATAAAGAATTTACCAGTAATCATGACAGCGATTTAATTAGAAGTTAAGGTGCTCTTTGGAGCCGCAGGCAACTAAATTGAGAAGTACTCTAATGGGAGTAAGAGAGGGTGAACAAAGCACAGTCTAATTTGAGTTGTTGCTGCCTATAAAACCACATACATGTCTGCTTTCAGCTGGGGAAATGGCAATTAGTTTAGAAATTAATATTAAGATTTTTAATATTCAGGTTATTTGATAGTAGCAAACAATAATTGGTGTCATCCTGTCCTTTTTGCAATGGATGAAACTAACTGAAACACCAAATAACACAAGCTTTTGTGAGACCCTTTTTGAGTTGCAATTTTCAATATAAACAACACTTAAATTTGAGTTTTCCTCTCATGTCAAACAATAGAAAGGATAACTCTTTGGTAATTATGCAAAATTGAAGAGTTTCACTATTAAAACCAGCGTCAGTGCTGTTGAAAATTGTTCAATAAGTAGTGCTGGGCAGAATCAAATGGATGGTTGTTTAGTGTGGAGTGAAGACAAATACAACACGTCATTATTTGATACTGCTGTTATATTGTGCATTATACAATATAACAGTATATATTTGAATTGTTCTTAACATCCAGCCAGAATCAACCAGATCTTAAATAGGTGTCTACAAAAACACTGTCCTAGAGACCAAACTAAACTGAACTCATTACAGCATGGCTAAAGACTTTTATGAAATTGCATTTTTTTTCTCGTTCTAGTGTCTTCTAGTACTTCACAGCAGTAAAACAACAACACAAGAGTTAAATCAAACTAACAATAAATAAGGGAGGTAACAGGTCACACAGTTCCTTGTGCTTCAGGTTACCAGGCAATTACACTGTCCTGCAACACTTCACGTCAATTTTCCGATGATTGTTTTATCTTCAGTTTGGCATGTTATGTCGATAATGAATAAGACCTGGTTTTATTAGGATTTCCTAATGATACTCTCGAGCACAAGCCAGTAAGAACTGATCTGTGACGAAAACTCAAGACAGCTGGTTTTGTGGCACCGTGTCACCCTAGGTGATCAAAGTGATTATTACTTATTGTTATAATATCCGAATGGTGAGTTCATCACCATAGCACACAGGGTCTACAGCGTATGAATTTCTTAAAATTGTCTCAAAATGCAGTCACAAGTGCAACCTGCATATGCCTGTAGCCGTGTGACTTTTGCAGTCTTGTAGAGCACGTTCAGATGTAAAGGTGCTCAAGAGATTAACACATTTGAATTAGAAGTGGGCTGCAGTATCAAGTAGGATGGAGTTCCTTTCGGTTTGCAGTGACGTGGCAACAACTACAGTAGAATGTAATATGATGAAATGTGTTTCGATCATTACTGCCTGTTTCCTATAATTTAACAAGTAACTAAAACAGTTGCATTGAACTCATAATGGCCCTAACATTTAAAATACTGTAAAATGCAATAGTCTGGCCACTCACCGTTTATGATCGCCTGAAAGAAAAGAGCTTTAAAATGAAAGTGGAACAAAGGAAGGGCCATTTGCAATAACACTGTGGTCCGAGTCGGCACAAATGCAATGTAATTTCATGCCAAATTGCGCTGCGCAGTCTGATCTGCATTAACGCAACCCTTCGTCAGATTCACTACCTCTCTGTTTCTTCTGAGGCAGCAGTTCACCAGTCAAGCCAAGGGCAAACACATGAATGAAAGAGGACAGCATTGGGGCTGTGTTAGTGCTTAAGATCACACAGGCTGAGAGACAGCTTAATTGGATATCTCCTATAGCGACATAAGGCGGGATGACATGTAAATAATAACATTAATACAGTGCAGCGGTGTAACGTATCCCATTACACAGCTCATTGTTCACAAGCACAGTGCGGAGAGTAGTACCTACATGCCAGTTGGTGCTGATGTTATTGCTATAATGCAACTTACATTTCAGCCAGGAGGTCCAGTGAGTCTTATTTAATGTAACATGCTGTGTTTAATTTGAACTGTCCGCTTAATAACCCAAATGATATCAAATGACTGTAACATTTAGATAAGGTGGTTAGTGAAGTGAGTCATCCGTCTGTGGTCCTTTAGATTTATGGCAGGAGATCTCCTGTGGTCACTATTTTAAAGTTAGTACGGGATTTTTTTAAATATGATTTGGATTTCTGCATGGATGCTCATTACAGCAAACACAGTGTTTGATAAATTAAGTGTTATGTAGTACTTTGAATAGGACATGGGCTAATTGAAAAATGTGATATTTCTTTATCTTGTAAGTGGCCTCCTCTGTAATCCACCTTCCTGTCTGCGGGGTTTCATCTCAGTTACTTGATGGGCAGTTACCCAAGACATCAGTCATATCATGACTGTCCTCTTCGACACTGTCTGTCACAGCAGGCCCAGCCACCTAATCCATCAAACATTCAGAGGTGTCACCGTCCTGCTTTTTCAGGGGTGGGGTGGGAAAAAAAAACAACCCAGAATGTGTGATTCATTTGAGTCCACTAGACAATGTCAGATGCAGACAACCTTCTGTGCCAGCAGCTGCAGCACCCTGGTTTAGTGGGTGGTTTTAGGGAGACGCAAGCCTGCCTGTCATCCCTGTTTCCCACTGCTCACATCAAGACCCGCTGCACTTCCTACAGTCCAATTTCAAAGTTTTTCTCTTCTTCCTAAAGATTATTTTGGTCATCTATGTGCAGAATAAGTTTCATATCCTGAGGCCTCGTGAACTGTGTGCCACTCAAACCCACTCCTTTGGTTTTAAAATGCATCCATCTCAAACTAATATTTGCAACTAAAGCAAAGTTTGTTGAGAGTAAAGTTCATTACTTTACATTCAAACATTTATTTTTCCGGCGAACTTTACCGAACATTAGAGTTTTATAATGTCTTCTGTGGCTCTGGGAGGAATGTTGTCAATCCAGGGAATTAAACATTTTATTGGTCGCTTTATGGGGAAAAGTTAGTGGTTTTGGAGTCTCTTGCTAATCCCCAAACATTATATACCCTAACTCCCCAAACTTTATATATACCCAAGTTTGAGATGACAGGAAGTTAGACACAGAAACAGCATTCAGAATCTGGTCGATTTTCAAAATAAAACACCTAGTGAATGTGTAATCAGCAGCCTTTAACTCTGGTGTTGCATCAGTCTCAGTATTAATGAATGCACACACATTTTAGAATTTACAAACTGCTTGATATTTGTAAACTCTGACTGCATTGGTTTGTGGATTCCTTTGCTGTGGGTTTTTCACCAGGAAATGATCCGTAGCCATTCAGGTTCCTGGCTCCTTTCGGCTTCGGTCAATCACAAAAAGCAGAGGTTCATGGGTGTGTGATGTGATCGCATGGGATTGCAGCTGTGCAGTCTAAAATTATGAATTAGAGCACGAGTAGAGAACGAACGTCAAACAGCTGCCTGTTGTCAGGTAGCTGCTCTACACAGGTAAGTGATGACTCTCCCGTCATGCATGATGAAATATGTTTGAATTATGAATGCATTAGCTAGCTGGCTAATGACCCAAGCTTGTCTATCAGCAGTATATAACTAACTTGTTAGCTACCTGTAGTGTTAAGTGACACAGCACTAACTTTGCAAGCACTTCAAAACTCAAAACACGCTTAATCATGCACGACAATGGATTTACTTTTAAAGTTACCGTATGTAATATTGCCACTTTATACTGTAATGCAAGTGTAATGGTTGTTCTTTCATCCCTGAATGAAAAGACTGACTTATGCCAGCATATCATCTATTTTCTTCTTTTTTGTTTGTCTGCACGTCTGTTCCACCTCATTGTTTCTCAACTTGTGATCATGCTCACTCATCATCATCATTTTCCATCTCCATCCATCTCACTCTGTTCTCTTATCACATTTCGGGCCTGACAGCTACATTCATCGTGCCACATGTTGCCACCGGAGGCAGATTAGCATAACCGCTTGTGAGGGCTTGAATGAAACGTGAGACCTCTCTCTGCCTGTGTGGGGTGTAAAGGCTTGCAGGAGGCTTGCTGGATCACCTGGCTGAAATGAATGTCACATCTCAGTCATGACCAGGCGGCTGAACACGAGCTACCGTCCGCAGGGACTGTGGGTTTATGCAGGGGCAAGAGCAGGTAACACAGAAAGCTGTTATTTCCCTGCAGGATTTTTGAGATGCAGCCGGACTCCATCTGGTCAGACTAACAGGATTTCTATGAGTGTAGGAAACGGTGTTTAGTATATATAGCTGTGTAGAAAAGCATGAGTACAGAATTCACTAGCAGCTGTTGTAAAAGGTGAATGATTCAAAGCTGTCACAGTTGGACAAATAACTCATAAAGGATAGTAAATACAGACATACGAGAGAATCTTACTCTGATAATTACCACGACTGTATGTCCTCTCACATTACAATCAATTAAAAAAAAAATCCTTGTAACTTAGAAATTAAAGCACATGCTAATGGAAAAAGAAAACAACATCCTTTAAACCTCCTGCCCTCTCAATAAGCAAGAATTGTGGATAAATAATTTACAGTTAGATAAATGCATGTATTCAATTTACATGGTGACTGCTGTTAACCTACTTCTTTATGAATTAAAAAGGCTCTATGACAGCAATACATTTACAGGAAGTGAACTGGTGGACCTGGCGCTCAGAGATTTCACGTTTTTATTGTTTCTTTTTTCTCTACATGAGAGGATCTCTGAAGGCCAAGAGCGGTAATTCATTTTTTTCTTGCTAGCCTTTTCAACATGTCTGTGTTATTCTCATTTCAAGGTGATTATCAGTTTCATGGCCATTTTATCCTTAGTGATGAAATGGAAGGTAGGCAAAGAGAGAGAAGAAGATAAAAAAGAAAAACAACTTTAGAAATTGTGAAAATTACAAACAGAGGTAAAAAGAAAAGACAATGGGAATATATTTTATAGGTCACATATAATACTAGACACATTTTTCTGTTTTAAAATTCATACCAGGGAGAGATAACTCTACAGTGAGCCACATCACATCGACCATTAAAGGGGTGCCATAGAAATTAATATGCCATTAGTTCATACTTTCCCAGAGTCTGATGCAATTAAAGCTAATGTCCTGGTGGGGGTCTGTAGTAATTGACTGAGAGGCACTGCATGAGTTTGTGTGTGAAGACTGCTTCGAATTAAGAATTAAAGTCCCGATCTTATCATCTTATCTGAGACTCTGAAAAGCATTTTGGAGGCACATAAAATAATCTGAAGAGAGTTTCAAAGAACTCAGTTATGTATCCACTGACATATGCAGTGAAAATTATTTAAAACATTGAAGGTAGTTGTTTTTATAAAAGCTCATTGTAGTCTAAAATATGGTGATTAGGCTCCTAGATAGCAGATGGGTGTTAGAAGACGTTGAGCTTCATTAACTTTTGTAAATCAATATTCAAGACTCTGAAAATTGCACTATGAATTTATAACTAAAGCATTATCTTATATTCGAGTGTGTACTGTATGCAAATATGTGTTTTCAACTTCTGTATCTTCTGAGAGCGTATTTGCACATTCTAATGTTCCAGGTACATAACCTGGAAGCAACCTTTTATCTAATGCCTTTCATCCACTGCTTTTAGTATCAGGCCGATCCTACGACTCCTCCCTTATCTCCAAATCACTTTGAATCAATGGAAATGCAGCCCTGTGGCACTAAACCTAAAGCCAGGGTCCACTGTTTAGTATTCACAGAGTGCACCTGAATTTTTGTGCTGTTACAGCCACTTTAGGAGACCATTTAGGTCAATGTCAGACACACACACACACGCTGGAACAAGGGAAAAAGACGCACTAACATCAACAGTTAAAGGGAGGGCAATTATACAATATCAAATAAAGGTTCAGTCCCTCAGGCAGCCAAGATTAAATAAAAACAAATGATGTGCTGCTAATCTAAGTGAATGTGAACTAGCACGGGGTGACAGGGTATAGGTTTTCATGTCTTTGTGTGTGCCTTGGCAAGCAAATGAGACTCTGTGTTGACAGAGGCGAACTGACACTAAGGTCTAAATTCACTCGGGTGCATATAAGTGTGTTTGTGTTTGGCCTCACCTCATTGGCATAGACCCAGTGACTGTCCTTGGATGCCAAGTTGGTTTCCACAGCCTGCAGTGATGAATAAGAAGAAAAAAAAAGAGGAAACAGAGAAAGAGAGAAGGACATTTAGGAACCTCATATGCAATTCACTGACATCTCACAATAGTCCAAGTCTGTTAGTCCTTAGTTATCTCTGGAGCTTAATTTGTAAATCAAGACATCCTGGTCCATTGTTTCCTGGGGAGGAACAAACATCATGGGATGCATCAAAATCATGCAGCCTGAAGCGTACTGGATGAAACAGCTATTCTAAATTATGCAACGAGCAGACCCGGAATACAAGCTGAATATTTTTTACACTGGATGCAAGGATGAAGCTTGGTGTACAGCTGCACATATTCTCCTGTGATACTTACAACAGCTATACACATTTTACATTACACATATAACACATTTTGCACACAGAAATAGATGCCAGTGTTGAATATTAATCTGGCACTAAACAGATCAGATATGAAGAAAAATAAATTACTAATGGGTTGACCAAATACTGACAAATGAGGTGTGTAATGAGACTCAGACACACAGACCTATATATACAACTAACCTCTGCTATCAAAGCGATCAAAATTTCTTACCATATCCAAATAAAACGGGTGAGTGCACAGTTTCTCCTGACAGTGTGACTGCTTGAATTTAAAGAGGTCAAAACTCCGGCAGCACTTGCAGTTCAGTGAACAAAAAACGTTTCTGCTCGTGGCCTTGATGATGAAACATGTTGGTCTGACAATAAAATTGCTCTTTATACTACTAGTGTTGCAGGAGTGTTGACCTTTACCATCTTTACTCTGCTCCAACTTTTTTTTTTTCAAATTTCAAATATTTAGACATACATCAGGTACTTTTTGGGGTGTTTTTGTTTTTGAATGCAATTATGTGACTGCAAGAGTCCCTCTTCTGTACTATTCTTGCCTTTCATGCCTGCCACTTTAATGTCACAGTGATACGTCCTAAAATCTTTGTCATGATCTGGCTCTGAGAGTCATGGCAAAAAGGGAGGTCACACTATGTACGTTTGTTTAAACAATACTTTATTAAATCAAATTAAACAATCATAAAGGATTTAAAGTTATGGAGTGTGTAGAAGCAGTGGTATCAGTGGTGTAAGGTGTGCATGATTGACAATTGCGAGTGTGCATGTGTTGGTAGCGTGAAACAAAAGCAAAGGATGACCAAAAATCACAAACTGAACTAAACCAACCCAAACCAAACCAAACCTGACTAGGGACAGAAGAGCCCAGAACAGGGCCCAGCCAGAGAGAGATCAGAGAAGAGAATGAGTACCAGCCTGCAGTGGTATAAATACCCAAAGTAATTAATGGAAAACACCTGCAAACAGAAACCACACCCAGAGAAGAGGAGGAGAAAGAAATAGACCACACCCAGGAAAGGAGGAGGAAGGTACACACTCAGAATGCCACATAGGGCATCACAGAGGTAAACAATCTGGCAAATAATCTGCTTTTTCCATGAGAAAATCATGTTTCTTCACCCCAATAACAGGGTTTCTCATATGCATCTAAATGCAATGCACCACCTAAACCTTTAAGCACATGTGAAAATAACCCCCGATGAAATTACCGTAAACTGTCCATCTCATTATGGAGTTCCTCCACCTGTCATGAAGACTGCACACATTTGACATCTGTCACGCTTAATGTCTCAATGCATGCGCTCTCCTGCAAATTGCTATCATTAGTGGCTAAATGGATCCGTTTCACGCAAGGCAATGAAGACGGATGTTTTAACATAAAAACGGACGGAACCCTGCTGCATTTTTACCCAACAACACCATGCTCATCAATAATAACAACCGGTGCAGAGCACAGCACCAAAAAAAAGCTGTCGATCGATCTTCTAACCTTGGAAGAGTCATGATTTGATTTTAATGCTCCTCTCATTTCGGACTGAGCTCATCAAACTGCAAGACAACCATACCCAGTGCAAGAGCAATATTTACCTCCACGGTTGAAATGTCACGTCTCGTACTTTAAATTAAAGAGTGGGGCCATATGCCTTCAAAAATTGCCCTGGAATTCAAATGGATAGAAACCATCATCATTGATGGTGTAAAACACTATACAGATGCTGGACTTTATAGTAAAAGAGCAGGAACATGAGTCACCAAGGAAGGCTGATTAGTGCTTCTAGGTGTGGTTTGATGTTTCATAACAAGGTTTCTGAGCAAACATTCATTGTTGCACACATGAAATGGTTAATTTCATGGACATGTTGGTCACTGGTGAAACAATTTAGCTGAAGTAAGTCAAATTCAGATCAAGAGTTTCCAGATCAGTGTACAAATGAGGGACAGTAAATCTGTAGTACATAGAAAGTGCCACATTTCAAAGTGTTCAGAGAGATTACTGATGTCACTGATGTACATTTCCATTTTTCCATTTCTCTATGTGCTCATGTAACTAAAATAAAATAAAAAACATTGAACTTGCTGCTGATCAAGGACTGGCCCATTATTCATATGCATTCACAATGTTGGTACTGTAGTTTATGTTGCATTTTTATATGCAATAAAAGTAAAGAAGATAGGAAATATATCACCATTGTGTCACAGAACCTTCAGGCACAACATCACAATGGAGGACCTGTTCATGGAAAATGAAGGCTACAGTGCTCGAGGTAGATCACTGAGTTTGTTTGAGTAGAGGAAATCTAACATAACAGTGTTATTTTAGCACAATTTCTTCTATGTATTAGTGTTACTATAGTTCTACGTCTATAGTCTAAACATAGCATATAGAAATATCATTCTGTTACAGATGGTGCAAGGCAGATTTTCCACATAATTTATATCCCTAAGTTAGACAATAAGACATTTTGCTTTGACAAGAACTTGACACATCCTTTTATCTGTCAAACAAAGCTCGTGAGGCAATGAACCGGCAAGACAGTTCACTGTAAACCTTTACGTTTAAGGAAAAGATCACTGGGGTGGGGGTTCCAGGATGATTGGAAAATATCAGCTAAATCCCATTTCATGTGTGAATAATCCATTCATTCATGTTATGATAATGTCTGTCCAGTCCTAAATAAAATCCGACAATGAAAACTATTGTCTGCCTTGAAGAATAACCTTGACATTCAAAAGAGACGACAGCTCCTTGAGCCGTATTCATTGTTCCAGACGAAATCTGTCAGTTGCCATGATGGCGAAAACAAAGTCAAGTACTGTAATGTGTGTTAGCTAATGTGTACCAGCTGGGACGTAATGTTTTGTTGAAGCCCTGAGCACTTGAGAGAACTTCAGACGCACACACACAAAAAAAGCCTTATTAAGTGAAATGATGTTTGTGAGCTGCTGCTTAAAGTCCCAGCTGAATGGACGTGACAAACACAGTGTTTAAATGTTTGAATGAGGCTGTAATTAGTTGTGCCAAATTTAGAGGTGATCATTGTAAGGTCATCCACTCTTAGGCATTGTTGTCATCTTCATTCAAAGACTGTTTACTAAATTAACTTTCATAGCTTGTTTTGTTTGACCACCGACTATTTCTTCATTTAAAATATGAAATAAGATTTTAATTGAAAAGAGCCAGGATGCTGAGATCTCAGACATATCACAAAACATACTGTGTTGATATAGTTGCTCATTCAGATTCAAATCTTCATGCCCTGTTTTGCCTAATAATCCCTTCTCTAATTGCAATTTTCAGTCCTCTAAGCAGGGGTTTTCCCCTTTGCTTAGAATTTATCACACCAAAGCCTACAAATCCATCTGAGACCTTAAATGTTTTTCGACATTCAGGAAGAGTCGTGCTGGCATTGTGTCTTTTCTTTTTTTTCATTCACTTCAGGAGTTGACGCAACAGTGAAACTCCGGAGAGCAACGAGGTTTCGGGAGAAGGGGGCATAGACAAGAACCTGGATTGACATCTGAGGGGTATTCTATATGGTTGATACAGCCAAAGCCTGGCAACGGCAAGATCTCCAATCAGAGAGGCAAAGTACCTCAGGCATGTTCTTATACAGTAGCAATGCCACAAAGGCAGCCAGAGAATGCCAACTCCAATTTAAAACCGTGACAGCTGAAAAGGGATTGAGAGGAACTGCAGTTAGAAGGATATGAAAATAGGTGTGGAGAGACTAAGGCAGGCCTCAGATGACTGAGGATCAACAAGAAAAGACAAGTGTAAACTCGCTCAATACAATTATTTGTTGCAGTTTAAAATTGTTTTATTAAATATCTAAAAGCAAAACCAAATACGTTCAGTTGCCAGTTTAAGATTAATGCCACAGTCCTGCAATTATGAATTCATGAAGATTAGGAAGCCATTGTGAAAGAGCTTGATTGTTAAATGAGTGACTAAAACTGCAGTGAGACTACTAGTTAAGCCAGACTGTACTTGAACTGCTAATTAAAATTATCGTCTGTGATAATTACATTACCTGCCTCCTTCTAAAATGAGCTGTCACAAAAACTACTTTTATTCACCCGAGCTGACCTGCAACTTGAAAATTCGCGGCGCCTTTCTTGCACGCACACACAGCCATATAGGCATGCGAATGTCTGTTTGTGAAATCGTCACAATTTTCTCATTTGCTCACATTACAGTGTACAGATCGCAAGTGAAGCAAATCCCCACCCTGCAGCTTACAGTTTAGATAATGATCTAAATTCAATGCGTCTTCAAAACAAATGTCTACGGAATCACGGTCTGGAAAGAATAAACATATTTCCCCCCAGCTGGAAACAATAAACATGTTTATTTGTTCACTCAGTGAATTTGATGTTTGCTGAATTATACTTACAACTCATTTGCTTGTAAAAATGAATGGCAAGTTCTGATTACCCTAAAATGTGAAAGATTTACAATTATTACTCAATGTATCTGTCTGAACCCAGCCTGCCTATCTACACATTGATCTATCTGAATCTACATCTACCCATCTACAATATCTGAACCTGAATCTACAAGAGTAGAGAGATTAATCTCCATTAATGTGCCGGCTTCAGTACAGTTTTAGAAGAACAGAACAGTTTTACTGAAAAACAGAGTTCAGGATGATGACACTGACCCAGGATCTGAGGTAAACAACACTCAGTCGACAGGATTTGAGAGCTGAAATTGAACTGGCTACATCTTTACAAATTCATGAGAGATTCCTCCCTATCTGAATATCTGAAGAAATGCACCGTTGTTTTTAGGTTCATAGCAACCAAGGACTGTTGATTAGAACCTGGTGCTGTTTCACAGAGTTTTAGTATTTGGCCATAATTTGTAGAGGGTGAACAATGAGAATGTTTTGGTAGCTGTCACACCTTCCGTCTTCTTTCAGTGTGAGGATCTCACAAAGAAGCCAGAAAGGAGTAATGAGGTTATGTCATAAAAGATTCACGATAGTCCCTCTGAACCCAGCCTAGCCACCGTTGCTGTGGAAACACACCTTCAGATCGCTTAATCGGCTCCATCAACACAGAATTGAACACAAAGGTGCCAACCCCTTAATACCTCCTTAGACTGGTGCAGACGTAAAATGTGCACAGCTTTTAGACAAGCACTCATGAGAACTCATATGGCCGTTTAAATCACACATGCATGGTTAAATTTAGAGTTTGGATCCATCACTATAATTTTACCATTAGCTAATGAATTTATGAGGCATTTCGGCCTTTAATGAACTCTTTAAGAGCTAATTGGGAGAAGGGAAACATGGGCAGAAAGACTAAGGTATGACTTGCAACAAAGATAAAATCGAACTTGTGACGTTGCAGTTATGTGCCATGGGCGGTTACCATTCGGCTGGCAGGGTGCTCATTCATCTGAAGCTCAAAAGACAGAAAAAGAAGCCCAGAATAAAAGTCAGTCTGGGGAATGATCTACAGTCTGGAGTGATAATCCAACACCTGAACAAATCGCTTCTGACCTTCCACTGTCAGTATTCAAGACCAGCTGGCCCTCCCAAGAAGATGGCACACGCGTGTCACATTAAAAACAAATCACGACTCCCATCTGCCGTGGTACTAAGGCTGCTACCTTCTCTCTGCATGTCGGAAGCTTCCCACAGGCTTACGCTATAGCCATGAGTGGAATAGCTAATGTCCCTACGAGGAGACCCACCAGTAGACACATTAGCCTTGGACTAAAATGATAAGAACCCCTGCCCATGGCTGTAACACAATGTTTTGTCTATTTGTGTATGCATATAAATGTGCAAAACGTACACTTACTGTGTTTGCAATAACTTAAGCATGGGTGCACCAGTGTCAGAAAGATTGGTTGAGGCACTTTAAAAAAATATATAAAAACCATTCAGTTATTTAATCTGTATTGTTAAAGTATGTAGTGGCTATTCTATAACTGTCCTTATGACATATTTCTTCTGCTGCGCATATTGTGAAATGCAATGTTGTGAGGGGGATTTCTGAGAGTCGCTAACAGGATTAAAACTAGGTGTGACATTTTATGAATACCGTAGCAGAGTGAAGAGACTCCTGAGTGCAGGCATTCGGTTAGGCAGTAAGAACCTTCAGGGCGAGGGGGTTTTATTACAGTTGCTATTTTTCCAACGGTGCAGTGGATACGGCCCCAGCATGGATTTCTTCCACCACACCAACAAGTACTTTGAGACAGACTTGTAATATGAGGGTATGTAAATCAAACTTGAACTAGGTCCAGGTACGTCCCTCTGTTGCCATTAAATGGAAATTCTTTCTCTCAATTCTATAAAATATTTATATTATTCAGAGTTTACTTTTTTTCCTCACTCCCTTTGCATAAAAGCAGCCCCAATAATTCATCCTCTCTTTGAAATCAACCATCAAAACAGAAGATGTTCTGTTTAATACAAAAACAACATCATACTTTTAAGAAGGACTGCTTATCAATTTCCATGCAGTTGTCAGAGTAAATGCAAAATGAATTTGCCTGGCTTAAATGTAAACACTATGATTAGAGCCCATGCAGACTTGCTTGATTGATTTGGGTTTAGTCCATCGTTACACTGTGTTGTTGTATTAATCTCAAACTTGGCAGCGTATGTTTTTCCCAACATTTTTAACCAGGCTGCAACATATAGCTACACCATTTAATGGCCCAGATAAAATTACCTCATTATACGTATAATTTAAAAAAACAAGAGAGAGAGACTCAACAAGTGTAAACAAGTTTTGAGAAATTCTAACTTTTTTTTAACAAAGCACACTTCTTAAACAATACATCTTAATACAGCAGAGATGAATTGCTTTGCATTCATACAGGATGCCCTTGGGGAAGCACTGAACATAAACTAAAGCCTTGCACCTGGGGGAAATTTATGTTGTGGATCTTTGATGATGTTTGCAATTGAATTTTTATTGCACAGCTGATGGATGTAATAAAGCAAGATAATTAACAGAGAGGAAACTGATTACCTCACTCAAAGTTATTTTGTTCATCTGTGACTACAGTTACAACACAAGGACAAGCAGATAAAGAGTCAACATACTGTAAAAACACAAACGTAGTGTTGTACTGTATATTAGGAATGATATTTTATCAGTGTAAAAGAAAAGGATACTATTACACACTATAAGTAGATTAAAAATTCCTTCCTGACCTCCGCAAACTTTTTTTAAATTTCAGAACATGTTCAAGGGACTGAAGCAGCTCTTTGATGCTATTTGGTATTACTAGTAGAATGATCAAAGCTGAAGTCTGAGACGCCGCTGGTCTAGGGGACAGACAACCTGGAACAACCTGGAATTTGCAAACCTTAAAAATAAAGTTGACAAGTAAAATGATATAAAAATTTAATCTGTGATTAAAAGGACGAGATCCAAGCAAATATGAAATTTAAACAAAGAAGTGTTATTCAAATGCAAATGAATAATGCATGCCACCATTACCTAACGAGAGATTTCAGGCGAGTGAAATACAACAAATGTTTTCGATAAAAGCACTTCAACGATTCACGAGACAGTAAGTTTGAAATAATAAATCACAGCTTCGCAACTTTCCTTTCACAATGAACTACACACAAGAAAAAAAACATCTTCAGAGGGAGACCTAAGTGATTTTTATTTGGAAGCATATAAATAATTAAGCTGTCCCTTTAGTCGGTGTTGCATTCAGGGCAGGATATGCACAAACAGATCTCTCAACTCTTTTACTCAAACTTCTTGAAGCAGTTTTGTGCCGGGGGTCTTAAGTAAACAGAGTGAGTGACACTTTCTCTTTTGCTCTATATAAAAGCTGATTGTTCCATTTTGTTTAGCCAGAAATAAACTTGACTGCGTTCTACGACTGTTGATCAGATGAGTCCTAATTTTCCAGTATAGCATAGAGCCCTGTCACAAACAACCATTATAATCACTACAATGCAGTGTCCTTACATGGCAACTATGCCTCTCATGGCCTTTCAGTGTATTCAAGTGGCCTTGTTTCTCATCGCCTATACAGAAGCACTGCCACGTAAGAACTAGACAACTAAAGCCACATGCTGTTATAATCTCTGCTCGAGGGTACACAATCACACCCTCATACTGCTGAACTGCCTTGGAGTCACTACTCACTCTGTCAAGGAAGGAGAGTGAAAGAAAGGTGATGTGAGGATCCTAAATAAATAAACAAATAAAAATAAGGCCGTTTTAAGATATGACAGCAGAGTCAGAATGTGGCGGCAGGAAAAATTCTACGGAACATCATCCGCTGCATTTATTACCTTTTCACTATGATGTTTGGTGGTCTGTCTGCTTAATTACATTGACCTGCATCAGGGAAATGGAGCATGCATGGACAAGAAGTACTGCAATTTCTTCAAAAGTACAAAGATGAAAACACCTTTTTCAAGGTTCTAGTTGTCATTGACATTTTTAAGAGACACAATATAGTACGTGCATGGATTAATCATATTTTTGTTGGTGCTCAAAGGTTTTTATTGTTTAACCTAGGGTTAGAGCTCAGCTGCAATGATGTCATTTTAATTGTACAAAAATCTTGTTAAAGCCACTGGAAACCCAAAGCCACTTTCAAACTTTAGATTTAAGAAATTTAGGGTGTTATGCACATAATTGTATCATACTGCATCTAAAAACTAATTTCAATCCAATTTGAAATATTGTCATTTTAGTTTTTGTAAACTTAAAGTGACACTTTCTCTCTTTTGTTCTATATAAAAGCTGATTTTTCCATTTTGTTTAGCCAGAAATAAGCTTGACTGCGTTCTACGACTGTTGCACAGAGGAGTCCTAATTTTCCAGTATAGCATAGAGCCCTGTCACAAACAACCATTATAATCATTACAATGCAGTGTCCTTACATGGAAACTATGCCTCCCATGGCCTTTCAGTCTACTCAAGTGGCCTTGTTTCTCATCGCCTATACAGAAGCACTGCCACGTAAGAACTAGACGACTAAAGCCACATGCTGCTATAATCTCTGCTTGAGGGTACACAATCACACCCTCATACTGCTGAACTGCCTTGGAGTCACTACTCACAGGAGGCTGTCAGGGATAGAGAGTGAAAGAAAGGTGATGTGAGGATCCTAAAAAATAAGAAATAATAAAAAACTATTGTCATTTAAGTTTTTGTAAACTTTGCTACGTTTAGTGTAATGAATAAACTCATCACTCTCAAGAAAGGAAATTATACACCATGCACACTGTGAGTTTTTTGCTTTCACTGAAGTAAGACTGGCCTTAATTTTAATTGTCAAATCATCGTGAAACGCACTTCACTGAAATCTGACAGAAAATAAAACTCATCTTCCCACTGTTCCATCAATCACCAACTCTGGTTTGGTCAAAATAAATCCAATTGATTAATTCAATTCACGGATGTGAAAATATTCTGGTAAAGAATCTCATCTGGTGGCGGTAGCAGAGGAGGATGTTTGCACAGGTGGAACACACTACCATGGCAGCACAATGGTGCAGCATTTGAAACCCGAAGCACGTTATTAATACAACCACGCGACAATGAATCAGCTGAATGTGGGTTTGCAACCCTTGATACAGGGAGCATATGTCCATTATTCCACAGGAATCCCTCAGCTGAAGAGCCAGTTTAGTTAGTTTCTCTATAAAATCAACCGTGGGTCTATAACACACGCGTTTATTTCTCTTCCTTGACAATAAATCCTTTCCTTGTCCAGTTTGACAGACAAGTCCACAGGAGAACGTGTATTATTGTCTGCCGAGAAAAAAAGAGGCTCAGATGTGTTGAGTGAGAAGGAGCTTTAGAATAAATTGCTGCTTTTCTGTTACAACAACACTGGGAAATAAGACAGGTGGTGCCCACCTGCGCAGATACCGTATGGATCTTACTGCCACTGCTGTGTGGAAGATAACAGGTGTGCCTGTCCTGATGCACGGTGTCAATGTGATGTGGATTTTTAAAAAACTCCTTCTCCCCTTCATAACCACTCTTGAGGTACCATTAAGCATGGCACTTACAATAGTGCATGGTGGCTGGTGGCATGAGACTGTAGCAGCCTCCTGTTGTCAGGTAGTTGTGCGTGAATAAGAGGCAAAGGGCACCTGAAAAAGGCCATTCAAGCACAGACCCGCCCTAGGTATATAAAGGTAGAAAAATAGCCTGATGTCCACCGAGTAAAAGGTATGCTGAAACATTTACTGTCGGCTTGTGACAGTCTTTCTTCCAGGATAAAAGTTCCCACTGCTTCTAATCTTCAGGGGAGCAAATAGGGATGTTTTGAAGTGAAACAAGTGGGACTAAAGACAAAGGATGATACAAGAGCAGAGGCCATACAAATGACAAAGGGTACATCAGGTATATGGCGTTAATGCTTTTCTCCTAAAAAAAAAAAACCCATCACTAAATACAGCTCTTTTATAAATCACAGCCAGACTTGGTTTGTATTGATGCTGCTTCCCTCCTCTTCTGAGAAATCGAGGACTTCTTTGTGCTGGTGAGTTTTTTACAGGTCAGGGTAGGTAGACGGGATCCAACTCTTTCTGATCAGGCACAAGTAAGCAAGATAAGTGGGCAGGGAAAAAAAAAACAAAAGACAAAGAGAAAGACGTAACAGTGGGAGGTTAGCTGGGCCAAAGATGAACGTGAAACTCATCCTAATTATTCCAGCACAGGGGGAGACATGGGGAGTCTTCTCAAAAACACCATGGGAAAGAAGAGGTGTTATGGAGAGTGGGAGTGCGAAAGTTTAGGTTTTGACATAATGCTAATTCCAAACAGCTCTGACAGCCAGGGAGGCTGCGGAGAAAAGGAGTGGAGGAGGAAGCAGCGATGACACATCTTCTAACAATACTGAGAGATATGGTATTTGTTTTACGAACTGTTCTGCCGTTTTCTCAATCAGAATCGTGTTTACAGCAAGGAAAGCATGTGCACTTGCATGCGTGATACTTGTTTAGACCCATGAGGACTTTAACAGAGGCTTTATGGACAATAATTCCCAGAAAACAACCCTCTTGGGCAAATAAAGCAAAGTCTGAATAGGCTGTAGCTGTATAGACGATAAATTAGTCAAATGTGCTGTGAATACAGCAATTATGCATGCTTTCCGTATTCCCTCAAGACCATTGTGACTTGTATCAAAGATACAAAGAGTTTTTCTAGAGCAGTGTTTTTCACGCCTTGCTTGGAAGGAATCTAATTTGCCAGCATGCTCTGGTAGTGGCCTCAAGTAATGGTTTTGCTGCTTTATAGCTGGCGAGCTTTTCAATACACCTGAGGGGGGCACTTTAATTTAATCTGTCTCATCAAGATCAATAAATGTATCTGAACTGTGATTCTTTGGGACATACTGCCCGTTAATAGGCCGCAATGATTTTAGAGTGACCATTTTTCTACAACCTCATATATATACGCAGTTTGGTGCTCTGCAATACTGGAAATCAACTCTAATCAAGCTGGAGAGCCACAGCTATGCCAGAATGTGGAAAAAAAAAGAAGCAATGCTCTTTCATGCATTAACAGAAGCCTAAAAGGACATAATGTGACAATACATTTTTAACTCATACAGGCCTTCCCGTGCAGTTTGGAGTGAAGTGCACACAGAGGGCTGCGAGAAAGGAAAGATATGGAAAGGTGGGAGGCGTGGGGTTCCCGGTGCTGAGGAGAAGGCGGAGTTGTGGAAGAGGATAGAAGGTGCATGATCAAAGCCTATATTTTGAAATCACTTACTTCTCCATTAGTTTGATTAATGGGGCCAGCCTCGGAGTCAGACAGAGGCAAGGGGCTTGAAAAATGATGCAATTACTGCTTTTTGAATAGAGGGCTGAAAAGGCCTGCTTGAAAAGAGGATCTGGAGGAGATTCTACAGGGCATCCTGGACAGCAGACTACCTCCTCTTCATCCATCTATCCCCCCCTTGCCACACACCCTGAAGCCCTACAGCACTGCTCTAACCCTTCCCCTCTGGAGCGTCTCTCATCAGACTTAGTGGCATGCTTCACTGGTCCTCTCTGAGCTGGGGGAGCGTGCTATAAATTGTGATTAATATGCATCTGAAGCATCTTTCAGTGTTTGCGTCACGTTCTGTTTAACACTCAGATGATGCTCCTCTCCATTCCCTTAATACATCCTTTATTCATGTTTTACTTACATTTATTTAAGTGCATTTATACTGCTGCCATATTACAAACAATTTTTAAGCAATATGAAAAGAATATAAGGTAAACCCCTTAAAGCTTAAATAGCTTGAATAGAAGTGCCACTTGTAAAGATGTTTTAATAAAACATTATGGCAGTTATCTCTAAAGGCTTTGGAATAAGGTCTAATTTAATTGGGCGGAAATAATTACACATAATGCATACAACAAAAGAGGCAGCTATATCCTCTTTTCATTACGTATCTGTTTGTTTCCGTGTTATATAAGAACAGAAGACATAGGGAGACAGTTATTATTAGGTAGGTGTTTGAGCCGGCGTGGATAAATGAAATGAAAAGGGACAAATCTGATCAGTGAAAGAGACTCTCCTCTTCTCTGTGTGCATTTAATTATCTGAAGAAACTGACAGACTTTTGATCAGGAACACGAACCTAGGTGAACTTCACAACACGCCACTGAGACAATAATGCCCATGTTGCTTCGTTCTGGCTGCTTTAATGCCACTGTGTGGGAGGGCAAGTAACAAACGGATCAGACAGATTCAAGTTAGCTATTAGCTCGATCACTGCAGCATCAAGACAAAGAGATTAAATAATAAAATGACACAAAGAAGGACAAAGTAGGTGGGACATGGGGCAGAGGTCATATTTATCGCATTCTTTATAATTTTATTTAATAATAGTAAAACAAAAAAGAGAAAAAGAAAAAAGATAGAGCAGGAGAACCCTCACTTTTATCCTGCAGCTCTTAAATACCATTCAGTTCAGCTTAGTTTTGGATAATAACTACTTTCCACCAAATGGCCACTGTAACGATTGCATTTTGTGCTCTGCGGGGGATGTTCGGATTCTCACTACAATGAGGCAGCAAATGTCTATTTTCCGGTCTGGGAGACCTCTGAACTCTAGTTTCTTTATCTGCTTGGGGTAAAATCACAGTCACAGTGAAAATGCCCACAGTTGAATGTAGCACCCCACAGACCTGTGATGTTATGTGAGTGTGTGTAAAGAAGTGAGAGCACTTGAGGGAAAAAGCTGTAGGGATGCCCATTTAGAGGAAAAGTGAACAAGAGTTTAGGAGGACATGAAAAGCAAAGAAGAAGAAGAGAAAAGAGGTGGATTCATGTCTAACATAGTCCAAATGTTAATTTGACGGGAGGCTTTTTGGCATGGTAATGTTGTAAATATTTCAGCTCTAAACTGTGCTTAAATTAAATACAAATTCGTGGCTGAGTGTTGGCACAATGTATCAAACAACATTGTTGGCAGAGTGTGAAATCCAAGTTCAGAAAAAAGTCCCCTGTGCTCGTTTACACATTAGCATTTACAGTGATTCTATCCTGAGTGCTCTTTGGGTTTTTACATCAAAATCAGTTAAGGATTTCACTCAGCGCTCCCGATGCAAAGTAAACCTGCTTATGAATTTTCAGGAGCACTCACAGCCAAATGAAACTCCCACAGGTTTGTGGGAATAACAGCAGGTTTCTGCGCTGGTGTTGATGACCTGGTGGATAAATAAAAGCTTCATTGAATCGATCAGGATTGAATCTGCAGTAGACATTATTAGGCATGTATATTGTTATATGTTACTAAAATGTGAATATCAAAATAGTAAATATTAATGTTCCATGCAAGAGTAAATATTGTGGGAATAGCTTCTTGGTAACTTGTGAATTCCTTCATAAGCAACAAACCTGGGGCAGACAAATAAATCAGAAACAGCTGCGATAACAAGCTGTCCTGGTCATTTCCTGAAGACATTGACTGATACATAGGAAGCATACTGAAAAATACCTACATAAAATAATTCATGCTGCATATATATTTTATTAAATCTCACTTCCCATTCGTGTGGACATTGAGAACCGAATAACGCCACCTCACCGTCTTCACATTCTGTAGTTATGCATAAATGAGATATACTATATGGCCATATCTTTCAAATGCGGGTGTTAACACAGACCTGTGAGTGAGACATCAAAGGAACACATGAATATGCATGCACACATGTCGGACACAGACTCATACATATTTGTGTAAGAGCAAACTCGAGAAAGGAAAAAGTAAGGAAGTAAAACAGGTAACAAAAGGGTAATAGGACACCTGAACTGGAGTTATATTTATATTCCTTCCACAGGGGCTGTACTTTAATTGAACAGTTTCTCCAGAGCTTTTGGACTGTGATAGGCTGTGTGCTGGGTACCAATACAGTACTTGTTTTCCAAGTGGTTGGCTTTGCAATTACCCCTATAACTCTTACTGTATTTTGAGTCTGCCACTTGGGAATTGGGGCAATAATCCTGAGCCCACAGCAACAATTTCACAGACGGAACTTTCCAACAATATTGTAGGGTTTTGTTATAATTGCATCTCATATTTTATTGCAAAGAGACAAATATACAGAGTGATAAAGATATTAACATATACGGAGAAAGTAACCGTGTTTTTGATTCTTCCAATTCAACACGGATATGAGCTACACAAGTGCTTTGCAAGAAACTAGAAATGGCTTTGGAATGTCTTCAGTATAAAAACATAATTATTAGACATAAAAAAGCACTCAAACAGAAACTGCCGTGCTCTGATCCTGCTGTTAGCTGACTGACTAAGAAAATAGAACGACAGGCTCTGAGAGACCAAATTCTGACATCCATGTAAAACTCTAGGGGTCAGCAGATAAATGAGACAGACTTCACCAAGTGCCCTTTATGAGATTAGCCGTTATCGCTCCTCAAGAAATAAAAACTGCCCAAGAGGTTTACTGTTTCAATAATGCTAAGCATGACTCATAATCACAGACATCAATCAAAGTTTATCACTCTGTCACTGTCAAGAGAAGACTGTATTTTGGGCACTGGCATTGAAATACATTAACTTTCTGTCCCATACACTTGAATATTTATTTTTCTAAAAGAACAAGCAGAGAGCAGGAGGCGATCAATTGTGGGGAACCGGTGCCAATATTGCATTTTTGTTTTCATCCCTTTCCTCTTCATCACCATGATAATCACTTTTACAGCCGCCATCATCAACATCATCATCACCGCCATCAGTAACACAATGTCCAGGTGATTGACCCTTTAAAAAGGCCCTTTACCACACTTTAAAGTCCCCTGACGTTGATTAATGCGACGCGATAAGCCATCACACCTCAAATACACTACAGTTTTAATTCTCCGGCATTACTTATGAAAAGGCAAATTATTTATGAAAAGCTCTTTAACTTCAGCAGATGATTCATACTTGTGAAAGTAATAACAATCCATCAAGTAAAGAGGTTGCCAACTGCCCTGGTTTCAATTTTAATACCAGACTTTGGATATACAACCATTTCTCTTGATTATTCCTCCCTTCCATGAAATATGTACCTGAAGAGGTGGTTTTTATTTAGATTCTGTCGGAGCAAAGTACTTTGTAACAAACTGCTGTGCTGTTGGAGGTAACATATTGTATGCAAAGGCAAACACGTTCGGAATATTTCAAACTCCAAAGAACATGGCTGAGTTTCTCACCGGCTCCCAGGAGGTACGGCTAATTGATGGTGGACAGAAGGAGAGCCATCTATTATTTACCTGTCAAACTGTATGCAAAGCAATTAATGTTTTCTCTGTGTGCCCTATGGTTTCTCCATGCTCCATAGCAACGTCACCTGACTTATTATGGAGAAAAATCACACAGAGTTCCTGGATTTAGTCACACAAACTAACTTGTTTTTGCTTCAAGCCACGGATTGAAATATGTGTTGGGAGTGTAAAAGGGCAAATGGTTAATGACACTGACACTACAGCACATCTGCTACTGCTACTATGTGGGTCCATCATTGTGTGTACCGTACGCTGTACACCATAGTTATTAAATCACCGCAGGAGAATAAAGAAGTGATAGTTTGAGGGGTGTGTGAAGTGAATCTATACTTTATTTCATCTGTCTGTAACTCAAGCGGAGAGATGACAGAACAAACAGAGAGAGAGAATATTACAGAACAAACAAGTTTGTTGAGGGGCTGGGAAGAAATGAACAGAGGAAGAAAAATGGAGACAAAGACAAAAGTATACAGTGCAATAAGAGAGGAGACAAAATGAGATGAGGTTATACGGGGGGGAGGCAAGGGCAGAAAGATAAAGTGCCCATGTAGAGAAAACATGAAACCATTAAGACGAGGGGGAAAAAAATACAAAGAGGAAAAGAGGGAATGTCCTGTAACGGGGACAGTGGGGGAAAGAGACACAAAGGGAGAGCGCAGAGGAGAGAAGAGGGCAGAAGAGGATGAGATGTAGGACAATGATAGATCGTTTTCTGGCAGGTTCAATTTGTCATGCTGTTATTGGGAGGAAAATGGAATAGAGGAGCAGCAGCAAGGGTCAGAGAGGAGAGGACGGGGGTCCAGAGGTGGGAGCGTTAAGCCTGGAGGGAGCGGCGACAGTGGATGGTAAGCGAGATAAACTCTGCACACCTCTTCACCTCTGGCCTTCAACAGATGATCACTGGAGGTTACAGTTCTCCGATGAATCTATCCCAGGAACTAAGGCCTCCATGACAGACTTGAAACACGGTTTCTGTATATGCACATGTTTTTGTTTTAGATTTATTTTAGTAAATCTGGGTAAACCTGAAGCCCAACCTTGTGGTTATTTAAATATACACTCACTATTTATTATGAGGGGCACAGTACCGATTTTACACATCGGACTACTCTGGCTGTGAAACCAGGTGTGTAATATCTTCTGTGGCTCGAGGAGCTTTGTCCAAATAACCTTGATAATGCAACCGAGGCTGAGGTTGAGAATTGTGTTACAAATTTGGGGTTTAGAGTTTGTAAGACATGGACAGTTATTACAGAGCCATGCTATAACAAAATGTGCTATAAAATTGAATTGTGGGAAGGGCAGGATCCAGTTTTAGAGCTTGATCCATACTTGAGGCTCGAAGGGTCAAGATATCTTGACCTCTGCTGCACAGATTCAGATCATTATTTTTATGATCCGTTGCCTTGCTAGTCCTCCAATTTGATGGGATTGCAGTAACTTAAAAGCTGGACGTAAAGTATTTTTACGTTTCAGCATCATATAGCACCCTGATGTCCAATGTCATTATAGGTCACGACTAACAGTTGAGTTTAGTTGGGAGTTGAGTTTATATTTTATATATTTTGCAGTTGTATTCAGCACAATGACTTTTCCTTTGTTTTTTCCCTTGGTCCATTATAGAGAAGAGTTTGAGCTATTACAGAGAAAAAACATTTCTAGCTCTTTCTAATGTGTATCCCCTCTCCTCAGTTAGTCTTTTGAAAAATAATGCATGGTGCAGCTTTACAAAATCTAACAAATACATTCATATATTACAAACATGCACAACCGCAAATACTGTATATAGAAACAATACATAAGAACCTGACCTAGCTTTTCATCATATTCAAGCTGTAACATAACCAACTACAAATGAGGACATCTCCCATCAACTAAAGAAGATATTCCTCTAAAGAATAATTCAATCAGTAAACATGATTAAATTCTCATTGCACCATTGTCTGTTTATACAATATAGATCATCTTGATACTGTATAATCTCATACTATGTCCTCTGTTATACTTTAGCTGAACTCCCCCTGCTACAGCCCATCTCTAATGTGTCGCTTTGTTTGTCACCTCTATAAACTCTCCCAGCCTCTGATTCCAAATGATGCCACTCAACCAAAAGGAAGTACACAGTGGCCTTCATTTGTATTCTGAGCCAGTCTAATTGAATCTTCTGGGTGCAAGTGAGTTTTTCTATGGCGTTTCAAAAAAAAAAAAAAAAATCAGGCTGAAAAATACTCTGAGCGTTGTAATTATACCTGGCCTCACTCATTAGCACTAACGGAGGGGGTGTAGACAGAACTGGCAGTGATGGATCTGGGGATAGAATGAGGGGTGATGCAGTGAAGCTGTGCATGTGTTTGGGCATCCTTTTGTGTGTGTGTGTGTGTGTGTGTGTGTGCATGAATGCAAAGGATGTTGTTTGTGCCAACACTACGCTCCCCTGCACCAACACCATGCTCTCTGTGTCAGGTTAATGAGTCATGCTGGGATAAACACTTCCAGGTCATGGCCAGCTCTATTCCATCTGAGGGAAGAGGAGAAATCCAGGTGCCAAAAAACAACTGTGCATGAATATTTTGAAAAATGTGGAAAAAAAACAAACAAAAATAGGCACGGATACACAAATCTAATGATTGTGATCGGTTTACTTTCATGTATGAAACTAAGAAATGCCATCGGTATCACAGTCACACTCATGAAAGAGAAAGTACTGGGCTACTGGAATGAAGACAGACTAGGACGAGGGGATATTCTGACGACTAAGAGACCTTAAAGTGCTGCACATAACAAGAGGGAATAATATTTAAAAGAAATTATCGCACACAGAGACGGAGCAAAATATTTTTTACGTTTTAAAAAAATGGTGAAGGCACAAATACCAATATATATATGAAAGACAAAATAATTGTAAAGGTTACAAAATGTTACAAAGTAAGAGATTGCTATCAACAGGCACCCAAAGCTTTTATATCAGAAGGACGTGGTTGAAGTGTATGTGAGATTTGCTTATATGCATGTGTGCACCTGCATGCGTGTGTGTGTGTATATGCTGCACACCACAAGCTGTCATGTCAACGGCAATTAATTCCCCAAGCAAGAAAAGCCATCATCGCCGTCTCTTTCCAAAGCACCCTATAATAGCATGTCAACTCTGGTCGTGTTTAAAACAGCGTCCACAAGTGTTTGTGACACGGAAGAGTCCTTGGCATCGGAACACACAATTCCTAGGGCAAATGTGTTTATTACGTCTCACACTCATGTGTCACAAGGGTCTATTTTTAATGAGCGACTCATGGTCTCAATTCTTGACAAGTGCAGAGAATGCAACCTCATCTGCCATAGCCACAGTCGAACGGGTCGCCCTATAAACCCCACTGTGCTTTTGTTGCTGTTTAAAAAGAGAGAGAAAGCGAAGTCATGATTAAAAAAAGACATTTAAAAAGCGAGTGGTCTAAGAATTATATTCTGAATAAATGTCGAACTCTGGGACAGAAAAGTACCTTTCATGCCACCACAAAAGTGCAAAACAGCTCCAGTATATTTGCTTAGTAATGACATTCATATTGCCTCTTTTCCTTTGATATATACATATGTGTGTATATATATATATATTTGGAAGTTGCATTAAGTGGCTGATTGAGGAAAAAGAAATACACTCAAGTTCACCAGCTAAAACTTAAAAGAAGGCATAAAGAAAATGCAGTAATCCACAACCAGCAGGTGAAGGTCTATGTTTTAAATCCCTTGGCAGCTAACGTGGAGTCCTGCTGACATTACTTGGCATGTCTACTTCACACTTTTATTCAGGATTGAAAACCCAACACGGGAAAAAAGTCCTATTTTTATCATATAGTGACAGATTCAGGATATCAATCTGAGGTTTTGTGACAAATTTGAATGATAGTAGTTATTCTCACAGACAGGTACTGTATAATACAGTATATCCCCTCATGTGCCACAGTCATTCTGCACTGGGGAAAGCTGCTGACTGTCACAGACCATTATTTTAAAGAGTTAGAAGAACACTGGAGAAGAAGACTGTACAAAAAGTGTTACAATATGATAATAAAATAATGAAAGTTAACTTGACATTAACTATGAACATTTCTATCCAGTAGTCTGTGTTTTTAAATATCATCAGATGATTTATTTATTTGGAGGTGAGTCATTTAAGTTTTAAGGCAGCAATGGTAACAAGGTACTATCTAATCTTAGCTGGAAGGAGGCGCAGCCTGTACTTCTAAAAATAAAAATAAAAAATCAGTAGAGTTCATTTTAAGTGTCACACTGAGAAACGTGTGATAAACCTGTGAACAAGTTTCATCTTCTCCACATTAGATGTGCAAACAAGGGTTGCGTTCACACAGTCAAAGGGTTGTGACTACAATGCTTGTCGAAATCCATCCCTTAATTATCTCCTAAAACAAAAGCAATCTTTTCCCACTCGGTTTAAAGCCCCTGTCTTCTTGAACAGGCTCTCTCCTTCAGATACTGTACACAGCTCCACTCTCTCAGCACTCATCTGTCTTGTCTCCTTTCACTGGCAATTCTTCCATTGAATTTCACATTGCCGTTTCATTCGGTGCTTTATTATGTCGGAGGAACATCTTCTAGCTTTCCATCTCTTTCTCATCTTTGACCTTTCCTCCCTGTATCCATCTCCACCTGTTCTTTATCCCCCCCCCTGCCTTTATATGCCTCTTATTTGTGCACGCTCTTCTCTGTGTGTTCCTGTCTTCCTCCTGTCTTTACCCTCCTGCCACCCGGTGCAGCATCTCTTTCTCCCCTCACACTCCCTGGCAGCTGGCAGCAGTGTTTGTCACTCTTGTAGCTCCGTGTAGCCGGCGCACAGGCAGAGGCAGACCTCACTCAGCCTCTCTGCTCCATCCATCAACTGGCATGCAGAGCTGGCATACAGGCTGACACCGCCCACCCTTCACATCAACAGGTTCAGGAGGCTACTGTCTCACAGCCACAGAGAGAACGGAGGCTGTTGAATATGCAAATATGCCACATTACAAATGCAGATACCAATTAATACAGTATTACAATATTGTATATTTAACATTAACATGTATTAGTCTCACTATTAAAGCGTGCTATTCATTTTCACAATTTACATTCAGTACAGGTATTTCAGTCGCTTAAAGCATTTTAATCAAGGTTGGTGAAAATGAATGACTCTCCCAAAGCCACTACCCAGAGAGCCAAAAATCTAATTTAGGTGTCTTCAAGATATATCGCCCAGAGCTACACCGCTGACTATTAATTGGAGAGTGACTTTGGTAACTCATAAAATGTGTCGAGTTTTTCCACCTAAATGTGCATCGTTTTTACGTAGGTGATTTAGCAAATGCTCACTAATACAACTCAAGGACGTAGAAATGGGACAGTTGAATTCTTAAAATTCCACTTTATGGTCCCTTTAAAAGGGTTTCATGAGACAAGTGAAGTTCTCCTATCATAAAGGGAGCAGGGAGCAGTTGGGTGTCAAGAACAAGGCGGCACCGATGCTGACGGAAGACGCAACGTTGTCTCATGGCCAAAATGAACAAGAGACGAGATGGCTGTCTGTCTGTCTGGACGGGAGAAAACAAGAACCCCAGAATTTCAGCTAGACACTGTCAATTACATATGCATCTTGTTCAAAGCATGAGAAATGACTGTGGCCTGAGAGCAGACAGTCGAAGTGACAAGTGACTTATGACTCAGGGAAGTAGAGCATCGCCAGAATGCAATGTGTGACTTATGTGCGACTTAGGTATGACTTTTGCTAATGCACTTATGTATGTCCTTTAATGTAAGTCAGATGAATTAAGAACTTGAAATTAAAGCTATGAATATGATCTGGCTATACTGTATTAGGCCACTGATAAACTGCCGGCCTGAAAAAATGTGCCTCTGTTCTTAAAACAGAGGCACCTTTATCCAATTCGATATTAAGCCATTTTTTCTCTCCCATCTGACCTTGTAGAGGAATAAGTAGGCATTGAAAGATTATGAGAAAATTGGCCCAGGGGCACAGACATGTAAAAAATGTCTCTCTGCCCTACATGGAAGCAAGATACCAACACAGCCGAGTCATTTGTAGTCATGCTGTGTCTCCATATAGCTGTTTCGTGTCTTTGTAGTCATTGAAAGTCTTGTTGTGTCACTTTGTTTCTCTCTCTCTCTGATCATTTTACATCTATGCATAGTCGTTTTTTCTTGTCGCTGTAGCTGTTTTATGTCTCTCTGTACTCTTTGTAGGCCTGGTCAATAATCTATCCATGTAAGTTTATATTGAAAATCAATAGGCGCTGGGTAGAACAGAAGCAGAAGAGAGGAAGAGAAAAATAATGGAGCTAAACGAACTCTGAAACAAACAAATGAAAAATTCAGAAACGAGCAGAAAACAGAGCAGGTCTCTGTGGTAAAGCACGCTGCCACAGCTGATTACCTTCATATAGTTTTACTGCAATAATGCATCCTTGCACAAATGTCTGAGACTGCTAATGCCATTAATCCCCGCAAGCACCCACATTTCTTTACATTACAATGCCTGTGATGATTTCTTTTTTTCCAGCATTCTGTCAATTTCCAGTCACCATTGCAACTTTACTTTTTCTCTCATGCTAACGTAATTCATGAATACGTAAGTCTCCGAGGCATCATCATCATCACCACCCTCCATCCTCCATTCGGATATTAGCATATTTACATTTTCTCCCCATGTGTCTCTGGTGAGGGAGTGGATACGCTCTGTGACAACAGTTACCAAGGTATTAATGACGCCTTGATGAATTAACAAATCTCCACCACTTAATATACTAATATATTAACATATTCAGAGGACCATTTGGGACTTGTGCCAAACGCGAAGCTACGCCTTATTTCTTCGTCCCCAAGATGCCTTATGTTAATTGTAATAAGAACGATGAAGAATATAATTGGCCAGATTAAATGCAAACGTATGAGACGATGTCTAGAGCTGTTTGTGTGTTTATATGTGTGTGTGTGTGTGCATGTGTACTAAGACAGAATTCATCCCGGAGTCCAGGAAAAGATCAAAGCCGCATGTCATTAATGAAACTTAAAAGCCTTTGGCGGATTCACAACCTGTGTACTGATCTGTTTGTATAGGGCATCTGCACGAAGCTAACAAGTCAAGAAACTACTGACAGTAACAACTTTTTTTTTTTTCTATGATGTTTGCTCGGAATAGATAAAAGGTTAAATGAGTCACCACGGAAGAACTTAACCTAATGTTGATTGAGAGGAAATTAAAAAATCACATAAATCTCCTATATGTATGTCGTACATCTGCAGGATAAATAGCACAGCACTGTCACAGGTCTCAGAAGGATGCACACTTATCCTCAGGTGATCTTTAAAAAGAAAGGGGAGCTCCAGATGCAATAAAAGATGAAAATTTGGACGTATAATTTAGATTCCCGTTACAAAGCATTTCAATAAATCATCATGACTTTTATAGTTCCTTCTGTCCATACTCTAGCACTAACTTGTTCTCACTAAGTAAGACGGATAAGTATACTTACAACGGCCTACAGAATGTCATAACTCAGAGCTTAAGTTTAGTCTTTCTTGCACGGCAAAGCGACATTACAGAAGCTGTGAAAAGGTTCTCCGCCGAGAGAAATACCTTCTCATTGTCATGGGAGCAAGAAAATAGAAAGTACACCAAAAATTTAAAGCAGTAACTTAGAAGCTTTTGGAAGTTTTGTAGAATATACGACAACAGGCTAAAACATATTCCACATATCATAACATCTTTAAATTCTCTCTACAAACACACATTCGTGTTTTTGTTTTTCCTCTTCAAATCCAGACTCTTCATGACGATTCAAGTGATATGAAATGTGGGGATCTCTTTCTGTCAAATGTTGATATACACAGACATCACATGCTTTACACTGTTAATTCTAAAATATACCTTGCTGGTTGACTGATTGTAGTCTTGATCAATTTGAATTACATTTAACTTTGACAGGATTTCAAAGACTCTGCTTACGATGCCCAGAAAGCATCATAAATGTATTTGTTGGACACTATATATTGGAAAGCGTAGATATTCCTATATTTAAAGCGCTGTGTTACTGTTAAATAGGGTGTGTGACATTTATCTAAACATATTTTACCAACTCTACTGCCCTGTATTTCAGGTCCAGATTTTTCATTTGAGTTGGAAAATCTTCAATGTTTTATCAGTGTTTCGCTGCCCTTGCCAGATGAGAAAGAAGATTAAGTGTTGGACTGTGACGCGTTCGCTGGGCAGAACAAGCCACTCGGCTCGGTTTTATGTTGTCATATTTTTCACTGTCTCCGACACTGCCAATGCAACGCGAGTCTGTTCTTCAATCATGCCAAAGTACTACAGTATTATTATTATTCAACATGGTTAACATGGAGTGGTTATCGTGAGTAAAACCTCAGCATATGATTAAAGGAAAACCCCTCCGGTTCTGGCTGCCTTTACTGAGGAGAACCTCAGAAACGTTTCTTATTATAACACCCCAATTATTTTTAGTTTCCTGGTATTTAGGTTAGTCATGGACACAGCAGCTGTTTTGTGAAGGTGCAATGAAAGAGCAAAAGATGTGCACTAAAGTGAAGAGTTGGATGCGTTAACTCCAACATGTCCCCATGATACCAAAGGCTATAATTAGCAAACATTACATGGAAGAAGCAAACAGAGAATAAGTTAGTAAAAGCTTCCAAGTGAGGGTAGCGTGAGCTCAGAAAGATTCCTCGCACAGTTGACTTTGACTATGTTTGAACTTTGCCTGGGGTTATATCCAATGCTGCTGATCTGTGCAGTAAACAAAACTCCCTCCGCTGACAGTGCAGTGAAGGCTGAAAGAATGTTTCACTGTAGAGATACTGTTTCTGCTGTCCAGAGATAGTATATCTGAAAGATCTGATGCAGAATATTGGCACCTGAAATGTAGTTTTCTTTTGGCTGACTCAATATTGAGGACAAAACACATCCTATTCTGATCTCTGCCATCTGGTTTGGGTTTCCACAGGGATGCAGACAGGCAGTTGCATCTTGTTTCATCAGTTTTAACAAGGGAAGGGTCACTGGTGTGGTCATAGTGGCAAGTTCCCAATGGAAAACCATCAATTCATCTCCTACAACCTAATCATCTTGCTATGTTTCACATTCACTACAGTTGAGCCAATGAAATGTTTGATCAGCTGTGCCAATCTGTTCTATGCAGAATAAACTCTTTCTCTCTGCTTGTGTTGCTGATCCCCTTGATGACAAAAAAAGTCTCTGTGGCGTAGCCTACCTGGTGGATGAACACCTGTGCACCTCGAGGGCTCATGAGCAGCACGGCTCGCCGCAGAGTGTCCCTGTACCGGTTGAGCTCCTCGGTGCGCATCGTGTTAAAGAGGTCATTGAAAACTCGGCTGACGTTGCGGTCCACCCTCTGCAGGGAAACATCCAGACCCAGACGAGATGCCTGGTCCATAAAGGTCTGCAAACCCCGGATATCTGAGGAGGAGGAGAAAAAATAAAAGAGAATGGGTGATGAGGTGGGAGTGAGGAGGAGACACAAACAAAAACAGAAGAACACTTCAGGCAGGTGCTATGTTATAACAGTACTTTATTCCCAAAGCATTTAATCAGAATTGTGGGTAAACAACCTGTACTTTCAACACCTGCACACACACTATATTTTCAGGCTTCATTCCAAAGGCTTCGAGGCGGGTTTCGTTCTTTGCTCCTGATCTGAAGCGTGACAAAACACAACAAGCACAAGCCTGTCTCTCTGTTTCCTGGGGTTTACAGGATATGAAACTGCAGGCAGGTGTTGCGGTCCCCAGAGATCTGAATGTGCGTGTGCGTGTTCACTATACAGGAAACCACTTAAAAGAAGGCTGCGCCACACAGACAAATCAAAGGTGATGTGCAGCAGAGGGCTCACAATAAGCACACCAATCCCAGCCGTCACAGTGGGAGCAGCAGCTCAGCATGTGCCAAGTCATGCCGCATGCTTAAAGAGAGGCTCGCCAAAATCGCTCGGGCCAGACTTTCCTCTGCATCCAAAATGGATGTTGTGTGTGTGTGTATATATGGGTGGGTTTTCCCATGTTGGAGGTTAGTGCTCTACTGCAGTGGTCCTGAGAACAAACAACACACAGAGGAAACGCTTAATACCATACTGTAGGGGTTATTTGAGGTGATACAGCACATTATAATAAACACTTAGGAGGCTAAGGAGAAAGCTCTTGATCTAAGTAGTGAAAGAATATATTGGTACATCATCCCCATCCCGCAGTCTACATCTCACGGCAAAGTGAAAATGCAATATGACTGAGCACCATATGAAGCAAACCATAAAGAATTAGACGTAATGTGCAATGTTTCCTCGCCATTGTTTTATTACAATGTATTTTTAGGGGTAACATAAATACTCGCTGAATAAAAATGTTCAAAAGGGCAGAACAAAACATGAAATTAAAACATTCATCATTCTGAAGCGTTGCCAAAGTCCTACCGCAGCACTTGCAGCGAAAACTCTTTGCCTTCCAATCGCACACACACACACACACACACACACACACACACACACACACACACACACACACACACACTCACACACACACACACCTCTTTTCTTTCTTTGTCTCTAAATTGAAACGATTACCCTTGGTGCCGTTGCTTTGGATACAATGGGCAAGAGCTCAACCTCTTGAGTAATCCCTTCTTTTGTTGGAGCACAAACACAATTTGTAAGTAAATCATGGTTTCTACCCTCCTGTTCCACAACTCCACACCAGTGCAATTAATTTTGGATACAATATTTTCTATACATGATATAGCTGCAGTTAATTAGGGCCATAGAAGAGAGTTCTGATTTTAAAAAAACAAAAAAAAACTATATCTAACAACAAAAGTACCATACATTACTGTCGCTATTGGGTGAAAACCTTGAATCTCTCAAATGAGAAATAGAAGAAACATACTGCAACAAACAAACAGAGTTTTTAATCCCATGGAGAGCTGAGGGAAAGCTGCCATGCGATAACTATTCCAGCACCCCGATAGAAACATCGGACTTCAAAGCCAGCGTTCCAAACCGGTAGCAGGCTTTTCCACAGGGCAACCGTGTCAGCCACGGACAGGGCTGCAGTAAAGAGGATTAACGTGGAATTAAAGGTCCGATTTCTGGACATGTTTACCCGAGCTTCATTTCTGAACACAAATCTTCTTCTGAAAGTTTTAGATATGAAAAACTTTACTCTTCTCTGCAGTTTCACTATCAACATCCTGCTCACTGAGGAACTGCTCATACTCTCTGACTTCTGCTCCTGTCCCTTACCTATATTTTACTTAATGGTATGTATCTGTGATCAGGAAAGATATAGAGGGAGACAGAGAAATACCCCGTGAAGTTGCTAACATCCTTTCCAGCTCTATCTTAACCAATCAAGTTGTAACTAAAGCGGGACTCCCTCTTGGATTGGAGCTATGCAGAAATGAGCATATCATGATCAAAGGGCTCTGAGGTTTTTACTGAGCTGTCAAGCTGCCTTGCAATCCAAGCGGAAAAAGTCTGAGGAATGGCTTCACTACCAGCCTGGTGTTTACTCAAAATGTTAAAGAAATCACTGTTATTTTTTATTTTTTTGCTACAACGGCGACACTTAATTACATGCAATATAGATATTTTTTTTACAAATCTGAAATGCATCGCTGAGAGTGTGTCGCTCGACGCCACGGAGCAATTAGAGCGACACAGAGAGAAAGCAGAAAGTGAGAAAGTAATCCGTTTCAATCCACCTTCTTTTTTGTTGGATGTAGATTTATAATCTATCTTGACGTATCATTTTGAAGACAATATGCTATATGAATAAGGAACAACAAATTATGTCTGTACATCATATCCATACAGCACCTGCCAATTACAGGAGTTCAGTTCCAGTGACATTTGTACTACCATCTTATCTTATCTCTTTTTAAAATTGAAACTCATTTGATTTTTTTGTTCATTCATTGCAAGACCGTAATCATTGCAATTAACAACAAAATGAGGACCTCTTAGACCTCTCTGACCTCAAGTGTCTTGATGAAAATGAGGGAGGAAGAGCAAGTAACAAAAATAAAGAGCCGAAGAGTTGTTATGTTTTCAAAATTCAATTTTTAGTTGGATTCGGATGATTTTTAATGTTTTTTGGGTTTTGTTTTTTTAGTAACCCATTTTAGTATCGAAAAATTCCTTTCAATATTTTATTATAAAACACACAACATAAGCTCTAAATAAACAAACTCTGGAAGCAATAAAGCATTTTCGAGAAACTCAGTCACTTAAGAAAATACACCTGTGGAATAAGAGACAGAGAGAGAGAGAGAATGGTGCATTAAGTCATTTTTAATGACATTTTGTCTTATATATATATTTAGGTCGATCTTATCTGTGATCAGAGGACGCCTGTGCATACATTGTTAATATCTGTTTGTCTGTATGCATGTACATGTGTTATGAACTGTAGAGACAAACAAACTCGACACCTTGTAGAAGACAAATACAAGGTGAAGAAAAACATATTATGTTCTTACACCATGCCAAACAGCATAAGAGTGTGTGAAATGTTGTCTGTCACAACATTGATCCAGACTGGCTGTTTATAGTGACAAGGCTGCTGATTGGCCCCGTGAGTCAGAGCAAAGTTAACATTCGATAGGAAAAACAACACAAGGTAGTCGCATTAAGTCAGATCTGTACCTACACTGCTGCTTTTAACCCCGTGGACTGTGTCAGACGTAAAACTGTGGGAAATAACACCTTAGATAAGACAGAAAGGAAATGAGAGGCTCAGAGGGAGGAAATAAAGAAACTATGCTAAATGCTGCAATATGTGTCAGACAAACAAACTTTCTAGCTTGCAGCATGTAAAGGTACATCAATATCGTACCTATGCCGATTCATATTTTCAGCCGGGGGTTGAAATATTTTTCTTTATTATTACATCATTACTAATTGTTTTAACTCTGACGGGAAATCATGAAGGTGTCATGAATGCTGTCTACTAAGTAATTTACCCTCAACACTGTCCAGTTGTTCACCTGTATATATGCATGTTAACTAGCTATTGTATTCTCGTCTTTGATCATGTACGCATGGCCTCGTTTGTCTAGCTGGCTTTAGCAGCATCACAATGATAAGAAGGCTATCTGTCGCTACGTAGCTTAGCTACTGCAAAATATCATGAAAGCTGAGTGTCCGATTAATTGTGATGCGGGTTGATAAACGAGGTGGAATGAAGAGGGGTCGATGTAGTGAAGGATGATTGACAAGAAAATAATGCCGGAAACGTTTAGCAGCCAGCGGCAGATGATGTCACGGGGAAGCAAGTAGCAGCAAGGAGACAAAATAATTCAGCTGCTATGATGGTGTCAACGTGAAAAGTGACTGCCCAGTTCATGTCTCTGTTCATCCTCTCTCTCTTTGCCCATATAAATCCATAATCTGTAAATTGTATAGTTAAGCTATTGTGATTGAGATGTTTTTTTCGTCGTCGTTTTTTCCTTCCTTCCTTCCGTAGTTTTTTTCCTTCCTTCCTTCCTTCCTTCCTTCCTTCCTTCCTTCCTTCCTTCCTTTCGTTGTTTTTTTTCCTTCCTTCCTTCCGTTGTTTTTTTCCTTCCTTCCTTCCTTCCTCCTTTCTTTCGTCGTTTTTTTTCCTTCCTTTCGTTGTTTTTTTTCCTTCCTTTCGTCATTTTTATCCTTCCTTCCTTCCTTCCTTTGTTCCTTCCTTCCTTACGTCGTTGTTTTCCTTCCTTCCATCGTTTTTTTACTTCTTTCCTTACTTCCTTTGGTAATTTAATTTCCTTCCTTCCTTCCTTCCTTCCTTCCTTCCTTCCTTCCTTCCTTCCTTCCTTCCTTCCTTCCTTCCTTCCTTCCTTCCTTCGTTATTTCCCTTCCATCCTTCCTTCCTTCCTTTTTTCCATCTGTCGTTTTTTTTCCTTTTTTAAAAAATATTTTTAAATAAATAAAGATGGTAACAGCATCATTACTGTCATTATCTCTACATTCAGTTCAATAAGGCATTTCAATAAATAATTCAGTAAGAATAATAAGCTGAAGAAGCGTGGTGGATAACATATAGTGTGCGCTTTCAGGCACACTCAATTAAAAACTATATTAGTGACTGTCACTGATCACATCTGATTTTTATTTTATTTTTTTAATTGAGCTTTGTGTATAATCTCTCTTGTTGCACATCATCACAGGTATTGGTTTGTGTTTTCCTGCTTCATGGACAGGGTGAATAAATGTGGATTTTACTGAACCTATTGGATTAAAAAATGATACCGAGCGTCAAAATGTTGTCCTATCCTTTTATGCATTGTTTGGGCATGGGAGGCCTACATCTGTTATTGTCATTACACTGTGTTCCATTTAACTGGCAGGTTTAGGAAAGCAGCTGTTCACTAATCATTTTGGAAGGCATGAATATGTTGCCTCACCTTTTCTTTTGTTTGTCAAAGACTATAAAAAGTGAAGGGACGCTCTGTCGACAAAATCGCTCCAACATAAGCAGTCTGGTCTAAATGTGCAGAGTGAGCTGGACTTAGAGTTCCTGGAGTGAATTATTATCTCGGTCCAGCCCTGGTGAATGGTCTCAAAGATGCTGTCCAGTGATTGCATTTTTGGCTTACAACAAGGCCATGCGAGTTTTAGTCCAAGTGGGGAGTAAAATTAATTGCCCTACTTAAATTTGGCTGACATGCTCTTGGGATAGTACAATGCTGTGTGTTTAGAAGGGAGACCAGATTGCAACAATTGAAATGATAAAAATGCGATAGTAAAAACTGGAAATAACATAATGTGAGGAATCAATAAAGAAAGCAGCACAGCAGAGGACTGCAGGGCTACATTTTTATTTAATGCAAAATGAGGTCAGGTTTAGGGTTAAAATAAGAGATTTTAAAGAATTGGCCTCCGACACTTTGTTGAACTTTTCGTCACTTGCTTTTGGGAGCACCAGTACAGAACTATGCAAATTGGGTCTCACCAATTATTTTACCCTTTCACAAAAAGGTTAAGTGCCGTCTGTGTGGTCAGGCTGGATTTATTTGTTCATTTCCAACTGGTAATCATGTTAGGGAGCAGAATAATGGAGCTATATCTATACAGAACATCTGTATATTTCTTTGTAATTTTCTACTAGCATAGTGATTAACATTATCTCACGGGTTTCTGGTGAGTATTTCCATTTGACATTTAATGCACTATGACGTGTAAAAGCCATTGCCTGCCTGGTATTTATATACTGCTTACGGTAACTCACAGACAAATATTCACATTTTTACAATTTCTCTCCCGTTACATTTCATTCTGCTTTGTACTTTCTCTCTATTCTTATGGAAAGCTAATTAACTGAAGGTCACCTGTATGTTCACTCACTGTGAAATCACTGTGAAATGACCTGGCAGTGTTGCAGACCTTATGTCTTGGATGTAACACTAATTCAGATGAAATAAAGTAACATAATGAAAAGCGTTAAAGTGCATGTCGTGACGCAGAAGCATCCTCACTGCTCGCAAAAGGCTCTCTTCATTTCCTCAGATCTGTCACTCACCCTTTACCCTCGCAGTACGCATTACAGACACCGCAGGAGATATCCTTTGTGTTTGTCTATGTCCTGACTCTGCCTGCTTTGTAAATGCACTCTCTACATTAGGGAGTACCTCCTACTTGGGACCAAAAGCAGCTTAATCAATCTCACACCTAATCCCAGCGTAATTCTCTTCTTCTCTAAAAGGGAACCAGTCACCACAGGGTGGGCAGAGACAGATGTAGCTGCGCCACAGTCATTACTAAGCACATGTCAACTCTGCCAAGGAGCCTACAGAAAATCGACCCCTCTTTAAGATTTCCTATAATCATGCCTTAGTTGCCTTTTACACCCCTTCTTGTTATGATAAAACGGCGTGGTCATTTTACAGAAGCTTTTGTTTGCAGATAGTTTGCCCACTGTCCATCCTCGCACACAGAATCAATAACTGGCTTCCTTTTACATTCTGTGACTACTGTGCAAGCATACTTTGAAGGAACTTGGCATAGAGATGACACATCACATATCTTTGTCAGACCTTTTAATAGCAACGCTGTAGCGGCTCTATACTTAGGATAATAATACATTATTAACCTGCTAACCTACCAACTTAGTTTAGGATGTTATCATGCACTATGTGCAGCTGAAGGCCATTCGTTTTTCAGGTAGCGGACATGATCATGGCATTGTGTGAAAGTGAGGGGATGAAATAAAAAAGTTGCTATCCGATAACAGGTTCAAGGACAATCTCATTGATTTAGGGGTGAATTTAGCAAGTTTAAGTCAATGTTCATGCTAAGTAATTGATGTTTAATACCTGATTGAACAGAGAGCGGTGACTCACATTTTGTTTTCATTTGTATTATGTATTATCAGTTGCTTACTCTTTGAGCAGTGTCCAATTTAGAAAGATAGAAATGCTGTGTCAGACTTAAAACATAGCATAGCATGACTGACTTATTCAATTTGCTCTCCTGAACACCATCTATTTAAAGACATGGTTGGTTTAAAAAAAAAAAAAAAACGACAAGCAGAGAAGAGTGTATGAACCTGAGGTATGTCTGGTCATGCCCAAATGTAAAATGAAATGGAATAAAACAACATCTTTTGATTCACCGCAGGAACTCAACCCAGATCTGCGGATTCGGTCAATATCATTTATATGCAGCCAAAAAGACAGTGGCGAACGGTTGTTTGTGTATGAAAGTTTAATTTGATATCTAATCAGTTTGGGAAGAATGTGCACAATGCACAAGGGGCCGCACGGTCCTTGACAGCAAAGCAATAGTTTGGCCTTAAGTTTGTTTTTTCAGTGGAAGAGATGAACTTTTGAGGCCTTGACATGCGGAGGGGTCTGTTTTGTTTTTTACAAATAAGAAGATGAGGGATTAGATTACCCCTCAGCACTGTCAGAGAGCATGGCTGAAATATGCAACACAAGGATTGTTTGAAGGACACACAGCAGTAGTGGCTGTTTTATTCTCTCTTACTTACCTTAAAGTACAAAAGGAAAAACACTGTAAGGGTGCTCTGCAGATGTTGCACAAATCTCTGTGCTTCTCATAGAGCCGCAACAGCATAAAAACAAGCTTCTCTCTGCTACTGCTGCTGAAAGAAATTAGGGAACACGCTCTCTCACATCAGGGAATCAAATTATGTGTTGAAAATGTAGAATGACAAATGGAACCTAGAAGAGGTGAAGCTTTAGAAGTTGTTTACATAATGTGCCTTTTATGCAACTGATGCACTGGTGGAGACTGGAATGAATCAGCTCGCCTGACACACTTCATTACACTGAGCTACGCTTTGCCCCTAAGGTCAGGAAAGCCAGCTGTTTAAAGCTGTAATAAAACTCACCCCGTGCTCTTTGACTGCAGAGGCTGGTGTTGGCTCTCACCAACCAAAAACGAAAGAATTCAGGAGATATGATTATAATAACAACCGTCTAGATAAATGTAATGTAGATAATGAGGTTTTGGACAATTCAGCGTATGTGGTGCTATAGTCTGATGCCCGGGGCTACATGAAAGTACAGTAGGTGCTCTATCTTTTCTAACATCTGCTTTTATAGAGCGATGTAACCGTCAGCAAATTGATGACACAGCAGCCCAGCAACACACAGCTTTATCAGGCCGCATCTAGAAATCCACCACACAATGTTCACTCCTATTCTACAAGCTCAATAAAGATGGCCTCGATATGAAGAAATCATGCCTCTGACAAATTAGCGAAGCGCCACGTTCACTCGGTTCCTCCTGATATGAGTTTTAAATATCAGTTAAAAACATAATTGAGCGGGGTGATCTTTCCAATCTTTGAGACAATCAAAAGCTCCAATCTTTTTCAGTTATATTGCACATTAAAACCAGATGGAGATACTCTGATGATCACAGTTCAGCACAGTGTCTCGTCATAGTCAGAGTCAATCAGCAAACCTGATTAGAAATGTAGGAAAAAATACATTTCTTGGCAGTGCTGGCGAGAATCTATAATCCAAAATATGACTGCTGTTTAGAGTCTCTTTAAACACTCTCCTGGATCCATATTCTTGACATACGTTCACGTACATCCCTCCTCTGCTACTCTTCCTGAGCTGTCTTCAATTTTTCCCCCTGGTAATTGTGATTAGTAATTTCGGGGTATTGACTTGGCTCACTGGCTGACTTCACCGCATCAGACAATGAGTCATGTGGGCTATTCTCACACGCTGTATATACAGTATAGTGCACTCGATGAAGATAAATCACCTCGATGCATCTTGGGCTTGTGTTATTGTAATGTTACACACATAATAACAGAGCCATATCTGCAATATAATGATATATGCCAATAGGTTATTGTTCTGATACAGAGGTTTCCTGTATAGATTTTAGACAAAAGAAAAAAAATCCTATGCCACAAAGCGTTTGAAAACTTGAGCGGAGAGTTTCTCACACCGGTGCAACAAAGCTACTTACCTTATCATCGTTGATTTGTTGATTTGCTTACAGAACTTGCAGTATACAGTACATACAGTATTGTAGGCTGGCAGCTCAATGCTTTTGGTCTTTCAGTTTTTTGTATAAAAACTACAGCTGAAATAAGTCCAATGGGATGATTATTTAAAAACACAAAAATGCTAAGTTCTTAAATTTCTTTTTCTGGTTTTCTTTAATTTATAAGATGTCAACTGAATAGCTTTAGGGAGTTTTTAAATATAGGGACTGTTGGACCAAAAACAAACGCTCGGCTTTAGAAAATCTTAAATGCTATTTTCACATTTTATGACAAAACCATCATTAGTTGCAGCGTCTGATGAAACAAATCGCATGACGAGGAACATGATTAGGACCCTAAACAAAGAGATCTGTCACATTATTGTGCTTCCTGTGCTCTTCATGCTAAATATAGACAGAATGCTGAAGAGAAAAGACAGGAACGCTTTGACACGATCTCACCGAGAACCTGATCCCAGCTCCTGAGCCACTGTGAGTAAAGTTGCATAATGTCACTTTCACTGTTTGAATACCACTGATCTGACAGCGTGTGTTAGAAGCAACGTGCTGTTCAAGACCTCTCTGTGCTTATGAAGGCTTAGCGATAAATGTGAAAGGTGCTGAGAGGAGTAGGAACAAGCATTAAAGTAGATCTGGTGTGAAAACACCATATAACTATAAATTAAATGCACATTATTAAGATTCAGATTCATCTTCAATAAAAAAAAACATATAATTATTATATTTTAAAAAATAATGGCAACATGGCCATACATTTAATACATTTTAATGTTTAAGTCGACACATGGATAAATATATAAGAACAAAAAACATTATAATAAACCACCTGTTTTTTGTTAAAGTAAATGCTTATGTTTTGAATTAAATTCATAAATAAGTACGAGGTCAAACAAAACTTTTTTTTTTCTTACATTCACAATTCTGAATGTAAAGTTGAATAAACTTTTCTCAAACAGCATCTGAGCCCTTAGGCTGAATAAATTAAGTGTAATGGACCAAATGTTGTTTAATTAAATGTGTTGCATTGTTTCACTCTTTCTGCCTCAGGTCAAAATTAGGTAAGCAAACTTTACTAACTTTGTGTAGTACAGTATACTTCATACAGAATGCTTTAAGGCACTGTAGGCGCATTTCAATCCACGTTTATAGGCACATGGATGGAAATGCTAATAATTTGAGAGCTGAAGCTTTTGCTGTATTCATAGGACGGATGTCAGCAGATGAAAACGTCTGACACAAGAAGACAGAGACAGACTATTTTTGTAGTAGCGAAGTGGTACATTTTAAAAGCTGTGTCTTTGTGTTTAGTCTGAACTTACTGAACGTTACAGACAATTACCAGATGAACAGCAAAAAGGCTCAGAGATGTACAGGATTTTTCTGTGCTGAGATATTAATAGACAGATTTTGCAAGTGCGAGAATCTAATTGGTCTGATGTGTTAAATGAGGAACTGTGCACTTTGACAGAGATAAATAGAGTATTCAGACAGAGAACTTTTTGCTATATTCTTATTAGACTTTTAATGACTTATTTTAAGTTGGTATTTAAATCGAAAACCGTTTGTATGCAGTCTAGGAGAAAGGGTTTCTTCACTTAGATAATGCAGCCTCGCTTTACTTTGCGTCAGAAGGTACTTTTATAACTAGTCGCCTTTAAACCCTGTTCCATTACAAATCCCATGTTCAGGTTACCTGGTGAGTCAGCGAGATCACACCAGAATCCATCTTGCCAGCCTTCGAGCTATCCGCTTGTGGTTTAGATCAATCCGTGTCCTATGAGGAACTACTGCCAGCTACAGCATAAGTTTAGGTGTGAGTGACGACATGTCTGAGAAATGTGACAAGAGGAAAAGACGTTAGGATAAATGCTGCTAGATCAGTTATATTAGAACTGAGTATTTTTCTGAAAGAAGAACAAAGAACAGCAGCTTTACTGCATTATATGGTACGATGATCTGATTGGTTAAAGTTTGCCCATGATAGACTTTGATTGACGGATGGTTAATCCAATCACCCCTTTGTTTCTTTCTTTTTCAAACTGTTTCCAATGATGACTTACCAGATGGTTCTCTGTAACAAACCATCTGGTGCAGTCAGGTTAATATTCAATTCAAAATTGTAAAATCCACACTTACGCTAAAAACCAATGATTCACTCACAGAAGTACCTTTCGGTTGCTTTTGCCAAGACCTCTCCTTAGGGCTGAGTGAGTGTGTACACGTTGTACTTGACTAACAGTGCAAGTCTACAGATGCTGGCTGAGCAAGTCCACTGGATGTTCTTGCACAAAACAAAAAGTGAAAAGTTGTCTAATGAGACAGACCAACTGAAAGCGCCAGTGTGGGTGTGCAGCACAGGCTCTTGAACCAAGTGTACATTTATAGTATCAACTAAAAATATAGCCATTAGACCAATTCTCAAGAGCTGTGAAAACACTGTAATCTTATTTACTTATTCTGTTACTCTTAAAAATTTGCCAATTCACTTGTGTAGCAAAACCTACGGTCATGTTTAGACAACATCTAAGATTTTTTTTTAAATATTAGCTTAACTTCAGTTGAATGAATGAAATGGGTTTCATAGATGAAATCTATGAAAATATTTTTCTAGCAATGAACAATTCAGGTTCGAGAAATGAACCGCTCGTCCACACATACAGTTTTAATCTTGTACACCAGTTTCTCTTTTCTCATACATTCAAATCAAATTCAACATCCTCTATCTCTTTAAATACTAAGTAGTGCCAACACACATTTGCAGACAGTGCTCCTCTCTAGGCAGTGGCGTGGGTCACTGTTGTACTCCTTCAAGGCAGGCACCACGGGTATTTTGACTGTTTTGTGATGAGGATCCTATTAGCCGCTACATTCCTTAATTAAACGAGTGCGGAGTTAATCAGTGTAACACAAGCACAAATGTCAATGGCGCCGACTTTGTAGCACCTAATTTAGCAGACTTTAAAAAAAAGGCCATGTTGTTAGAACAAGGAGTATTCCCATCCATTATTTCTCACCAACAGTCTCTTGTTAAACTGAGCCTTCATGCATTAGACATAGGTTCCCTCTCACAGGATTTGTAATTTAAGGCTATAATGCGTTGTGTAGGGTTGGGAAGTTATACATAAAGAGTACTCGATAGGATTGGATTCAGTGAATAGAACTGTATTGCAACAGGGGGGGAATTCCTTAAAGGGTTAGTTCAAGTATTATAACTTCTCTGTTCCTACCCAACAGAGAAGTTTGACTGTGCCATGCATTTATTATGGTGCAGATCAGCTGTTTATGTGCCCTCATTTCATTTCAAGCTCAGTCTTTATTCTGTTTTGCTGTCCTAAAACTTGTTACATGATAACTTAACAGGCAATTTGTGCTCTGATTAATATGGCAAGCAGTTAACACACTAGTCAAAACTGTTAAATGGCATTTGCTTCTGGTAATCTTCATCAATGTTTTGGAAAAAAAACAGCTGAACTTTAAAAAGTGGCTTATACTGCTGTGCGGTGGATATAATTTATGCCAATGTCAAAAGTGGTTTGTGTGGATTTTTTTTGAAAGGTTATTGATAAATATTCCTGGTGAGTCTACACTTAAATTTAAGTATTTAATTTGAGAACAGAATTTGGTGTGATGAAAAAAAGAGAATGCTTAGCAGGGCAAGATGCAGAAATGCACTATTTCATTTTTACTTTCATTCAAAAAGAACTGGAGAAGAATTTAAAACAGCTTGTCGTAAGCCAAAGACGAGAAAGATGGCTTTGGAATAATGAGCGACCGTGAGTTTGTCTGTTCCCAGTGGATCTCTGGTGAATAAAATAAAATACAGAAAGGGGCTTGATACTTAAAATATAACTAATTTAACTGCATGTTAGTTTATGTCCAGATTTTCTTTGTAATTTATTTTGTCATGACTGTGGTCAATTATTTTTTGTGTCATAGTCTGTGTGCCTTGCGTTTTGTCTATTTCACATGCAAATAGGATGTGCCATCCCCAGGAGGTGATTGGTGGACTAATTTCCGGTCCTAGCCCGTGATTGGCTGCAGTTGAAGGCACCTGAAATATAAGGAACCACCTCTCCCAACTAGCCACATGTCCCTGTTGTAAAAACCTTTGCATGAGATTAGAATTAGCTTTTTGTTTGAAGAGTAGGGGTGGACTACCATTTTGTTTTGATCGTGTTTTCTCCTGTTTTTCGTTAGTTAGGAAGGTAAGTTTATTGTGATTTTGATTTCCCGAAGAAAGACATTTATTTTCTAGGTTTATAGTTTGTTTTGGCCTTGGTCCACCCTGAAGTTGATTCATTTGTTATAGTTGTTTCATATTTTGAGTTTTGCAAATAAACCATTTTTCTTTTGTACCTAACACTTGTTGTAGTGGCTACTTGGGACTCGGGGAAGATTGGGACACCTATTTCGTGTTATGTCCTAGGCCCCTAGACTGGGGCATAACAATTTTCAACATACTTGAATATAACATTTTATTGTAGACCCACTCAAATGAACACCTGTGGGTCCCAGAGACTAATCAATATCTCTGTAGTTACATGGACAACTGGTCAGAAACTGACTGTAGTCAGAGACTCAGCTAGATAGCTAGTCAGACAAACACAGGCACTCAGTCAGCGAGCGAGGCAGTCAGACATACAGCTAGTGATAAAGAAAGAAAGATTGTTAGTGAGACAGTTGGTCAATAGGAAAGATAGATAGTGAGACAGCTGGTCAGACAGACAGAATTGATAGATAACAGACGGATAGCAAGACATACAATCAGACTGCATGCTAGCTGGTCACACAGACCCAGACAGGTGGTAAGCAAGAAAGGTAGATAGCAAGACAGATGCGCTTCCATGGTGGAATCCTAATCGATCCAACTCGGAGCTGAGAGTGCACTTTCCACAAACAGTGCCAATGTCAGAAACAAATTCCAAGGGCAGATCTTTGCAAATGCGATGCATGTCACATACATTCACATGAAGAGCTAAGTTAGGCTGTAAACTGCAGGGCGGAAACTTTTAAACGGGGTGGAGTGGGTGGCTGTATTTCCTTGAGGGCTTGCTTTACTATACACTAGATCAACTGTAGCCTCCACTGTCCTGAAAAAAAGAAATATATAAAACAGATTTACACTCCCCTCTAGATTGTCTCTTCCACGTAGTAAAAAGATTAGCCCGCAGTGGCAAAATATCATCTTAGGAAAGTCAGTTCAGCAATATATCCCCTTCATCCCTCCGTCCTTGGACTGTCTTGTCAATCACTCCTCGATTCACAGTCCTTTACCTTTTGCCAAATGTGGGTCAGGAAAGCTTTGGACTAAAGGGGACCATGGTGAGGATAATGAAATCGAAATAGAGAACATCTAAGAATATATGAAATACTGTAGGGATACACCCTCAATCTCTGGTGAAAAAAACGAGCAGAGAAAATGAGCCAATTAGGCTTGTCTCTTCATGAGGATTCCAGTAATGGTGAATGCAGCAGTAAGATCTTGTTTTTTTCTACAATTTTAACTGAGCTCTTGAGCTGTCTGCATGTACAGTATATGTGTGTTTGTGTGTTTCTGTGTGTGTGGGAGTGGTGATGCTGTTTCATCCTAGTCCCTGCTCAGTGTGGTCTTTTCAGCAGATGAATTCTCAGTGTCAATATGCCTTTACTTCAGCGCCAGCTGTGTCTTCTCCAGACATGACATGATTTTGAGGCATTTCCATAAAAGAGCTGACATCATCTTAAATACACACATGCCATGTTTATGGGATACATTTGACCGTCAACTCATTCATCCCAACTCACCATAGTCGCTCTCGTAAAAGATAATGAACTTCTGCCAGTGCAGTTCCGAGACAAGGGTGAGGAGGACATCGTTGATTCGAACGGGTGGACGGGCAGCCAAGGTGTAGCTCTCTCCGTCTGGGCTGGGGTTGAACTGACAGGCAGCGCGAGGTGCACCATCCCCGTTTCTCTGGATGAAGAGGTGGGGAATGTGCATTGCATCCGTCAGGGACTGCAGGGCACTTGCGGCAGCGCAGCCCGTGGATGTGACCAAAGCGAGGATCCCCTGGTTCATCAACTCACATGCTGGACAGAGGAAAGGAAAAGTTGTGGGAGAGAAGGATTTGAAGAAAGGAAATAAGGACACAGTAGTACAAGACAGGATAGAGGAGGAAGAAAGAAAGAGCAGATATATGGAGGAAACAGGGATGGGGAGAAGAGAGGAGAAGGAATGGATTAGAACATGGTTAGATATGCTTTCCAAGTCGATTTTAACTGTAATAAATTTCAAGATATTCATTCCAAAAATAAAAAAAAGAAAGAGAAAAGAAATTCAGGTTTTAAGAAAGTGCGCTCAACTGGGCTTAAGAATTCAAGATGGTTCTTTGTTTATCCTACTTAGGATTACATCTGAGCCTCTGCAGTTGAGAAAAGATCACAGGAAAGAGGGGGTTGGTACAGAAATTCTATTATAATGTGCAGATGAGAGATTCTGTGGGGGACTTCCTTTAATCTTTGTCCCTAGACAAAAATGAGGCAGCTGATTAAAGCGAAAATGGCTGTTGGAGGTAACAGTCACTTGAAAACAGCAGATGAGTGGTACAGAAATCAGTGTGGTTGTTAGCAAAGGTACAGAGCAGCGGCTGAGTGGGAGGAATCTATTACAAATAAAACTCAGGGAGCTAGATACAGAAGGTTAGGTGCAAAATGATGCCTTCTCTAAGTCTAAACTAAATATTGTCCTGCATACTTTAACTCTCTCTCTTTCTTTCATGTACACATGGTGGAAATCTGTAAAGCAGCACAGATTAAGACTGCAGACACATTCTTGTAAATGTCTGTGTTGGGTCTTAACGTCCCTACATCTTTATTTACACGTGTAATTTAGGGAAAATCTGTTGCTGTCTGATCCTCTTAGGGCAGGTCAGCATGTCTGCTAGGACAAAATGCCAAATATCTTTTGAAGATAAAAAAAAAATGCCATCATTAATGTGTCACAAATTGACAAGAGTGGTGTTAAAGAGATGGTAGATATTTAACGGCAGTGAGTAGACTTGAGGTTGCAGTGATCGGATGTATCATTTGATCTGACAGAAGATCAATAACATAAAAAGATGATTCATTCAGCCCAACTCAGAAGAAGTCAGTCAAATCGGATTTGGCTATTCAATACAAATATTCTACTACATGTTCCTTTTTCCCCCATATAGACGATCAAGCAAAGAATAACTGAAATTCCATATTTTTGCTCTGCAGTCCTAGAGGACATTCAGTGTGACAGTGATGTTCACATAATATAATTAACAAGACAAGCTACCCCTCCAAGCTCATGTGTGCTAACTACGCCAACAGTGGAAACGTGCAACAACACCTTTGAAAATCCAAAGAGTATATCATATTCGGTTGCTGCGTAAATGTGCCACTTCTAAGCAGAAGGCAGAAGATAAGATGATCTCCAGAGCCTGACCAGGTAAGGCCTCTCTTCCTCAGGGAAGTTGAGAAAGAGGCATCATGAGTCTGGATCCACGACTGTCTGTACCCATCGCATACATCTTCACCCAACAGAGGGAACAACTTGACATAGAGGAATAATTTACCACAAAGAGGAGCATGAACGAGAGGAGGGCTCATTCTGGAGCTACTTCTGGCCACTCGAATGTCCCCAGAGGTACACTACACACTGACCGACAGAAACAATGAACGAAAATATAACGGGCTTTGGAGTGATGATTAGAATCTCTTGACTCCTGATACAAAAGACATTTCATACATCTAACGTAGTTGTCCGAAGGTAAAATACAGTTCATAAGCTCTGGTTTTTAAGTGCTTTTGAAAAACAATCTGTCTCTCAGCTTTAAGACAGGTTTAATAAGTCAATGTGCATGAATTCAGCCCATTCACAAGTTACAGGATTCATTTTAAACCAATATTACTCGCTCAGTTGAAATCACAGCCTATATTATTATATAGGAAACATGTACAGTACATTAATGGCTGTTGACCTTTATCTTTTTGTTGTGGAGTTTACAAACCTTGAAGAAAAACATATTTCCATCTTCTCTCTTAGGTCAAGAGATGCCGAGCACAGAAATACGTAATTCACACAAAATAGAAAGCGATGTAAATCGAAATGCAAAAGAGTTTAAATGAAGAATATTGAATTTGCATTTAATTTTAAGCTCCATCTCTGCATAATCATCACTACAGGGATTGTCTAATTTTGCATGTAACACAGGACAGGCTACGGCAAACGCTGCCTTTAAAATTCAAGTCACTGTTTCTCACACACAGCAGGACTCTTCTAATTTCAGCATAAACAGCTGAGCATATTGTACAAAACAGCAATTAAATGTTCTCTCTCTGCATTTCACAACACCACCTGAAATCACATAGTCTACTTCGTTGTCTGCAAAAGCAACAGACTGCAGTTCAAGATCAGTTGACGCAATACAAATCCTTGATGATGAGTATTTAAAGCACAAGGACGGCGCATAATAAACCGCTCATCATAAACATAACGGATAAAATAAGGTAAGGTAAATCCATCGTGATACACAAGGCGGTTTGGAGGAGCAGTTAAACGAAAAGGAGAATAGTTTTGAAGAACGGGCACTAGGAGTGAGGAGTGGTCCGGGAAGGAGGGGTGATGAAGGAAAGAAAAGATGATGTGTCGAGGGTGTTGAATGGATACTGGTGAAAGGGTTGTGTATGTGCGTGTGTGTATAGCAGAGGGGGAGGAATATTAACATGACAAATGACAATTTCATCTACTGACTGCAAGCACAGGACTACATTAAGACTCTGTAAATCATCAGTACAGGGGCAACTAAATAACATAGTGAGGAGGAAGAGGAGAGAATGCAGGAATGTCGTGCAGCCGAGGTAGAGGGAGACGCACTGTACGGTAGCTGTTGTAGTTGAAGTAAAACAAGAAAGACAGCGCAGAATGATGAAATGTGCAAAAGAGGTAGAGAGATTATTTGTAGCTTTGTGAATGAAAGCTCAGGAGACTACAGGGAAGACAATGTTCTTACACAGAGTAGGAAGTATGTTGTTGTTTCTATATATATATATATGTGTGTGTGTGTGTGTGTGTGTGTGTGTGTGTTTCTTTACAGAGAGGCTAACATGACTCTATCCAAACTTTTTGAAACATGCTGCTGCCATAAAAAAAAAACAGAAAAAAAAAAGTAAAATAAAACAGAAAAAAAGAATGTCAAATAAAAACAGACTTACATGGACGCCATGTGCAACATGTGGCACTCGGCAAATAACCCTTATTGCAACATGAAATGGTAATACTCAGTAGGTAGTCATGTCATTGACAGTAATACAAAATATAGGGCATGCTTTACCATCGCTACAATATCTTTGTGTCAGTTGGAACAATAAACCGCACGCTGGCAACAGAGACAGTCTTTTCCTGAGAGTTGCCGGTTTCCTGATAACAATTTTTCTCAGATGCAACCTACTTACTGTAAACTGCATACCCCACACCCACAGCTGGATATGTTATTGCTACCTGAAATCCAGTTTAGAGAAGCTGCATGTACTGACCTCAAAACATAAATGTATGGGGTGAAACATGGTCGACATACAGGAAAGTAATCAGCGACAATTTTGCTAATTAAATGATTATCGTGAAATGACAAACACTCCCTGGTTTCACCCTCTCTATATGATTTTAAATTGAATTGCTTTAGGATTTGTTTGTTTTTTTATGTTAATATAAGACATTACCTTGGGCTCCCTGCTTTTTGTAATGAGCGCCTTTCACAATTTCTTTGAAGCTTCATAGACTAAACAAATTGATTACTCTAGATAATCTAAATGACAACGAATATAATCACTAGACCAGATTAACTGTCATATCTTGGTATAATTAAAGTAATCAAAAGAGACTGTGGGCAAAATGATTGGCAGCCTTCATTCTATGCCTGCTGAACTGTTTGTATGCTTGTGTTTTGCAAAATGACTGCAGCACCACATGTATCATTTATTTCAACTGTTTCATCATCAGCCAAAGCGAGAAACTCAACAATCTTTTCCCCTCACAGTGGTTCATGAAGATATTATGTGTTTTCTTCTTATAATCTGCATGCCCTACCCCCCGTCACTCAGCCACTTTTTGCAGACTGTGGCTAAAGTGCGTCAGCGGCCATTTTGGCTTCATAATGGACGCCCTGGGCCCATTATACAGCAGACAGCCCATGACAGGAGGCAGGAGTGCTCCACAGTCATTGGCAAGGATGATAATGGTGGAATAATGACTCTTAAATGTTCCCCTTGAAATGGACAGGGGCCATCATTCATTTCCTGCCAGCTATCTGACATTGGATGTCATGATAGAACGGCAGGCTTATGTATACACCTTAAAGGAACAGCTCTGTTTGAATTGATAATATGTACGGAGCATCCTTGCAACCACTGTTATCGTCAAATTTTCTATTTATTTGGACAATTTCAGTGATTGCATGGTGAAAATGAATGGAAGGATGCTGTAATTAAAAGGGAGTAACAGAAAGATGCAAACAGCAGCTGCTTTTTTACTCATCTATCAAACCAATTGCATTCATTTTCTTCTTGGTAATGGCATGGTTGATTGATGGATGATGAATTCAGTAGAGGTGGATGAATTTTTTAACACATCTAATCGTCGCTGCATATCTTTAAAAAACCCTGACACAATTACCATCACAATGAGACCATGTATTTTTACTTAACTGTCAGCAAAATCAGAAATCAAGTCAGGAAAGGGGCATGGGAGACCGTAAGCAACTCTTTCATGTTTCTACTCCCATAATTGAACTCGTTATAAAGGACATCTGCCACGCGGATTAAGGGCTGATTAACAAAAGCACACAGCATTTTTCCACAGAAGTCCTCGCCTAATCAGACCAGTTCAGTGACGCACGGATGGTGCAGGGGGGGAAATTATCATCAAGACACCAGGCTGAAAGAAGACATACAATCTGTTTGCCCATAAAAACACGATGCCATCAGTGCATCGCCCTCATTTTTTACCAAAGTAATATGAAGGGATTAAACAAACCACCACCACTGCTGTCGTGAACAGTGCATAAACTGGGTCTGTCTCGATGATTTCACAGTCTCAATAAGACAGTCTCATTTACTTTGCTCTGACTCAGAGCACAATCCGGGGATTCAAAGAACAGTCACCACTGAGATAAACGCTGTGATGTTGTCAACACCACTGTACCCTGCAGTGACAATAGTGTAACTCTGATCTAATTGAGACGGCTTGTAATATGTTATTCAGAACGAAATGTCCCCTGTGTTGTACCATCAGAGGCTACTCGAAACTCTGTCTGCATTCCAATCATCATTGTTATTTCTGGAATGGACACAATGATTCCCTCTAAATATGAAATCATCAGATAAGGAAGATTTTATACCTCATAATGTGAATTAGAACTGGAAAACCAGTTGTTGTTGAAACATCTGATCTGAAATCTGTCCACAGAGAAAGCAACTTTAACTCTGACTTAGTTATTGAATTTGAGCTCTGCTCAAAATTACCACTATTACAGTATCATGTATCATACTTGCATCCATTTGTGAACTTCAGTGCATAAATTCCTGATTACATCAAGAAGTGCTGAGATTAAGGTACCCAACAGCTAAATTAGTCATTGGTGTTTTTAAGCATTCCAGCAGGGAAAACTGGCACAAAGTGCAGGTTTTTCTTTCTGTTTTAGCTGGTGGAAGATTCATAAGAGCGAGCTTTAAATGATCCATATCACACTCAGCTAAGAGGAGACTGGGTGTCTCATTATGAATAGGCCTGTTCCACTCTGCTTTTGGCAGCTACCCACAACATAATAGCTCTTCACCACACAAAAAGGTAGAAGCAGGAGGTATCAGTGTTATATGGCTGCTGGACCACAGCTTAGTTCTACATTAAAGTCTACAGCACCTCAAGTAAAAACGAATCCTGTCCCAATCGCTCTTTAATTTACTCACTTAATCTCATCTACTGATTTCATCTTTTGGGAAGATAACCATCCATGGCCTTTTTTCCTCCCCATGTCCGCGCTCCTACTGTCAAACTAAGATAAGGGTTCATATATCTGTCAATAATATCGATGCCAACACTGTCCATGTCATGTGAACTGCTCGAAATTATACACTCCAGAAAACTGACAGGTAGAATGGCAGAAATAGACTTCCTACAGTAGATACTGTTCTGTACAGCGAGTGGACACAAAAAAACATTTACAGTGCAGCAGCAGCAATGCAATAGCTCTGTTATTAGTATTACCTTTGTGAAGCTTCAATGTTCTGTCCACAGGGTTGGAATGAAGCATCATAGAATACAATGCAATTAAATATGAAGTCATCACAACCCTTTGATTAGTACCTCCTGGGCACAGTATGAAGACATCAGCATTTAGTGCTATTTATTTATTGCTTTATTGTTATTTTGTACTGAAATGACATTAGGGGTCATTTATCCAGGCTGACCAGGTCCTGACATTTGTTGCGTAGCATCCCATCATTTCTGGTCAACAATCTTGTTGTCTAAAATCCAGTATTTACACTCATGCTGCTGAACAGACATATATAATTTTCTATTCTCCAAAATCAAATCGACTTTTCCCTGACGTCAAGAACTCTCAAAGTCGATTTGATTTGGCTCTTGACTTTTAAAGCAAAGTCACTCATTGTTGACTTAAGCGCTTTATGTTTTTTTTTTTAAATAGCTGAGATGGTTTTACTAACCGGTGAATTATGCATTGCAACGCAAATATGAGACATTTGTAGGTGTTTTAAGACGTGCTATAGTAAATCCTGTTATTCTAATAAGGCAAGACGTTTTTTAAAGTGGGAGGCTGGCCTCCACAGGGCCCCAAACACTTTCAAGGACGGCTCAGTGAATGGATGTGAAAAGATATTACATTAGTTATCAAAAGAAGATCACATAGAATCACATAGAAGTTATAAATGGGTGCAATTTAGTAAAAGAGACAGTTTAGAAATATATGTATACATATATACATATATGTCTTATGTGATCAAACGTATTCATGATCCCATAGGCAACCAGGAATCGATTGAAACTAAGCAAATGAACTACTGTAAGGGGAGTGTGCGACAATTTTTCAAGCTTTGTCCGAGGGCTGGGGTGAGGTCTTTGAAAGCCTCTATTATAGGGCACATTATCTCAAATGTATATGACTGAACAGGAGTCTTCACCTTTATCACCAATTTTCAAAATTAGGGCGTTTTAACCACTTTTCTCCAATAATGTACTGTAATAACACAAATACTGACTGCATGTGTATAAAAAATAGATAATAAAATACTGGATCACAGAGGAAGTGGCTGCTGCTTTGCTCTGTGGGAGATCTAGTGAACAAATGTATACAATAATCTATAGTTATACAGTGAAAGCTTTGTTGTTAAAGTCATAGGCAGAGTTGTAGTTTTCTTTCATCCTTTTGTGTTCCGGCTGCTTCTTTGTGTTCTTTGCTACAAAAAGCTGCAGTCAGTCAAAAAATTATCAAGTATATTGAACAACAAAATGGTCTGTGGATTGACAATGTGATGAGTTTCGTTCTGTAGTGCTTTCATGTCTATTCGCCTGGGCCCCTATGTTAAATATACTGTACTTTTGAGAGCCGGTTCTTATTATTTCTGACATTGGAGCTGACAAAAGAAGATAGCTGCTGCGCCCTGTGAAATTTATGCTCTGGGATATTTTTTCGACTGCTGGTTCCCCCGGGGGACGTGACAGAAAAAGGCCTGCAGTGTAAGTCTCTGCAGCATGGGAGAATAGCTTGACCTAATGCAACAGAATCTACGCTTTATATATATATTCGGTAAACAAGGTAAAAGAAGTGAAACAAAAATAAAACAGAGTTGTTCCACTGGGGGAGACACACCCAATGTACGGTTGTCAGAAAGTGCTGAGTTACTGACTGATTCAAAACAGAAGTGAGCAGACAATGATATAAAGAACCACGCCACAATGTGATACAACCAGCTGCCATGTCTTGTGGCACAGTTCCAACTCTTTAACAATTGGTAGTGACTCACCTTTTTGCCTGAAACAATGAGCTTTTAGTGTACCTCGCAAAGCATGCATGTTTGGAGAGTCTCAGCCTGTAAGTATGTATGATTTTACCTCTAACATCGTATTATTATATGTCTCTGTTGGGATAAATGTCAGTCTAAAATTGCATTTATATTGAGCACTTGAAATGAATTCTCACCACTGTGTATCCTTGTCTCTCCACCGCCTCCTTTTTCAGAAGCGCTTTCGAATCTCTCCGTTACTTGTTACCTCATCAACGTAGCACAGCCACCATTCCTTCCAGGGCTATTATGGTCAGTCTAATGTGCGCAGCACAGTCCTTTGCATACCCAATGATGTGTGTTTGGTTTTTTATTTATTTTTCGCTCGTACAAGGCTGATTAGCACTACTTACAATTAAACACGTGGCAGTGCCTGTTGGGACGAGGTACTCGAGTCTAGTCTTTATATGGCAAACACGTGTTTGGGTTTTGTGATGATTGATTTGGATGGTGTTATCGAGAAAGATTGGCTAGCTTTGTTAGAGGATAATCATGACTCATTCACTATTGGGACAGGGACAGGCTTGGTGTTTGCTTGTCGGCTGGAATTAGGAAACATCTCACGCTTTCTTTTGGTAATGTGTCATTTGCTCCGATATCATCTCTTTCTTTTTGTCTGTAGTGTTATGGTTCCTCTTTCTCCATGTCTACATATCTCAGTCTGTCTATTCTTCTTAAGTGTTTTTGCCTTTTGCTTGCCCTCTTCATTTCAACCTATATGTTCTTTATCACGACAGCCCTTTGTCTTTCTCCGCCCATCTGCATCTCAAGCAACACCTGACACATGCAAGATAAATAATGAGTTATTATGAGTTCATTGAGGGGTGCTCTGCGCATTTGTGCTACACTCAAAGAATATGGGAATGCATGGTTTAAACTGTCTTTAATTTAAAGTTCTTTAACAATGAATTATTCAACAACAGTGGTCAGTGCTAAATAGACTAATAATCAGATGAAGTCAAGAAAGGAGCAGGCAATGTCAGTGGTTGCTTTGGGGAAGCGCATGTTTTTTTTTTTCTTTTTAAATTAGAGCCCATTGGAAATTATAACGTAGAATCAGTCTGAATTTTAATTTTTCATCCCTCCCAGCTTCTTATTCTTTCATTTCTCTGACAGGGCTCACATGTGGTTTATGTGATAACAGTGTAAAGATGTAGTTTAGGGGCTCAGGAGTATAACCTTTTTAAATGTCACGAGTGATTTATAGTTCTCCCGCGACATCTCACAAAGTTTCTAAATTCCTTTGGCAACCCCAAGTCAACTCAATCCGTCCACAGCAACGTTTCATGTTTCAGCAGCAAAAGTGAATATTAACCGCTGCTACGTTGAGATGGGGTTTTGCACATGGATGGGAAAAAAAACATGCCTATGGTCCTGGAATGTCAAGAAGAGACCACCATTGGCAGCTTAATACATAATTTACAACATAAAAACCATAACTTAACTGTAGCACTGCAGGAGTCTGTCGACCAGCACCACGATATTACCAGTGCAGCGGTTGTTCTGAAGTGACTTGATGTCACACTTCACATTTTCCTCAGTGAACAACCAGACATCACACCAAACCTGTGCGACATGTAGTGCATGACTGCAACATAACACAAAAAAACTGAATGTGTGAATTAAGTTTTCCGCTGTGACACTGCCACAGTGTAAAGGAATCGTCTGAACTCTCCATCCTCCACTGCGTCAAGATGTATTCACCATTTTGTTATGTGGGACTAACATTTTTATTCCACTGGCATGAAGATTGTAGCATCTACAGTATGTTGCCCCTAATACTACAGTACAAACACCGACCAGTTCCACCGAGGCTCCTGTTGGCACACAAGATCACAGCCACCTGTTCCCACAGCTTGAACAAAGCCGGACATGTGGTCATATGTAAGCCTGATAGCAGAAAGGTGTTCACCTACTTCATGGAGTAAGTCATCCAAATCTACCACGGCTGCTATCTCAAAGTCATAGTAAGGAATAGCGTTCCTCTTAAGTGTTAAATCAGCTCGACGGGTTAAGCTTATTAAGTCTCTGATTCATTCTGCTGAGTTGAGCAATACATCAATGCAATGTCAAGCAGTGAAAAGACACAGGACCTGTGTTATGTAGCTTTTGGCACTGCTACTGGAAATTAATGAATGAGGTGCTTCAACGTGCACATGTGACATGTAGATGAATGACATGCTCTGCTATTTAAGCCCTGCAAACATTGGAGACAGAGGGTTTTATATTCAAATGACTTATCTCCTTAAAATAATTTTAGCACTACTGCTAGAGTAACTATGTTTTCATTCACGTTTAATCACCTGAAAAAATAGTTGTTACATTCTTATCTTTTAAATTCAGTGTTAGAATGAGCCTATCTACAGATTTTGAAAACTAAAAACGGTCTCTAAATACAACCTTTTATGTTTTTGCACATTTCCATACTTCTCTTTCATGCAAGGAAGAGGAGGGTGCAAGCAGCTGCATCACTAAATTGTACACACTGAATCTTTAAACACAGGGTCAGCTGATTTATTACATTGTCCTGATACGAGACAATCTAGGTGTTCAGATTTCTTGAAAATGATATATTTTCAATTAAACATGCTATGCAATCAATCATGCAACCAAAATAAAATACATAAATAAATAATTTTGAAAAAAAAAAGCTGCTCTCAGCTGCTTGCAGAGGCGATGATGCTTTTATCGATATTTCTTAGTGTGGTTTGTTTTTTGTGAACAAGCAAAAGTCATGTTTCCATTCAGTGTTACAGTGTTACCCACTGTTTCTAGCCCAATTTCTTGAGTACTTTAAATCCACCATGGCTCGCACCCATGTTAACCAGCTTGCAATCCTCTTCTTCTCCTGCCTTTTGCTGTATATCTTGATATGTTTCCACCATCTGTTGTTCAGTGGAATAGTGAGACACCGTTGGCAGGATTGTGTATTGCCTCAGCCACGAGCTCCATACTGCTACTCGATGACTAAAAGTCCACAGAGAACTTTTAACTGTGCCCATGATACGACTGTGCTCAACCTAATCACCATTTGTTTTTCTCAGTGGATGCTGTAAACTCCATGTTTAAGAAGAGGTAAACATGAATGAAGACGCAGTTAACACTAGTAAAGGTAAAAGTAAACAAACAGCAGTGAGGCAGATTAAATATTATTTAACCTCTTGGTCTTTCTAAGTATGTTTTTCTCTTCAGGGAGTAAAGTCATTTAGAATGATTTAGGTAAATTACATATTGACAAGCTAAAAAAAACACAAAAAACTTTCTTTCTCCTTCACTCTGGATGGTAATATATATTTATTTACTGTGTTTTTAGTTCAGATTGTTATGGAACCTTTCTATCCTTAGGTTACACAAGGTCACGTGTGGGCCTTGAGGTCCTTAGCAGTATTAGTTGTTTGGCTTTGATTGGGTGCAAGTCTATCTCAACACTGTGGTGGCCAGTGTCGAAGAGACCTGTTGCCTCCTTCCTAGTCATAATAGATAGCTGCCGTTGACGTTCCAATCTGTGAAACAGACATCTGTGTGTCCAGACTAGAATATACTGACAATAACACCTGCACATGTACAGTAAAGACATTCTCCTTGATTAATTTTGGGCGTGTAGTATTTGTGGTGTTATCTTTGGGTTTAAAGTCGATCCACCAGCACTGAGTTCGGCAGAATGTGAGACCGACTCAGGCACTTCTGATGAACTTTGAGAGTGTCTCTAATTCTCCTTGGCCAAGCGTGAATAAATAATAATACAGCATAAGACATCAGAGGCTCCTGAACACTTTCCTCCTTCCTGACCTCACCATTGACCTTTGACTTCAGCAATTTCTCCACAACACAGATCACCATCGTTTTCGATATTTCTGTTGTAATTAACTGAACTTTACACACACAGGTTGTGCTGAAAAACAAACTACTTTTTATTTTATTCTAAATTATTCATGTGGTTATGTAACAATAAACTAAAACTGCAGGATATTCATTGACTGTAACATGATATTAAAACAGTTACAGTGAATAATTTGCAGTTTTTAAAGGCTGTTATTCTTATACTCTCATTCTGCACATATTACCCTGCCCTGCTAAATAATGAGCCTGTGCTTTCAAGAAGCACAAGATGTCTAATAACAGAAGACAAAACTGACAGTAAATTGAAAATGTCAGAACAATTCTCCATCACACAAAGGTGATGGTTCCTTTTTTTCAAGAACTGACTTCTCCCTAATGTTCCGCTCCCTCCTTAGAGTTAGCACCGTCCTGTTGAAAAACAAATTAGCTCATTATCCTTGGGAGGCTGGGTACATAGGAGCAGCATGCGTGACGAGCCAAGCCTTTGGATGTGCCAAGCTGAAAATGTCAACATACTACCTTGAGAGTGCACATTAAACTCAGGCAGTAATAGCTGTCACAAGGCAGATCCCCATTATCAAGTCCATTAAGGCAACCGCAGTCCTTCCAAAAAAAGAAATCAACCCCCACCCAAAAAAAAAGAAAGAAAAAAGAAAAACGAGCAGCAGGATTTTAGAGTTTGGAGTGAGCATCTGTGGAAAGACAAGGTGAGACACTGTACAATGCTGCCAAATGATACACATTACCGAGTTCATTAAATATCTACTGGAGGAGTCGTGTCAGGATAGCCAAGGACTGTTTTGTGATTTGTCATTTTATTTGCTTAAAAAAAAAGTGTTATCTCATTATTTACGATTCACAAGTGTAATAAACAATTCAGAGCGCATTGCTGTCATGGCACCTTTTTTTTTTTGGTAATCATCCTTATCAGCCCTTTCTCGCTGGTGGGGGTTGTGTCCTGAACCTAATCTACAAAAAAAACCTCAAACAAAGTTGATAAGCTCGTCAGCTTAAGTGTAACTTCTTTTTTATTTAACTGGCAAATGATATATTTCCCTGAAGGCACGATAAATGTCATTTTTTTTCTTTTTGTCATTTCACAAAACTAGTGCCTAGAACGAAACTGGCATGTGTGTGGCCAAACTACCTAAACTAAAAAAAAAAAAATGCCTTCAGAGATAGCCCAAGCAGCCGTTGGGTTAATTCCAGGAGTTCTTTGTCTTAAATCGTAAATAGCAAGCCAATTATCATTTCTTGAATTCGGATCCAATTTCCTAATCTTCAGTCCTCCTTTTTGTTCTGCACTCTAGTTTTTGTTAGTTTCCTCTTTTGGGAGACGGGTATTGAGCAGAGATACAACAAAGTGCAGAAGAGAGGCTCGCCATGCATGAAATGAAAGAGAGCTTTACCCTCCTGTAGGGGCCGACGCTGACGTATTCTCTGAAGGTAAAAGCCTCCGCATGCTCCACTCACTTATTACGTTTTACCACTTTGAGTTAGATGGGCTTCAGAAAACATAGATTCTCTATATTTGTCCTCTTCAACTTTTCATGGGCGTGCATACTGTCGGTCTGCATGTGGGTGCTCCCTGGCAACCACTTGACAACCGTTTCCCAGGTAACAGAAATATTCAAAATGTTATTTGTATGCTTGTCGTCGTGTGTGTTCGTGTGTTTTGCCTGCATTGCTGTTGTTGTTGGAGACATTAGCGAGATAGTTCATTAACTTTGTTGGGAGGAAACATTAAACTAGTGCAGATTGTACACGTTTTTACAGCAAATGAGGTCTATGTATTAAAAATGAAATTATTCTAATTCATAGACCTGCAGCACGTTAGAGTACTACACAAATAAATGCCACGATCTCTGAGAAATGTTTTCTATCTGGCCGTTCTTTGAATATATGCAAATTCTCATCAGCACTCATTGAATTCCCAGTATTCTTGAATGGATTGCACTTACGCTATAAACTGTTGTTCAGTTACATTGAGATCTGATTATTGCAAAGGCTATAGCATACACATTTAATAATCACCAGAACATTCAGTGACCTGAATGGAAGCACCTTGTTTGTGTTTTTCCTATACTGTAATTTGGTGCAAAGGACACATTCTTTATGCAAAATGGAAATTATAATAATAATTCTATGAACAATGAAGAATTGTACAGGACACACAATATTTCCATTGTGGAGCTTTTTAAATGTCTGGAACAACAGATCAACAGGTCTGACAATATATTTTACATTAATTACAGAACTACACCCACACAGTTATTAAATTGAATGTATATGAAGTGAATTTTAACAACTGGACTCATATTAGTAGTGGATAGAATTTAAAAATGCCACACTGGACATTGTGTACCTTTTGATTAATCATATATTTGACCAGTGTCTCTTAAGTTAAATCCTGTTACGTGCTGCTACAACAAACTATTCTCTAAAAGTATCAAGAAAGTTTGATCTAATCCGAGATTAAACTTAATGGACTACTTTGACAGTATCTCCAGGTACTGCTCGAAGTGACACAATGCCACATCTTCTATAATGCGCCATTTCAACAGGTGGCATGGAGACACATAGGCCAGGCCGTCTGTTTATACGGAGGTAAATGTATGCAGACAGAGAATCTAGTGGAAATATGATCTACTTTATGTAGTCCCTAAGTAAACTGTCATCTCCCCTAATGCATGAAGGGAGCCGGCAAAAGTAGGTCTATTACCATGTTGATAACATCAATTTAAAGTGTCAGTACGGGGTGAGCTAATACTGAGTCCTGCAAGGCTGCTCTCTCGTCTCTTCAGCCACAGGGTTTCTGCTTTGATTAAAATCACAAACCAGCCATTCTTCCAGACACCTTTCGCCCCACTACCTCCAACAGAGATTAGATTTATTTAATACCCCCCCAAGGGTGTTTTCACATTCGCCATGTGAGACAACAGAGGGTGTTGTGGCAGAAATGTCAGATGTGGTGTTTCTGGTGGCCTTTATACTGTTAAACAATCTGGCTGGTTTCAGGTCAGGATCAAGTTGTGGCTATGACGGATACTGTGAAAAGTTTGATATGATTAGAGCTCCTAAAAAACTAATTAGGAGTCCACTGTATATAAAATGACTAAATACATCATCTTTTGCATATACGCCCATCATCATCTTGTCATGTAAGTGTTCTGTCAATACTGTAGATGTGATCAGAGACATTTTAAGTCTTTGAAAAGATTTTGCATTGATTTTGCATTAGCCTCAGAAAACCAGCCGTAACTTGGTGGGACACTCCAATGACCAAATGCTAATGATTAGGAGATTGAGATGAAGATGAACTCTTCTTGCTCTTGGAATAACCAACACGAGTGACAGGGATAGTGGTAAACAATGATACTTCAAATAAAGTGTGCGGAATGGCCTTTAAATTGATAAATTAAGTTAACTGTCCCTGTTTTTTTTATTATTTTTATTGTTGTAGTTATACTATCGTTATCATTTATATATTTAATATTATTTTGTTTCACAAATAAACATGAGTCACTTTAATTATTACTTTGATAATGTGAGAAATAAGTTGAACTTAAAATTCAACACTAATGAAATCATAAATCCCTTGCTAATTAAATTTGGATTTCAATTATAAAAGGCATCTTTAAAAAGCATCTAATATAGGAACCGTATTTGGACAGGGAACAATTGTAAATGTCAAAAAGTAATTCTGTATATATCAGCTATGTTTGTATTTATCAGCTCGCTGCTCCCACACTGTACAATTTTGTTCTTTTTTTGGTATAAGTCACAGGTGGCTTACTGCTGAATCACTGTCTTCTGTGCTGCGCTCCAGTGATCACTGCTCTGAATGACCCAGCAGACCCGAGCAGCCATCTGCTTGAGGACTCCTGCTGCCTTGTCTCGCTCTCTCAGATCTTAAAATGTCCTACGTGTGATGTTTCACAAACCCTGTTCCCTTTGTCTGCCTGCCACCCCATCGCTTCTTGTCTCCGCGTGTGTACACCTTTCCATCATTTATTCCTGTTACGATTTGATCTCGCTGAAGCCCTGTGCATTTCTAGTGCTCAACCCACGGCGCAGCCGTAGCAGATAAAGCATCACTCATTAACTCTGCAAACATAATTCTGGAAAACTAGTAAACCTTTCACAGCTAAACGCTATCCACTGCTACATCTGCTGTCTCTCCTATAGGGGCTGCATTACCTGCCAGCACAGGGGTATCATTATAGTATTCATGGACTAACAGAGAATTAATCAAGGTCTCTAGTCAGCTTGCATATAATTAAATGTATGCAGACAGTACCTGAGAGACTCTCTAACTCTACATAAGTACTGAGTGGTTGTGTATAAAACTCAGTTCCTGCAGGATTTCTCTATTCTACATTTGTCAAGGTTTTCACTATATACAAGGTAAAAACACTGCATCGCTACAAAGCAAGCTGGAATATATGTGCTATATGTGTTCAAGCTGAGGAATAAAGACCAGCACAACCAGCTCATGCTTCATAGCTCCATTATTCCGGGTGGCTACAGTACTATTGCATAATGTGTGACAGAAACGACAGGCCTGTTAAAACCGAATAACTGATCCCAAACTTTTGGTCTTTTGCAGACCGTCTCTTCGCTCTCTTCCATAGCGCCAGCTTTTTACAGTCAGTGTAGAATTTAAAATGCAACAAATGCAGTAAAATGTGGTTAGATTTTTAAAATGGAGCAAACATTATATAGGGATTGATTTCTTACTCTCACCAACAGCTTCACTGGTAAAACCATCTCCCACTTTTGCTCTCTCTGATTGTACTTTCCACTCTCTCCAGTCCTTGGCATCTCCAAGTCCATTTTCTCCTTGAATTTTTTCCAATTCTCTCCCCCTCTTTTCTCTCTCTCTCTCTCTCTCTCTCTCTCTCTGTATTGTAAATGAATGCAATAAACAGGCGAGCACTCGATTTCCCACTGGCTTTGTAGTTGTTTAGCCCGGAGGTCAAAGTGAGTGTGGATGGAGAGCAGAGTGAACTAAAGCCTAAGAGCTTGCTGCGCTCGTCCATTCTCATGGGAGCTGACAGTTGAGATTATTTTATTTCTTCATGCTCTGGCTCGATGTAATCAGATAAAGAAAAAGCTACGTCATTAAGGGAAGGTTTGATATACTGAGAGATTTATTCATTCATTTTCTTGCTGCGAGTTAGAGGAGAATATTGATACCATTCTTGTACATGAAGTTTACAGCCAGCAAGCTTTGCTACTACAAGCAGGAGGAAGCAGCTAGCCTGATAAAAAATAAATAATAATATCCAGCTACTGGCACCTCGTCTCATTTGTTGCTTTATCTTGTTGTTATCAGGTTGTGGTTTTGTGCTGGACAAGCTCTTTGCTGGGTGCAGTGACTTTTTCCGTCTCCGCCGTGTGACTCAAGATTTACATTTAGTCAGATTCAAGATTCAGTTTCTCCCTGTTTTTAGTCTTTAATCTGAGCTAACTATATCCTGGTTGTTAGTTTTACATTTAACAGGCATTAATAATCTGTCATGGAATGATGGGAAACCTTTTCCGACAACCTGACTTTGAAAAAGAATACGTGAATTGATTCAGAGGAGTGGATGAAAACCATCTTTAAGCACATCTAAAAAACCAGCTTGGGTTATTCCTACGTCATGTATTATTTAATGCTGAGAATAAGATTTGATCCACAAATCTTTGCTGCTCAAGCTGCTTTATCAAACCCCTTTATACTTATACTGCACATATGCTTTCACAGAGAATAAAATTTCAGTTTTAGTTCATCTGGCTATTAAATAGGTTCCACTAAGGAATTCCGATATTAACAAGGTGTAAAGATTATCTGGACCAGGCCCAAAAGGAGCCCTATTCTTCAGCACCTATCAAACAGCTAATAAGCAGATGCCCTCCCGCTCCTTCTCCTTCTTCTACTTATCTTTTCTCTTTATTTAATTTACAAGCCTCTAGCACTGTCTTTATATGGGCCCTGTGTTGCTAATTGGCCAATTCCACACTCCTGCTCCACTAAGAACCTGCCGCAGGTAGTGAGCAGACCTTGACATGGATCTTGCCTCTCCTGTTTAACCCTTTGATGGAGAAAGTAACTGCCTTCTTTTCCAAACAATCAAACCTAAAATAGTCTGTACAGCATATATATATATATATATATATATATATATATGCAGCAGGTAATGCAGTTCTGCTGATCAATGGACTACTATTTTTCATCGTTATTAGTCTACATTTTACTATTATATATTGCACCAGATATAACATAATACTGACATTTCTCAGCTTTAATCTCGTCCTCTACCCATGTGAAGGTGGATAAAACAATGCATTAGGTCTTGATGCGGTGTCGGTGGAGGTGGCAGAGCGTGTTAGCGATGGGCTGATGACACACAGAGCAAGATCCAAGCTCAATCTGCAGCATTACCGGATGGAGAGCCATTGACCAGCCTGTCGATTGACTAGAAATCACGCAGAAACTGCCGACTTCCACCCGAAGCCCTTCCTGGTGAGTATCTAGTTGTGTGCCTCTCAACCACAACTGATAATAAAAAAAAATCAAAGCCCCCTTTGAGGGATGGACATCTTTCTTATATGCCCACTACAGGCCATCTGTTTTAAAGGATAAAGAGTGAAAGCCAGATCCGGAGTCTGATGCCTGATTTTATTAGACTGCTGTCTGGGACATCTATCAACAAAAACGTACTTAATTACAGCTAAATTACATCTATCTGCTCAGACCTATCGTGTGTTCAACATTTCATTTTAATCACTGCTGATTGCTTATCTAAAATGTTCTGTTGGAAAGAAAAATGCTGATTTAATTGCTTTGCTGGGACAAACGTGAATAAAGAGAAAAATGCAAACAGGCAATTTGTTACGAATGAACTCATGAATTTGAGCTGAATACCTTCTTAGACTAACAAATGCTTCCAATATTTTTTAAAACAATCTACAATAAAACAAAATGTCTGAGCTTCACTGAAATGTTGGCATGGACAAAGTACGGTGTTCTGATCCAGCATCATCCTCATATATATAAATATATTTAAGCAGAGATGAAAGGGAGTTGTTGTTTTTTTGTGATTCGTGTGTTGAAGACATGTCTTCTTTTGTACGTTGAAGCGCGTACGCCTTCTGAGAATTACTGTTACGATTATTCCAAATTCTCTGTGATGTCTCGCCTCAGGTTTCATTTTACATCTTTTCACACTAACTCGTATTTCCGACTACCTGTTCCAAACACTTATCGCTCCAGGCTTTCTTTTGGTGGGCTCAATATCAGATCTTTTAGTTGAATGCCAGCACGATAAAAAAAAAAGAATGTCTAAATTTTTAGACAGATATATAAATGACTTTTGATTTGTGTCAGGAAAGACTCCATGTACATCTGTTCCTCGTTTAATGCCACACACCTGCTATCAGACTCATATCTGTTTCATTCACTGCCACTTTGGTTCATTCACTATCAGTGAAGAGATCGGGCATTAAATGCGTGTAGAACTTGGCTATCTTATCCTGCCGGGTCCCCCGGGCCTATTTGTTAGCTGTCAGTGACTATCTACCTTCATCCCTGCACCATTGTGTTTACTGGCTCATGCTGCCAGGAACTGGATCTGTCAAACGGCCGTCCCCACAGGGTAATAGTAAAGCTCTGCATTTTGTTAAATCGATCCTGGGAGATGCATTAAGAAAAGAAAGAAAAAAAGGAATAAGAGACCAAAGATGAGAGAGAGAGCAATAATACCACACAAGGAAGCTGGTTAGAAGGTAATGCTGATGAGCAAGCAGACAGGTTTGGCAGTGACAGAGCATTATGGATAGTGCAAATGAGACCGAAGTAGCAAGGGAGATTTCCTTGTGCAACAGATGGCTGGTAGGTAAAAGGAAAGGATGAAAGTGTAGAACAAGGGATGTGAAAGGAATGAAAAAAGTATGAATCTTACCAAGGAACATGCCTACAATAGAAGAATGCTACACTTATCTTTGTGTAAGGGAGCGAAACAAAAGGCGAGACTAAATGCAGGTGAAAGAAACAGAGATTCCAGCTCAGTAGAGAAAGAAACTCAGGGTAACCAGAGAAAGAGAGAGAAATTGTGAGTGAAATCGTATGCATTGTGTAATGCAGCCGGATGTCAGCCTGCACCAAGGGCCATACATCCTCATTAGGAACTCCGCTGCTGCCCTAAACATACATCAGCAGAGCCACACACACACACACGGTCAGATGTACAATGGCAGCTATAGTTCGCTGGCAGTGGAAGTGCATGCAAGTCGGCAAAAACAGGATTAAACCTGAAAATAATACAGTGTCAGCCATATGTTTCAAACTACAACAGTGCAGAGAAGTCAGCTCTTCAGATTGTCCAGAGAAAAATCGTCCTGTCAGAAAATATTGATAAATCCTGGAGTGGGAGACTGACGCATGTAACTGACTGCAAACAAGCAGAAGGTTATTATGTAAATGGTACATGTGGTTATGTTTTATCCTTTATTTTTCAGGTGTGGTGGAAAATTGGAAAAGTAGGCTTTTTTTTTTTTTATTCTTCTCCTATCACGAACATTGTTCCCTCTCTCTTCTTTAACTTGCACAAACACAACAGCACCGACGGCAAAAGTGGTCTTTTATCTGACAGTGGGTTTGCCGCTACTCGAGTGATGGAAGACGAGCGACGGTGACCTGACAAGGACAGACAGCGGCATCCCCTTCTCCCCTTCCCTCTAGCCCCGAGGGCATTGATAAGAGCAGACATTTTAATTTGCTGGGTCAAAACAAATTCTTCAAGGCCCTGCTGGCAGGCCCGGGGAAAAACCTAATGTGCTCTTGAGCACCGCACTAACAGAATCAACATCAATCTGCTGTACTCTCTTATGCTCATCATTTTCTAATAGGTACTGGGCCAAAAACTTTTAATGAACTAAAACAGAATATACCATATAGATCAGTAAGATATACTGTTGAGTGTGCCATTAAAAGGGGCCATATTTATTACACTCACTGTAGACTAAAGATAAAAGCAATTATTCAACATTTTGGGGTTATACAATTTTTTTTTTCCTGCTGAAAGTTGAGTTAGAAGAGAAGATCAATATTTGTCAATTAAATATGAAGCTGTAGCCAGGAGACGGTTAGTTTAGCATATACTGTAGAGCGAAAGCAAAGTGAAACAAACCCTATGAACCAGCACCTCAGATCGACTAATTGACACTAATTAAACCTTGTTTGTCTAACGTGTACGAACACTGAAGTCTAAAATTACCAACTTGTTGTTTCACAAGGAGTTATGGGCGGGCCGCTGAAGAAGTGACTGACATCTTTGTCACTCATCGACATCCTATAATATCTTTGCCATTTAAAACAACTGTACAGCACAACGCAGTGCAGTACAATGAAGTGCCAACAAATACGTGTTTAAGTGTCCAATTAACTTGATGGGTTGATTCAAAAGATAATCCGTATCTCCTTATATCTTGAATTTATGTATCAGGCAGAAGACATGTTATGTAAAATCAAGATAATGTTTTTATATTATGTTCAAAGCACTGTATCATTTCACACGACTACAGTGACGCCTAAACTAACTGATTGCAATTGGTTTACTCCTATGATACATTAAAGTAATGAGAGTTACATGATATATGAATTCATACTTGAATAAGAAAAGTGAGGTAATCACACACATACATTACACCTCTGTATGTTAAACTGCTGAGACCTGCAGAAACAGCAGTAACTAGTTAAACACGATGCACGGAAAAGATTAAAACTCCAAATACAACATCAGAAAATCCCTCTTTGATGTTATCCTTTTTAAATACTACGCTGAATCACACTTAGCTCAGCTGAATAATATATTTCCCCTGGTGTATCTAAATAATCTGGTACAAAACACCTACGAAAACCATTTCCGTTTTGTCCTCCAGCCTGAAATGAGCAATGTTTCTCGCGTAAGAGCTTCACCACAAATGCCCCCTCTCTAATGATCTGCCGAATGAAACTGTTCTATTATGACGGCGTGTAGTATGAATTGTTTCTGTTGTGACATTGTCGAACATGACCGAGCTGCCTCTGTGTGAATACAGCTGGGGATCAATTCAAACCTTGTGCTCGCACAATGAAATACTATAATAACATAAAATAACGTGTATGTTCTTTGCAACAAATAACACTGTCTGGCAACTGTGATGATGCATTGCCTTCTTGTCTAGTTTGGTTATTTTATTTAAGAGTAACGGTGCCTATGCTGTAAATAGCTCTTCATTTGATCAGAGTAGTGCTCAAACTTCCCAGGGTACATAACAGCGGTGGATTTCTGAATCATGCCCTCGGCAGGGTTCACTCTCACTACGCCAAGTGAAAATATTTGCTCTCTGCAGTTTTTTGGAGGGGTTATTAACAGATCTCCTGAATTCTCATGTGGACATAAATACAACGGCAAAAGAAAATATTTAGCGAGGAAGCAAATCTGCAAACTGCATCAGAATCAATGAGGTGTTGCTACAAGACCTATTTGCTGTTAACAAGGCAAACCACAAGGCAAAGATAGGATTTATCTACCAGGACTCCCGAAGGTAATTTAAAGTCTTTCACATTGAAAAAAAAGTTTTTACTTTACTTTACTACTACAGTCATTTTATGAAAATAAATTGGAAAATAAACACAATCCTGACAAGAAAAGGAGAAAATCTGACACATACCAGGCAGCCATCGAGATGTAGTTCTGGTTTTCTTTCAAGGTGATGTAAATATTTCGCTGGGATAAAGTAGGGCAGCGGGATGTGCTGGTGTAGATTCAGAGGTATTAAAGGAGTCAATTTGGAGCATTCTTTGATGCCTGCTCTAGTTGGCAAGATTCTTCGGTAATGAGAAGTTGTTTCGTTCTCTCATCAGAGAGCTTTAAAAACCTTGCTTGGCTCGGGCTGACAAGTCATGGAGGTGCAGAGAAAGGTAAGCTCCAGCGTGTCATTTTCAGAAATATATATATATTTTAAATCAAGAGGAAAAATCCTTTTTCTCTTGCCAAGGATTAAAACTGTAGAAGCGAGAACTGATGACACCCAAACACAAAGCCTCGAAGGATCAGTCTGGAAACAATACTGAAGCACTGAATGGGACACGGTCTTTTTTAAATCTCAGTGTTTTCGCTCATTTTACACCTCTGTAGGCCCGTATTGTCATGTGTGATTAGAAATTGTCTAATCTCTTTAAATTATTTTGCAAATTAACCCTCAAACAGCTAACAGCCATTGATCTCGACCACTGATGATATCACTTGGAACGTCGTAATCATCTTCAGGTCCAACAAGTGACCCATTACAAGTTATCGACCGAGCTGCCATGCTCCATTATCTTAACATGTGTATTTCTTTAATAGTTTCAGCCTGACACAAAATCTACATTCCTTAAAACCAATGTGTTTTGTGTGTGTGGGTGTGTTAGCAGAGGATATACATCAAGCTGAGCGTGTTTATCTTGCTTTACCTTGCTTGTATTTCTGTGTGTGCAATATGCTTCCCACGGTTTGTGAGCTTGTGCAAATATCTTCCTTTAATCCCTCCAGATTTTGAAAACTCTAGCTGCTCTCGTTACTCATGGCAAGGTTCTGGGGCCTTTGCACATGTTCATTTTATGTTGAATTGAACAGGTTGTGAAATATCAGCCCTTCTTTATCTTACATTAGACTGATTTACTGAGTCCAACACCACAGAGTTAAGATTATGGAAAATATATTGTGATATTGCTTGTTTTGTTTTTTATCTAGCTAAACTATCTAGGTAATATAGCAAAACGTCAGCGAATTCATCCAGACTCCCCAACTAACATGATCTGTTGTAGTAAGTTATGTAATGGTACAAAGCAAAGGTTATAACAGTTTCTTTCTACGAGCATTGGTTTGACTGTGGCTTGGCTGTGTGGCGTCGGTCTGCCACGGTCTGTTTTTTTTGTGTTTGATTTGGATTCAGTTACAGACTTTTGACTGATACCCAGGATGAAGTTTGCTTGTACCAATAAAGTGCAACAGGATGCTCCCTGCGGTTCCCTTAACAGCCAAGATGTCGTTATTAAGAAGGGATTTCTGAAAAAAATAAGCGTTTATATTATGTAAAATGCAAGATGGGGTTTATATAACTTTATGCAGCAGGGATTTGTGTCAACCGTTTGAGGAGTTTCTGTTGCAGAGCAACAAAGTAATGATGGATCTTGGTCATGCCAAAAAAGGTTTTACCGCTGCATCCATCCATCCATCGAGACATACACACAGGGAGGCGGGCAGACAGGGAGGGAAAAAAAATGCTACTTTCATTCTGATGGATTGGCAGTAGCAAGACCCACACCAATGCAATTCTGCCGGTGGTTACAGGATGAATGGATTGATGAAATGAACTCATGTCCTTCTAAAGTAACAGCAAAAAATAAAATAAAAAATGAGAAAAAGAGTTGCCAAGGAGATGCATTGGATACAAATCTTCAGGAAGACTACAGGATTTTCATTTCATCACGCTGTCTGCCTTAATGTTAACATGAATCTCCATTAACATTCTTGAACAGGCAACAAATTGCCATATTCAAACCTTTGTGCTTTAAATGTGCAAATGCTTAAAGGAACAGACAAGAAATAATTGATTCGATCATGTGTTACAGGAACAATTAAGCATTCTGGAGTACAGGACATCCATTCACGTGAAGAAAGACAAGCAGCGTATACAGGCCAGGAAGTGTAATGTGCCAAAGATGATAGGCCTTTTATTAAGATGACAAGTGAACAGTAGAACTGCAGGGCACTCCCCCAGGACTTTTGAGTAATAACAGGGTAATTAAGTGAACACACCCCCATGTCAGCAATGTTCTGAAGGCATTTCCTTTTCATGATCAATTTAGTTACCAGGTGAATGAGCCTCAGTTATTATGTTGTGTGAAACAGACAGGCCTTTGCTCAGGCCGTATGACCGACCTCTGTCTTTTTTTTATTTAAAGACTCATTGTGGGGAGCTCTGTAATGGTGCACAATGACTTTCCTGAAAAGATTCCTTGTGCTACTACTTGTGTCCAGTGTAGAGGTCAAATTGGAAAAGACATACAAGACACACATCCCCGAACACATGAACACACAAATGTGTGGGTCCTTGTCCTGAAGTTGGAGAGAAGAACAAGCCAGATATTGGCATTGACCACAGGCCTCGTTAACAATGCCAAACCAAAATGCTGCACTAATCCCAATTAGGCTTCTGTAATGAGGGGAGCCTGCACACGAGGAAGAAGTGCCAAGCAGCATCCCCAAAACTCAATTACACAGCTATCCAGGCAAGAAAAGCAGTGACAGAGCCCAGTAATGTGTGTATATGTAAATGTGTACATATGTGTTTGTGTGCATAGTGCACAGATATGGCTTTAACTATAAAGAAACAAAGATGGACACAGACTGGGGAAGCAAAAGGATTGTGTGGGTGCGGAAGAGGCTTTAACTCCAAATGAACACACAGACACCCAGAACGAGGCTTAATTCAAAGTTAGTGTTGCCAGAGGTTCACATATGAACTTTGCAGCTGCAGGCAGAGGCCATTTTGAAAGAACAAACATCGTTACCGAGCTGACACATGAGATTCTTTGGCATGTAGGAGTCAGCTGCAGGTCAGGTAAACAGATGAAAAACATCTCGGCAAAAGTGTTTTAAGCAGGCTCACTGTTATATCTGCATGCAGAAAGAGTCGCCATGTCAAAGCCATTCACACTCTCATTAAGCGGTTTTTGCGAATATTCTCGTAGGTGTAAGAAATCTTCTGGCAGACAGGAGGGATAGGGTGAGGTGATTTAATTTCAATACAATTCCAGTCTGATCACCTCACACAATTACACACCCTGCACACAGATTTGAGCGACCTACGGGCAGAAGCCATATTCATAAGGTGTTACTGATTTAGTAAAAGATTGAGATTGATTTCTTCAACTTTTTCCTGGACAAAGTTTGTCACTCTCCGGAGTTTTATGGATCCTGCATGTCTCACTCTCTGTGGGCGTCGCAACAGGGATGAGAATCTACGACATGATGGTGCTTTTATGGCGTTTTTTTTTTTGATAATAGGTAAAATGTCTCTTGAAAAGGAAGAAGGGAGGAAATAATTTGTGCCGTATTACCTGTCGATTTCACTTAAGGATGACACATAAAATGGCATATGGCACGGTGATCGCACGCATGATAACTCGCCGGATTAATAGCCCTTAACTGATGCTAACAATGGAAGGATGCGTCACTTGACTGTGTGTGTGTTGTGTGTGTGTGTGTGTGTGTGTGTGTGTGGCTGTGTAGAGGGGGAAGGAGATAGGGTGTCTCCAGTAAAGGTCACCCAGTCTCCGATTAGACACATCAGCAGGCGATTAGCAACAAGGCGACTGCCACCACCCTTCTCCAATCAATGAAAAGGATGCCATGTGAAAGGACAGCTACCAATTGTAACCCCTATACCATTAAATCCCTCTTTACAAATGACTCTGAACTTCTGAAGCAGTGAGGAAAATAACACTCAGAATACAGGAATAATTTATCTCCAGCCTCTTATCAGTCTATTACACTGCGGCAATAAAAATAGGTTGACAAAGAAATAATTTAAAAATGAATAAAATGTCTGGAGGTTGAATTGGATAATGGTTTTGCAATGCTATTACAAGGACCACAAAGGTAATGTTTGGAACAAGATCTATATTTGGAAGACAACTGTGTGTGTGTGTGTGTGGAGGAATTTGCAAATATGTGCCATTTCTTTTAATTCTCTTATCATTTAATGTCTCGAGCAAACTCAGCCGGGAGTTTTTAAGTCTACTGCCACCGCCGAAACAGCCCAAGAATACCTCACCTCCAAATCCCTTCACACATGCATGCTCAGCCATAATTGAATTCATCCTATTTTTCAGAGTAATCGGCGAGAAGCCCTCACCTCTGGCTATTTTTATGTTCATGGCACTGCAATTCAAAATTTGAATGACAGCAGCATTCTGATGAGGTGCTTTTATGACCGCCACACATACACACACACACATACACGTGTTGAATCACACTGCATTGCTCTCTGAGCAGACAAATCTTTTATCTGTCACCCGTTCCTCTCGTCTCTTGATGACTTCATTTGAATAATGCCCCCGGGGAGAGATAGTAGCAAGAACATTAAGGAATGTCCAATGTGTTAATGCATGTTGCTTCCAGGAGTCATTGCATTTCTCTCTCTCTTGTCCGACATACAGGTAAGACAAATGCTTCCAGTAGCCTGGCGATGTTGTATAACAAACAAATACCTAAGAAATCTGGTTTTATTTAGCTAAACAAAACAGCCATCGCTTTGGATGGACCAAACTGAAATATGATATAAAAAAGATGACAGCATTTTCCCATACTTGTATTCTTGAGTGAGAGCTGTCCAAGAAATACGTGAATAACAACAAAAACTTGACAAGTTGATTTGTCTGGTCCACTTTGAGAGGATTAGCCTGAATAATAAAGACATGGTTTTGTAACCTGATTCTAACATTTTGTAATTTCAATAGTAATTCCAACATTACACAGAGAAAGAAAACCTTCAATAGACTGTCAAATGTCAGAGGCTGTATTATCCCAAGATAGCCCCCTTCACCAGCGGGATTACAGTAATTGAAAACAGCGAAAAGTGTATTTTGCATTTGCATCCATTCTTGTATGGCTAAAAAGGGATTACTGGTAAGGGTTTATAAACTATATTCCATGAACTAATAGTATGATTAGAAAATATTTTCTCTTGTTCAGTGAACAGGTCAAGTGGGGACTGAGCTAACCGTATTTCATCTTTCATCTGGTTCTTCTTATTTTTCCCACTCCAGCTTTAGATCTGCCTCACTTTCTCATGTTCGTCCACCGTCAGCCTCTGTCCTTTGATTCTACTTCACTCTCATTGTGAATCTCCATATCTTTTATTTGGGTGCTAATTACATTAGCATGGGTATGTGGAACACAAGGGATCCTTTTCATTTCCACAGTGTAGAAATGTGCAACAAGGAGCTGGAACTGAAAGACAATCTTGGAATAGCAGACAATCAATCAATCTCCTTTTTTCCCCTTTTTTAATTTTCACTCTATTTCTTTACTCTGGTCTTCTTTCGTTCAGACAACCCTCTGCAACTTCTATACCTCCTGTTATTGGGGCCAATAAGAAAATAGGAGCCTAGTGGTTATCTGTAATTCCAATTACAAAGGCAGAATAATTAGAGGAGAATCAGAGGTCTGCCAAATTACAACACACATCAGCTCTGTCCAATGACTGTGTTTTAATTAGTCTCCAGTGCAGGAAAAGAAGTGATGCACAATTTATATGCTTATTTTTTCTATTTTTAAATGAGAAATAATGATTTGCCTTTTTTTTATTTTCTCTCCTACACTGTACAAATATGCTGACAGACTTATATCACCCAAATAATTCCTCTGCAACTGTGCTCACAGACAAAGTAAATCCATTGGTTCTGCTGCTGGGGTTGCCAGGAATAGACCACCTCATTCATCCACAGCTAAAAAGCCTGTTAAAATATTTATTTATAGTGCCTCCTATCCAAAGAAAAACAATTATGCACACATACATGGAGACCTTTTTTGGAAAAAGGCTATTTCAGAAACTGAATAAACTGGAAAACATGAGGAGCAAATGTATAATCCCTTGGGTCGTGGGTTGTTCTCAATGGAACACTTTTTATTACTTTCACGACACAATGGTATTACCCTTGGAGCTTATTTTAGGGTATACCAAACTGAATGACTAGACATGAGGAAAAAGACAACTGTGGTTTCGAGGATTAATATTTTCATAAACTACAGCTGACTAAAGCACATTAAACTGTACTACTGCACCATTTAAGCTTTGTCATATGCTACATAAATTTGTACTGTGTCTCTTTGGAAACAAGGTTAATTACATATCGTAGCATGAAAGTGTGACTGTGAGCAAATTTCCTGCTCTTGTTATAATGTTTTGACCTGAAACAGACAGGTTAGGAAATAATATATCTGATAGAGACAGGAGTAATCATGACCAGAAGTTAAATGTTCTAAAGATGAGAGCAGTTATCAGAATCGGCTAAATCGTGCGTCCATAATCATTTGCAGCAGCAAGACTTTAAGTCTCCTTTAATAATTGAACGTTTAAAATGCTATACTCTGCTGCAAGCTATGAGTCATCAGCAGGAGTCTGACATACACTTTTCGACTGACATTTGACATTCATCCTGCCTCAGCAGTAGAAATCACGCAGAGGAGGCCAGACACTGAAGTAACCCCTTTGCTTACCCCTGAAGTCCCATAAATAAAAAAGTCGCTCTTAATTATGCCTTTTTGCTGGTTTGTAATCCAACTGCCCCAGATTACTCCATCCCCAGCTAGAGATCTGCATTATCTTGGCTTGTTCTTTAATTTGTGTCAAGGCTGAGAGGTGAAAACTAAGCCGGGAATTGGAGGGTGTGTGAATTGTTGAGCCTCTGAAAAAATGCCATGCTTAGCTGAGCCAAGCTGGCTTAGTGCTTTCAATGGGTGATCGCATTTCTACACTTTCCAAGGGAGGCATCGACATTAGAAAGTGCTTACTCAACACAGATGAGACTGTGGACTACGCCGTGACGCAAACACAGACGGAATTCAAAATTTACAACCCTAGAGAAAAACAGCTCGTATCAGTTGAGGCCATTTGAAATCAATTACTGAATGGATAATGGAAACGGAAATGCTGCCTCAGACATGACAAGGACACTATCCATCCTTGCTGCACTGTATGTCAGGGCAAAGGTCAGAGTCAAGCGGAAGTAGGATCAAAACAAATTGCAATTACATATTCAACAGGCTACTGTAGATCTCCTTATGCACTACAGTAGGGTAAGGAAAGAAGGGCAAATCTCCTGAAATCCATTATAGAGGGTACACTACAGTAGGGCAATCAATGTCACTTAACATTTTATAGTGAACCCAGCCCACTTTAACAGGAATAAATGATGGTTGAGTGCTCAGCAATCTTAATTAGTAAAATATTAAAGGCATCTAATAGGCACTTTAGCTTTGATGGATGGCATAGACCTGTACCACCTATTCCGGTGTCACAACAGTGACCTGCCCCTGCCGACCCGCTGAGAGGAGAAAAGATGGGAAGTGGGAATATCAGATGCCCTGTGGTCAGATTTGAACCACTCTTACCACTCAGACCAACAAGGCGGTGTAATTCCATGACGTGGTATCACGGCAATCCCACTTTAAAAAGGTACAAAGGGGTAACAAGTGACATCAGAGTCCAACCCTAATGTCATTGCGTTGTCATTTCATTGCAGTTTTACCTCTGTGTTCATATTATTACTTTTCGACCCCATTACACTGTCCTGCATACATCTTTGTTTTTTCCCCCCGCCTCAGTTCAATATCTATTTCTGTCCAGTCTTCCGGCGTGTCTCGACTGGTGATGCTGGGCTGACCTTGAGCTGATTGGGTAAGATTGATCGCTGCTCAGATGGAAGGAAAAGAAGAGACATAAAAATGAAAGCAAGACCTAGAGACCCGGGAATGAAAGTAGAAGGACGCTTGACTTCCTGCATGACCGCTTTCTATGGCTGGTGATGATGGCCTTCCTTTAGCACAGTTGGACAATAGTAATTAGGCTTCTTTTCATTTCCCTTTAAACCGACGGCATCTATCTTCTAAAACTCCATGCAGCTTCAAGAGATTATTATTGTATTTTTCTATCTAGCCGCCATGTACTAACAATGTTGCTCTTCAAATATATACACAAAAAAAAGAGCATCAATAAGATTTGGCAACTGCTGTGCAGTGATGATTTAGGTTAATGTTTAAATCCAACTGGCACACAGTAGCTATTCTCAATATGAAAACGTGGCATGACACAGAATGTGCTGCTCGACCTATTCCAACCTGGCAGCCAAGACTGGTGCTGATACAAAAACAATGCTGGCTGATGAATTAATGATTGTTGTTGTAAAAACATTCTTCAACTATTGGCTAAAGTATACACCGTGTATTTAATATTTGATTTTCTGCAGGTCTCTGGTTATTGTATTGTAGATCAACTTCTTCCCCTCAGTGGAAGTACTGTTGTAGACAAACACTTTCATCCTTGGTCAGATGTACAGTGAGGCTTCAGGACAATATGCAGTTCTTAGAAGTATCAGTGTAGCATTTATTGGCATCTAGTGTAGATTGCGGATTGTAACCCCCTACGGTCAATATCATTGTTCCAAGCGTGAAGGAAAAACTACTGTGGCCTTTAATCAAAACACATGAAGTATCCTAGCAATCAAGCCAGTGTTTGGTTTGTTCTGCACTACTATAGAAACATAGCAGTACAAGGCAGTGAGAGTGGATGAGGACCAGCAGTGTCTGTAGATGTAAAAGGCTTATGGTGGAAATCTTCAGCCTTCTTCAGATGGATGCTACCAATCCAAACAGTGAATCCCTTTGCCTGCCTCGTTGACTGTGTCCATATTGCCTCGTATACGTTGCGTGTGTCTATCAAGCACGGCGATTCCTGCCCTCCAACTGTTGACGGGTATTCTCGTTGCAGTCTCTTTCACCTTCTCCCTCTACTAGAAGAAGCACTACAGTTGTTATGAGAGTGTGCGGTAGTTGAGAAGAAAAAGCACCAGGGGCATGTCTGCAATGTTTTATGGAAAATGCATAACTTCTGCACCTTCACATCAGAGCTGTGCTTCCCCACACTGTTGAGGCTTTGAGACAACAGAGCCATTAGGGCTATACCGTACTGTGAGACTGTGTTTACTGGGCAAACAGACAAAACATCACACATCCCTGTTGACAAAAGGGAGAAGAACAATGTACAACCGGACTGCGCAACACAATAGATGAATCCTGACTAAAAATACTATTCCATGGTGATATACAGTATAGATAAACATAGAAACCTATACAATAATATAATCTCAAGTAACATCACCACAAACTATAACCATAAGTTTTACCATAAAAGTGACATAGTCTCTCTGGGTCTATCTATATTTCACTTACATGGGCAACATTAAGAGTCAGTAGAGTAGTGTGCATTCATACATTTCTACTAAAAGTAATATTTAATTCAAATATGAGGACAGTTAATTTACTTTTAGGGAATCCAAGTAAAATCATTCAATCATGGTGACAATGGTCAGTGAACGTTATAAAACACTTACTGGATAATCAGTGTGAACATGTGAATAAAATATCAAATATGAAGGTTTCTAAGCAGGGTTCCCACGGGTGCTTGAATTCCTTGAAAATGCTTGAATTTCAATTCAGTGTTTTCAGGGTTGTGAAAATGCTTGCTACCTATTTAAAGGTGCTGAAAAAATGAAAAAAACTGGTGCTTGAAGGTGCTTGAAAAGTGCTTGAATTTGTTCATGAAAAAGGTGTGGGAACCCTGTCTAAGGAAATTAAAAATGAGAATGTTCACATTATATCGTCTCCTAGAGAGAAAATGTATTTTGTGCCTGACCTTTATCTGTGAGCAACACTTAAAAACCTCACACAGAGTAACAGTTACACTAATGCAAACAGCTAAATCAATCACAACAGGCTTGTTAGAGTAGAAAAACCTCAGGGAGCCAGCCTTTACAAAAAAGACAGAACACTGGATCGTACACTAATAAGTTTGGAGTGAAACAGAACTGTTTGGCAAATGCGGGATAGGTATCACAGAGAAGCTTGAGGGGTCATATCATTGACACCGCTCTGCAAAGTCAAAAAGATAATAGGAATGTTGCTCTGGGCAAACAACTGCCACATCAACAACGAGTAAGAGGATCTTTTTTTTCTTTTTTTATAGAGTCCTTTCAGCTGCTGGGAAAAAAGAAAAAGGTGAGGCGGGTTTTAAAACTTTTATGTCCTTATTATAGCAGCAGACCTTGGGCCCCATTCACCACCACACAGAGATGAATGTGTCCTTTATTTTGGCGGACAGGTTCCTCACTCTGTGTAATGCTCTGAGATCAAAATCAAGAAGGACTAAGAGAGAGTCACCTCTTTTAACATCAACCATTGTATGTATGGAGGATACCATCACCCACAAAATCAGGAAATTGTGAATAAATATAGCCATTACTTATGTAAATTGTTATTTTTATTACAATTAATGATAACATGAACACAATAAAATGTAAAAGCACATTAAATGCATTTTTAATTTTGTCCAAATGAGAAAAATCCATCAATTCCCTCTAATGTAAGTTCCTGTTCCATCTCATCTGTAGCCAGTAAAGCCTAAATAGTGTAACAAGTGCATTTTGATGAGACCAGCAGTGCTTAACATTACAACATGTAATCATGAAAAATGCTATGAAAAGACCTCTAAAGAATGAGGACTCGAATGTGAATGTGTTCATATGTGTACCCGTGATGGACTCCAACTATACAAAGTCAGTGGACTCTCAGTGGACAAAAGGCACAAACAATATGACCAACCCAGAGACACACAGGAAGGAACATTTATCATGTGTCCTTCCATCCGCCCCCCAGTTTCATGCTCTTCCTGTGATTGATAGTCAGCATAACTGTGACTAACGTGTTGTCCGACTTAATTAGCAAAGATGAATAGCCGCGTGTGAGGCAGCGTCAGCCTTGTTTGTGAAAAAAAAAAAAAAATCTTGTGTGTGGAGGGGTGCCCACCAGAAGCAGCGAGGAGTAAAACCATAGCACCTTGCCAAGAGCGGTTAGTGTTCACTGCACAGCATGAAAGACGGGGCAAAGTTAAGCCATTCAGCGCATTAGGACAGAAGCATGAATTCTTAATGTCCAAGTTTTGCCACAGGTGATGATTCTGTCACCTCACCTACCAGTGACCTTGATGTCTTTCAGCCTTCTGTAGTTTCTGAATTCTCTCTCATCCCAAGTTTCCCTCTAATCATCCTATTAAACATGCAGACATCGGCCCCTCATGGGGTTTGACCAAAGAGTACCACCCACTGTTCTCATTTCTCATTCTCCGGTGCCATAAAAATCTACACCGTGTTGCATAACTCCTACAACTGTTGCAAAAAGAGTGGGGAGAAGTGAGACATGGTTTTACCTCCAACTACGATATCCAACAAGTGCCAAGACTTTCAAACTTAAATACTAATAATTCAGTCGCTGAAGCACGGTGGTGCCGCTGACTCATACAGTCAGAAATAGCAAATGTTTTCACACCTAAGTGGAATCACTTTTCAAGCCGACCTTGTGCTCCCTCTGATAAGCAGCCCACTCCACTTAAGTACGGAAGCAAAAGCTAGATATTTCAGTGAATTATCCCCACATATAGGGAGAACAGGTGTGTGAATATGTGAAAACAGTGATCTGTCCAAGTGCTTTTCCTTTTCTTTTTTTTTGCCCAGTGCATTCTGGGATGTGAATGCCCGACAGCTTTAAACCTCATTTGGACTGGATTTATTTCTTACGGGGAAAGTGGGATAAATTTGTAATTACCATTCTTTACAAGTCCCTTTGGCTGGTCAGTGACTTAATCCCACCCGGGTGCAATAATTACAGTATGTAAGAATTACAGCTGCAATTACAGTATCTTCTGTTTCTCTATGAACCTTCTGTAACTATTTCCTGTCTGGAGGAATGTGCTTTGTGTTTTAAATTTGATCTCTGAAGGGTTTTTTTCCTCAGGAAGAGCTTCTTGTTCTTTAACATTTTTGCATGTTGGCACAAAATTCAGCTTTAATGTGTTTAAACATATAGACCTTTTGAAAATTCATCAGACATTCTTCAGTATTCTGTTTTTGGCTCGTCCTGTTGAATGTCCATGTCTATTACAATCCACATCCTGTAATTTTTTACGATGGTTGAAATAGACATGAAAGACGTGTGCGGGATCCAACAACATCAAGATCAGCCTTGCTCAGGCTAGGTATATCTACTGTCTAATCCTGGATCCATGCAGACATACCCTTTGGATCAAAGAGCATCTCCTTGACAGATCACTGGGGTAGTCAGCAAGATCTTAAGTGACAAGCCACAGAGAAGAGAGGACGGCTGACTTGTATTAAAAACTGTTGGACGTTGTTCTGCGGTTGTTCTTCTTCACAAGGACTGGGAAGAAGAAAAGTGACTAAGACTATCCAGGAAATATTAGAATCCCATTTTTCTTTTCACCCTTGCCAAAAAAAAAAAAAAAAAAATCAATGTGTTTTATTTTTTGGGATAGAGCAAAGTGGTAAAGAATTATTCAGACGAACAACCTTAAAGAAAAATTCACTAATGGACTTTAATTCATGTGCCATCAATGATTAAACTGAACTATTCTTGGGACTCGATGGAAAAACAAAGAACAGTGCATCTAGGAAGAATGATGCATTCTTTATTTCCCAGACAAACTTGATTGATTCAGACTGATGGTTTTTCAAATGATGGACTTCCCAACCAGCCTTTGCATACAGCAGTTGCTCATGCTTTTCATTACACCAGAGGAAAAAAAAGGCCTCTGAGGACGTAGAAAACACAATTTAACTAATCTGAATGAGTCTGGATTAAAAAGGTCAGAACAAAGAGCTGTGTGCAATGAGGGTAAAGCGATGCAGTAAATCTACAATAAACATTGTGAAAAACTTGAAACCGGCTCATACTGAGAAATGTGATCCAAATTGAACTCCTGTGGCAGACCTGCGGGCACGCGGCGACAACGACACTTTAATTTAGTCAGGGAAGGTAATATGCAATTTTTAAAGAGCAGTGGCAGTGAGAAGAGTACCCTTCTCGTTTTGTAGACATCAGATACATGTACTGAAAGGTACTTGAAAATAAGCTGTTATATTAACTGTGAGAGGGTTTACAGAGGTAGACCTACCATAACGTTAAGTAGTTCACATATAACAGTGTCAGTAACTACATGTAGGTCATCCTGTCCAGTTAGTGATGGGTGTGCATATTAATTAACTATTTTTATGGTAGTCTTCTCTTGTAGAGCTGGATTTAGCTATTGCATTGATAAGGTATTTAGGCTGTCACACCTGGCTGCTACTTATTGATCTTGTCACGGCAGCTGAGCGTCTAAAGTGTCTTTATAAATCCAAAGAATTGTGATGTGGTTGGTAAAAAAAGAGGGGCTGACGCAGCGGAGGATGAAGGACAAGCAAGTAATACTGATAACATAGCCAGGGGGCAGCAAGCAGGTAAAAATAATTCATCTGCATCGTATGGTGTTGACATGAAAAGTGACTGCATGGTGGGAGTTTTCTCTCCATGCCTTTAGAAATGCATAATCAGTAAGTTTTGTGTATTAAATGTTAATTGAGTTCAATTGAGGTTAAGTTGCTTTTCTGGGTTTCATCAAAGTGGCAAAGATAAAAGACACACACACACACACACACACACACACACACACACACACACACACACACAATAAAGTAAAGGCGAAGAAGGACATCATGGACCTCACACATCATAAGGTCAGAATAAGCTGTTGTCATCATCATCACATTAGTAGTAGTAGTAGTAACACTGCATGGTTAACTGTTTTTCCCCCCTTTAAAAAATAAAAAGCGTCTTCCTCCATGTTGTTAAAGTGCAAACAAGGCCACTGGGCTGTTATCGTATGCGTTAGCATCTGTTGCCCTTGGGAGTAGTGCTCCATGTCTGCGGCATCACGCTGACATCTGGCAACTTAACTTTGCTCGGTTGACAACATGTATTATTTATGTAGCGATTTAGTTTGAGATAAAAAGGAAGGGGAAAAAAGTGCACTCTGATGTCAACACTTCTATAAGCGCCGATAAAGTGATGCAAAGTAAACTCATGCGGCAATTACTGAAGAAATGTGCTTAAAACCACCAACAACATGAGAATAATAACAAAAACAACAACCCCATCACTCTGTAAGCCTTCACCAGCATGGATTTAATATCATTAAATGCCTACAGGAAGCAAGCTCCAAGGCGGGCAACCTACACCCACAACTTGGCAGTCTGGTCCAACAACGAGGTCTTGCATTATATAAAAAAAAAACACCATTAACAAGATATCCAGTCAAGCAGAAAGAATAACAAGCTGCATGGGAGAAGAATTGTCATGTATGTATCTTGTGAAAAGTGTGAAAAGCATCCTGACTTGCCAGGGTCAACTGCCATTCCTGACTTGTTTTTTTTTCCAAAGCGAAAAGTTGCAAGATGAGTCAGTCAAGCATGTTGCAAACAGCACAAGTATAATGAGCAATTGTCGAGAAGGGGAAAATGGTTTCCCAAACATTTGTGCGTCGCCACGCCTCGTCCTCAGTTGTGTCCGGCAAACCTGGAGGCGACATGGCTGCGTTACGCTACACTAATAGACTCTCTTGCTTCTTAAATGAGATCATGGCTCTCTGGAAATGAGGCGCTTGGAAAGGGGGCTGTGGTGACCTGCTTCAAAAATCATAACGCCGGACTACTCAGCAGCTTGGGTAAACAAGAACACACACACACACACACAGATAGCTGGCTGCCAGACCCTCATTAAACCATCAACACCTCCTGAAGTCAACTCATCCGCTGGGTGAGGTGGCAGTGAGCTAGCTGCACCCCTTTCTCCACGCCTCATTTACCCCAACAGGAGGGATGTCACTGGCAAAATAGGCACCTTGAATATTTACATTCAAGCTACTGCTGCAACTGGGTACACAAGTCCACATGTTCAGTAGTTTACATTAGTATCCCTAACATAAGTAATAGGGAAACACAAAGATTTGTGTTTCAGGAAAAAAACACTCTGTTCCCTGATTTAATAGCTACATGCACCAGCCCAAATCATCCACTCCTTCAATATCAATGACTATTTTCTTTTCTTTATCCACTTCTCTGTTTCACTCTATTTGTTTTGTCCATAATAGAGGGAGGCCATTTGGTGATAAAGCGGGAATCCATTACTTGCTTTCACTCTCTCCTCTGACCTGTGAAAACAGTTCGGCTTTGTCTCATGAGGGGAGGGTTCGGAGCGAAAAATTCATCATTAAAGTACGTGACAACCTCTGCCACGGGTGGCTGTCACAGCAAGGAACTGCAGTTATACTTGGCCCAAACCCATGACAGGGCAGAATAACTGGACAGACCTATGACTCCTATGACCAAAGCACCGCAATGAGGCCACTAGAGGCTGCAGGCTCAGCAATCATACAGTATGTCCTCCAGAAAGGCAAACAGAAAACTCTGGGAAATGCGCTTGCTGCTCCTCCGCTCTCGCTAGAGGTGAAAGCTGGTGTCATCTCATGGGTGGGAACGAATCAGGATGTACAACTTAAGAATCAAAGCTACGCAGCATTAAAGTGTTTTAATAGAAATTATGTAGGAAAGATGGTCTTAGTTATACTGTTTGGACTATTTTGTGAGTTAAATAAAATATTATTAATTTAAAATGTTAATGTTGAACTTTTTAAGGCCATTTTAATTACAAAACAAACTCATTTATTTGAATGTACACAGGCTTATATGCAAACTATGTAATTTAGATGGAGTTTACTTAGTAGGGTCACATTAAATGTGATAAGAAAAAATAGAAAGAGCAAAATAAAGAAGAAGAAAAACAGAGAGAGAGAAAGAGAGGTCAATTACACGCATGGCATGCACAATCAAAGTGACTCCACCTAAATGCTTTTCTTCTGCTTCATTCCACCTTAGATCTGCTTAAATATAGTGAACATACTGTATTGGTAGGTCATTAACTAAAACCTTAATTTATTAACACGTACTGATATGTCTACGGAGGCCTGGAGTGCTCACTTCTTTGACTTATTCTCTGGCAGACTGGAACCCAGCTCTGCACCTGGACCGATTCTTGTTAGCAATAGACCATGCTGGTAAGCCAGGCCGTTTGGCGAACCCTGCAGTCACCATCTAAGTCTGCTTTCAAAACACACCCTGGCCTGCCACCCTGGAGGTGCGGAGGAGCAGCCCAGTGGCAGGTCACCCTGCGGACACACGGCCTGTTTGCTCTGCCTAACCCAGAGACACTCCAGCAAGCAAAGAGCAGAGGAGTGACCCTGTGTGTAAGCAGCCACAGGCCGGGCAGGAGGTGCATGCAACAGGTTGGTTCGTGAAACTACAGTTCATAGTAGCTAGCTTTTTGTTTTACAAACCAACCGCAAGAAAAACAGGACACACAGAGCTATAATACTGTTAACTCAAATTACCTCAGAATTATTGTTACAGTATCACACTCTGATAAGCTGTGCACCTGATCCAGCGTATACAAGGAATTAACCAAAAAATGTCACTCAATAATGTGCTATTTCGAGTGCCTCATATATATATATATATATATATATATATATATATATATATATATATATATATATATATATATATATATATATACTATTTTGTTGGGCACTCCAGAGCACCTTATGTCAAGTGTCATGGATGCAGCAGGAGCTTTCACACTCCAATTACCTTGTAGTCGAGTGGGAGATGTGAGATAAGTATTAGGGTCAATGGGTCTCAGTCCTTTATGTTACAAATAAAAAATGCAATACCCAAGAAAAGTTTGCTGTCTCTTATCCTTATAGCAAAGTGCACTTATGCATATAACCAACATGCTAAATCCACAAGGGTGTTTTCAAATCATTTTATGTTTTATAGAGTCTGCAATCGCCTGCTGCAGATTCAGCCACTGCTGGATTGTTATGTCAGAGCTTGAAATAGCGGGTAAAGGATGTACGAGTTCCTGTGCCTCAATCAATCCGGTTGTGCTCTTCTTATTTCCCTGCAGCTACATTATTTTGGACTTTGGCCGGCTCTGTGCCTTCAAATCAAAATGGTGGAATACAGAGCTCTAGTGCTCTTATGAGTTTGGTCAAGAAGCTAAAAAAACAGTTAAATGGCACAGCTGAAGGGCCATTAACCAAAAGGTTGAGTCCTTAAGCAATTAAGTACTTTCAGTAATTTATCAAGTGTTTGAGTACTAGTAGAAGAGGAGTTGTTCCTCTTTTTCTTCTAGTCTCTCCAAGCCTTTTAAATTTACATGTTAACTTTCTCTGTCCATATTTACACTAGTTTGTTATGTGAAAAACACAAATCTTGCACATTGGCCATGGCTGAAGATGTTCACAATCTACTATAGTGACGAAATGTTGATTTTTCTGACTAACCATACCACTAAAGCAGAGCCAGATCACTGGAGGCCATGTTTCACACCACGTTTGTACTTTCAAAATTCAAAATGAACAGCATAAGCACAGAATCACAGCTTGCCAGCTGGCTTTCATTCAGGTAATATACAGTACGTGCTGGTCCAAAGAAAGAGCAGGTGTACACACAAACTTTACAATCAATTACTCATTACAATCCTGCCTTTGTTGACTAAATACATTACCTCGCACAGGTGGAGTGATTTACAGTGTGCAGAAAGCCATTCGGCTTCAAGGTCAGGTTTTAAACTTGAGTACAAGTTTAGAGAATGAGCGTGACTGGAGATGCTGTCACGCAAGTGAGGTCAAGCTGGATTTTTGTTATGTCTTGTCATTTCCTGTTTTATTTTGAAAGATAACGCTCCTCTCATTTCAGGTCACTTGCCCTTCCTCATGTGTCACCGGTCTGATTGTCTTCCCCGCCCTGATTGTTTCCACCAGTCGTTCCCACAGTCCTCGATCTTTCTTGCTTTCCCACGTAACGTGTTGTTGTTTTTGCCTCCATGTGAGTGATTTTTTGTTGTAAATTTCATAGTTTATGGTTATTGTTTTTTGTTCAGCCTTATAGCGGATTTGGCTTTTGTCTTCCCTTTTGAAGTGATTTTCTGTTATCTTTTCCTCTTTGCTTTTTATGTTTTTCCCCTCTTCGTAGAGTTCTGTAGAGTTGATTCTTGAATAGTATCTTTATTTTTGACTCTAGGATAATTTTCATAGTCTTTTCTTTGAGTCTCTCAGTGTTGGAGTATTTCTAATAAAGTTCCACCCAGCTGGTGAAATCTCTGCATCTGAGTCCTCCTTTGAGTCCGGACCTGACAGATGCCACAAAACAAGTCAAGTCCCTTGCCAACATTTTAGTCTAAAATTGAGCAGTGCAATATGATGCTTGTTGTGAAGGTTTTGAAATAAGGAGTAAGACATATGACAAATAAAAAACATAAAAAAATCAATCACATAGAAGTTCAGTGATCAGGGGACACAAGAAGAATACATACTGTTCATTCATTGGGTGTGTCTCAAAACACTTTAAGGACTCGTACAGCATTTTAAGAGCGATTTACTGTCAGTTATAAACTCTAAATTCAAAGCAGGAAATCTTTCTCTGGACTTTGTTAAAAATATAACTGTTACAGTAATCTATGGTGTTTTACGACTGCAATAGAAAACAGCATACATTAAAAAATGGTTTCTTTATTCAGACAATTTTCTGCCCTGACATTTATTGACAACAATAATAGTCGGTATTTGAGCTTGTCTTGTCACCATGAAGAGTTCCAAAGCAGCTTTTACTGTACATTAATCCCCCGACCTTTCTTTCTAACAGCGGAGAATTGTTGACATGATTTCCATTAATGAACCTGGGTATTCTGCAAAGTTAGGTATTGTGAAGACTTTCACAATAACTCTGCATCGCAGCACAAAAAACTGATCTCCATAATAATCCACGAGGCAGCCAGCCCAATGTCTTTGTCCACGATAACAGCCTTGATTTGGCATAATCGCCAATACGCAGAATTGTACTTCTGTGTTTATAGAAAGTATTTTTAAAATGTGTCAAATGTTGCACTGGCTGCAAAGAGAAAGATACAAAAAGAGGAAAAAGAAAGCGTTTGTTTATATGCATGCACATGTGCGTGTATAAGAGAGACCGAACAGTAGGAAGAACATGGCTGCTTGGAGCCCCTGGAGCTCAGTCACAGAGACAGAATACTGATAGAGAAATCCACAGTCGTCACACTCCAGCAGCTACCATCTCTCTCTACCTCCCTCCACCTCACTGTCTTACTCTGCGCTCTAGCCTTGATCTATCTCCTCCTATTTCAGGCTCTCTCCATCATTTTTATATTTGATTCATGCACACTCCAAATACTCATCTCCCACAATCCATGTTTCCCATCCTGGTCAATATACTTCCAGTAAATACCAGTTTATTTAATCCGTCTCAGATTCTTCTAGCCACCATTTTACCACGTCTCACTGCCCATCTCACCTCATTTCCTTTATTCTTACCACCTCTAAATGCTTGTTAGTTTAAGCAAGACTCTGGACTAGCTTTGCCATCCCAATTAGGAGTTTATAGCTCGTTCAATGAACCCTTAATCCATACTGAGGACTAACATGAAGACCTTTCACTGGGAATGAGTTTCTCTTAATATGTTCTCAAACTCTATCCCCGCTGCTGTGTGCTCAAGCGAAAAACATCAAGTTCTGGACAAACTAGTGTGATGAGTCTACATGTATTAGATCAGATCTCCTGTGGAGTCTTGTTTTTTTTTTTCCTTCTTCATTTGATTTATACTGAGCCGCATAACATGTCCCAAACCAAAAACAGATAGGCAGCGGGGTGCTTTACCACAGGGGGGTAAAGCAAAGACAGCCAGCCAACATTCACTCAAATGATGTGTGCTTTCCTCTATAATGTACAGAGGCATCTGTTTTCCAATCCCCTCTTTCTCTCAAGGCTGTGCATCTCATTATACACAGAGAAACAACCAACATTGCTTTCTCGGCATCACAAAAAATGTAATTATGTGCGCATATGGCCAGAGACACCCCTATCCACCTTCCCCACACCCCACCCCCTACTGCTGTGGCTTAGTGTGGGATTATGACAAAGTGGGCCTAATGTGATTTCATTCAGCATTCAAAGCCACGTCAGCAGGGAAGACAACAGTGGCGTCTCGGTGAGAGTGTGGATTTTTTTTTTTTAGGCCAGCGGGAGGCAAGGGCCAAAAAGCATATCCCTGCTGTCTATTTCTGCAGTAGTACCTGCGTGCTGGCGCTTTTTCTTTTCCACAGCATGCAGCTCGGTTTCATATTGAGTGTAGTATTGTGGTACGTGTATAAAAGTTTAAAAACTTTATCTTACCTGGTGTAGAGGAATGGCAACATTAATTCAGAAGCACGAGTGAAGAAGAACCAGATGGCAAAAAGAGAGAAAAAGAGAGAGAGAGAAAAGCAGAGACACACAGTTAGTCATGCACTCTACCAAATCCATTTCAGAGTGAGTTAAAAGCGTCATTGGCAAAGTGACATCTATCAATGTCATTGTTCCCACGTCCATATTAGAGCAGTCATTAATCATAGAGTCTGGACTGATGTGGGCCCATAATGACACGTGCTAGTCTCGGGCCTTGATTATAATTGGCATGGACACCTAGTTGGAACGCAAAAAAAACCCTTAGTGTAATCTCATACTGCCAGGCAACACTCGTGAAAACCCTCATTCAACCAATCACCTCAGAGCCAGGAAAGCTCCAAAGCTATAACCGTGATTCTCATTTATGCTGGCTTAGAGTAAGAGTCTTTCTGTAATTTCTGCCGATGTTGTACTCGCCACTGGTCTTCCTCGTGCAGGAGGCCAGATGAATATTTCATTCAAGATTATAATTTCCTATTTGCCAAACTATCTATGTTGAATATTACATATTTGTTCAGTAAGAGGCCAAGAAATTTAGGTTTTGGTCAAGTGGTGCCCACGCTTATCTACAATTCAGCATAAATTTTACTGTGACAGACGATGGAGACGTTATTAAATAAATGTGAATGCTTGGCACTCCAAAGTGTGCCAAAATGCTTTGGGCTTATTGTCTCAGGAAATTAAATTTATAGAATGATAAGCTAGAAGATTTACAGGGTTTTTTTTAATTCTTTTTTTTTTTTTTTTTACAGATTTTATAAATCCTTGCAGTCCTACTTTATATGGCAGCTGTGGAGTCTCCCAGTTTAAGAGCTGGGGTTTTACAACATTAGGTTTTAGCACCATTTTCTGTCTCCTGTCAGAAGACATATTTAAACTGTCCATGTGTGTGACAAATACACAAATCACAGTAAAGTGAAAATATTATTGATGTCATTTGTGTCTCCCTTCATTCACCTTCACTTTACTACTTTATTCATATAGAAGGGACACTATACCAAGTGAGGAGCTTTCTACAGCATGTCATATAATTGGTTACAAACATTTAGGCTGAATTGTGAGAGATTTTCGTGCTTTTATGACTAGCATAATATAGATATTGATCTTGTTCTCTGAATTAATTTGCCAGACACATTAAAACTGCTGCTGACTTTGTGATACTATGTGTTGAATACTTCCTAGCAGCTAAAAACAAGGCAATACAGCTCTGAGTGCAAGGCCATTCCTCAAGTGATTAAATACAGGAAAATTAAGTTTCTGTTAATGGCAATCGATGATTTGAAACAAACAAAGATTTAATCTGAAGAATAAAGTAGAAGTTGTTTTTCTCCAAAGTTGTTCTCCAAAGGGAACTCTTTGATTTTCTTGATTTATTGAACCTGCAGGTACAGGTACTGTAGCCTGGTGTGGCTGCTTGAGCCTGAGCAAAAAAAAACGGTGCAGAGTTTAAGATTAGTAGAAACACCGTGTAAGGTCAATGTGTTGACTCAGCTCAAGCACACCAAACTCTGGTGGAAGTCATTTCTGAATGCCCCAGTTAAACCACACATACTGAAATGTAGTGTTCTGTTTTCTTTTCTTTCTTTTAAAAAACAACAACAAATGTCAGTCTCTATGGTGCTGGTGTTACTATGTGCCAAAGGGTAATGCATAATAATAATAAAAACGATTTGCTAGTACACAAATGTATCCGATTGTGTCGATTTATCTCTCCTTTTGGGAGGTTTTCCATCTAACTGGGTCTAACTGTTGAGGATTTAAAACCCTCTGAGACAAATCTGTGTTTGATTTTGACCTACAGTGTATTAATAATGACTTCACATGTGACAAGGAAGGAACATTATGTCCTAAATGAGTAGTGAAGGCACGCGAGGCATCTGAAAGGAGAATAATAGTTAATTATTAATAATAAATATTAATAATTATTAGAATAGTGTATAGATAATAATAATAGAAAAATGACCAAAACTCTGTGGTCAGTGTCCAGAGATGGAAGAAAAGAGAAGAAGAGGAGGAAAAAACAAAAACACGACAAAGACGGAGGTACAGTGAAGATAATGTCATTAAAAATGATTTGTCTATTGCAGAATAATAACTGTTAGCCCAACGCAGTTTGCTAATCAATAAATAGCTATTGCCTTGTTTTAATATCAGTTAAGTGTGATGGAGGGGCCTGATGGCTGTTATGGAAAATAATGATTAGGTAACTACTCCCACCTTACATTTATTGGGGGGATTTATAAAGATTAGATCTGTTCAGCAGGTGTTATCTACATTTAATTTGCTGAATATTAATGTATGCAAATGAGAGTTCCAGTTCCAGTTCTCTTTGGAATGACAATGGTTCTGTGTTCTGAAGATATTTTCATATTAGAGAGAGAAAGAGTTTGCCCCTTGCCTCTCTCTTCTACCTTTCTCCTCTCTCCACTTGACTCTTGTTTTACGCCTGGACAGCTGGACTGTTTCTCCTCCTGATCATGCACCTTCCCTTACCAGTCTATCGTACAGGAGTGGACCAGCAGATAGTAGCAGGAAGGACTGCTACTTTCTGCTGGTCCACTCCTGTACAACAGACCGGTAATTCTTCATCTTCATCATGTTCTCTTCATTCCTCATTCTTCCTTCATCCTGGCCCACTCCTGCCTTCTCTTTGTAGTTCTGGACAATGGACACGACCATCTTCGTTGTCTCTTCCAGGCCCTTTTCTTCCTCCTCATTACCTGGGTTGTGCACGGTGCAGGTGTGTCAGTCCTTGGTTTTTGGTCCATTGTTGCATCCACGTCTGTGCTGCCCTGTTGTCTCCTCCCCTCATTGTGTTTCTCCCTCCCTCCTAGAGGCGGGTTCCTGACACAGGCAGCTGCTGCAGCACACACCTGAGGCTCATCTTCAGTTAACCTCCTGATGAAATACAGCGGTTCTCCATTCACTCTTCGCCAGATCTTTACACTTTCCCCCATGGTAACTTATCAGACTCCCCTTCGATTTGACTTGTACCTCCAGTGTTTTTTAAACTTCTTGTGCTTTCCTGGTCTTCATGTGTTTTTTTCCCTTCCTGTGTTTCTGGCTTGTTTTTTGACCCTAAGCTCCCTGTGCTACAGGTCACCTAACCCTGCTCAGCAGCTGCCAACGCGGACCCACTCCTCTCCCGGACCCGCTCGTCTCCCGGACCCTTACCCCACCGTCATCCTCTCCCTCTTTTTTTGTGTCTCACTGAATAAACACATCAGCAATTGTGAACTCAGCGTCCGCCTCTTTGGTCCAATTTACCACCTGTCACAGAAAGATCTGGCCACAATGGACCACACGGATGCTGCTGCTCTTCAGCACACCATTACCAGCCAAGATTATACACATGGACAAAATTGTTGGTACCCTTCGTTCAATGAAAGAAAAACTACCAATCGTAACAGAAATAACTTCAATCTGTAAAAAGTAATAATAAACAAAAATTCTATGAAATGTAACCAATGAAAGTCAGACATTGCTTTTTGACCATGCTTGTTAAACATTAAATTGTCTGCATTTGATTGTGTCCTGCTTATATTGAAACACTGAAATAAAACAGCATGTTTCAAGTTTAAAACTTGAAATTATCATCATTATTTTGAATTGAAATGTGATTGATCAAATGTAATTCATCTGCTTAGTTTAAACTGAGCTCTCCTGTGTACAAATATGACAAAATCCATCCATAAATCAGATATTTAGAGAGTGTATCTACTGGAAAATGATGAAATGGTGAAGACTTGTAGCTCTGGTAGACCCAACAAAATTGTTGAGCTGGATGCAGATTCATCAATTCAAGTATTTGGGTGTATCTCGAAGAATTCAAACAAACTGTTATAAAAATAGAAAATATTATTTAAATTTAAGTGATTTTTATTAATTCCAGATGTTCTATATAAGCATGATACACATTGGATTTCATACAGTTGTACAATCTGTTAGTATTTTACCCCTTAATATACATGTCCTTCAATCATTCTGTATTAGTTGGGTGGTTTAAGTAATGGGTCATTTAGTGGAGAACTCTGTCTCATCCCATCTGTAGTGTAAGTAAAATGCATCTATGAGATTTACAGTGTACCACTAGATGTACATTTTTAATTACCATTGATACCTGGTTCATAATTAAATATTTCAAAACAAAAGGAACAGCAAAAACTGCAACACGTTATGATTTGATGTGTTTGCCGCTCCTGTCGCTACATGGTACAGACTCTGAATCATCATGACAGTGAACAGCTACATCAGTTACTCTCCAGCTAACTGCCTCTCTCTCTCTCTCCATTATAGTCAACACTCAGCGTTTCACAGTGAATGATAATGCCTTATTTATACTTTGATCTATGTTACCGGTTCCCCTTTAAAGTTTACAAAAGAAATGCAAATTCATTAATTTTGTGGTTTTCTTGAAATGTCATCACCGTTAAACATGTATGGATTTCTGGACATTCTGGATACCAGTAAATAACAAGGTGTCCCTCTTATTCAAATTGTAATGAAAGTACTTTATCTAACACATGAAATGACACATCTTGCCATTTTTCTCTAAAAGTTGTCTGCACTGTATTGGAAAATGAATGCTCCTGTGCCTTTTACCTTATCTTCAATGATAGCCGAGGCAAATAAGCGGAACAAAATCCTTTAACACTCTCTGTGTCACAAAAGCAGTGGAGCAAATATCAAAAACTACAGCATTTCCTCTCTATAACAGCAGATAACTACTGACAGTGTGGAAGTACAGGGAGGCAGACATCGGTTTGGTCCACCAACAATGTGTTGAACTATATCTCCCAGTCACTCATTTATGTTCTCGCCATCATCTGGGCAGGTAACATAACATGGGGCTGTGTGAGCTTTTGCAAAACAATAAGCTGAATGCAGCTCAAAGTGCTGAAAGGTTGGGTACTGATTCTCAGTTGAATCACTAGTACCAGCAGCCCTTTTTTTTCCATTACTGTCAGTGGAAAAATGGAAATTATTGCTTAATGCACCTTTAAGCTATTGACTGTCTTCTGAGCTACAGTATCAGTGGGTATGCTGTTTGTTTAGTGCATAATTTGCTGGGTGGTTTTATTGTAGACACTGTTGGAAAGTCAAATTTCCCTTTATGGATGATAAAAATTGTCTGATTTCCCCCCACCCACCCCTCTATCTCTCTCTCTCTCTCTCTCTCTCTCTCTCTCTCTCTCTCTCTCTCTCTTCCCTCAGAGTGGTGATAAGACGTTCTGCCTATTTGGACCAGACTATTCTGTTTGCTCTTATCGGCACGTCTGATCACAGCGCTTTTAAAATGGGTGGCCTGAGAGTAAACGCTCCTTGCTCTCTCCTCATTTCCCCTTCATTGCAGTGTTCAATTAGGCACCGTGGGCCCCCTGATCCAACCCCCTTTTAGCCTTCCCTTCAGTCCCTTCTAAACACCTTGGCAGTGACCTTCCCTATCGGCAATAAAGCAGCACACACAGCCACGCGCAGGTGTACGTGCACACACTTCTAAACGCATACCTGATTAATCACAATTAGTGTGCAATTATGTGGTAATAACTTGTGAGCATCTGTGTTTGTGCATGAGCGTAAGTGTCTGCATTGTGCTAGTTTTGTGTGTGCTTCCTGGTGCCTCTCAGCGTTTCAGGCTGTTTGTGTTCTGTGACTGCTCCAACCTCTGCATTCGTCCCTGCAACCTCTCACAGCATGATCATTACTGCCAAAATTGCACTACCCTCTACACTGGTATAAACACAGTAGAGATACTTCTGAAGACTTTAAAGAAAGCAACCAAACTTATGGCAGAACATAAGATAACAGGCACAGTAGGTGTAGGTTGAACTTTGAAATACGGGACAAATATACATTTACAGGACCCAGATGGTGAAAACAGAACATGTTAAATAACTTTAGCAAAGTTTCAAAATGTTAGAAAAACTTGTTAAAGATAGGAAAAGTTCCCAGTGATTGGATACCGGGGATCCTGTCATCATAGGTATTGGTGTATGGTCGGAATAGTTTTTGGACAAAGCAAGTGATCACAGTCAGAATCAATCAATGCAATGTGCTCATTAAAATGGATAGCGGGGTGCCACAGGGGAACGAAACATCACCCAAGGACAGCTATTATTAGATGTTTATAATTGTGCGCTGCTTGTTCATCTGCAGTGCCCCCTTTATCATAATCAAAGTGACAGAAACACAACACAGGAAAACAAAAAATGGACACCTAAGCTTTCATCTCCTATAGCAAGAATACTACTTTTTGGTATAATCTGCACTGAATACAACCACACAGAAAGAAAAAAAAATCATTTTAAAAAAACCTCTTGACTTTCTACCATGACTAATAACAATAAAGCGGATGGTCAGTAATTCTTTCTCTAATTTCTGCCGATGTTGTACTCGCTGGTCTTCCTCATGCAGAAGGCCAGATGAATATTTCATTCAAGATTATAATTTCCTCTTTGCCATGCAAACTATCTATGTTGAATAATGCATATTTGTTCAGTAAGAGGCCAAGAAATTTAAGTTTGGGCCAGGTGGTGCCCATGTTTAACGACAATTCAGCATCATTTTTTTTTTTACTGTGGCAGACGATGGAGACGTGATTAAATAAATCTGAATCCTTGGCACTCCAAAGTGTGCCAAAATGCTTCGGGCTTATTGTCGCAGGAAATTAAATTCATAGAATGATAAGCTAGAAGATTTACAGGTTTTTTTTTTTTTTTTTTTTTTTTTTTTTTTTACAGATTGAGACATTCAAAAGTCAAATCCAATCACAATGCCCCACATCATTACTTCACAGCACTAGCTGACAGATAAGCCTTATATTGCTCGGGTACAAATGTCTTCAACAAGTCTGGAAAGAATTCCAAAGTGTTCAACTCTATAAAGTGGGCAAATATAATTTATTGAAGATGACCTGTTCTCCACAAAGGATAGAGTGAAGGTAAGGTCAGAAAAAGCAAATGCCACCTTCACAATGATATAATTCACTTTTATATCTAGTCTCTTTCAGCCTTATCTACTTCTATCCTCATTTTCCCAAACCTTCAAACCCTCTAAGAAAATGTGCGCTGACTTGTTGAATCCAGCCATTGATTTTATGTGAAGGCTCGGAGAGCAAAAAACTGCAGTAATACTGATAAAGCCATAAGAGCGGAAATAAAAACGAAATGTATGTATGTAGATATAAATAGACGAATGTATTCTAAACAGATACAAGTGCCATCAGAACAAGACACATCTGCCTCCCTGCGTGCAATCATGGAGCTGTTATGTGTAATCATCTGGAAAAGTTTTTAGATGATTGCGAGCAGGAAGTTCTTGTAGGAAAATTGGAAGCTGACTATTTTTGTTTTAATAACCTCTTATAACAGTGGTTCTTGTTTGAAAAAACAAAAAAACAAGACTGGGCTGATAGAAGCCTCACATCAAGGCAGCTGCACATCACATTCTTTCATCCTCCCTTTGCATGTATATCAGGCAGGTCTTTTTTGTTTCTCATTGCTGCTGTGCAAAGCAGAATATCTGATAAATCCCCCAAAAGAATCTAATATAAGTTAACAGTTCATCCTGCAAAATGGCTAGTATATTGGAAAACAATAAATTAATGAATATTACAAGAATACAGAGTACAATCTGTGCACTGTTTAATTGTTTTGTTTATTTCCCATGATTAGATTTACTGGTAACGACATGATTCGTCGCCATCGCTAGAGAGTAAGGGAGCGTACTCATCAACCTCAAAATGGTCTGGGATTGCTTAAATGTCATGTATATGTCACATGATCATACTTATATAAAATGTATAAATGTTAATGGACAGGAACAGAAGACTGCTTCAGACCACTTATGGCATGTATAAAACATCAGGGATACAGTTATGGACAGACTCAGCCTTACTCCTTTAACTGGTGCAATACGTTGAGTCTTGAATGAAGGATTTTCTTTTTTAGTTTTGAAAATAAAGCGCCACAATATGAAATGTGCCGACCTGACCTTACCCACGTCAGCGGAAATCATCTCGCTTTTCTTCACCACCGTGGTAAATGTCACCAAAGCTGCAGATATAATAGTCCAAGACTAAAAGCAGAATAGCTCAGATCTCACTGAAACAACCTAACAAACATTTATGGTGTGGTAGTATCATAAAAATATATTTTTTTCCTGGTGTGAGAATTAGTTTTACAATAAAACAAATCATTATGTATGAATGATTAAAGGTTCTGACTGAATGTTTGGTAAAGGTTAAGCTAATATGGGAACACAATCACACCCCGGAGAAGTATTAGAACTTATTCAATTACAGTAACGAGAGCCATGTCAGTTCATTTCTATCGGGAGAAGACCAAGGCTAAAAGTAATGAATATTTACAAATCAGCATCCCATCTATACTTCTCTACCACAAAGCTGCAGTCATTGCCAATTCTGCAATTAAGGCAACAATCTGATAAAACGGCTTACATGTATATCCACAGCAGCACTAGAGGACACACTGGAGCAAATCATATTAGGGACAACAGTGCAGGACTGACGGGGTTAAAATTTCCCTCCCCTCGCAACCTCTTTCAGTAATTGGGTTCTTGCGGGTATGTAGTCGGCCATTCTTGGGCAGGGAGGGTGAATCAAATGAGACAAACTTGTTTAGCACCCTCCCTCACACGTGGGAGGGAACCTGTCCATTGCAGGTTGCCCTTATTATTAATTTAGCCTATTTGGTTTCACATGGGAGGGACTGCAGTGGACCCTCACCACCCATCAGTGGGTACTGGCCTCAATCAACATGACACAGTCAGCCACATTATGCCTGGGAGCTAGGAGCCAGGTGTTGATCTGCCAGGCTTCTCATGAATAAACAGTTACCTCTGCTGAGTTTTTAGAAGAAAGGATAATATATTTTTTTTCTTTCGTTCTTCTAACCCTATAACCCTTCTATTGAATATATTATGTACACATTTGTACACCACAGTCGATTGATGAGGTGGCATGGTATCAGTATCATTTTTTTCCTCTGTCAGATTTGCATTTTTGTTTTTTTGAAAGGATCTAATAATTTTCAGGATTCATTGATTCCATGAGGCACTGGTCATTCAGTCTGGAATCTTCCCTTTTCCTTTAGTTTGCTTCAATAATTCCTTGAGTTTAAAGTGATTGAACTGGGCAATGATGGGCTGGGGTGAACATGATCCAAGACTATGAACAGTGTTGGAAAGCGATCTGGTTTGCTGTGTCCCCAGTGGGAGTTTGAGTTGGGCTTTTTATAAAGTCTTTGATCAGTGTCTTGGGACTGTCAGGCAAGAAGATGAATTTATCCTGTGGGCTTCTTGTATGAATGTCTAGTGTGGGTGAATTCAAAGCTTGAGTGGAGTGGATTCATTTTGTTTATTGTGGGGAAACTGCTCAGAAGGTCCAGTTCATTATTGATAAAAGACAGGCTCACTCACAGTGTTGTGCATTCGTGCATGTAGATGATATCTTCTTTTTTTTTTAAATGTTGGATTGGTTGTCTTAAGCATACTGAAGGTTACGACAGATTGAAGTGTGGGCAATTGTCCAATTATCTTTACATGATTCTATAATATGATTTTGATAGATATTGCACAGAACTACCATTAAGACTAAGATTAACACTGTTTCCTTACACTGTATATCTGCAAAACTTCATAACATGATGGGCTAGACAAACCTATTGAAACATCTTGTAATTATTAACATGTCTGGATGGTTTCAATAAACGGCATTACAATTAAACTACTCAATGTCACCGTGCTTAATCATATTATCATAATCAAGGTGTAAACAGTATGTACTGTATGTAATATATGCTTATATAGTGGTTTCATACTAGAATTGTTAAACTAATTAAATTGTGATTGAACTAAAATGTCAACGAAGAGTAAACATGAGAAAGCATAAGTTATTATAATAGTGTAACATGCGCACAGTGCAGTGTACTAAAATGTACATGAATTTAACATTTTCATCTATTTGACAAAATGCTAGCTGCAAGAAATACTTTTAAAGTGATGGATCACAGTTACTGCTCCCACACACACTGCCACATCAACGTTAAACATATATCAACGTTTAAAGCCAACATTATTGTCCAAATGGCTATTTACTAAGAAGCATGAAGGACTCTTAAAGGCAGTTCAGTTCTTTGAAGTTATTCTTACCTCCACTCACAATCTCTAATTCACTCTACACTCAATAAAGTTTCTTTCTCACTGGCGAGGAAATGATATTGAACCAAATGCCCTGAATGCATACAGCCAACGGCAGAGCGTGGAGGGAGTGAATGTGCGACAGCACATATAGTTGACATTTTAAACTTCACACAGCTCATTATTTTTAAGCTATCTCACCTCTCATGTTGCCAACTTTACTAATATCGCCGCTGTGTGCCAATAGACATTTGAGATGCCAATAAATATTTAATGCTACAGCTGTCAAACTATAGACCTCTGACTTTAAAAAAAAGATGGTCCACGTTCCAGGAAAAATCACGTACAAACTCTTTTCACTTCTCTATAACACAACAACAACTGATAAACTCAATATGTAGATGGTTCCTTCCAGTTCACTGTCATTTAGCACTTCACTGTGCTTTATGGTTCTCATCTGTGGACTCTCATCGCACTGTTTGACATCTTGCGTAGGTGGTAAACAAGGTTAGTGTTTGAGCCTATTGAGAGGACCCACTCTGCGGCATAATTTAGTAATGTTACTTAAAAAAAAATGTAGCAGAGTATGATATGAACCTGTGGTTTGGTGGTGACGTTTGAGGCTGAGGGGAACTCTCTGTGCAGGTCAGGTTGAAGCTGTTTGAGTCACACTGTCTGGGAGTGTTTCCAAAGAGATGGAGACATGGGGATGGCAGCTTTCAACACTTTTTTACCTGAGGAGCAACTTCAGCTGAAGCACTAGGATAGCAGCCAATACTCACTGCAGTCACCGTGCTGACTCAACCCATGTCAGCACATGTTCGTTATCCGTTCAGAAGAGGGTTGAGGCGTGTTGTTTGGGCTTTTTGCAATGTGTTGTTTAATGATGCTGTTGTCATTACTGTGAGTCAGCTCATCGAACATGGCAAACATTTTGGGCAAATGGGACAGAGCTCCAGATGGACACATACCCACATTGTGTTAAAATGCAAATGATTTGGTGAAAATAGCTGAGAGACAGTACTTTCATAACTTTTGGTTAAAGTGCACAATTGGGTAATTGAGCACCCGGCTTAGCAATATTTCATATTACTGCAGTAAATAAATCTGAATTATTTTGGTAATATTGGACGAAAGTGTTAGGAAGGCTAAGAAGAGACAGATGCAAAAGTACTGACACTCAAAAGGCCTTCACATTATAACTAATACATAAATCCATTTGTTTCTTTCACTGTAATATTTGTGCAGACTCTAGTATCATCAAAAAATATAGGACCAACATCTGGTTGGAAATTTGGTAAAAGTGAACCATATAAACTTTAATCTGGCTAAGCACAGTGTATATAAATATACTGATATACAAACACGTTAACATCTTTGGGAGGAAAGTAATTTAAACCTGAGAGTACTGAGAAATGGACCATGGCCAAGATTAAAAACTCACAGCTTCCTTGCTGTGAGTGCAAGACAGATGGTCTCGAGAAAAAAATAAATGTCAGCAAAGTATCACCTTCACGATTCCTGTCCCTAATGACGTCATCTCAAAGATCTCTCACCTCAACAGATATCTACATATTAGGGCAGAATCTGCAAGCAGGATTTCAGTATCACAAGCACTCTGGTTAATCTGCTAATGGGGCTTTATACAATGACTTGCACAGAAGGAGAAGTCTACACCGGAAGCACATAAACATTGGCCCCCAGAGACTAAATCGTCATCAAGATTGATTATTATGTGCCTCGCGGATGCTGCTCCGGGTTATCAATATCTATTAATGTTGCTGTGATTATTCTCTTTAATGAAGTCATTGCTGGACAACAAAAGCATTATTCCTTATGCATTTAAACAGCTCTTTGCTGCAGCACCATGATGTGTGTGTGTCCTTTTTTTTTATTTTTTTATTTTTTTAAACTGTAAATGGATTCTTAACAGCGGGGGGTATAGTGTGAGGGAACAGTCTGTGTGAGTGGTGTGACAGGGAGGGGTGTTTTGAAGTTTGTTTTCCTGCTCTCATAATCCACCTACTCAACCCCCTCTGGAAGGAGGCAGAGCTCTGTGCTGAGGAAACACAGCTGTTTGAAGCTTGACATCCAAAGAGAGACAACACAGTGCAAAGAGAGGGAGGGTATTGGAAAAACAAAATTACATATAAAATGGTGCAGTTATTACTCCGGTGCCTGAATGTCATTCATAATAAAAAGGTAAGTCAAGTACACAAATAAATAGTTTTGAGTTATAATATGTCCAAATATGCCCGAAGCAATCATGAATGTTGCTCCTATGTTACTCCTCTGGCTGTCTTGATCACAAACAGCTTTCCATTAACTGTATAGCGCTTTACATGCAGCTCTCCATACAGCCATAGTTGATGAGCAGAGTTAAATAGCAGGCGGCAGGATGAGCTCCAGGGTTTATGTAATGTTACACCCCCTCTGTCAGGCCAGATTAGCCAAGTACAGAGGGGAAAAGGGCACGAGCAAGCAAATGAACAAGGGAAATAGAGGAAAAGATTTCCTTCCTGTCTGGCTGACTGCCAGACTGTGACATAGCCTACGTAGAAGTCCTGCTATTCCGCTGCAGCACAGCTGGCTGCAAATCAAAAATAATCCAGCATAGCAGTATGAAGTCTGAGCAGCAAAAAAAAATATATATATATATTCTTATTCATGATAATGCCTCATGCCTCCATCTTCTCTGATAAAACTTAGCTCAGATGATCTATCCAGAGAAGGCAAATTACACAATTTCTTTCTATTTCTAACTGACAGTTACTGCCAGGAACACCGTATTATTGCACAGCAAAAAATTGACAGCTCCCTGCAAGTCTAGTATTGCCCGCTAGCAAACTCTGGCTACATGTCATTCTCGTCAATGATACCTATGAAGGTATGGCATGGTGTAAATATACGGGGAGCTGAAGAAGCAAACAAAGGCTGTCACTATAGCGCGTGTAACAACCAGCAGCAGGATTCCTGGGAACATGCCATAAGATCTCCAGGCTCACAGCTGTATATCTAACAGTAGATAGAAATCCTCTTCACATACAGGAGGATAAAAAAAAAAAATACTTATGCCACTCCGGAGAGTGGAGTGCCAATTAAAAGAAGAAAATAATGGACGGGAACAGATCGTGTTTTTCACTTTTGTTCATATTCTACAGGCCCGACACGACTGCAGTGCTTCTTCTTTGATTCCATGCATGATGTGTTTGACAAGCTCGAAGTAAAGAAAATGTTTTGTTTTGTGCACCACGTAATATTGTATAGACCGTACCACATAAATACATAAATATACTGCCTTTACCTGTTTAGGCTTAAATGCGAGAGAGAGAGAGAGAGAGAGAGAGAGAGAGAGAGAGAGCAGCCATTTGTATTTCTGGGCAAAATATGAGTTTTTGTTACTTTTATTGTTATTGCCGTCACCGCTGCTGCTGTTAATTCGAAAATTATTGAGTCTGCCAGGCTCCTATTCAACAATGACGACTGTCTTCTGGGACAGCATTTCATTCTTTCAGATAATAATAGAGCGCAGGAGAAACTCTGGACTTAATTTACCTCTTCACCTTTTGGTTTTTGCATAAATGAACATGTTGCAGTTGTTCTTTATACTCGAGGTGGAATTAAGCCATCTCAGGTATATACACCGTGTTTTAGAGAAGATGGAGTAATCATAATCAACCGCCATTAAGAGCTACGCTGGTGTGGCTGCATAATAGCAGCACAGCTGTCGGTCTCAAATTTGAATTTCAAATTTCACACTAATAACAGCATTAATAGTACAGTAACAGTAACTCCTGTAAACATCGGCTACGCAGATGTCCTTAAGAAATAAAAGAAAGGAAAATCCTTTACACATGAGTGCATTGCTGCAGTCGGCATTGATTTGCTGACTACTAATGTCGAAATATCCGCAGGGCATTTAGCAATCACAGTTCGAGTCATGACTCTGGACCTTGAGGGTTGAGTGCCACCCACTGATGGGGCATTAAAGAGGAACCTCAACCTCAGATCGACCCCTGCACACAGAGGAGTCTGACTGACCTTGCCATGCATATAAATTTAAACACACACACACCCCCTACACACACGCACATGAAGGTAATCCAGATTCCGGTACAAAGCGTTGCCATTGCAGTCTGTGAGCATGACTAAGCAATGAAATCAGAGAGAAGTCATGCAGGAAGTCATCCAACACGATGTTGCTTTAGCCCTCGATGGGTACTTATTTATATAACTTCTAAAAGGAAGCTGTCTTTGTTCAAGATAAAACCTGAGTAGGGAGTAGCTATGAAAAACTGACCTCTAAGGATCCATTATAATTGGAATGTAACCATATGCAGCTGACATTGTGACTGGATCTCTGCTAGGTTTGGATGAAACCTCCACACTGCATTTGCATTTCCAAAAGTAACACTGCCACACATAGCAGGATTCACAGCAAATGCTAAGTTGGCAAATACCAAGACTGCAAAAATGACCTGCCACTGCTTCCTGCTTCCTTGAAAGGAGTTATAAAAGATGAATACTGTGTGGTTGACAGCAACATACCCCCTCCTGCTTTCTGCTTTGTATTGTGCCTGCAAAAACATCAGAATTACATGTTACCATTGCACCAAAGTCTTACCTGTTTTTTTCAAATCTTACAAACAATGCAATTATGCTCACAAGTGAGGTACTGACAGGTAAAGACGGAGACATGAAGAAACAAACAGAGGCAGAGAGGTCATACAGCAATCCAAACACGTAGGATGAACATGTCTCATCCTCTGAAAACACGAGACTGCAAATCTGATAAACACTTTTTGCAAGCTCACAGGAGAGGAGCTTGTAGCACATTAGCAGTGGAAGAGAGAAACCACACCTGGCATTTTTATACGACCAGCAGCTGAGACATCAGCCCCCAACACATGGAACGGCATTTACATTTGCCAAATGATGGAAACAGTGTTTGTTAAATACAAAAATGACACAACTTTGACATTTATATGTTAATACACTGTGCCAGTGTACAATAGGATGGATACACTTTACTTATAGATTCACTTTATGACCAGGTGTGTGTTCACACACAAGGAATTAGACTCTGGTGCAATTGTACATAGAGGTATATCACTGTGTTCTTAATTTGTACATAAGGGTATAATATATACAGTATATATCCCTATGATTCATACTGGAGCCTCAAAAAAAAGCACATAAAGTTCAATCTACATCTCCAAGTTTCAATCAAAACTGTGCATGACGGTAGGTTGTTGCATTTTAATGCCAAGTGCCAATCTCAGTGGCTATGAAGTGCTGCCAGTGCTCGAGTGCCAAAAACTTCATAAGCCCCCATATTAAAATGCAACAGCAGAAATAAACAAATCTCAGAAATAAACCTGGTACAAAAAAACGAAATATATGTACGTATATATAATTAACAGCATGGCTGCTCTGACAGGTGACTGCCATTACAGAAGGCCTGTTTGAGGCACCCAAGCATTTTTCAGCTCACCTCAGGTCCACTGACGATCCACGTCTTTGCTGATTTATGAATTAGCGGTCAGAGGCACCACATTCTGAGTTTCAAAATGGCTTTTCAGAAACCTACGGGTGATGTCACAGATACAACATGCGTATTTATACTGGCTACCATTGGAATGCATCGCCTCAGCTAATAAACTGGCAGAGCTAAGAGTATTTTACATGACACCAATCCACTGAAGAAAGCTAAACAATTAAATCTCTCACTGACGAGGGCAAAACGGGAATGTGTTTACATATTTATAATGTGTCTCTCCAACAAAAGGACTGTCTCTGCATGATCAGTTTGCTGTGAAACCTTTTTCTGATTCCCCATTTTTGTTCTGCCAGCTTACTTATACTGTATCTGTGCCATAACCCCCCCTGTTTCCTTCCTTTAGTGGGAGATTCTTGATCAAACAGGTTCCTTAATCAAAGCAAGGTCTGACTGCTATTCAAGTCCTCGTGTCTCATCAGGGGACAAGAGTGGAAAGGTAGAGACTTTGTAGGCTGTCCAGGGGAAACCAGAATCCACGGTGACCACGCCGTGCAGTCCTTTCATGAAGCCCATCAAAAACAGGTTGGTGAGCAAAATCTGCAGCGCTTTTATGCGAGGAAAATTAAAAAACAAATGAAATTAAATTGCTTCAGAGGTGCCCAGCAAGGATGTTTTGTAAAAATTGGCCACAAATGCAATATAGCAAGCAAATACTGGGTTGAGTATTTATGAGGAAACAAAGAGAGGTGAGGAGAAGCCTAATGAGACAAGTGGTACCTTCTCCTCCATCATCTGTCTGTTTGCTTTCCTCTGTCTTTCTTTACTCAGGTATTTCTTCCCTCAGAGTTCACCATCTACTGAAGGAAAAGGCTGGTAGATGGGTACCTGGATATTAATGGGACCCTCGTACTACTCTTCGTTTCATAGTCATCCCTTTTCACCTCTCAGCTCACTTGTAAGAGCCTCTCATATATTGATTGACAATACACGCTTGGATGGTAAGATACTGTCTTGCTAGATAACACCATGATGCCCACACTTTTAATTCAATTACTTTTCTCCCTGACTTGTACAATAGCTTAGACAAAAGTAGCAGGGTCTTAAACAGCCTGATTTGAATAATCCTATAGCGTAGGAAGGTTACATTTACATAAACACAAGCTGGATTCCACCGAAGGCACCAGATGCTTTGACTGCATCTTCGGATTTGTTTCCGTTCCATCTTCTAAAATTGGATGGAAATTCATACATACAGTGACTCTTTTAAAATTGCCTGTTATAGAAAGACAAAAAATGAAAGTATTCTACAATGTGTCAAAGCAAGATGCACCAAAATAAAATGCTAACAAACATTTATTATATTAGTTTGGAGATGTCTACTCAATGTGTATTTGCAACATCCTTTTGCAAAGGCTTTTCACTTATGCTGCCTTCATTGGCAGAGGCCTCAGTATCTCAGCCTGATCAAAGCAGTGTCCGCAGCTCAACGAGACAAGGCCGGAAGATCTCCAGATAGATGAATAGATTAGCATCATTAATGACAGGGACACAACGATTTAATTGTGGCTCTTGTATTCCGGCTAGCATGGCCCCCGGCGGGCTATCTCTCAGTGGTGAAGCACAGCCGACTCCAGCAGTCACAAAAAGGCAGGGCTGACTGATTGGGCTGAGATGTTAATTTCATAGAGCCATATCCATGGCTACACTTCCATTTTATTTGGAGAGAGCCGCTTGTTCATCTACTTGCGTCCACTTGACAAGCAAGCTAATTATCAGTGGCTGGGACTTGCCCAAAGATCGCCAGATCACTCATGCGAGAAGAAACTGAAGGAGCTTTTGTGTATCTCGAGAAGTAAAGAAAAATAGGAGTTAAAGGACTGTGAAGCAGAATGATGAATGATAATGACTGGCTGGTACTTTGCTGTGTTTTGAATAGAGTCTGTAAAACACATCCTCAATAATGAATAATGGCGTTGATAACACATGCAACAAAAATCAGAGCGGTAAGATACTAAAAAACCAAACCAACGAAATACACATGCCATTTCTAAAAGCTTCATAAACAGCCTTTCCTGTTATGTGCATGTGCTTTTAGCAGCTCCATTCAAATGTCGAGTACCTTTTACACATGAGCCTACATAAAGGCTTTGCACTCCATTACAATCAACATTCGAAAGAAAATGAAAATAGAAATGTAGTATATGTAACAGAGAACAGCACACAAACGAAGTGAAACAATATTCCATTAACTGAAATCATGAAAAAAACAATATTTCTCCATCACTTCCTCTCATCAACACTTGGATATCGTTCGCAGAAGTGGTTGGGCGAGTGAGTTCTATTATGTCGAGTAAACTTAATCGAGATCGAGAATACAAAAGGTTTATTCAATAATGCTCAGTGCTATAAAATACAATCATCAACTGGGCTTTGTGACAGGTGATCTATGGCTCTCATGACTGCCTCCACTTTAGAATTTTTATTTTCCGTTTCCCAGAATATCCATTTCCAACAGCCAACAGAAAGCACCAGTGATATAAGGGAGAAAATGCCACATGACAGCACAAGGGAGGCCTATTTAATTTGCCTGGACCAAAGCATGACCAAACCTGGGGAACATAATGAATAAATGACATGCATTATTTCACATAGATCTGTTTTTGAGTTTCCCTGTTTTTTGTTAACTTTGTCATTCCCCTTTTCTCTCACTGTTCGCAGCGCCATGCCTTCTGAAATAAGTCCAGAGTGCCGGCATGTTTCTCCTCCCCTTTGTCTGTGCTGTGAAGAATGTCCCCCTCGCTGCTGCTGTGTAAATGTCCCCCGCTTTGTTGATGGATCTTCACAGGATGGATTCAACAGCAGGGTCTGATTCAATTTCCCACCATTAGATTAATCTCGAGCGGACGCATAGTGCCACCTGCTCAGATGCATAGAGATGAATATATCGCGTGAATATGAACAGGTAACATACAAAAGGGGATGCACACAGCCACAAAGGAAATCCTAATTTATGTATTTTGTTTCACTCTGATCCAACACTGTATCCTTCCCTTTTATATTAGCCAGTTTAAAAACATTATATCTATGTCAAGGCTATGTTTATCATGTCGAATGAAGTGCCACAACACAATTTCACCTGTCGCTTGCCCTTGCACGCACTTGAGCACACAAGATATGCAGTGCATGTACACAGTGAATAAAAGGAAGCACATTAGCTACACATGAAATAACTTTAAGAATACATCCTTATGATAGACACTATTCATACACAAATGATTCACCTTTTAAACCCATTTGTCTATTTAATATGACCACAATGCAACAACATCACAATAACAGCCGACAGCTATGATTATTTCTGCCCGCCGTGACTGTGCTTTGCAGCTAATTACCACATTTAATGTTAAAGACGTCCACCTTTATAATATTATGACCCTCTGGTGGCAATCAAGTTGCAAAACAAAACTTGAGATGGAGAGGTAGGCAATGTCTACGGGGAGACAATTATCTGTTCGCATTCAGTTCAAACATAGTGGATTTAGTTGTTTTCTTTTTTTTTTTAATATAACTAGGGAGTCATGTTAGGAAAAAATCTGCATAATCATCTCATTTTAAATGATGTATTAGGTTAGTCAAGGCAGCAGTGTGCCTCTGCAAACTGTTTATGATGGATTTTCTTTTTAAACAATGAGAGCCTCTGACCTCTGTTAAATAAAGCAAAACTTGCAGAGACAGGCGTAGCTTGTGGCAAAAACATCAGAGAGTTTAGAACTAAGCACATTATCAGTGATAGAAAATAAATGAAATTACATAGATGCTTATCAGCAGCAGATTTCTGCTGCGGTCTGTAATTGTTGTGATTGAATTTATGGTTAACTGACCCATTATGTCCATTTAGGCTGGGAATTATGAGTCATTGTAATGGAGGGGCGGCTCATTTTTTTTCTGCTTTAGATTCCAACATTATTCTTTATAATTTTCATGGTTTTTGAACAGTGGTACCAGCGCTTGGGGGTAAATTCCTCTATTCTCCTCACAGTCTCCTTCTGTTTAATTTAAGAAAATTGGATCTATGTCTGGGCTCCAAGTGCCACTGCTGGACAGCTGTTTGTAGATAGGCTGACGATACTTTGAAGGACCTTATTTGCTCCTTATGCATATGCTTATGTCTAGAGAGCACGTGTTGGAATGAATTTCTTGTGGAGCAGTTGGTTTCTGAAACATCTGTTTGCGCTCAGGCGTGAGTGTCATTTTTAACAATCTTGCTGACCCTCAAAGTGCTGCTCGCAGTAGTTTGCCCTAAATTCAACTTTTTTGAAGTTTCACTTTAAAAAGTTGCATTTATAAAGGCATTTCTTCTTTGGTGTCATAATTAACTTCTTTGGCGTCAATAATAACATTAATAAATTTTAGATTACAGAGCAAACTTCCATGAGATTCGCTTTGTGTTTTGTTATGCTGTCTTTACAATGATGAAATATTCATTATTAAAAGATGAAAGCTTACATTTAAACTGTGGAAATCCAGAATGTTTTCACTATTTAATGAGAATTATCTCTCTGATAAATGATAAAAAAAAATTAAAGTTGATGCTGTTTAGATGTCTTGGTAATGTTTTGCTAAAAAAAAGTCAATATAAATAAAACATTGAAGTACCTGCTAATAAAGGCTTTACCATATAAAGACAGAATTGTTCTTTTTGAAAAACCTTTTTATATGTGCACTTGTCATGGGTCTAGAATGATAGATGAACACACACACACACACATACACACACACACACACACACACACACAACACACACCTGCTCCTTTTAAAACTTTGCAACCATGCCTGCAATGGATGAATGAGTCTATCACACACACAGCTCACTTTTCTAACGAAGACTAATTTCCTTAACAAGCTTAAGTCTTTAAACCGTGTGGTGAGGCAGTGCACTCTGTATTATGTAGTAAATATGAAGAAATATTACATGCATAAAGTTCTCACTGTGATCATTCAATTAGCGTATGATGCTCTCATTAGCACTTCTGAACTCATACTTTGTGGAAAGAGAAAACATGTTTGACTAATTTGGGGATGCCAACAGCAATTACAGGCTTGTTTTGATATCTGTTTCTTTTTTGTGTGTTTTTGCCATTCAAAAAAAGAAACACGGTATACTATAGTCAGCTAAGAAACAGGGATGCATTGTGCAGATAGCTCTGATGGTCTGAGAGTAAACACAGACTGACTATCTATCTATCTATCTATCTATCTATCTATCTATCTATCTATCTATCTATCTATCTATCTATCTATCTATCTATCTATCTATCTATCTATCTATCTATCTATCTATCTATGACAAATATAAATCAAGTGCATTATAAGTCATTAACAGTCATAGATACCTACAGTGCATATTTTAATGACCAAATCTAGCATGAAATATTGGTTTAATCATAAATTTCAGGGTTAAACTGGTGTGATTGCTAATTTAGCTATTTGATGTGTATTATTACAATTAACTGCTGTACTATAAATAGACTTTTTTAATCAGAGAAAGTCAGTCAAACCAAGCCTCAATACCTCCAGAAATATTTGTGATGCTGTGTTGATTTGCAGCAAGCTGAAAGGCGAAATTGTTATCGTCTCTTTCTGTAGAGAGATAAGATTTTAAAGATTGTCAAAACATATTTTTTTTCTATTAAAACACATCACTTGTGCCACAATAACTTTATAGCTTTTAGCTATTTATGTCATTGCTGAAATTGGTAAAAAAAAAAAAAAAAAGTTGTGTATTCTATTCAACTATCCAATATAAGTACATAAGGATTTCTTCTATTAATATCTGACTGTATCTCAGGGGTTCTGTACAGGTAAGACAACAATATGTTCATTCAGGCTGACTAAAAACAGAAGAAATACACAACACAACATTTGAATGTGGATGTAGAAAAATCTTAGTCTGAATGCAAAAGCACAATTTAATTACTGTAAGTGTGCAACTCATGGTGAGGTCCAAGGTCAGGTACAAGCAATATAGAGAATAATTAATAAAAATCTTATTTTGAAAAAATAAATAAAAGACTCAAGCCTTGAGTATATTTCCATATTTTCCAATTTCATATAAATAGTACTACTAGTAATAATAAATACGACACATAGTACATACACACACAGGTCAAAATATTGCAGACTGACTGGTTGTTGTTTCTGCTGTGAAAAATTACCAAAGTTTATAGGTACCAAGAGACATTTTTTTATGATCATCTACCAGCCTTATGATACTGGCATTTAAAGTGTAGTTTCATTTGACTTCTACAAAAAGCAGTGTTAGATATAACATGTCAAGATAGGTGATTATTTTGACATCCTTATAATTTAAAGCTAGGTTCTTCTTCTGGCCGACAGCACTAAAACAGACCAATCATTAGGATCTCCACATACATGATGGTATGGGTATGGGGCGGCTGTAAGGCAGAGCGGGTCATCCACTAATCAGAAGATCGGCGTTTCGATCCCAGGTTCAATCCCCTCCAGTGTCCTTGGGCAAGATACTGAACCTTAAATTGCTCCCGAAGGCTGTGCCATTGGTGTGTGAATGTGTACGAATGGTTAGCTCCTAGAAAGGCGCTATATAAGTAGTAGTCCATTTACCATTTATGTTTTGTTCAACCCCTGCAACTACACAAAAACCCACTCTCTTCCAGGTGTGTAACTGCATTCTTCTTCCTGAAACCCTGAAAGCTATGCAACACTCTAAAAGTAGACCTGATAATACAGAAGCAGTGTAGAGTTTATGCAGTCAGGAAAGGGCTTTGTCAGCATTTACTTCACTAGAAATCAGTTTACATGACATGTACTGTAAGGCTGTTGTGAGTCATGGTTACCCAGTTACTCAGTACTCAGTAACTGGCCTCATTGGATAATATCAGAAGAAAATCTGGAGTGAGCTGGGGTTATTAAGCTTTTCATCTTTGTCGTGATCTAAAAAAAGGAAGACCGATCTGTTTTGTAATGTTCTCTCAAGTCTAACCAGAGCAGGACTACTGTACAGGCTGTTGGGAAAGGTTACACCACTTATAAAGACATTTAAAATACTACTGCATGGGAACCGCATCTCTCATTTACCAGTAATTTTGAATGCGTAGGCTGCGTTGCTATGGATACACATACTATATGCGTACTGTCAGGGTAATTATCTGTTTTAAAACATGGTAAACTAATCGGACTTAATCAAATAGAGACTGAACATGTCAAAACATCCCCAAGCAACAAATGGCACAAACTATATATTAATCCATTAACGTCATATTTTACTGCATAAATAGCCAAAACAGTTCAACAAGGACACTGCAATTACCGTATAATATATTACTTACGAACTACGCTGAACTTTTGTTCACAACGCTGAGTTTTAAGAAGCATGACAGAGAAGCTCTTGTTAGCAAACCATTTTTAGACCTTAGCATATGGTTTGCCACCTTAGCCTGGAGCAGCTTGAACATTATAGAGAAATGACTCTCACAGGACAGATCATAATCACTCCGAGACCAGCATCAACGTTATGGTCGTTTTCTTACTCTCACGTCTCTACAATTATAGCTGACGCAGTATTTTAGAACGACTAAGCCGGTACGGACACCGAGGTCATCGATGTGTTGCTGTTTTTTTTTACCGTCACACCAGATGGGAAGCTCTGTCTCACCTGTTTCTTCTCTTAGCTCATGCTTTTCAGTGTTTACCACGGACGGCAGTCAATACAATCCTTGCTGAGAGAGATATCTCCTGCTGTCAGCGATGGCGTCACGAGGCCCGCCGTCAAGTCAAATGAATGCAGATGCATTTATGAGATGCAAGCTTCTGTTTACCAGCAATAATTTCTCTCAGTGGGGGTTATCACTGTGAAGCACCCTGCGTATAGATCATCTGTTAAACACATCTCATCTCTCATGCTCTCTCTCCCTTTCGAACCTCCCTCAGCAAAACACCGGCTAATTAGTTCTACCCAGTTTTGTACTAATTTACTTCAGTACTTTCGAGCCCGCGCCCTCAAATCTCAAAAGGTGTTTAAAGATAAATGCGTCTGCACCATTGTCCATTTGTGTGTGTTTGCGCTTGTCGGTGTGTTCTGTCTGATGAAGACGCATCTTGCCGGGGTGATGTATGCATGATAAGCGACTGTGAATCAAACTGAGTCCTGCCACTGAGCCCCTGAGCTGGGTAATTGTAATGGTGTCAAATGAATGTCATTACTGTTAATGTCTTTCATTGCATTGTCTATTTGTTATGTCCTTTATACACCCAGGCAATGCCTGGATTATGACACAAAGGGCTGAAGTATAATTTCATCACTTGGATATATAACAAACAGAGACTCTTTCTATTTTGTCTGAGTTTCCTCTTTCACACTGATGACTTGATGAACTAATGGCGCCGCTCTTGACTGCAGATTACCTCAAGTGTATACTAAAAAGGAATGAAGACTCTTCTGCATATTTTAGGAGTATTGTTTTGATCTAATATTTTTCTCCCATAAAACACCACAGTTCTCTCTTCCCGACAGCATATGCAAATCCCAACACTCAATTTAAAATGCAAGATTTTTTTAAAACAACTGTAGCTACTCGAATTTCAACAGGTAGAATGCCAGATATTGCTCTAGTTGCAATTTGTTGATTTTGGGTTGTGCATTTTTTACTTTTTTTCGAAAAATATAATCATTGGTCGCAGTCGTAGTAGCTACACAAACAAATGTAAACATATTGACAGGGACTGACTACTGTCACGTGCGCCTCTGCGCTGCTAATGACCCTTGACCTTGTTGGATGGCCCCAGGCCCTGGACAGCCTCATTTGTCCACTTGATGTGGCTGACAGTCTGTCTACCCAGCAGGTCCTCTCAGGCCTTACTTTCGGCCACTGACCCACACTAATGAAAAACCAGGCCGTCTGTTAGCTTCCTCAAGCCAGGCTTGTTGGCACGTAGTTCAACCCACTACATCCCACACATGCACACTCATGAGCATACTTAGACAACACAAACAGTACACATGCAGACACTTTATGGCAATTATCGGTGCAAATACTGTACACAAAGTTGTAGAGTATGTGCACACACACAGTGCACATGCACAGTTGCTATCTTAACATGTGTCAGCTGGCACTGGGTAGCTGTACTAACACCATGACTCCTGCCATATGGCTAGTGACATACTGCTCTTCATTAGGGCTCAAAGAGACAGCCCGCCAGGGCAAAGCTGTAACTCACTGACACATCATGGGCAAAAAGGTTTCTGCCCAAAAGGTCTGAATTACCATCTGTACATCCATCCAATGCTTTGTTTCAAGAAATGATTTTTTTTTTTTAAGTCTTTGTAAATACACAATAGCCATTGAGTCCAATATTTGGAAGAGATGTCAACATTGGCAGAAGGAAAAATACAGTTACACTCAGAGAAATTAGAGGTTTTTTTTCTAGTCTTGAAAGTAGTAATTTGTCACAGCAACACTTAAAAGCAAAATTAGAACCACATTCAAATGAAATTATTTGTTTTGTTGTGCTCAGTTTTATAACTTTATTGTTGGGACAATTTCTGAATTTATTTATTCTCTAGTAAATTAAAGTGTTTCAATTCTAATCATTATTGTGTACCTAATCAAGGAGGTACTTACAAAAAAATGTGGTATTATCACATACACAATGCACCTTATTCCACGCTACCTCTTATCAAAATTACTATTTTCTACTGGAGACCGAATTCAGACAAATATTGAATATAAATATATTTCACGAGCTTAATGTAGACTGTATGATCAGCTATCTGTATGATGAGAAAGAAGGTTTTTGATTATACCACAATAAGGTAACAATACTTATACTTTGATATGATAGATAGATTAGTGTTTGTGATTCCATGTTAGATTGCAATATAGTACAAATAGCAGCTTTCTTTTCACAGTTATTCCTCCCTTTCTATTTCTTGTCCGCCTCTTTCTTCCTTCGTAAATAAATGTTTTTGACAGGATAATGAACATTTTTTTTGTTTATTTTCAACAGTATTCTTCTTCCGTGACTGAGGGTGACAGCAGACACGCTCTTAGAAACTTTTGTTTTTCTACAAACTTAAGAGCATGTTCCAGTTACATCCATCCATCTATCCATTATCGCAGCGGGCCTGCAGGCAGCTGACATTGTTTCCACACTTGAATTTCTTTTTGAGATTATTTTGGCCCAATCGGGATATTGTTAAGCTGCTGTTTTCCTAAACCCTCTCTACACTCTACTTATAGTTACTGCATGTCCTTTATATTCATGTTGGTGGGACAATGTGAATGAGTGCGTGTGGTTGCATTGCTTTTAGGTTGGACGCCAACCAGGCAGTATCTTTCATTGTTTTCTGTCTTCAGTGTGTCTTGTGTTTGCCTGTTCACGTTAATTTGGTTTCTCAGAATAACTTTCTTCCTTGTGAGTTACCACCGCAACCACCTCAGTAAACCTAGAAAGAGATTAACTTAATTCTTCGATGTCACGTTGTCAGGGTGTGCCATTTTGAAACGTAAAATAGTTTCCACTGTGTGCACCATCAGATTGCTTTGACGGAAACTATAACTCATGCTTTAACAGACTAGTTCAGAACTACGGGGCATTATAAAGTGCTTTGAGATGCTATCATTTAAATTCCACTTGTGTGCCCTTCTCCCACCTACTTCACTGAGGTTGTGACTTATAATAACCGTAAGCGGCTACAGGTAAACTTTCATTTTACCACATGGTCTAAAGGTTATGCTATTTTGATACCTTAACCTTTAGATTGCATTTTATTTGACCACAGTGCTGTGTTATGTATTTGGTCTTAAAATCCCTGTTCTGTGCCGCGTGGAGTACAAGGCTGTATAGTATATGAAGTATTACGCAACAGTTAGTTTCGACCAAGTAATTTCATTGGATAAGAGCTGATATAGAGCATAACAGCACTGGAGCTTTTATGTATCACTGCGGTTTACAGGTGTTCTGATCTAACCATCAGAATGACAAAAGTTGAACACATTTCTACTTTCAACACCTCCACACACACACACACACACACACACACACACACACACACACACACACACACACTGTATACTGGTGTTACGGACCGAGTATGATTAGCTGATGATTACCGTGACCACCGTCAGTAATCAATACACGTATTATTAAACCATTAATCAACTGACAGCAGTCAATGTCAGACAATCTTATCACACTTTAGCAGTTGCCTGGTGTTTCTGCAGTGGTGACTCAACTTTTAAAATATGTATTAGCAGTATGAATCTTGGTATTTTATAATATGGCAAACTTCCTCTAAGACTTATTTCCTCACTCTGGAAACACAAGCTGAACAGCATCATATATGGACAGTCTTCTTGTTAATTTGGCTTCAATATTACCTGAAATCATAAACTGTATTTTCCGTATAAACTTTATATTTTGGATTTCATCACCTCAACAATTCAAGAAGCAGCCTCTTTAGCCTCTTTGTAAAGATTTCGCACTAAAATAAGTTGGATGGATGAAATCTATGCCGAATCAAAGGGCCCGTCTAGTATCAGTGTTCGGTTTGTCTGTCTGGGGCTAGAAATCTGAAGATACAAATAGTAACAAACACATAACTATTGTTATATACAGGTGAGTATACACCAATGAAAACATAGTTGTGCATATCATATTCCATTATAGCCATATTCCTAAGTCTTACACACAGGACCTCACATCAGCAGAGCGCTAAGGAGAGAGAGAGGGAGAGAAGACGGCAAATACCAGTTTAAATTAGCCTGATTATACCTGATGAACTCTTTCCAGGTGTGTGTCTGACAGTAAAGTCTTAAATTCAGTAGGACATTTGAAAAAAGTCTACTCCTCTGTGAGTCACACTGAGGCCTTCTCACATTTTCATTACGATGTCGCTAAATCAGTCGGTTCATTTGCTGCTGAAATAACAGTCATGGTATTTATTTATTTTTCAAACGTGATGTAAATTGTAATGTATTATGTACTAAATTCTCTTGCCACGAGTATTCTCTGAATATATGACACACACACACGCACGCAAACACATTCATATATTTTAAATGACATGCCATTTTCCACAGCTCTGCTAGGTTTCTATGTCTAGAGGGCTCGTCCAATTAATAGGCCTGATGTGTTCTGCCAACCATGTTGCTCTTTCTATGTTTGTCCCCAGTGCAGATATTTGAACAGCTACGATGCCGTATGATGAGGTCTCACTATGAATACAAAAATAGAGAGACAGGTGTGATAGGGGCCACAAAGATTAGAGGAAAAAATCGGATGTGGATGGGGGAAGGAAACAGGGAGGTGGTAGGAGCTACCACTGGGACTATCTAACTTCCCATCTGCCCTGCAACCTTGCACAGATAACAACAAGACTCGAGACCTCTGCAAACACCCCTGTCATTGCAGCAGCAAGCACAAACCCCACTGGAGCCAGAGATAAAAACACAATGAAATTATGATTCACGCTGCTGTTTTTTTTTAAATCAAGATGCTCTGTTGTTAGTCCAGTACTATCCAAATCCATCCAACACAGCTAGAACCAAGCAGCACTGTTTGTTTGGTAACTATTGATGATTACAAGATCATCCGATGACTGTCCAGAGAGTGTTCAGACTAAAACCATTCTGTTCTGAACTACAGACTTGTATTACAACAGATTGCACTGTTTATTATCTATTAATACTTGACTTAGTCATCTTAGTGCATAATCACAAGTGCTTACAGAGAAGTGGTTTCATTTTGCGTACATGCACAAATAAATAATTGAAAATAAGTATTTGTCCTGCCTTTCAGTTTATTGGCCTAACTGGCCAATGGACTGTGCAAATTAGGGCTATACAGCAATCCCCATGGAGTAACAGAAAACATTACTGCCTGGAACCATCGAGTCATAGGTGGTAATTGTGTTTTAGATTAAAAGCTTAGTAGGCTGATTGTTAGTACTGGCTGAGTCAACAAGCAGGCTTGGTGAGAGGAGTGCACATTGGACCCGGCGTGGTGATTAACTACATGTTCCTGAATTTTATTTGTGATCAAGCATGGAGATTAAACGGAGCAGTGGTAAGGAAGGGGACAAAAAGCATTGAAAAAGGTGCACTGACTGCCCGGAGGTTCCTTCAGGTTCAATACAGGCTTGCTTGCGGATATGTCTGCAAACACAGAGCCCTCAGGTGGCCGTACCCTCTAGCAGTGCATGGAGGTCCACAGCAAGACATGCTAAACATCCAGTGTGTACCCATTCGATTAACCACTATTGCAAATTACTCCCTCAATGCTCCTGGGTTTATGGACACTTCTAGATTCCTTTGGATAGCACATCTCTAGCCTGACTGTATACTGGGTTCCTTATGAAATGAGATAGCTGTGTCACGCTGAGCAATCACACTGAGCTGTTGACATTTTGAGAAATCCCTACTGTGTCATCCCAGGTGAAAAATGATCTTCAGCTTAATAACAACCTATTATGGACAGGGTTTTGTGGAGCCCTCACAATGGGTTATCATCCTAAGGAGGAAAATGTACTGGTTCTCACAAGGTCTTGCAATATGTAATTATTTACCAAAATATCCACCGCCTGTCACGAGATTACAGAAGAACATAAATCAACGTTTGCTGACAGAATTACAAACATAACACAATGCAGATAGTCACAAACTAAAGTTCTTCATATCTGAGTAATTCAGTTCATTGGCTCCATTTGAGATTGAACAAGAAAAACAAACAGTAATAAAGGAGAGGAGAGATGGATCTACATAACAATTTACTAGTTGCTCACAGAAAGCAGAGCAAGATTGAAGATTAGGGACACTAAACCTCTCTCTGTCTATATATTTTTACTCTTTCATACACAAAAAAAAAAGATTTTTTTTCATTCTCTTGTCAGGCCATCAGTTCATACTAATCAAATAGCATTGACAGACGTGTATGTATGAGTCACACCTATGCATGCATATACAGTTTTTACATAATTTCCATCTGTCACTCCACAGAATATAAATCCGTCACACAGATTTTGGGATCATTAAACAGAAACTGCTTTCACCATTAGACGCCGTCTTTGCAGCGGCATATGTCTGTCACACGCTTCACATTCATTTACACTCCGGTTACAAGCTAAACCAAGGTTGAGGCAACAACACGGTAAGAAGCTTAGAAAGCAGTGCATGTAAGTGGTTATAATGCTTTCATCTGCCAGCTAATAGGACATAAGATGTTAACACTAGTCAGCAAAGCTTTGCAGCAGTGGGTGGTTGGATTTGTAGATCACTGACTTGCCTTAAATGTAATTCTAACTACATCCCTTCTGTGCAGCCGGCTCACTTTTTATTAAAAATACAAACATCTGTTCAAACATGGGAAACAAATATTTAAAGTCTAAAGGTCTGTTCAAATTCAAAATTTAAAGACACACTGGTATTCTCTTTCGTATTTTCAATCTTATGGCCATAAATAAACAGCATGTTTATTTATTTATTTATTTTCCATCAGTTTGGAAAATGAGTTTAAGCCACCATTACTTTGAAGGTGTTGCACTGCTAGGGTGCAGCAATAACAACAACAATATTATTCTGTATTTAGTTTATTGCATTCCTGTGTTTGTTTTGTTTGGGTTCACACTGCCGAGTTAACCGAGCATGAGTAACCACGGGTTATCAAATGTCAACATCCTCCACTATATTCAAAGCGTTTTCAAAGTCATTTCCAGGACTCCTTTAGGAGTCAGAGACCAATATTTCAGGAATCTCAGCAGCAGTTATTTAGTGTGACCCAACTTCAGTTTTTTTTTTCATCTGACCAAAAGATCCAAACTATAGGAGCAAATACTCCAGACTGTTTGGTGTAAACACACCTTTTAAAAAGTCAGCGCAGGGGGATTTATCGATAGCAGAACCCGTGCTCTCATAATAATGTGATATGGATGCCTCCGGAGAATTACACACTATTTACACAATCAGGCAGGCAGCTTAAACACCTTAATATGAAATATTGCGGCGTGTTCAATGTAGCTTAAAATCTGGCCTTCATACTGTGAAACGCATATTTTAAACGACAGCTACCTCGCTTATTAGAGACAAAACTATTTTACAAACCGATGCAACCAACAATAATGAAACGCCAAGTTATTCTTGACAGCTAATTTAAAGCCCTGTAAATTGTATTAAACGTCTGGTTTGGTCTCGAGACATCTGAGCTCTAGAATAACATTTATGAATATAAAATTTACGCCTGAGGCATTCACATGGCTTGTGACACTATGTTCATTTGTTTTCATCTACCCGTTTGGTTTTGCTCATATTCTCGTATGAGTTTTCTGTGCACACAAAAGGTTTAATTCTCTCTGACAGGTGCAGAATTATCAAGATGCCGAGAGTGATGATTGCACATGTGTGCCTTGGATGTTTTCATGATAAAAGATTAAAAATGTGCAGTTTTATCACATGACACAATGCCACAGATGTCACAAGTTGTGATTGAGCATCCGGCGGGCATGTTGACTGTCCACCAGAGCTGTAGCCTGTGAATTAAATGTTTATTTCACTATCATAAGCTCAGAGCAGCTGATCTAAGTGCTGAGTCATCCTAAACCGTCGCCTTAACCCGACTGCAGTTTGTTGTCGTGACTGGCTTGAGCGGGACAACTGGTCACTTTTTGATGCCGTATGGAAGTTTTGAAAAGTTTTCTCTTCACGGAAAAATCCCAGTTTACACCGTATTGGGCAGATGGTGGACAGCACGTATTGCGTTGCGTGGGTGAGCGGTTTGCTAATGTCACTGCTTTAAAAAAAAATGTCCCATGGTGGAGGTGGCGTTATGATATGTGCAGGCATAAGCTACAAACACAAATTGCTATCAATAAAATGCACACATTCGTTTTTATTGGTGACAATTTGAACGCACAGAGAAACAATGAGATCTTAAGGCCCATTGTTGTGCTATTCATCTGCCGCCACTGCCTCATGCTGTAGCATGATAATGGACAGCTCTATGTTGCAAGGATCTGTACACAGTTCCTGGAAGCTGCATGAATGGCAGCATGGCCTGCATACTCACCAGATATGACACCCAGTGATGTTTGAGATCAGGTGATCACGCTACCAGAATAAAGAAGAAGAATGATGTTTATTTTGGATAATTTTCATTTTAGAGGTATGTGTTATAAAATGTTGCAAGATCATGTGTACAAGCAATTCCATTTCTATCTTTTGTGCGTATGCGTGTATGAGTTTTTCTGCTGTGATTGGAGAGGTACTGCAGCTTCTGCAGAAGCCCATCATTCTCTCACATTTTCATATAAAGAGCTGACAGCCTATTGGACATCATTACAGCCGTGCTTTCAGTGCCTTCTGGGATGTAATGAATACCACTTTTTTGTGGTGGGGCATTGTGAAAGCAAACAGGACGTGCTGCTTTTACACTGGTCACACACACACACACACACACACAGTGTCACCCTGAAAAATAGACTGATTTGGTACCTGTAGCTATTCAACCACATAGTAAGATTTTAAAGAAAATGCTAATTCTCTCTCTCTCTCTCTCTCTCTCTCTCGGTCATGACCACACACTCACCCAAATGTACATATTGCAATTGTGTTTGGCGCGTTTGAGGGTAAGGAGCGCTGGCGGGTGGGAGCGAGGCGTGCATTTGCAGCCATGCCGCAGTAATGGAATCAAAGACTGATGAGTGTGCATACCAGGCTATTTACTCTGCCTGGCTCCAAAACAAAAAGCCATGATCCCCACTATCTTTCTTCCAGTGGCCCCTTCCACCCCATCTCACAACGTATGTCCCTCTGCCCCCCCCCCCCTTCCCTCCCTCTGAGTTAATCATTTAGAAATAATTAAATTCAATAAAGCGGAACAGATTAAATAAGAAACAACGATTGGGCGTTAAGGGGGCAGGGGCAGCAGTAGCTTTCTCCCCCACTGTAGGGGAGAGTAAATGATGTGCTGAAACAGAGATAGAGATAGATACAGACAGACAGAGAGACAGAGGGAGGAATGACTTACACGAGTTTCAGTGGGAGACAGAGACGGACAAATGTGTGAAGCGGCGACAAAAAGGTACGACGGAGGATAAGAGGAAAAAGCAAGGGAATAAAAGAACTAGCATGAAAAGAGAGCACAGAAGCTTGAGGACTGGTTAAATATTCATAAAGGCTGTGTGGTGATGGGTAGTGACGTAGAGCAGCGAGGGAGATAGAAGAGACCGAGGAGAGAGGCGAATAATAATCATAGAGAGAGACACCCCCCATGCTTTACGACACAGGCACACACACGGCACAGGCACAAACTCACAAATACTAATGTGCAATTGAGGAGAGGCAAACACTCGCAGACACACACGCATGCAAACTTACACAAAGTCTGCAAGTTTCTGTTTAGCTTAAGCGTAAGTTTATATGGTGTTCTCTCTAAACACGAGCATGTTTCATCTTCAAGTAGTTTTTATATTTTACTTCAACAAATTCCACAAAAGAGATAAACCATCATGTGTTTGTCGTCGTTCAATACTTTACAACTTCCCAAACCTGCTTGCACCTGTCCTCAGTCCATTGGTTCCTAGTGAAGACATAAATCTTTCAAAAAATGAGCCCCAAATGTACTCATAATTTCATTTTGCAAACTGCTCAGTATTTTTATGGACATTGTAGATTTCCGCAAATATTTCTTAGAAAGAATTAAATAGAGCACATGCTGAACATTCAGACAACAGTCGGCTAGTGATTGTATGTGACTTGGAAGAAGCTACAGCGTCCATGTTAACTGTAATGAGGGAGCATGTCAGCAAAGTCAACAGTGTGGTGTCACCGATATGATTTGAATGGTTTCTGGAGATGCAGATCTTTGTCACAGAGGAATAAGCCATACGAGCGCAGGTAAACATTGTTAGTGCGATCAATTCATTTTCAATGTTTATGGAATTTGATGCAAATGAGAAAATCTAAGAACCCCGCTCAGACTTATCCTTTTAAAGAACAAAGTGAACTGGTTTCGTGTGGCTTTTTCCACAAATTGGATTCATATTGGCCACTGCCTCCCGAGAGAAAGCAGCACCAATATTGACCTTGCTAAACACATTTCACCTTCTCGCTGTGGTTCGCACTGCAGCGCCGACGCGCTCGCTTGACAAGTATCCTCACGTAAAAAATGAATAAACATGCAATTCCCTCTGCACCTTGTTTTGAAAGCAGATGATTTGTAAGTCGCACTGTAGTTCCAGATGACATATAAGGCTTTTCAATTATGTATCATTTCTTTTTTTTAAGTTGGCTCTGGCTCCAATAAACTCCCTCTTGGCCTCAGACTGGAGAAGAAGCTATTGACCGGGCTGCACTGGATTGGACATAAACACTGTATTAGTGTGATTGGTTGGATAGGGCTGATCCATGCTTGGGGCAGCCTGCCTGCCTGCCTGCTGCTGCTAACCAATCTCTGAGGGAAAATCGGAATTCAATTAGTCTGACCAGAGGAGCTCTCTCTCTTTCTTTCTTTCTTATGTTTGTTATCCAATCTCTTAGCCCTTCTCTAACTTGCCCTCTTACTATTCTTCCCATTTTCTGCCTTTTCCTCCCCCTTTCTTTTTGTCTCTCCATCTCGGTCAGCATTTTCTTATGACTGCTCCTGCTAACCCGACTCAGAGGGGCGAGTTGAATTCAATTAGTCAAGCCTTAGGAGCTCTCTCTCTCTTGTTTACTATTCATCCTTGCATTCCTTCACCCCGTCTGATGGTCACTCTGATCTCTCCTCTCTCTTCTCCCCCACTTGCACATATCTCCTCTGCTCCTGCCTCCTCCCTGGCTGCTCCCAGCAGTAGTATAAATCCTTATAGATGGAAGGATAGGGCATAGGCGTAGAACGCAAAGAAAGAGAGAGAGAAAAAAAGAAAAGTAGAGGGGGAAAAAAAACGATATAACGCCATAAGAGGCAGTTGACATCCAGGAGGCTATTAAAAAAAGAAAGGGGAAGATAAAAGAGGCAGGAAACGGAGAGATGGACCTGTAAAGAGGAATGATGGGATAATGGAGTGAAAGAGTAAGAGGTATAAATAACTGGTTATGATGGCAGCAACAGAAACACGGCAACAAGAGCAAGAAGTGGCTGTGGAGAAACACAAGGCCGAGAGTGAGTAAGAAAACAGGAGGAGAAAATGAGACAAAGGGAATACAGGATGTGCATATTAATATGTACAAGGGAGGCCGGAGAAATGTAGAAAATGGAACGACAAGATAGAAGTACACAGAGAGAGCAAGGAGAAAATGAGGAGCGAGCCTGATATGAAATGTATTCATCATGAATATCGGACTCCTTATGCGAAAGATGTTCTGAAACCCAGTCAGCACATCCCTCCACTCCCCTGCTCTGTACATCTCACCCATTATCAGGCCGCTCTGCCTGTAAACCCACCAAAAGCCTGTATTATCACAAACTCACACAACGTGACAAGCTGCGCTGGTGAAAGTGCAGATGTGGGCTACTTTTTAAATCCCCTCAAACAGCATTACACTGATGTTAGGCCTAGTTTCCCCCCGCCAACCAAACTGGTGTGTTATCCGCCATCACCACACACCCACCTGTGGACATTTTTATTGCTTTGAGTCTGCAGTGGAGGGAGATGGCGAGAGTTGCCTGAAAAGCACTTCAGATTTTATTAATATTACCTCAGTGTGATATGCACACAGCTCCAGCACCTGCCAACGGCTTGTGCTATGCTCATCCACAAATCCTGGGAGTATCATGAGTGGTCCGCTTCTCTTTGACGAGCATCTACTCTCAGTTGTTTGCAGGGTTTCAGACTTGTAGAAATATATGTGCATGTACATGTCTATGTCTATGCACGTAGAAACTTTCTATTACAGTTTTGTCTCAGAGAGACAGCAGCAGAGATTACATCAAAAGTCATCTGGATACCAAGCATGGTGTCAGGAGGAGTCGGAAAAGATTTAAAGTAGAACAGTATGTATTTGGTTGTACAGCGAGATCACATGTGACAGCTACAGCTTCTTTCTTTAGGTTTCACTAAAAGACAAACACGAAGTATTCACATATGTTTGATTCACTCAGGATCTTCTGAAAACTAAAGACAGATCAGCGAGATTACCAGTTAAGCCAGACTCACTTCTGTAAATCAGGTTCATTTTCCAGGTCATTAAGCTAATTGTCATCCATGAAAGCGTCTTGACGAGCCTGTTAAGGCTGGGCTTTAATTCACCTCACTCTAGTTCGTCCTGTGCTGGCGTTCTGTTTACATAAGTTTAATGGCTCGCGTTTATTGCTCACGGTAAACCGAGAGTTCATCTCTGTTTTAACCTAAAGCATGTGCACATGCTGTAATGTCATTTTTAAATGCACTCGGGAAAAAATTGCTCTCGGCAATGATGATTGGATGACTTAAACTTGGACTTGGATGATTTAACTGAAATAATAAATAACAGTGACCAAAGGTTGTGATCTGATTTAAATAAAAGCTAAAGTAACGCACGGAAGAAAATATCTCTATTGGAATAACGTTAGAATGTTTATTTTCAGCACCTATGATTAAGAAGAAGAAAATTCACAAGACGTTAATGATGTGTGGAGGACGGGTCTGTAATAACGGCGAGGCTGTTCTGTTGTTAATGTGTGTCATAGGTGGTGTTGTTGTCATCAATAAATCTATCCATCCATGTGTCATGTGCCGCTCGGTGTTCCTGACCATGGACCTTGTTTTTTTTCTTCATTGCAAATCGATGTTTGACATGTCACACCTGTATTTTAAAGTCACCGCGCTCAATTCTTGACTTGATTGGACTTATGTATGATTACATGAGCTCTGAGTTTCCTTTATGAAGCGGCTCCTGGTTCAGATCGTTAAACCCGGCTTTTCAGAGCCTTCTTTATGAAACATCCTCATGTAGAGGAAGCTTATGAAACGTGATTTCTATGACAACGTATTCTCACATTTTTGACCCTTAACAGATGTGCGTTGTTACGCGAGATGAAAGCTGGACGGGAAGCAGTCTGTTCATAGTAACCGTTACCGTTCTCACACCTTTTTTCAAGGTGTGAGAATGTTATGTCACTTTTTCATGACTTCGTTGGCAGTTTTGTTCTTCTCCTGATGTTTTCAAAGCCAAGACCACACCTGTGCAAATTTAAAAGGTGTCGCATTTAAGGCATTCATGGCATAGGCTTAGACAAAGCTGCCGATCCCACTGAGAGATAGCAACGAGTGGCCGCTTTTGATTAGCATGCTGCATGGAGAAGATAAGATGGCATGGAGGAAGGTGGAAGACTGGGGAGTTAAAGGGTTTTTCAAGACTAATCGTTCTCAACATCTTTTCCTCTTTTGAAAGGAATTGCCTTGAAGCTATAGCAAATACAATCTGTGGTATTTTCTTTCCGGGTGTGTGTGTGTGTATACTCCACTTGACGGAAGGCAGAGCAAAAAAGAAGAGGAAGGGGTAAACGGAAAAGTTGGGTTGTGCACACATATTTAGGTCTATGTGAGGAGGAGCTTTTCGAATCCCCAGAGAGAAAAGTCGTTTCTTATCTGTCCTTGTGTTTCAAGGGGGGGTGGGGGGGTGAAAGCAATCTTCAAACGGCATCTGCAGTCGAGGAGCACTTGAACCCAATCAGCAACCGTCAGACCCAAATGGACCACAGGAGAGTTTCTGTGGTGAAGGAAGCTTAATGCCAATCACAGCAAACACTCACATTCACACACACACACATCAATCAGTTGTTCTGGTAATAAAAGCACTAAAATCGGGCGACTGGTTGCAACCCTGAACAGATAGCAAAAACACTCCAAGGCTGAAAATCACAGCTTTGCAACAGCAGAAAACGCAAGACCTGTGGTTATGGGACAAATTACACAGGGGACAGTCAAAGTCCTGTCATGGGTTGTTCATTTATTTCACTGCTAGATAACACGTTAGTCTGCTCTTTTCCTCCCATGATTGCTGGTGACTCTCCTCCAGAGACTCAGTAAAACTTCACATCCGTCTTCATCTGCCCATGTCTCCTCCAAGTTCTGCAAGATTTTTCAATTCTTTGATTTCCCCTGAACTTCAGAGGCCACACTGCCTAAGCGACTCACATCCAAGCCACGCGGGCTAGTTGTGCTGAATGTCATTGGCAGCGCGAGCGGGTCGCTGAAACGCATGCAGACTCTGTAAATCTGGTGATAATGGACAAGGTTGGGTTAATTAAAAATAATGAGCTGTGTGAGTCTCGGCTGTGCCTGCCATAAGTTGGCAAAATCATGCACTTTATCACAGAGGAACGTAAAGTTCTTTTAGATGGGTAAAGCTTTGTTTCAACATGCAGATCCATGGAGGTGAATTCCACTTAATGCACAAGAAATAATCAAAGTGTGAATTTTTTTTGTATATAATAAAGGCAGCAGGAAGGAGGTACATTTTATTTTAGATCAGGACTACAGTTAAAATATAATTTTACCCACCATTAGTAACCTGGAAACTTTAGATCACTTTTTCCTTTTTCTCTCCTGACACGTAAAGAAAAGGCTTTTACTGAAAAGAAATATGGTGTGTGTGTGTGTGTGTGTGTGTGTGTGTGTGTGTGTGTGTGTGTGTGTGTGTGTGTGTGTGTGTGTGTGTGTGTGTGTGTGTGTGTGTGTGTGTGTGTTTAACATTATGGTTAGAGAAAGAGATGGGAAATAAGACAGAGAAGGAGAACCAGTCAGAAATCAGTAAGTGGGGCGGTGAAGATGGTGCTGATGGCTGATCACATGGGCGGTCGCACATTACTCTCTACACCTGTCAGCCTCGGTTGTGTGTGTGTGATGGAAAAGTGTTTTTTCTGTTAAGCTGTGTCAGTTCCCCTTTGTTCAACAGTGTGGATGTTACATGCGCAGACTAAAACGTGCAACATTGCTCTCATGGTATATAATTCAGAAATAGTTCTGCTTTAGGAGTTATGTAAGAATTGTGATGGTTAATTAAACACACAGCGATAAAGGGCCAAACAAACACTGTGGATGTCTTATCAAAAAAGTACAATTTCTAGTTTCTTCCCTTTTTTTGTTTGCTTTATTTCTAGCTCACTAGAAGGACACAACAGAGGCCTCTTTACCGTGTTTTGTCCACTGAAGGTTCACCCTAGAACACGTGTCTTATGAATTATTGAAGAGATTCATTATTGGGCTACATTTGACTAATTAAAAAAAGGGGGGATTGTTGTGATCCATTCCCTTTATCAGGTGAGACTGAGCTACATGCCAACATCTGTGTGTGTTACAATGACAAACTCCAGCTGTAACCACTTAAATCCGGCTTGTGTGGACATGGAGTGGTTTGTATACTTTGGAGAGCCCACCCCATGGACAGTGGGAAAAGGGCACTGCCAAGGCCAACTGACACCTTGTCGTGGTGCCAACCTCTGCAGCTCAAAAACCTGTTATAGGCAGGAGGCTGCAGGAGGGCACAAAGGTGGCACTCGTAGCTTGAAAAACATTTTGATAGTGTTGGTGGCACGTCCTGCTGTGTCACCATGGTTTCTTCACATGTTGCCCTTTATGTTTTCTTGCAGAGAAACCTTCATTTGTTGAGTTTCCCCATACTGTTCAGCACGTTTAGTCTCTGTATGTTTACTGTATAATCAGTCCATCTTTTAATACAAACTACCCGTGTGTGCACACACTGTTTACTCAGCACATGCTGCAAAGTTTTACATAATGCAACCTTGAAGCTACTTCAAATTGCTGTTCTAATATACACAAATAATATGCTAAAATATTTCAACTTGTGTATGAAACCGCAAAATACAAAAAAAAACTACAATAATAAATGTTATTAATAGGTTAATAGAAACACTTTATTATATAATTGAAACACATTATGAAATCTTATCACATCATTCATTTTAAGGGGGCAGCATTGTTAGAAATTTGGTACTTTTAAAAGCCAGGTCTTATTTTATTCAATCACACATTTCATATTAAAGTTTTATTTCATGTCATCACATTATTTCATTACATTTTCCGTGAAACTGGCTCAGTTTTAGCTACTTAGCAGCTTTTGTTATAGGGAAAACAGCTACTGTACTGAAGCAGCAATTCAATGTGATTAATTATTTAATAATTATGAATTCATTTATTTGACACTGAAAATGTTGGAGCCCCAGTTAAGTGGGCATGAAATCAGTCTTTTGTAATTTGTGTTATATATTTAGTGAAATAAAAATTCATTTAAATAAACCTTGGTTGTTTATCATCACCAATTAAAGTTAAAAAGAAAAGGCCAAACGTAGAGTGAACATAAGCATTGACTACCAGATTAAAAGCACTCAGAAGTAAGAAAAAAGCCTGAGGAGTGATGCACCTGAATTTCTGCAGATAGAGACTCGGCTCTTGTTAGCATCATTGTTCTTTTCTCTCTTTTTTTTTTACCTCCTGCTGTCAACATCACGTAGCTTCCTTATCATCGTTTTGGGCCAGTGCCTACACAGTGAAATTGTTATATTGTGACATTATGTTTTTGTTTTGATTGTTTTTTTTTTAGTATCCTGTCTTACATTTAATGTCGCTCGAACTCGATCTCATCATGGCAGCTCAAACTTATTTAATTGGAAGTTACTCCGGTGATTTTGCCCCCGGAAAGTTCTTGTAACACAACCAAACTTATGATGCTCATCACAAAAACATGTCCCCACTGAGAGAAAAAAACAAAAGACAGCCACTCATGAATTATCAATTTCACGCATCTCCAAGATAATGAGTTTTGCACCATACGTGGACAAAACAAACAGAGGAAATATTTCGAGTGAGCTGGGCTCTAACAATTGATCACCTGTGGAGATTAGAAAAGCAGTGAACGGGTCACAGTCCCCTAATATAAAAAGTTACTTTGCAGTCAATGCTCGGTGACCAACTGCATCAGCTTGTCAACGAGCACAACAGAGTCAGACTGCAGGAAATTAAAAGCTTTTCGTGAAATCACAGTCAAAATCTCATCAGGATGCCAACGAAAGATAAGAGTTGGTCTGACTCCAGCAAAGTAATGTCTTTCTAAATATAGGAGGGTGATAAGCAATTAGTACTTAATTACTATTTTTCCAATGCCACCTCTTTACAAATAGAAACAACAGCAGTGCTAAGAGCTCCAGGTGACCTTTGACCTTCCTGTCTAATAAGACCAGCGTTCCTAGAAAGCAGATGAGACGAGCAGGAAATGAAGAAGATTTGAAAGTTGCAAACAGGAGGCTGTAACACGCCGAGAGTTTAGTGTTTATGTGCGTGTGTGTGTCTTGTGTGTGCACGTAAGCCACAGAGAAATGAGAAGTGGATGGGGGGGTGGGTGGAAATCTGTTTGTGTGCGGTCCTCTGAGATCTTAGCATCTGTGTCACAGTAATTATTAACAGATTAGCCCTGAGAAAACCATCAGAGATGAGAAACAGATCCACAAAGTTGGATTACAGCGGCCTCTACATCTTTTGATCCTTTGTCTCTCTCTCTCTCTCTCTTCTTGCCATCTTTACTGAACTGCTACACCCCCAACCAAAAAAACCAAAACCTCCGAACATATGCATGCAGTCTCACACGTAAACCCCCCAAAAAACAATGTTAGGCAAACAAGCGGATACATACAAATCATGTTGACACCGAGTACAAGTATATGTCAGCTCCAATCAGGAAGTATTTTTGTGCTTTTCTCTTCTGTTGTGCTTTAACACAGCACAGTGTTTATCTCCATCACTTCATGGTTGCACAAGCTCACCCAGGCTGACAGGGAATGAGCATTGCCCTTGGAGTTTAGTGCCTCGCACATCTAACAAAGGCCTAAAAGCACAAAAGGGAGTGCTAATTAAATATGGATGGAGCTAAACTTATGGCTTAAGACATTTTGCCAACAGCGCCAATGACAGCAGAGCAGCATTTCTTTTCAGCTGCACCCTTTATTTATCCTATCTTATCTAAGGACATTCTTGAATACCGTCTGTCACTGAAACTCAAAGTGGTGGTAACTTCAAATTTCAAATCCGAGGCACTTTGCTCCACTGTATTTATTTGACAGCCATAATTTTTCAGATCAAGAATTTACATCGGAAAGCTTGTAAAATACAGTGCATTCTTAAAGATGAGTGTTTCTCAGATTTTTTGGTCTATGAGTTCAGATACCTGAGTTGTATTTTGAGCATTTCCAAAAGACATATTTTTCCTTGAAACTTCTTCTTCGTCTCATGTGGCGGCTGTTTGCCTCCTCCTCCTCCCAGTGGTTTGTCGTTTTCCCCAGCCCTTGTGAACGCGTCGCTGGGCACGGCCTTCAGTTTCTCTTTCCCCTCTCTCTGGTTGTCTCACCACCTGTTCCTCATTCACCAATCAACCGCTGCAGCAGTCTTCCTTCCAGACTTCGCCAGATTGCTCTGCCTCTCTCTGGTGGCAGTGGCAATGTTTCAGATCAATTTTGTGTTCTTTTGTGACGCTGCTTCTCTGCGAGTTTTGCCTCTATGACACTAATTGTGCTCTCCCTGTGCTTTGGGAAAAACCTCCTCTGCTATACTCGATGGCCATATCCAAGCTCTGTTCACAACTCCGCTCTTGGATTCCTGCCAGCATCAGTCCTGCACCACCCTGGAGACCCCCCCACCTCTGGATCACCTATTTACATGTACATTCTCCCTCGTGTATACAATAAACTTAAATGCTTGAACGTGAAATACATGCATGTATAAGTAACTATTACAATGATATTTTTTTCTGCATGAATACTTTTGATACTGCTCATAATACTTGCAATACTTTTACTTGAATTGGGGCATTACAGTGCAATGCGGTTGGTAAAAGTTAAGTGTTCTTCATCCACCAATGTCTCCTTATGACTATTTATACATTTAGCTTTTGACCTACATGAGATGTGCAAATTATTTGAAACATACTCCTTCATGAGCTTAGTCACTCAATGCCAGCTGCATGTTTGATTACCATATAGGCGCTTACACCCCACCACTAAGCACTAAGAGCCAGTGGCGAGCCGAGTGAGCGTCCCCTCTGGAGAGTCACTCTAACAGGCAGGCATGTCTAAGCAGATGGCAGTCATGACGCGTGGTATGGTCGAGTGCATTCGACTTACAATGTCAGATCAGCAACGGAGGTAAGAGAAACGTTCAAATTAAACTGGAAGTGGAATAGACGGTTTAATTAAGGCTTCATTTTGGCGATTGGGAGGAACGGCACAGTCAATATATTGAGGAGATTCGGCGCCCATGGAAAAAGGTCAAAGAGGGAAAAAAAAAAAAAAAAACTAGTGAGCAGTTTCCTTCAGATTCAATAATTGAAAAAGCTGCAGCTCCTAGGGGGGAGATTGAAATCGAGAATGAAAGGAGGAATATCTGCTAACAGGTAAAAGACACCACGGCTGTAATGCAGAAATGAGATGGAGGATGATCTATTATCTAACCTCCAAAAGCTGAGCTGATATGAGATGGAAATGACAAGCAGGAGGACACTTTTGTGAAAAGAGTGAAATAGGATAAAAGACTAATTTGAATTTTGTTGCGCGGTATCATTGTTATCTCGATGCTACAGATCCCACACAGTCAAGCCAGTTTTCTGTCACATGTTCACCGCATGAACCCATTTTCCTATGTGTAGCAAACACTAAACATGTTCCCAGATGTCTTTATTCTCTTCCCCTCTCAGCTTTCTACACTCCATGCATAGCAGTTTAAAACAACCTACACACGTTACCACGTAGACAAACTCTTGTTCGTTCGCACTCACATTGGGCACGGCTCATAAGGAACATCCATCAGCACTGAACACACACTTGTGAATCTAACGCTCAATAAAGCAAATATAAACCTCCGGTTGCCCGTTATCTGTCTTCAGCAGGAGCCGAAGCTGTGACAGAAAGCAGAGGGAAGAGAAAAGAAAGAAAGAAATCCAAAAACGGAAAGAAAAAGAGAAAAAGATGTGCATCGCACTGATGCATCGCCACAACAACTTCACTCGTCACTTTCTTCTAGCTCATCATCATCTCATTTTACATAACGTCACATTCTTCTGTGCTGCGAACATGGCTCACTTGTAGTACTGTCACTTATCATCACTTATCACAATCATGCAAAACTGGGTGTGTGGAAGTGTCTGTCTGTGTGTTAGCACTCATACTTTTTTATGCAATGTGTGAGGCAGACAAATGTGTGTGTGTGTGTGTGTGTGTGTGTGTGTGTGTGTGTGTGTGTGTGTGTGTGTGTGTGTGTGTGTGTGCGTGCGTGTGACACGAAGGCAACAACTGGTCTGACCGTGTGCATTATTGTAAAGCAGTTTTCAGACCAGACGTGAAGAGGTTTTAAAGGTGAGGTGATCGATAACAAAAAGGTACGGCTGGATGCAAATTCGTCCAAGGAAAAACAAATTAATGTGCAGACATACTTGTGTGACTGACAAATATTGACCTCTAGAAAGAGTTCACACAGATTCTGAGGCTTTATAACAGCGACTTAATAAAAAAAACATGCACACAGTACATAGCTGGTTATCTCCCAGCTTGAGTCTGTTGTCTTGTGAGTGCATTAGCAGTTCGGGGTGAATAAACACAGACTGCACAGACTTCTGAACACATTAAAGGTCGCCTTATGTTTATATATTAGTGATACTCACCGGTAGCAAACATGTTGTGACTGCATTGCTTTTTAAAAATGTTTGAAATCATGTATTAACATCAATGTTTACTCTAGTTAACAGTCTTCTTCCTTTTAGGAACAAGAATTTGATTTTTCTTTTTTTTCTTTGGAGGTCTTTTCTACTCTTTCTTTGTCGTTTCATTGTTGTCTTGGATTGCCTGACATTTGATAGGCCGGGCCAGCCTTCGTATGTCGTGATGATAAATCTTGTATGTGTGTGTTCATAAATTTTTTGTATTTCTGACCTGATTTAGTATGCCTTTGGTGTTGTGATTGTCTTGTGTTCACACAAAAAAAACCTCTCCTTCTTCCCTTAGTCTGTTTGAAGCATTACTACATTTCATTAGTGAGTTACTACCTCCATCTGTCAATCAGTGTCACCTGCACGACACAAACATAACAAGAACCTTCTCGTAAGGAAGCAGAAGGCTGCCTGTATGTTTGTGACTTAAAAACAACCAATCAATTTATTTTAACTGTGAAGCTGGATCTTTACAATCTTAACTGGGATCCACAATATTTTCCTTAAAGCTAACAGTCCCAACAATAGTTTGAGGACGGGCATATGGGTCATTCTGGAAGAGATGACAAAATCAAATTTGGTCACCAAGGACTGAGGACTTGTTGGTATCATGCTGTTGAGCTGAAAAGAACCATCTGGTAACACCGTGTGTCGTAGAGGTAGCACGTGTCCGTCTGCAGCCCACCTCAGGTGGACAGTAGGCTTTAGTAGTAACAAGGACTGTGGACACAGGAAATCTGGCACTTCAAAGAGGAGAGAAAAAATGGGCTAAATCCCCCCAAACACACGTTTATACTGCGCAAAGAAAAGTTGCAACTTATTATCTACATTTACTTATCATACTGTGCACAGTGTTTGCATATACGTACAGGATTTGAGCACACACACACACACACACACACACACACACACACACACATAAGTCGGAATCTGCCAGCATGCAGCTATTTTTACGTGAATGATTTCCTCCTTCTCAGGGCGATGTTTGTGGATCTTGGGGTTTAGCTGTGTTTGTCGGAAGCAGACACTCCGTTGTCCCTGCTCCCTCATGAGAAAGGTCAAGCTTGAGTGAAATCAGCCAATGAGACCTTCACCGGGGCCCCTGTGGCAGTCGACACACACTGCTGAATTCTCCCTAGCTAACCACTTGACCATTGCTGATTTCCCACCTCACTCCAAAAGCCATTTATAACACTGCCCCGTGTTATCATGCCCCCCAGGTGAGGCCATGACTCCCTGGAAGGAAAAAGAGGGAGGGAGCGACTGATAAGAAGCGATGGAGGGAGAGAAAGGAGGAGAGAGAGGTGAGAGCATGAACAAAAAAATGATGGAAGTGAGTCCTGGGTGTGGAAAAAGATGCTGATGTCATTGGTGTTTTTTTTTCTATACACATAAAGAGACGATATTACGCAACATCCACGCGCGGTATAAGTGACTGGCATTTTTTGCTGAGGTGTAAGCGCACAGCAGGTTACAGTGGCAATAAATGTTATCGGATTGGAGGAAATGGAATGTTCAAGACGTCGTGGAGCCGATTTTGAGGAATTAATTGGATGCTTCTGTGGGAAGCACTGAAGCGTGATAGTACATTATCAATAAGCACACTGCTGTCTGAGGCATGAAGACTTACATCAAACACTTGAGCCCGGCTGCAGCTGTTACTAATGCTTCTATATTTAAGATAATCAGTCCCTGTGATGGCTCCCGTACGGTAGGCTGATACGTTTACACGTATACCTTACATTCAGCGCCGTCTTCCCTGAGTGCACCGGATAGCGTTTCAACGTATTCAGCAAAGCATCCAGGGATGAAGGGTGTTTTTCAGATAGTGGGGAACTGTAATTTCCTTGTTGGGGAGATTTATTGTGCTTTGATGCGTTAGCGTGTTAGCTCGAAAACAAGATAATTCAGAACTCGCTTACACAAACTCGCACACAAAAGAGCAAAAGGAGAATTTGGAGCTCCAACTATTTTCTATGACTAAGCCCCATGCTCTTTGCGCAGGGATGCACACTAAGATAGGTGACATTTGTTTAGGCATGTTCAAACAGTGAGGGGCCGCTTTATTGATCCAACATTTTATATCATTGATATGCATGAGAATCATTAAAAAAAAAAAAAAAAAGTCAGCCCAGAAATTAAAAGTCCGACTCTGTAGATTGTGATAATAACTTTATACAAATGTCTAAAGGGCTCCTTTTACAAAATATGGAAGATAATGTACATACTTTGTAAATCTAAATTTTATATATATATATATATATATATATATATATATATATATATATATATATATATATATATATATATATATATATATATATATTTCTTTATTTTATTTTATATTTTATATTGGGTTGCTCCAGGACCAGGGGAAACCAATTTCGTTGGCAAATAAAACTCCTTGAATCCTTGAAAACTACGATCTCATTAATGTATAATCATCTGAAAATATGATTAATTATGTTATCCTTACTTTAAAATGAGCTTCTTATATCTACAGACGCAGCAGGGGGCCTCTTCCACAAAGTCCACTGCGTTGCACTGCCGTGTGTTTACTGTAGCCCAGGAAAAAATGAAACACTGGCTCTAGACAGCTGCTCTCCATTATAACTCCCAAAACAAATCTTGTTTGGGCCTCCATTTTCCTGGAAGCTAATTGGTAACAAGAAAAAGTTAGCAAGATTTTGTACAGCATGTAGGTGGGTGAATGTTTCCATGCAGACACGGCTGGTCACTCTTCCCTTACATCTATTTACAGCAGCAGCAGCAGCAATGTCATGGAAGATATACTTATATACTCATATGCTATGTAGGGAGGGGGGGGGGCATAGGCTGAACCTCTATGTTGAATAAAAGCCTTTCACATCTGACGGGATGTTTGCTCTGTGTTGATTTGTGTTCTGTCAAATGTCAAGAAACCCAGGCTTTATTTGTTGGTAATGGGATAGATCCTGATTGAGATGAAACATCGAGAGGGTAATCCTGCTAATGCAGCGGGGGGAAGGTTCACAAACACTCCATGTCGTTTTACATTCTGAGAGGATGTGAGATAGATCAACGTGCCGAAATCTCTAAATGTACATCTTGACGTGACATCCTACGTGATGTGTTACATCATGTATTACTGTGCCATCTTGGCACAAGCAATTTGTGCTTGGGCGTCTCACTTTGAAAGGTCACATGTTGAAACACAGAGACCTTTCATTTAGACTGTCAACACAGTCCAACCGTCGGCTTTCAGTAGCCGTCAACAAGTTTCTGTTTGTGGCCCCCTAAACAAAATCAAAACACGCTGCTAATTACTGACTGCACACACACATACGCACACAATAGAGGTTAATTAACGTTGTATTCTCATTTTGTTGTAGGTTTGGCAGACAGCTACAGCTACAAACCGTAACATGGTGTTAAAAGGAGAAGGAGAACACGAAAGTGGATCTCACAGGATAAAACAAACAAACAAGAGTTAGTAGCTGAACATTTTGTTTGGATTTCATATTTGCATGATGATGATTTCATGAATTGTTTTTTATTTTTATTTTGTTGTAGTTGGCTTCCCACCTGAGTTCTAGACTCAACTAAAGCTACATAAACAGTGTGCTTTGGTTTCTGCCTCCTAGCTTTGTCTTATTTTGCATTTGATCAGGCTGCATGAGAGTGTAGTGCCAACCACGTATAACGTTAACCAAAAATGTTAAAATATGTTGTATTAGGCTACCACATTTCAACGTCATAACTAACTTAAATGCCTCTTAATGAGAATCATGATAAAGTTTCACATCTCCGTAACTCACTGTCACTGCTGCCTGCATGCTCGCGGTGCGAGAGCGCAGGCGCCTCTGTGCTGCTGCCAGAAAAGACATTGAATGAATAGAAATAAACTCCAGACAAGAGGTGTCAGATGCGTTCACACATGCTGGAGAAACTTAACAAACCGAGGCTCAACATGACACAAACTTTCTTTGACATTCGATTACTGTGAGCAGCAGCGTACGTGGGAATACATTGGCCTACGATATGTGCTATTTCACGCAGTCAAGAGTCGCATGTCATAGAGTCACAGCTTGAATATAGGACACTGACAGCACGCGGACGGACAAGACAGAGAAAACACCGCGCGGCGGTGAGTTCTTCGGAGCGTCGGGAGAAAAATGAGAAATATAAATCTGTTCGGGTGGGTGGCGCGTGAGAGGATGTGAAAAAGTGTTAATTGCGTGGGTCGCGCGGTCAGCGCACGAGAGTTGGCAAGGCCCTGAGCCAGTCAGTCAACTTAACACTGCAGCTGCAGAGTGTGAGGAGCAAACAACATAGGAAACCACACTGATTACGTGGCCCCTCCAGTGTCCTTAACAACCGCATAGTGTTTATGCCAGCGGCCAGCCCTGTACTGTGGTTTGTTCCACAGATGCATGCAGAGGCTCATGAGTTTCCATGTAGAGTGACATCCTGGTAAATAAGCTGTAAGCATGAAGATATATCGTATTCTTAGTTTGGATATCATCCCCACCCAGCCCCTTCATTCCTATCAGCATTCATAACCTCGGAGTCAGATCAGGCAAGGGGTTTCTGTTTCGATTAAACTTTGCTCACTCCGGGACGACATTTACGTGAGAGGACAGCTGATATTTTCCCACTGTAATTACAGGCATAGGTCAATGAAAGACAGACGCAGCTGCCACACGACCAAGTTCTTACCGCCCAGCGAATCAGTGCTGACCCAGCCCAACAGAGACCGCCCCGGACCAGAGCCTGCATATATTCATTGGAGCAACACAAGTAGAAGTGGATGATGAAAGCTTTGAAAATGACATTTTGTTTGTTTTTTTAGAGAAAGAAATAGTTTGATTGATTTCTGCCCTGCCATGAACTCCTAGTACATCAGCAGATGTATGCATTTATTCAGGCAAACTGATACAGTGCTGCATATCCTTTTGTTTGTATGTTTCTTTATTTGGCAGCACAAAGGTTGATTGTAGCTTTTACCTCTTCAAGCAGCTACAAGTCATCTTAACAAAGCACCATGCAATTCAACCCGACTGCAGCGTCGTGCCGTAGAACTTGCATCAATCATTTCATTCTTTCTGCTCCATATTCTCTCGGAAATCTCAAGAATAAATTAAAAAAAGGAGTAAATAAATGTTCTCACGCGATACGGTTTAGGCAGGAATGAGTATTTTTCTGATATATTACAGTGCCTTCCTCACCATTTCAGCTGTAGCTCGCCACCACAGAAGTAATATTCTTGCTTTTATTCTTAACTAGAAGTAGCAGGAAGTACAGGTTATTCTATTCTACCCGCTGCCACAAAAATGGTATAATTTACAGATCATCTCTACCTCAGATTGACTTACTGTAGGCGAGAAGAGAGTTTGTTACTGATATCTCATTAAAACATCTCCTCTGTGCTGATTGACTATATTGATCTTAAAGTGTCGAATGACAAGGGATGCATTTGAATTCATGGAGCCCCAATCAGGAATCTCAAGAATTCACACGCTTGTTTTTCTTTCATTAACCTTTAAACCAAGGCCTAATTTGCATATTATTGTTCCATTCTGTCATTCACTTAAGCCATTAGCAGGCTTCTCAGTTTAAAATGCCTAATTAGTGTTTAATTCAGATCTAGGCTACTCACAAATCACATCTATTTTAATTAGGCTGCCTTTGTATTTACCGAAGGACGTCTTTGTTCATTTGTTTGATCACATTTCTTCTTTTTTTACATCTATTTTTATAAATTCTTTGTTTTCTTTAGCTGTGACTCGCATCTGCTCACCTGCCACCCACGCTAAGGTGATTAAACAGCTCTTTGTGAGAAGGTTCAGCTGGGTCTAACTGTGCTGTTATCCACTACAGCGTAGCCTTTTCATCACATGCAGGCTGATACAGGGAGAAGCCATGTTGGGTTAAGTAGGGGGGTGGATATCTCAACGCTGAACTGACTTCGAAGGGCAAACACACTGCCAAACTAGGCAGTAACCGTCCAGAAATAGTGTGTGTGTGTGTGTGTGTGTGTGTGTGTGTGTGTGTGTGTGTGTGTGTGTGTGTGTGTGTGTGCGTGTGCGTGTGCGCGCGCAGACCTCAACTTGGTAAACAAACTCAAGAAGTGTCAAATCTGGAAACAAACACCCCGTAAACACGCTGATGACGCTGTGATGAATTATCAACCTTTGCTAAATGCCACCAATGCTAAATTGAGCTTTCATAAAATGAGGACTATTAAGCTCTTCTGGATGCGTTCCCATTGATGATCATGTCACGCTTTCAGGAATCATCACTGTGTATTGATAGAAACGTTGATTTTCACTTTAGGTCTCATAAACAGTTTATATTGCTATTGTCTTATTGTATATGTTTCATGTTGAGGTACAGATGTAGCAACTTAAAAGTTCCCGTGTTTCCGTGACAGGGCCGTGACTGGTCCTTCACAGGTCCTTTATATTTATCCAATATTGTGTTTAAATACAAATTTAGATACAGATACCCTTAAATAAGTGCTGAGTTATCCTCTGATCAAAGTGGAGTGCAATGCTTTTCTAAATTTACTTCTGTAAAAACCTCAACGATGTGAGCTAAAGTATCAGAAGCTGTATGTTCATAGATGTTCAGTAATCTGCCAGTGTCATTAAAAAGAATCGACAACGGATGAATATCGAGGCACATAATGATCACGTGTCGTGTAAAACAGTTACACTGCATTTTGGTATGGAGCAGTCAGACGTCAGCTGTTAGAGGTCTATTGTCCCTCGAACAGCATGCATAGGCAAAGATGTGAAAGTAGACTGTACATGTTGGTTTGGCAACAGCGAGGGGCCGCAGAAGAAGAGACAGAGGGAGGACAGAGCCTCCATGCTGTCTGTTAGTCACAGCACAGACACAGTGGGGGCTTCTGTTATACCACAAGATGTTTGTGTGTTGGCGGAGCAAATATCGGATGTAAAGTAGATGAAACGTTGTGGCCAGATGGGAACATTTAAACAATAATGTAAAGCGATGTAACTGAAGACTGCAACGCCTCACCTCGCAGTTCTGAGCATGGAAATCAGGAAAGGCCAGTGTTAAGTTTGTCTGTGGTAGGAACAAGTCTGTCTAGATAAAAGGTATAGGAGAAAACATGATATTTATTATTATATACTGAAGCAAACATAATCATGCATATTATATTTCAGCTCTGCCATATGCTTTAAGTAGAGTCCTCTAAATATGACACACTGGACCTTTAAAACACTTCATTTTGTTCACAGTGATGAAGTGGCTGATGAATTTATTTGCGTTGGACAAAAAGGGCAAAATGTTTTTAACGAGTAATGACCCTTCGTCATAAATTGAAATGTGGGGTTGCGCTGTATGCTGCAAAGTGTTGGCGAATGCTTTGAGTTTGAGAAGATGTGCTTGTGGATGATACTCATGCTTAATATGGGGGTTATGACATATGATGAAGATGCCCTGCCTTTCACCTCGTGCATAACGGCATAATTGCGACACAGTTAGAAATTATCAGCACACATGCAGCCCATGCGTGCATACAACCAATAGACCAGTGCACATAAAGTAGTCACATAGACATTTACGACATATCTTCTCTAAACATAAACCATTTTGTAGACGTCTGCAGAGCATGACAAGATTGGAGTTGTCATTTGAGGGAATGCCTGAGGGGCGGCAGAATGAATGTTTTGTTAGATCAGGGTTGGGACATAAATCTGCACGTTTGTAATTAGTAGGCCTTCGGCTATAGGAAGTGGGCGTCAATACACAACCTGCAGAGTTCTCTCATAGAAACCTTTAAAATTTAAGAAAATCTAAGCAAAGAGTGCATCCCTAGCATTGTGTCTTGTGTGCGTGCATGCATTTATACATGTGTTTGTTTGTTAAATGCTATCTGTCAGCATCTCTGTTCCTGCTTCCATTTCCGAGAATATGCTGCATGTGATCAATCCAAGCTCCACACACAAGCAGGAAATCTATAAAGACTGGACAGGCTTCTGTCCAAGCCTGTGTTTATTCGGCAGGTTAGAAGTTCATCCTGCCAGAGAGGCCTACAGGTAATCAGTGAACGCAGAATGTGAAATGTAAATGTCTTAGTTTGATCAAAGACGAAAACAATGTGAAAGGCGAAAAACGTGTTTCCTCCAGAGGAGAACAGCGTTCATTTCTCCTGGTTAGACCGCCGTATTACTCTTAGGGCAAAATCCGTTGGGAGGAACAGTACATGGCACGTCCCATTCGCTTTATTTGACGTTTTCATGCGTAGGAAACACAGGGGCGTTGAGGAGGATGACAATTTCATTTTGTGCGAGTAATTTATCAGTGTGGAGGAGCCAGAGATTTGAGGTGTAATGATCTGATTCACCGGTCATCTCGAGAAAGGTCAGAACTAAGATAAATGTCATCTGCGGTGAATCCAGGGGAGTAGCCAAGACTTCAGAAATAAACACAAGAAAGGTATTGACTTATAGCGTGTTGACTTCAGATCCATTGACCATCGACGGATTATGAAGACATTTCAAAGGGTTGACTTTGATTTTCTTCTGGCTGAGTTGACTGCATAATGTGACGCTGGCTATGGAAGAAATCAGGTTACATAAAAGGAAAGGCTGAGAATGCTCCTGCTACAGGTACCTTCAGTATAAACAGTGCATCACATGATTTCCCTGTGGGCTGTATAAACCTCAAAGCACCCTTTGTATGCTAAAGCACTGCATTAGAAGCGCATTGATTGATCTCAGCCCCCCACCCACACTGACAGTGGATGATGCAGTACCTCAAGGTTTGACTCTATGCCAGATAGGAGGCTCGAGAGAAGTTGGTCGAAGGAAGAGACAAAATTACGGAGGACAAAACAGAGAGGAATGAGGGGATGCAGAGACCGATGGGTGGGTGGGTGGCTGCTTTAATCCTTTGCATAACACATGACTCATTCATTCCCCACTTTTCACTTTTGTGGTAACAAACATAAAAAGCGAACCAGGATTCGATTGATGGAGCATTCCCGCACTGGAGTGGCCATTTATACTAGAGTACCTATTAAGTGATGCGTTTTTTTTTTTTTGTCTCAGCTGTATTTGTCCCTGGATGTCATTTTATGTACAAAACAATAAACATACAACAAAACAAAATGCAGTAAAACACTGTAGATGTGTTTATGTCATTAAGAATTTCAGCAGGATCATAACCTTAAAGCTATGATATTCGGTAACAGCTAAATGTTACTGCTGAACTGCAGATATATAATAGATTACAAGTGCAAACAACGATGATCATTCAATCCATCATGATCTCTTTATAAAGCAGAGTATCAAGTGTATGTGTGTGAGAGAGAGAGAGCTAGTGAGTGACATAAAGAGATCGCTGCATGGCAGCATTTTTTAATCACATTTTGCACTGCTTGCAACTTTCCTGCAGGGAAAATAATGAATGCAGCCCTTATGACTTTGTATTAATAGTAATTAAATATTAATACTAATGAGTCACCTATGGAACATGTGACCTGAACGCAAACCTTATGTAAGGCTCTTAAATAGACAAACAACAATGGCTTATGTCTGAGACACCGGGATAATCACCGTTATGAATCCATTTCTGTGGCATCTTGTTTCCCCTGACAGCAGACACAAAAACAGACACTCGAACAGACGTGTTTTATTTAACTAATGCGTCGATTTAATGTGTTGATTTAATGCGTTGGTAAAAAATGGAAATTTTTATTTGAAAGGCCCTGAAAAAACAGGAATGTGTGGTTGTGTACACGCTGTGATTGATTGACATCTCCCGCGCTCTCCTGTCAGCTCTGTTGCACCTGTCAAGGCGGGACGAATTACAATTTTACTATCAGTACATAGAGTCCGGTGACCTCATAAAATTCCCATCATACTATAGCTCCACCTACTATGACAGAGGCTTAGCAGAGTGACCGAAAACACCTGATCTTACCTTTTCACAGCAGACGTTTTTTGGAGTACTGGCAGAAGATTCATGAAATATTAAAGACATATTAGCTTTCTTGAGAGTTAGATGAGAAGCTGGAGACAGTTAGCCTGCTTAGCATAATGACTGGAAACAGGGGGGAATAGTTAGCCTGGCTCTGTCCAAAGGTAACAATATCCACCTAACACCTCTGATCCCCAAGTTTGAGTGAATAATTTCTAAAAATGTCAAACTTCCTTTAATGAAGGCTCTGTTCTAGTGTCCAATTAAACCTTGACAGTGAAACTGTACATGAAAAGCACGAAACACACTTCAGCCATCATTAATTGTATTATGCACACCTCCACACTTTACCTCCTGTGACATGTCAAAGAGGGTGGGGAAAAAAAAGGCGTCGTCATATCAAAGGAAAGAGGCAGAAGGTGAAATGGGATCAGACTACATGATATCAGCCCAGTAATGGCCCAACCTGACACACATGGGACATGAGCATCAGGCATAGTGGAAGACAATTAACCGAGCATCTAAGATATCCTGACAAAATAAATCCCGTCTTTTTGTTGCTTAGTTCTACAAGGTGGAACGGCGACTTCGGCCCCTGCCTCCTCCTCTCTGAGCACCTACAGTATGTACTGCATACTGTACATCGTCAATGCAGGGTGTAAAAGATGGCAAACCAATAGAGACTCTCAACCACTCACTGCAAATATGTCAGTCTGTTTGATCGCCTACTCACGATCTACTACTTGTACTCTGACACCATCTCAAAAGAAAAAGATTTTGAGCAGTGCGATCTTGGAATTAAAAACACGAAACCATGCACATCACAAATCTGCATCATGCACGCTTTAGAGTAAATATCTGCATCCCATTCCCATTGCAGCCCATTATTTCATGTACAGCCCTCTGTGCTGCTGCACATAGAATATGCTATCTGTGTGTCTGCGTTCCTGCCTGTGCACCACGGCTGTCAACAGGTTAATCCCAATAAACCCAGCCATCTAAATGATTAGAGGTCTCATGCAGCAAATGATCAATACGGAGATAGAACGAGAGGCTGAGCCATGAGCAAGCCGGCTCTTTGGAGATCTGCTACGTCAGAGCCAGCTCCGGTGAATATGGAGGGACTGAGGGAGAAATGGGTGGGGGGGGTGGGGACTGCAGCACTTTTTAATTTCTGAAGAGCAAACAGCCTGCCTTATCCTCGTGTCAGAGGAGAGCCGATTGGTGATTCACAGATGCCAAGCTTTAAAGCGGTCAGACCCTTCTTCAGAAACACACACACACACACATCCGGGTACACGGAGGATTGAATTAAATGTGAAGCACTGACACGCACAAAGATATATGCATACCTTTAAGTGAAGATCTGGCATGCACACAAACACTTATGATACACAATCCCTCTTTATTGTACCTGTTCAGCACGGCAGCCTATGCACACAGGGTCAGATGCATAAACATCCATATAGTTTTTTAACATAATTCCTAATCCAATTATTCATGCCTGTCCGTTGAGAATTCCATCATTTCTTTTTATGCTTCAGCGTGTACATAACGGACGCATCATTAGCAGCTATTCTTTACTGTTAGTGCGTGAAACATGGCAAACTTGTTTACAGAAACACAGTAATGAAATCTCTGTGGACCTTTAAGTGCATGACCTCAAATGCTGAATAACAGCAGACTGAAGCACATCCTGACAGTAAACTAGCAGCGTGTAAATGGTATATTGTCTTTTTTTCACCTGCTCGTGATCTCTCCGTGCTACAAATATGTGGTTAGCTGCCTCAATCAGCTAAATAAACTAAACAAAGAGGTGTTGAAATGGCCTAGTTTCACGAGAGGGGAGGGAGGATAAATATATAAAACTCGACAGAACTGGAGAGCTTCAACAAGCTCAGCGGCTCCTCTCTGACTTTGTACAACCACAAATTAACTAGTCTGAGTAGACTCATGGGACGCTGCACCCCACATGGGCCATCACTCTCAACTAGAACTGATAAATAGAGTCAGATCACAACCAGCCTGCGTCCAACACCACATCCTCAGACCCAATTTGAGTTCTAGAAATCCCCTCAAGTAACTCTTTCACACCAGATGGTGCCAAACAACTCCCGTCGTCTAACCAGCAACCTTTTCGAACTCTCACACCGAGACCACTCTCGGGGAAGAACGGAGAGAGAAGGAGAGAGGCACGCTCGTGGAGGGCCCGGGGCGAGAAGTGCTTTTGAAGGTCTGCAGAAGAGGTGGTGGAGGAGCAGCCGAGGTAATCACAGGAGAGCAGAGGTGATAAGCTGGCTAATGGTTTTGACACTCATTGCCACATAGGTGTTGTCTCTGTGTTACCAGTTCTAATCTTTTCAGGCCCTCTAACAAACTGACCACCAACGCAGACACCTCTCTGGGGGTTTGTGTTTGTTTTTTTGTGTGGAATATACCCACAGCACAAGACTAACAATTCCCTTTTTCTGTTAAATGTCAAACTTCAACATTTATTTCAGACTACTATTTAACTCTTCAGGTGTTACCATCTTTTACTAAGCAACAGAGAACTTTTAAGAGGCAAGGGCGACATCATGTTTCATGAATAAACTTATATCCACGATGATTGGTGGACGGGTGAGCATGCTTTGTCAGTCAACATGAAAGAAATGTTCATCGATATATACAAGAGATTACGGAGGCTTTAATTGAATTCAGTTCATTGATATACAAATACACACTTATCACAGGGATTATATCTGTCATCACACAACCATCTTGATACTGGGATTTTTTTTTCAAGGTGATCAAGCAACTCTTCATCCATTGATGAGGTTATTCTATATATATATATATATAACGGACACTGTAATCCAGGGATGGCCATGAAATAAGATTTAAATGGTTCATTCATTTAATTAACTACATTGCAGATTATTTTATGCACATTTATTGTACGGTCAAACAAAGTGGTGTATATTTCAGCTTGATAAATAATTCTGACAGATAGCTGAGAAGATAGTTTATCAGCATGGCGTATGGCTTTTTGTCACAGCAGAGAATTCTGCAAACCATCACCTCCGGTGTTATTGGATTATTTTCATTTGTTGGTGAGCCGACAGAATCCTGATTAATTCACACAGCTCAACATGTTTTGAGAGTTCATTATAGTTGAATTTTCACAAAATGCTGATGCTAAGAGGTACATTACTGGCAGGAAATGACTGACGACTGAGAGCAAACTTGGGAGCTAGTTTTAGCACTGAGCCCATTGTTGCCAAAACCATGAGGCTATACAGCAGTGCAAGCACTACTCCAAGGGACAATAAACTGAGTCAGTTTCTGTGTAAAGAGCACATTTACTGTCGAATTTATGAACGAAAATGGTTGGCTGTTATCTGACCAACCGAGGCTGCATCACGAATAGAAGCCTACATGTTCTCAACAGGACAAACTGAGCCCGTGTGGATAGGTAGAAGGAGCTGAATAGCAGAATTAAGCCTGGGAAGAACACCTACAGGGAGAGCATTAAAGATAAACTGCAGAAAAACAGCATGACGTGAGGAGTGGGATGAAAACATCGAGGAGGAATCGGGACACAGCAAACGAGAGAAACATCTTTCTTCTAGCACAGGAAGCCTCGGGTCACCTCCTTCTCTTCCCACTGACCACCACATAAAACTCGCCTGAGTGCCCATCACAACAGGGATCAAAGCCGTGGCCCAGCCTCCCTCACTGCTTGAAACATGGCGAGAAGTTGATCTGTACGCTGTTGACTCCACTCGTAATTTTCTTCGGTTTCACTGCGGGATCGTGCTCTCATCTCTGCGTGTATTAACTGTCTCATGTCGCTTTTGCTCCTTCTAGCTCTCCTCTGTAATGATAAATGGCAACGTTAATCAAATGATGCTAAATGATGAACGGCAAGTGATAAACACCAGTGGTGAAAGAAGTATTTAGATAGAACAAAGCACAAACAAGCCCTGTGTTTAATGAATTAACTAAACATATAAGAGGGCTTTGAGTACCAACATAAAAATACTGCAGAGAAATGTTCTGTGATGCATAAAATACAGAGTCTGATCTAAATATCGGTAAAGACGTGGATCATCAGGCTGAATAATGCGTAAATAAGCCATCTGTAATGACACTTACATACTTACTTACGTCAATCAAGTGGTCACACTGTTAATTATGCGCAACTTTAAGCCGAACCGGTGAGTCACAGTTATCATGAACGGGGGAAATTAGCTACAGAGACCAGAACCGGAGGTTGCCACTTTGTCCCATGGTATAATTAATTATTCTCTACTCACTGCAACATACTGTATATCCAATGCACTATTCACAACAGGGCAATGTATTTAAACCCTGCTCATTCTTCAGCTGTGCCATCCTACTGCACTGCTCATCTGAAAGCGCCGCTGGAGATGCTGCATAAAGAGTTTCATAAGCTCCCACGTCCATCCCGGCATCGACCTGTATCCTCTGAGTGTAAGTTTCCCTGGGGTGAAATTATCCCAATATACTCCCCCAAATCTCTGCAGAGGTCAATGTATGGCTAGGGGGGTGTTGAAGTCACGGTTGATATATCTGTGCTAGGGCGGCAAATAATGATTTTTTTCATTTATCAATAAATTTCTCTATTTTTTTATTATTTTAATTATTGTTTTATTTTAAAAAATACACCAGAAAATGCTAAAATATCCTTATCATAATTTCCTTTAGCCCTTGCAAAAGTATTTGATTTGTTATGACAATCATGTTTAAATAAGTACACCCTGTTTTTTTCTCATATTCCTATTCATACTGTGTTATTTTTGGACAACGGGCTACAGTGCCACACATGTCAATTGGGTATTCAGTATTTTCCTTATCTCAAATTACAGACAGCCAAATGCATGAGCAACTTGTTATGTGATAGGGGTCTTTGAATAACTAATTATAAAGTGATACTTCATAAATACTTAAAGTTTGAGTGTTTGTTTGCCTACTAGCTGCAGTGTGGCTCCCATTGGACTCAAAAACATCTTTGGTTCAAGGATGCTTTGGCAGAAGACATGCAGATGTTGGTTAATAGGAGGGCTTAAACCAGGGACCTCAAGAAAGAGTGGCTTCCTTATTCAATATGCCACTCCTCAGCCTCCGGTGAGTCACTTCACACAGGAAGCCGGGAAGAATCAGGACAGCGGCAGCATAACCTTTACTACCTGTTGGCCAATGATGAGGGAGAGAGGCGGGTGGTAATTAGCAAGGCTGATCTTGTCATTGCTCCGGGGAAAAGACGTAAATGACCCCTTCCAACATTTTCATATTTAATGGATTATACAAGCGTCAAGCCCCCGGGGAAAAGATGACAAAAAGGACTTATCATGCAGAATATGACCTGCTAATTTGTCCTGTATCACCTTCCAATCATGCCCTCATCCTTTGAAACGAACTAATCTGAAAACACAGAACGAAAACACATCAACACGAGCGGTGCGTGATACGCTGTCAACGTCTTTGGCATCCATTATACAACGAAGGAAATCTGTGGGGGTCATGTTTCTATAAAACTTTCATAGAAGTCTGCGCCATGAAAATAGTTTGATTTTTCTCACAACATGGCATCTAAGGATTAATAAACAACATGGTTGTGTTGACAGCTCCATAACGTAATCAGTGAGTAAGAATGGATGTTCCTTTACGCTCTTGTTCGCCATTTGTTCTGTGCCTTTTGTTTCCAATTTTGATGCCTAACACCCACTGTGCTGTTTATTGTAGAACTTTCTGGCTCCTCATTCAAAAGCATGTCTTAAAAGCATTATTCATCTCAAAATGAATACCTTAAGATAATGGTGCCAAAACAATATGAAGAAAACAGCATTTTACTGTGTTTAAAAAATCAAAACATATTGCAACAACAGAGGCCGCTTGCTGTTCCTCAATGGGGAATGTGCAACAATAGAGAAAATAAAGCCATCAGTGTGCGGGAGTGTTGTCTGCTAAAATGCAGAAATAAACAGTAGGGTTGTGCTTCTGAGGGCTCCTGTGTGTCTCGACATGCCCTTGAAGAGCTCCTGTAGGAGCAAAGAGGAGGCCTAATCAGCCTGTGACAAATCAGCCTCTTCTCCGGCTTGTTTTTCATTTGGATAATGCTAGCCTCCTCTCTTAAGTGATAAAACAACCTCTGTGGAGTGGTCTTTACACAGCCAGATTAAATGTGATCACCTTGCCAACATACCCTAGGAGATTGCCATGATTAACAGGCAGAAGAGAATAATGATAATCATATGCAGGATAATAGCCCATACCAAATGGCTGCATGATCTGTATATAAATCACAGCCCGTTTCCCAACCTAAAGGACATTGGTTTTACCCTTTGGCTGAATTTACACGAGAACAATCTGATTTTTCTGATTTAAAATATAAAAATCACCTACAATAGGCCCAGATTCCTAAGTGTCAGAAACATTTTTCTTTTTTTAATTCTGTGCCAATTCATTCTGTTTATTCGCTGTCACTTCAAAGTTTGCTAAAGGGCTGCAAACTGCAAACAGACACAGTAAGGTTGAGACCTCATGAATGTTACTATGAGGTTAATAACCCCGAGCAAATATTAGCTTGGCTTCAAACAACAGGAGAGGAGCAGGAGGAGTCTGCAACAAGTTGAAGGGTGAAAGAGTGTCGAACCACTTTGAGTACAGAGCGTGTAAAAGTATGTGAAAGCATGTATGTTTAAACTGATGCACATACTGGATATGTGTGCTTGTCTGTGTGCCCAACATATACAGGAGCTGAAAGTGAACAGATTTGTTGGACACAATTCTGGGTGTGTATATATATCACTTAATGAAGGCCTAATCACATCAGGAAAGCTTATGGCACAAAACCAGTACTTTATTCTCCCTCGTAAGCAGAGAGGGTTTGGGGTATTAATACAAGCTGTATATCTGCACCAGACAGAGTGAAGGCTGGCAACATCCCATGAATTCCGAGGCGGCGCATGCACAAAGTAAAACATGGTGAAATTAATTAGCATCAACTCAATTTGTTATCTGTGTGATGAGGGTAAAGCTCGCAAACAGGTAAGACCTCTGACAGGCTTTAGCCTCAGGGAAATCGACCCCAGAACTAATCCATATGAGTAGGGAGGTACATGATGAGAAAAAAAATGCAGAAACACAGCCCATTATTAGGCAGAAAAAACAGTGTAGAGAGAGAGAGATAAAAAAGTAATGAGAAAACAAGGGCAACTGGATCTTAACATTTAGTCTATAATGAGATTTCCCCCTGAGAGTACACACGGGTAACGAAGGAGAAGAAAAATACACAAATAAACGCGCATCGACACCAAGGATGACTCTTTGTCTCTTTTTGGCACGGTCACCCGAAAGAAGGAGGACTGCAAATAGGCTGTTTTTTGCTACATTCGTGGTGTACATGTGAAAAGCAAAATATGCTGTCAGGTAACGAATCCACTTTCCTGTCGATGAAAGGAAAAAAAAGTCATTCTTCTTTTTTTGGCACAATTACCAGTTGTGATGGAAAGGTCACACATCAGGTTATATCTTGTCATCGGTAATAATGAATGTGAGGCAAATACCAAAGAGGCTTCACTGAGTGTGATGACTGGACGCGGTGAGTAAGATGCTATGGCTGCTTCGCTGTGCAACGCTGTGGGTGGAGGAATCATTCCTCACAACAGAATCAATGTTATTTGCCAAGTGCGTTGACACATGCAATGAATTTGACTCGGGTTTTAAGTAGCTCTCAAAGTACCTCCACACTGCACTGCCAAGAACAAGTATACTAAAGGAAATGTAGACGGAAGACAGCTAAGCTAAACAAAGATAAGTTAACAGCTATTATGTGCAAGGGGATATAAACATACATATTCTTTCTTTCCACCTGCAGCCTGGGTTTCTCCTACCAGACACCAGTAAATACAATGAATCATGTTTGTCTAGGTTGAGTGTAAATGACATTCCCCTTAGATTATTTTACATATATTATCATAACTACACCTTCAGAGATACCCTATAGAAACATAATGTTCTTTTCAGACAGACACCACTATTTCATTGCAGTCATCTGAAGGTCATGATTAATTGTCCCTGTGTATAACCGGTTTAATACAAAGAGCAATGAATTATCAAGCAATGGTGGCATGAAGGTCATTACCACGTGTGTTGACTACAAAAGGAACAACACACTTTGATAAAATGTTCAGCTCGTCTTTGTGTGCCTGAGAACTTGAGAGAGCTCGAGAGTGATGATACATTCAAAATGCACTCAATTAATTAGGTACACCAGGATAAATATGAAGGAGGTCGAACGCAGCCGTCCTGGAATTTATCCAAGTGTCAGTATTAGTTCATGAAGGAGGGATGAATGCAGACATGGAGGAGAACAAAAAAGGTAACTTAAGGTAAGTCCAGGCAAAAAAAAAAAAAAATCTAGCAATACAGGAATAAATCTGGAGTCCAAACAAATAGAAATCCAGAACTGAGAAGGAGCAAGAGCAAGAACACAGGGATAAGCACAAAGACTGACTGAAGAGCAGAAACAGGACAAGAGAACATAATGCAGTACTCAGAAATAGACACAGTACACAGCTTGACATGACAAAGGAAACCAGGGAAGGAAACCTGAACAGGATACACAAAACCATGACAACAACATTTGTAAAGGTTATAAAGTATAATATACAGTTTAAGAGAGATTGTATAATTTTGGACAATGTCGTTTGTGGTTCTGTTTTGCACCTTACAGGTGTTTAGTCTATATATGGGTTGGACAAAACAAACAATCATCTGTCCCTATAAAGCAGTACAATTGCTTCTAAAGCCACCAGCAAAATTAATATTTGTGAATGTAGAACGGTGAGTGCGGTATTTTAATTCAGTGAGTACACCATCAGGTGGGCTGTTTACCTAATGGCTTACTAACAGAAATGTTTCAGCTGAATAAATATAAGTGACGTCGTGCATGATTTATGTTTTCACTCAGTTTAGAATTGAAACATAAACCTTCTTCTTGTCAAAGATGACAGTAGCACCTGCGTTTTCAAACAGTTGTTGATGAAATTAAATTAGAAATGATGAAGATAAGACGGCTCCAGAAAAAGATGAGCTCCGCTTTATTCCCATATAGGCACCAGCGTCTCTAGAGACTTGGCCTTCTGTGTACAAAGAACTACACGTATACCTACTCCATCTACAAAAAGCAACTATAACATATACATTTATGTACCGAAATATCTCTGTGCATGTCTGCCATTATCAGAGAATGGACTTAATTTGTACTATTATAAACTTGGTTACAATAACAGATATAAAGTAACCAATTAAAAAAATAAAAATAAATCAACCCAACACCTAATTGACCAGCTTTGCTCCTCCAATGTCAGTTTTAACCTTCCATACAAGAACAGTTTAAAGGAACAAACATTTCATTACATTAAAAATAATGGTGTGATACGATGGACTTATTACTTATATTCCAGAGCCTGCCATGTTCATGTTCATGATAGGCTATGATCTCATCCTGAAATACCCTATATATATAATAAGGGAACTTCAAAGGCTCTATTAATTGTGTGGCCTGGACTACAGTGATTTCTGCTGAGTGGATAAAAGACATCCCTTCCTTTGATCATTACAGCTTTTAGGGGAGGGAGGTGAGGTCATTTAGAAGCTGGATCCCTACGGAGGAACTAAATGAGGGAATCATCAGTTCAGACGGCATGGTCAAATCCTGTTGCTCAAACACTGCTGATCAGACTTAATCACAGGATCGTTACAGCGTGGGCCTGTGATGAGTCAAGGAAGGAGGCCAGAATTGACTCCTAGCCCTGATGAGGATGAGACCACTCCAATGAAAGGAGAGCAGGACTTAATTCCCTATAGGTACCAAACTCCTCTAGAGACTCCATTGGCCTTTTGTGTACAAAAGGCGCACACCCTTACCCGCTCTGTCTACAAAGAGTAAATGCACACATCATTAGAGTCAGCGGGAGCCTCGAGGTGGAAGAAAGGAGCTCATAAGCTAAAATCCTCCGGCAGAGATAGCAGATGAAAGGGGATCTGTTCGCTCTGAAATGGCTGCTGACATGACTTTAAGCACTGAGGTCCGGGAGGTGAACATTTCGTAAATCAGACGTCTCAAGACAACGGTTGGATTATCAGCCCCCCCACAGAAATACACGGAAAGAAAAGAAAAGATTGAAGTAGCAACAAACTGTCAATGGAATAATAATAATTCAATATATGAGACTCTTTCCAAGAAAAACAGCCCGGTCAACAAGTGCATTAAAGGCCACTGCTTTCATAGTTTTTGTTCAGTTGGAATACACTGTGTGGCCTTTCAGAACGTTGTTAAAAAGGTCATGGTTAGAAACTGGAAGTGTATATAGCATTCGTTGACCCATCCAACCACCTACAGTCACTGGCAAATGACATCCTCAGATGGGGAATAAAAAATGTATGTATCCTTTATTTGCCGTCTCTTAGGGCTTGAGAAAAAAAAAATTCTCGCACATACCCGTCACACCTTAAACAAGACAACGTGAACATACGTCCTCCTCCTTTGACTGAGGGATGGGAGTGGCGGCTTTGGATAATACAAACAAATTAAATTAGCTTGGTTTGCAGCTGCACCCACATTAAAGCTTAACTAAACTAAACTACAAAACATTTTGCCCCTTTCTGCAAAAGGTTCGGTTTTCATTGGCTACGGATAGAAGACAAATCCAAAAGAACTCATGTCTGCTTTCATAGATAAGAGTCCCAACTCCTTTATCCAAAACAATGCTGACCTTGTCATAATAGAAGTTCTGATACACCTCAGAGCTTTTCAGACAAACAGAATCATAATGTAGCTATATCTTCAACTGTACGTTATATTTGGGCTAGGAATAATGTGGATATCTTACCATAAATTGTTAACTTATACAACATAACTTTGTGGAACATTATGTCTCCCAAATGCTAAAAACAAAGCACAAAAATATATAGAAGTGTATTTATAACTGCGGCCTGTATCCAAAGCAAAACATTGCACAATCGTCTTTATTTACTGGGCTATATTACTCTTAGCACAACATTTATTGAGGCCACTTTGTATTTATAAACCTAACAGCCCTCTTAAATCCAAGGTCAGTGGGTAAGTAATTATCAAATCTAATCAATAATCAACACTGTTCAGCTTTTCCAGGGTCAAAGAGCATGACAGGAAAGACACACTTCTTAGTCTTTGTTCTTCCTCTTTGAGCCCCATATTGATCGTAACCAAAACCAGTGCCAGGTGTAATCCATTTCTGCTGAGAGTAGCGTCTACAAAGTTTTTAAAGCCTTTTACTCTTCAGCAATACAGCGGTAGGATAAACTCCATTCATACTGCGCATACAGTCGGAAATACTGTGAGAGGGTGACATTAAGAGGCAATAAAAGAAGCTGAGATAGACTAGTGTTGGATTAGAAAAGCATGAGAACATCTATGTTTAGTTTTAAAGGGATAGTAAAAGCTAACATGGCATTAACAGCACAGAAAACTGAGGATTGAATGGCATTACAGGTCTATGGAGATTATTGATGACACATTCCTAGAGCCTCTCCAATAGAGACCTCGCACGTAATCAGAGATTTACCCTGTTTAGGGCACAATCCAAAAAAGCTTGTGAGGTCTGTCCCTCACTGAGGGATGGATGAGCCTTTGCAAAAACATACATGTACACACTGACACACAGCTTCACACATGTACTGTATTATTACTTTAATGAACACCAGCAAGGGCACAATCCTGATCTGGCTCAGAATAAAAGCTTCTATTATCCCCTGGATAATAAAACTGCACTTGATGCCAGACATTTTTTACCTTAAAAAAACAGAGCCAAGCAATAAACTATCACAATCGGCCCTGAGACCTATTAAATATGGATAATGTGATGAATTTGGAGAGTTGGACCCGAAGGAAGAAGACTATTGGCTATTGGGGTTAAGGTCGACTCTGATCCTGGTTAAATCACTAATATTAATATCGATAATATTGTTCATATCAAATTCAGAAAATCCTACCAGCATTAAAAATGAATTTAGCTTAAGTACCTTAATTCCACTTAACTAACCAGAAAACTAAAACAGATGTGTGATCTCAAGAGATACCTCATGCAAATTCTGCTAAATTAATGACAAACAAAAACAAGAGCAGCCAGCCCTTGAAACATTGACAAGGAAAGACAGCACACACACACACACACTGGAACATTTCCATCACCATTCATCCTGGATAAAAAGCAAAGGATATCCTAGCGGCCACAACCGTGCAGAATATTTGACATTCAGGCTGATGTGTTTTCTGTCCTCTGGGCTCAAATGTAGCCATTGCTGCTGTCGCTAGTCCTTGATACCATTTCTGTTTTTAGGATCACGTTATATGAAGCCTTAATGAAACGAGAGCGGCTAATTTGAAGGAAAAAAAGGGCACTGCTCAGTGCACAGTCATTATAACAAACAGTGTATGAATTCCCACGTGAGTCCACATTGGCGTTTCTAAAAGAATTGCTCCAAGCGTCCCCCTCGAGAGACTGACTGCATCACGCGGTTATTCAGTTATCGAGTGGAAGACAATCAATGCGCCCATGAAAGATGTTTTAAATGACAATAATGCCTCCCTTGCACTCTGGCATGTGCCTTCCTGTCAACAAGCGCAACACATTTCCCTTCTCCTGTCTCTCGGCCTGTTTTCTCCTTAATCAACAGGTGGACAGGGGAAAATTTGTTCTCTCGAGTACGGAACAGTTGCCATATCAACCAATGCATTGGATCAAGGCATTAGATTACTCAGTCCAAGCACAATATGAAATGAGACACATGGCTTAACAAGTACAGTGCATCGAGACCATAGTGGTATCTTGACATTTTGTTACTTGGTTTGCAAAATTTATGAACATACTGATGCAGAAAATACAAGCTAGTTGTTTGTTAGACAATCACCATCACATCCTGTACACACGGTGAACTCTAACCAACTGTAATGAATGGGGCTGTATCCAAGAGTTTCCATTTTTGTGCTGTTAAAAGCAGAGTTTGTTATGGTAGCAAGTGGGCATGCGGCGAGTCAGTGAGGGACAACTATTCAGTGAGGAGATGCCTCGTTTTCAAGCCTCTCTTCCTCATTGCACGGCCTGCCAGGGCGTTGCTAGGAAGGAGCAGGCAACTGCCAGAAATGATGACACCGCCTTGATAGACATCCTGTCCAAGAGAAAAGGGAAAGATAGATAGAGAGATGATCTGAAACGCTGCCACCTCCTCCTCCATCACTGTTCCTCTCCTTCTCCCCCTCGAGGCGTTCTGCTTCTGTTCTCTTCCCACTCATCTCTTTTGTATATTTTCGTCGTGCCTTTAAGGCATCTTTTTCTTTTTTTCTGATTGTGATACCATTCTAGCATGGGAGAGATAAGCCTCTACATACTGAAGACTTGTTATGTTCGCTGTGTTCGACCTCATGAAAATGTATCCCTTCTAAACATTTCATTATTATTATTTTTTTTTCAGTTGTTGCCCAGGAGAAAGTGTTTGCTGCTGCACCGGTGTGGAAGTCACTGAAATCTGAGGCTCTAAGTGGCTGAAAATCACTAGAGCCAATCTTATTTTTGCCCAAGGGTGAGTTGGTTTTGCTGTGTGTATGTGTACCCACCAATTTCTACCTGGATGGAATCTCAGACACCCTGTTACTAAGTGTACCATACCTAAAGGCCAACCTCATCATCGTTAAACTTTGTGGGTGGGTGTTGTTTTTCTTTCGGTGTGAAAATGTTCTCATGCTCCTTTCCCCTTGTGCGTCTGCGTTCTGATATTTGCAACAGAAAAATCTGCCGTGGTTTGAGAGAAGTGACTCCATCTGGTCGTCTGAAGACTGATTTCTGTGTTGTTTAGATAAAAATGAAGCTAAATCCTCATTCTATGAATATTATAAAGGACACCCACCCTGCGGGGTCTTTCTTTTTCCTCTAATTGAAAATCAGAAGATGAGCCTGGGGCATGGTGCTTGGTATATTACTCTTTCCAAGAGCCACACAGAGAATCAGGACACTGTAAGGGCTCCAGTACGTATATACATGAAATTCACATGATCGATGAGAAAATGCATTATGCAGTACCCTGCATAGACTCATGTCTGAGTCTAGGCATATGCAAAAGCCACTAAAGTCACATCTTCACTGAACTCATATAATAAATGGATGGGTAACCCTGACCAGCTGATCACAGTAAGTTACTCGCCTCTGCTGACTGTGTCCCTTCTGTGGACACACTTAAGAAGGCTCTTTGCTCTGCATGGTATCTATCATAGAGTTATTTTAGGCCAGTCTAGTGGGACCAGCCCTCTGGACAGTGGGCTTCAGCTTAGACTCAGTGTAGGTGGGAAAAGCAATGTCTTCAGTAATAATTGTGGTTAAAATGAGAGATTTTTACAGAATTTGGATGACAGTCTGGGTGGTGTAGCTTTGTCAGAGGAATCAGTGAGCAACTAACTAAATTTGTCCCCAAATCTACCGCTGATAAACCAACAAACACAAAAGAAAACTCTAAGCGTGCAAGCTCAAACTACAAGTAAATGGACTGTACTTGTATAGCACCTTTCTAGTGGTCTTTGGAGCACTCAAAGCGTAGAGTATGTAACTCATTTACACACAGTCATATACTGATGGCATTGGTTGCCAGGAACTAACCATTCATACACATTCACACATTGATGGCAGTTTGGGGTTCAGCTTCAACATGTAGACTGGCGGGGATCGAACCGCCGATCTTCTGATTAGTGGACGATCCGATCTACCTCCGTGCCACAGCTGCTCCTTCAGTGCAAACTGGTCGGTCTTGGGCTCACAGGCTGCGTGGGCAATGCCAAGTGCACCTGCTCTTTCAGTTCATGTATGCGCAGCCCATGCAATTAGTGGTGATTAATAAATACACTCTTAGCTAGAATTAGCTGTACCAATCACAGTGACCATGACAACGATAGGAATACTAATATAGAAACGGCTTTTTCAGGAAACTGGATCGGGCCGAGCAACACCATGTGAACACACAGCAAAACAGATCTTCAGCCAATGGCAGTGTGTGTGTGTGTGTGTTTTTAATTAGATAAAAACAAATTAAAAATTGCTTGGTAGGTTTGGTTTTGGTTGGACAGTTTTATGATTGCATCAATATGTCAATATGACTATTACTACTTACTATAATTATATGTTTAAGCATTATTGTGTTATCACTGCACATTTGATAATAGCCGTGGTGACAAAATGGCCAAAGTGGCAGCGGATTGGCGTTAGACTGACACCAGAAACAGACACAGTTCTGAGATATCTATTCCAACAACATTTGAATAAACCTCCCACCTTATTGTGCCTTTCCTCTCACTTTTTGCTGAGCAAAGCGAATTTTGTAGGTCAGGAAAATATCAAGCTGTTGGTATGATTGAGCGCTGTTGACACTGCTCGCTGCACAGTCACAGAAATAACGCCAAGGGAGTTCTTTCTAATTGGTACTAAACTCAATTTACGGCAGAGTCTGACAGACATCATTATAGTCTGGTATTGTGAGGAAACCAAATCATTCAATAAAATGAAATTCTGGTGGACTGACAGACAAAACAGACACTTCAGACAGGCCGTGCTTTGTCATCAGAACCACACAGTTTGAAAATGTGTCAAATACAAGGCTGCAACCTTCGGAGGTTGCGTTTGTTGGAGCAGCCTGGCAAGATGGGAGCGTGACTGCTAGGAGCTGAACCCAACCGAACAGAACAACACAAAGAAAAAAAAACCACACACACACAAAGAAGTCAACATTTAAGACAAGGCACACAAAGATACATCAAACCCGTATGACAAGTTAAAGGCAATTAGTTCCATACACAGTAAATGGTGTGACATGTACACTGTAATTATTTACACAGCCCTAATTTGCTTTTCATTCCTCTGAGAGAAAAGTAAACATGCTGTGATTTAAGTGACAGCAGAAAAAACTGCAAAACGCTTTGAAAGTGTGTTGTGATGGAGGCAAACAAAACGACTTGCACGTCTCAGAGTGACATGATAATCCGAGATGATGAACCTTCTCTGTCGCGTTCAAGTGAAATAATGAATCATTCGCATTGCCTCGGGTTTGAAAAGACTTAAAAGACGCAAACAGTACATTAACGCTGCTCTCTTTTCATCACCTCCTTCGCTGAGGAGTAAAGTGATCCTCCGTAACGTGTAAAACTTTCCTTGTAAAAAGCCTTGTAAAAAAAAAATGAGTGTGATACCTTTATGAGTTGGAACACACATTCCTTTCCACAAAATACACCACACAACTGATCAATAATCTGGTTCCTATGGTGGCTGGGAAACCCTCAATGCTACAAATAAAAGAAACGCTGCAAACAAAAAGAAACAGCTCTACAAATATAAGAAAGAAACGCCGCTGCAAATAAAAGAAACAGTGCTGCAAATAAAAGAAACAGTGCTGCAAATAAAAGAAACAGTGCTGCAAATAAAAGAAACTTCACAACGGAAGTGAATTACCGGGGACTATTTTTGCCGGTGCACCTGTAGTTTTTTGAGCAAAGAAGAAGAAGAAGAAGTACAAAAGCGTATTACATTCACTTGAAAAAAATAAATTAGACACCTGATCTCGTAATTACGAGATAAGGAAAGGTGCCTTATTGGCTACTGCACTTCGGTAAAGTTAGAAAGATATTGGCACTCCCGAGATCAATAACTCTCAATAACACAGCATTGAGGGTTCCCGGCCACCGTAGGTTCCACCCCCCAAAAAAAGACAAAATTAAAAATGAATTTTCAACATTTTTAGCCATTCGACCTGTGTACAGACACAGCAGAAACAAAACAAGCACAGACAAGGAAACGTGTTTCGCTATTGTCGTCCAACATTGTTATCTGACTCTGTACAGGCTTCTTTGTTATTACCTTATCTTCATTATTATCTGTTGAGTGAGACAGTATATCCTCTGACTCTGGTTATCATAGTGATGGTATGCTAGAAAAGAAAATTCCCTTACACTGACTTCGGTTATCCTCTGACATTTCCTCTTAGGCCACCACGAGGCTCACCTTTGTGGTTTTTTAGTGAAATATATTTAACATTCCTTTTAAAATATTGAATGAATTCGACATAAAACAAAAAACTGTAATTTTGCTTGTTTAACTTGATGATTAACATGGTTAATGTCACCTCATGGCCATGTTAAAGAGTTTATGTTGCATCTTAGTGCTGAAATGTCTGAAGTGCCTTTGTGGCATCACCGGCAGCAGGGGTGTAATATTCACATAATTATGAGTATACGTCTGTACACGTCCGCAAAAAAACGCTCTCACTTCTGATTTTGATATGATGAGTTGGTTTGGGACTTTTGTGCTAAATGAGGCCATTTAATTAGATGCTCTTTGAGATCCCATTGAGATAATTAAAAGGAAAAATAGGGATTAATTGACTTCTGTGGCACTGGATTTCAAAAGCTTGCTCTGGTGATGATTAAAACTTAGCAACATGCTTTAATACAACCTACAGAGAACTAATGTAAGAGGTTAGCAGAATGGAAATTAGGTCTACACTTCCCACGAGTGCTCACACAATGATTTGTCTTCGTGTAGTGATGTGATGGATTAGATAACATCGGATTGTGACAAATCACGGGCGTGTTGTAATACTGAAATATAATACAATAACAAATCAATAATTTACGTGAGACAATCTGTGGGTAAGCCGGGCTGATCTTCGCGTGTTAGATCCCGTGCAAAAAGAACAGCTTGCTCTCAGCTGCGAGTTGTCGGATTGAGAAGAGGAAACTGTCAATGAATGAGCACAGGAACAAGAGAGTCAAAGTATAAATCAGTGGCTTATTATGAATTCAAAAGCATGATAGGGCATAGGACAATAATGCAATGGCTTGTAATGTTTTCTTTTCAAAGATCTTTGTATTGATTTTTCAACGTAGAGGCATTACACAATGTAAATGGTCTCACACTGGCAGGTCATGTTCAACATAAATCACAAACAAATCCTGAACTTAGATTCCCACACAGCTCACCACAGGGGAATGTACACAGAGCTCTGAAACTATGTCAGAAATGGCCGCCAAATCTACAAAAAAAATCTTATCAGATCCATGTAGTGAAGCTTCTCAAGCCTCAGGCAAGACATGTATATGTTCTCAAGCGATTGAGCGCCTGTAGGTGGGGGGTCTCTATAATACTGCGTCTCTAGCATCTGGAGCTGCTCCCATAGCTGCCTTTATTCTGGTAAGAGGAGCACATTTCAGGCCTGATTAGAGAGCGGATACTAATCCTTTGTTTAATGAATTAAAGGCCAGCGCCAAATCAATACAATTGGTGTCAGGTGCCTTGGGAACGCAGGGTATTTGGGACTTCATATTGTGTCTGATCTGTGCCGGGGATTGCTTTTTTTATTGTGGGAATGAAAATTTGAGCCAAATTGTTTGAAGTTATTTTTTATATTAGGATGCATACTCGACCCAGTTCTCAGTCATGCCTGCGCGTTTCGCCCTCTACTCTCTTTTAGGCTTTCGCTCATGAGGTTTAAGCTGGGTTTTGATTTCACTCAGCGAGAGCTTACACACTAGCTTAGCCTCATCGCTGGATAAAATCCATGTTGCCTGGGCATGGTAGAGGACCCGTGGCAGTGAGTGAGAGAGAGAGAGACAGAGAACCAGCGAGGAAGAGTGAGGAGGGACTCATGTGACAGATGGTCCCACTCGGTATCCGTGTCTGTGGGCAGTAATGCAAACAATGGCTCCCAAATACATTTTGGCATCTCTTCATCAATGAGGGTAGTGAGCCGAGTCCACAGTTTCAAATGACTTCGTCCCTCTCGTCTTCCATACGGCTCTAAATTTCACAGCCTTTGCTCTTTTTCCTTTTTCCCTCTACATTATCTTTCCCTCTGCCTTCATCCATCTCCCGGCTTTCTCCTTCATCATTATGCTTGCTCACCAGTTCACTCAGCTTCACCTCTTTACTCTCACTAAGACTCCTATTCCACCATCCCCCCCGCTCCTTGTCCCCAACCCCCCGCATCTTTCTCCTCCATCTGTCTGAAAATAGTGTGAAGTCAGAGATAGCCGCGCAGCATTTCTTTGGCTGACTCCTGTTTAGCCTCTAATAAGATTTACTCGGAGGCTGATTTTCAGCTTCTTGTCTTTCTTCCTGGAATGAAGTCTTCTTGCCGCCAATGGTGCAGGTGGTGGGTAGTAAATTACACACACTCCTCTTTGAGCAAGTCAGCATCAGAAGAGAGTGAAAGCGGGGGTTACAACCTCCCATCCCCAATTATAACCACCAGCACTTCCTCCCACCAAACCACAGCACAGGGTTTTTTTCGAAAAACACAAATCTGCGTCTACAAAGCCACCACAAACACTCACACGCACAAAGACGCGCATTCATACCACTGTGCACAAACAAACAAATCCTCTACCCACCATTCATACACCCACTCTACCTCCACCACGCTCCCCCATCTCTATCATCTCAGCAGCTCAATAAAGTCAAAGCATAACAGTGTGTACAAAGAGAAATGATGCTAGTAAAATGCGGTACTGCGATGTATTACAACGAACGGAGGCCGAGGGCCTCATCAGCATCAATCTGATTGGACAGGACATCTCCTCCGGGCCACCTCGCTCTCCCCCTCCAAGCCTCACTCAGTCTCTCTCGCTCTAACAGGTAGAGTAGTATTGATGGCCAATCCCCGGCGGTGTTTGGGGCCCGTTTGGGGTCGTGGCAAAGCACTAACATCTGTCACTGTGTTCTCTACAGCTCGTTATAAATCTGTCACACCAGAAAAGACAGGGACATGAATAAGGCATGGGGCTTGGGGAACTGTGATAGGGAAAACATATGTTGTGTGTGTTAATGTGCATGTACAACGGGCGGCTCTTTGAGTTGCATGTGACGTGTGTGCAGGTGTTCTCATAGCTATACATTATTTTTTGCTTTGAGTCATTTGTCATACATCAGACGCTGCCATCATATTCGACATAATAGAACCGACTGGGATGGATTTGGGCACCTGTTACTTAGATGTCACTGTCTGACAGTGTTAAATGACACAAATATTATTCTCTGATGCCACATTTGCGCATCGTGGGAGGGACAAAGAGTCAAACATCAATCAGGATTGTTCTGCACTTTCCTCATTTATAATGCATCCGCTTTTCAAATGTGTTTTTCATGCATTTGTCCTTCAGAGACAGACGACCATCACACCACCTCGAAGCCATTAGTCAGCCTTACACACAATGACCCCACGAGAACATCCTCAATCAAACATGCCAGCGTGAAAAGTGACGAGAATACTTTGAAAATCAGCCCTCAGCTGTCTGCCAACGAGGCGGCGCGGCAAGTGTGATGAATACATCAACACACAAAGACCCAACGTGACTGCCACTCTCTCTAATTAGCGCCATACACTAATTCTGTTTACATCGCAGACCAAACATAACTTCCGTATTTCCAGAAAAGTCTGCAGAAAAAAAAAAGAAAAAACTGTTGAAAGATTAGTAAAGCAGCACATTGCTCTCTCTTTCTCTCCCTCCCTCTCTTTATTTATTTATTTATTTATTTATTTATTTATTTATTTATTTGTGAGGCTGAAAACTTGTCTCCGCGCTTCACAAGGCTTGCCCGGTTTACTCAAATTAAAAGATTGCTAAAAATCTTCACTCGTGGTGACATTTAACATGCTGCTGATGATTCCTTTGAATACAGATCAGACGTGGCATTTAAGTGAATTGACGCTTTTCTGGGAGTTAATCAGCGGACCAAGCCTTCTGACTCAAAAGCCAAAAAAAAAAAAAAAAAAAAAATCGCTTTCAAAGTCACTTTTTTCTTGTAGAATCGAATGTTCAGAATTTTTTTGTCTGTCACTGTGTCACATAGTCTTGAGTCACTGCAGCAGGGGGATACTGACCAGCTGTTTCTGTACAGCACAGAGGACAAACCTGTAGGCCTGCTAAGCGGATCCAGCATTTAACAGCCTTGACCTCTCTTTGTCTCTCCCCTCATGTATCCTGCTCTCTCTCTCTGTGTCCTCTTTGGCAGCTTCTGCTCGGCAGTTGCCAGACATTGCTGAGTCTGGCTATTCTACAGAAAAGCTGGAGGAATACATATTCTTTAGTGTGTCTGTCAGCCCACAGCGGATTCAGGTCCCATAGGGCCTCCCCCTGTGTCATCCACACTGTATATAGTGTGAATGCCACAGTTTTAGAGAGGCAAGCAAGAGGTTTGTACAATCCACAGAATCGCACTGTCAGTTACATAATGTATTGTGACAAAAAGTAGGATTTTGCTCTTACGGGGGATAGAATGAGTTGTAAGGAGGCAGACAGACAAATAATGAGTATAGCAGTAGTGTGCAGTAAGTAGTTAGCAGGGAACAAAACCAACACAGCACTTAACCTGCAGTGTTGCACTAATATGCATACCGCTCAAAAAAACATGACACTTTGCACAAATACAGCATCGACACATCCGTGCCCTCAGTTATACCGTTAATCACTCATAATTCTTCATTGCACTGTTGCACATTAAGCACATACATTTTCCACACGAGTGCAGAAGCTGTGTGCGTATCTCTCACCGTGTTATCAGAAGTTCGAACCAAGAAGAAAGATGCAAATATAAGTTGTCAGGTCATCAGGAGGCAGGATTACATGTATGTTTTTCATACAGAAGATATTTGGATTATTATTATTACCATTATGATCAATAGTATTATAGGAGTGGCTACAATGAGTATTACTCCACCTCCCTGAGAAGCTGGCCTCACATTGTGAGGGGATTAAACGGTGAAAGGTATACCTCTGCCGCAACATCACTTAGCTGATTAGGGTACCAGCAGGCCTTTATACAGCCCATTGAGAAGCTTATGACAGTTTAAAATAACCGCTGGGTAATTAACGGAGGCTGGTAAAATGGCCTGATCATCCCCCCTCTGTGTTGAGCTGGTTAAAGGATATGAAAAAAACAAACAAATCCATTACCAAGATTTACGCCGCATTATTAAATTCGCAGGGACAATAATAGTCAAAGGGCAGCATTCCATCACGTTTAGAGCAAGGGGAGTAATGAGTTGTCATAAGCAGAGAATCAGATGGAGGATATTACATTACCCATGCCAACACTTTCCAAGGAACCATTATTTCAACTTTTGTCATTACAGAAAAAAGGAGAAGAAGGAGAAAAGGGATTAGCACTGGAGGTTTTTTCAAAGTCTTGAATTTCAGTGACAGAAAGAGCAAAGAATCAAATCCTCTTTAACGTTACCTTGGCAGGAGCGAGACGAAAATGGAGGGTCACCAGTGGCGTGGTGTGTGAAGAGGACTCAGTGGGACTCGACAAATTACTGCACATTAGAGGAAGCAGGAAACGAGTTTCCCCTAACTGTGGCCAGATGGCTCGGTGTTTTACCTGCTTTGTTCTAAATGTATGCTTTAAAATGAAATGAGAAGCCGCGGGGGTTTGACGAAACTACATGAATACCTCGAAAAAAGAAGAAAAAAAAGGTCTTAAAATCACTGCTACAAAGCTGGGGCCGCAATAGATTGAAAGCAATTAGCAGAAACTTTAACTGCCCTGTATAACTATAATTTAAGCATTGGATTGATGTTCATCTCAAGAGTTCGTCTCTGTTTATCATTAGTTGTCTTTTTAGACAATTAATGTTACCCCGCTGCTCATCAAGCTCCACTGGCTACCTGTAGCAGCCCAGATTCAAATCACGCTTGTCTACAAAGTAGTCCCTGACTTAAGAAGGTCTCTCTCTATCTTTATAAACCTCCTGAAACCTCCTCCTGTAGTGCAACCAACAACTGGACATGCTTAAATGGCCCCCCTCTTAAACTGTCACCTGATTCAATGGTTTACTTGTCTGTCGACTACTTTAATTCAGGCAGGAATCTCTATAACTATTGACTCCATTGGCATGAAATTAGTTCATGAAAATTCATGGTGACCAGAGTATGATCATCCATCCATCACTACCAGCAAGGTTACATCTTTGGTTTTGTAAAGAAATATCTTGACAATGATTGGTTGGTTGCTGCAAAGCTAAAGATAGATAATGTTAGCATTGGGATGTGAGCTGGAATTTTGATTTGACTATGTGTGTCTTGCTTTGATTGCAAATAGTACTTGGTTCGACCTTATGCCATCCCAATTCTTAAAAAAAAGTGCATGACCTCTGAGAAATATGCATAGGTTCAAGTTTACATAGTCACAACAACGTGGCAGCTCTGTCGTCCCCTTTCTGTCACTTTCTTTAAAAAAAATGCAAGACAGAAAAGGTTTAGAAAAGCTTCATCTCTATCTGACCAGGAGGACAAACTTCTACTTCAAGCTAGGAAGAAAAATCTGGGGTGCAAATCTCAAGTTGTGAGAGAGATCAGTTAAAAGCACCTTCCTTTTCTTTGAACAGTTGTCACATCCTGATTCAGTGATGTCACTCAACAGACGAGAGATTCAACTTTAAATTTGACAAGATTTAAGGTGCGACACTGGCGCCTTACTACACGGGCCGTGATCATGCTCTGAACTTCTACCGAACTCCGACTTTCTACGGTTATTACCAACTGTGCCGGTGAGACAAAGAGAAGTGGCTCTCTTGAGTGATGACTGACTGATACTAGACAAGTGAGTCATTCATGTTAAAACTATTCAGAATGGTAGCACATGCAGTTAAAACTGTACAGAGCGACATCATCAGAGTCACTGCGACCTCATCTGCTAGAGAATTATGCACGATTTAAAAAAATATTATTTTAACCTTATCTTGATCTCTATAAAATACAAAACCTGCAGAGGATGTAATAGATATGCGGCTATTGCACTCGCCATATGTTTGTTTGTTTATTTCTGTGACACTATCGCAAGTTGATGCCATCTAAAAAAAAACCTCATGGCAGCCATCAGGACGTGAAAGATAAATACTCCTCTGAGTTTTCCCTCCCGGTGTTGAAACCGTCCTGCTGTTCCAGACTATAAATAGGACAGGATCTGCCAGAAGTGTGGTCAAACGGTAGATCCTGCCCGCCTTGAGCTGTCATCTTTAAACGATAAGAGCGTGGGAGGACTGAATAGTTGAGTATGGTGTCTGTGTGACATCCTTGTTAATATATGTTCCACCGGTGCAAGGACAAAGGAAACTAAATGAGGACAAACATGACGCTGCAGCTACTCCTCTCACAGGCAGATTTTCCTCGTCACCTCCTATCTTAACTTCCCACACACTTTTGTCCACTCATGTTTATTCAGGTCTTGCTCAATTCTCTCTTTTTTCCCCCCACATTGCTCCTCATGATTATTCTTGTTCTTATTGCTCCTCTCACCCTTAATCTTGCTCTCTTCCTCTTTTCTCCAGTGTTCTCCATCTCCATCATCTTAGCCTCGTGACCTCACTAACCCTCCGCTCCCCTCCTCGTCCCTCTTTGTCATCCGATGCCAAGGTCCTGACTGCCACTTACAGTGGGATGGCAGCAAGCTAAAGAGCAAAGCAAAAGGTCAACTTATCCCGCTTGTCACTCAGCACTTACCACCCTGCCTTGTGTCTTGTGCGAGAATCCGGGGGCCACCCATTGATCCGCGCGTCATCGACTACACATTATTTCCTACTCTCTCCAGAAAGCGAACGCCTCCTAATCACCCACTTCCACAAATATTTGATTATCAAGAGTCTGACTGTAAACAGTAATTAAGGGTGTTAAATGACACCCAATCAAGGCTAACAAAAGGCAGTTCAATCAGAGGGATAAAGCGCTGAATCATTTTCTTAATACGGGCTAACAAGCTCTGCAGCGACAGCTTCCCTTCACATCTTTCTTCATAGCATCATCAGCGACTGCTAGATGTCCATTAGCTTCTGGACAGGCGTAATACTGTGTTAAAAGAATATCCCTGAACTAATCAGCGCAAAAATGGCAAGTCTCTTTCATTGCTAAGTGCTGATAATTTAGCCGAGTCACACGTGTGAAATACATTTCTCATCTCTGCAGCGGCAACCAGGATTATCTCTTTTGTAAACTTCAGGTTTATTTAAAAAAAAAACAGTCTGATGCCAGTCTGCTTCATCCAAGCATCATCTGTATTTCAGTTTACAAAAGCAACGTGAATTAGACTACTAAATATCTGAGACATTGTTAAGGACCACAGCTAAATGACCAGATATAATTATAGTACAAGGAAGGACACATTATCATCTTTCTGTGCCTGTCAGGGGCACTATGAATAGCAATGAGTCATCAAGGCCTTTGTGCAAACTAGGGACAAAAGTACAGACTGGTAACAAAGTGCAGGGGACATAAACAGCCTTTGAAGGTCTCCGGAAACCTATTAAAGTCTTAATGATTCATTTTAGCTGGAGATTTTTTAATCACTTTTGCAGTCAGCAGTGTATGGGACCATCTTTCAGTTACAGAAAGGGATAACCTTGACTAAAATATTCTAATTGCTAATTTACTGTCTGTGTTGCGGATGTGTGTGTGCATGCTGGGCACTTATGGGAATTCCAAATGAGGCAGACAAAACATTTAAAAGCAAAAAAGCTGAAGGCTGATAAATCTGCATCAACAAGTTCACTGCACTCATTCTTCAAGGAGACGTCAAATTCAGGGATATATTTCTCTCTCCTGCGGTTACATAAGTGGAGTACTGGAGCTGGAGTTACATTAGATCATCTTAAAATGTATTTTTATTTCACATAACACATTATTCTTTGCTGCTATGCTCTAACTCAATGCTTCCACCTAGCTTTTCAAGCACAGAAAGACACCTTGCTTTGGTACAGTGGCAAAACACTTTGCAGATGGCAACACACACACGCGCACATGCACACACACAAACAGGCACATGGATCATCATCAGTGACTGCTCCCCTATAGAGACCAGACAGCCTGATCAACTTGTGAAATGAACATCATCAGCTCGTGGCTCAGTAAAGCCAGACCTCCTTCCCGAAGAGTCCCAAATAATCACATTAAATAACAGGGAACAATCTTACCTTCCTGCACAGCCTGGAAGGGGTTGTTAGGCTCGATAAGTTTCACAGAGTGGGTGATTTTCTCGCTCTGCAGAATGTCGTCGTTCAGACTCAGGTCTGAGATGGCAAGTTGGAAAATCTCGTCATCTCTCACTGCGTTTTCCTCGAATATGGCACCTGTTGAATAAAAATCAATCATGGGTTACTCGGAGAGTGAGAAGAAAAAGCGCCACGTGCGTCGAGTGTGATTGAACGCTTAGAGCTGAAGATGAAGGAAGTGGTGAATACTTTGATTTGCAGCTGTTGTTGTGTAAAGTATGTCAACGTGATTCATAATTGAATATCAGTGGGTGACATTTGATCCTTTTTCTGATTTTATTTGTGCGCCCTGGCAGGGCTTTCAGCACCATGGACAGCGTCAGGCCGAACCACATGATTATTTGATGTGTACAGGAGCCAAATTTCCAAAATAAATGGCTGTCACGTCTACTAGATCAATGGCATCCTTCCCAATACGCATTATAGGCCTAGTGTGGGAGGCATGCTGAAGCTTAACTGTCCAAACACCCCCACCCTCACCACCACCACCACCACATGGCATCAGCTGCTATTGGGAAATGCGCATATATCACGTAAAAAGGTTTCAGGAAATGAGAAGTATAATTGGGGTACCCTGACGTAAAGAGGCGCATCAGCCAATATTATCTGGATGGAGTCCCACCTCTGTATTAAGCCAGTGACTGAGCACCTGCTGCTTGCCAGACTGTTGCAGTAAACTGTGAGCAGCAGCAGCAGCAGAGGAGGCACCAGCAGCAGCAGCGACGGAGGAGCACAGAAACCACATTTTCTCACAGTGACATTGACATTTTTATCAAAATTAAAACGCCAGTGATTAAAAGTGGCTGATGTGTGACTGTGTGCACAAAAAAAAACACAAGACAATTATTCAGTGTGTGCGTGTACGTGTGTGGAAGCAGAGGAAGAAGGGAGATCATGTATGCATCTCAAAACTGTAAAAATCAAATGTAACACGATGTTTCTCAGCAGCAGTCGTGACGAGTTTAAAGCTCTGCACAGAAGAAAAAAAGAAGACATCTCTGGATTGAAGTTTGAGAACAAACAGCCTCTATGCGTTTTGCATCTCTGACACGGAACTCCACTGACATTCCCTCTGTCTTCATATTGACATTGCAGTCACGTACCGGTGAAAGTTGAGGCTTGTCGGGTACAGACAAGAGGCAGCTTGGTCTAAAAAAGCCTCAGCCAGTTTTGGCTATTGGACATTAATTGCACCAAAGCATCAACGATACAGGCCTATCTGCACACTGTTTTTTTGGATACAAAATTGCAATTTTACAAGGCTGACATCGGTGAGAGAGGTTTTTTTTAGATGTGAACGTGCATGCAGAGATCTGCCGTCGAAAAGTGTGAGAAATGTCTGCACGGATGAGCTGATGAATGAATAATAATGATGACTAATAACACAAACAACTGTGGCAGTAAAGGTCAGAGGCATGGCCGTTTATAAAAACGCCAACTTTTCAACTCGCTTGAGAGTCAAAGTGTTGCTTAAACACAGGATGCAAAGCTGAATAGACTATTTATCCCGCCCTCTCACCAAATTCCTGCGATCAACGCAGTATGCGCTGAGCTGAGCTTTATCCCCGCACGCTTTGCGTTTTTTTATTTATTATTTTTAATAATACACCTGTTCAACCCCAAACAGCATGTTGTTTGATCGGGCGCTTACCGATATGTATGATGGAGTCCGCTTTGGCCGAATTGCATTGCAATATCCACAGGGAAAGGCAGATCAGCAGCAACTCCATCTCGGGATTTCAGCAAGGTGGCTCATCCAAGCTCCGCTCGGCTGTCCTATACTGTCCAAATGGAGCACCCAAAGCAAAAAGAAAACGGAAAAAAAAGAAGAAGAAGAGATGATCAAAACCCAGTGTAGGACAAGAACCGCTGTCCTCCTCCTGGCAGATCAGATCCGCATGAAACCCCGCAGAAATGATCAGCTTTTTCTCTTTTTGAAAAAAAAAAAAAGCAAAACAAAAACCAACAAAAACAAACCGAGCGCAGGAAGGTGAGCTCCAAAAAAAATATGAGGAAGAACCGACGAGGACCAGAGGAAAGACTGATAAAGACGGGTAGCCCGGTGAGAGAGACCGGTGTTACCTCTCTCACTCTCGCCTCTCTCCCTGCGCTCCGGCGTCTAAAGCATGGCAAGCAGCAAAAAAAAAAATGCGGAGGAGGGACACCCCTCTAACTACACACGGAGAGACACTCAGATACACACTCTGAAAACACACACACACACACACACTTCAGTCCTTTCTCGATCACGTGATTGCAGAGACTTCACGACTCGGCTGCTGTCCCGACAAGCCGGGTAGAAATGATTTGGACTAGCCGGAGAAAGACGCTTGGAGAGCCGATATCTAGACACATGATCGGAGGTTAGAGCAACAACAACAACAAAACTCTACCAGCCTGTGTGACATCCTGGGAAAAAAAGACAAAAAAGCTAAAGCAAACATAGGAGAGGGATGGAAAAAGTCGACAGTTTACTTTTTAGGAGAAGTTGGCGTTTTTTTCGGTTTTTTTTCAGGGATGGTGTGTGTGTGTGTGTGTGTGTGTGTGTGTGTGTAAGGGATGGAGCAGAGAGACATATTTTTAAGCTCACTTCGGTGGCGACGGTGCGCAGCTGATGTGGCAGAGAAAAGGATTTACACACCGTACTCCTCGGCGGGGGCTTGATGGATGAGGGACAGACGTGACAGAAGACCACAACGCCTGACTGAACCGGGGAACAGCTGGATGGAGTTACCGGAGGAGCAATTTGCAGAAGAAGAAACACAAAATACCTCCATGTTTGATTTTATTTATTTATTTTTTTTACCTGCATGACTTGTTCGATTCATAAATTAAGCAGCAAATCTGACGCCCTTGTTTTTTAATCGCGTGATTATGGCGCTGGGGCTCATTTTAGTGTGTGTGTGTGTGTGTGTGTGTGTGAGGGGGGTGGGTGGGCAGCTATTCTTACACGCCTTACAATGCTTGAGCAACGCGTATATGCAGAGCTGTGAAGAAGAAGAAGAGGAAGAAGTCATTCAAGAGACGGAGTTTCTAAGATGGGCATGATCTTACAATTAAAGGATATTTCTCGTGGCTTTAATAAAAAACGGAAATATCTCTTAATTGTTTGGTTAAGTCCGTCAGAGGCGCAGAGCGCAAACTTTCAGCACCACCGCCTGTGGACAGCTCGTTCACTAAATCGCACCTGTGGATCACTGAGACTCACCTCACAGTCTGCTGAACACGAACATGTTCGTTTAAAGGATCTGTTTCTTTATATATATATATATATATATATATATATATATATATATATATATATATATATATATATATATATATATATATATATATATATATATATATATATACTGTATAGATAGAGATAGAGATATATATAGAGAGATATATATTATTTTTTAACATCGCAGAGACTGAATGAATAAATGCACATCAATCTCATGTCAAAGTGTCACATGTTCTGTATCATGCTGATCATCTGTTTTTGTTTTTTGGGTTGTTGTTTTTTCATTGCAGCCGAGGAATAAACACCCATGCCTCCACAAAGTTGTTGTAAAATCACACACCGCCCCTTCTGGCCACCTGAGGATAATGCAGGTGTTGTTGCGCAAAAAAAACGTTTCCATCTTTTCACAACGTGTCATAACACTAAAGAGGAACATTATGGTGGATGTGTGTGTGTGTGTGTGTGTGTGTGTGTGTGTGTGTGTGTGTGTGTGTGTGTGTGTGTGTGTGTGTGTGTGTGTGTGTGTTTAAATATTTTGTCAATGCCAATTGGTGCCACGTTTCTGAGATTACAGAGCAATAGCTTTGACTAAAAATAAGTTCTTTAAAAAAGGAAAGGGGAATTGTGTTTCTGATCCCCGTTACAGTTCCCACAACACAGTAGATAAATCTCAGACTGACTGTAAGGGGATTAAAACAGAAAGATTAACCTTGAGATTTGGGTTTTAAGCTGACATTCATCCAAAATATAAACAATTCATCGCAGCAGAGGAATAAATATCTTAATTTCATTGACCTATGAAGCAATAAAACAAACAAATGATTCATTTTAACATCTCTCAGGTCTCCCAGGTGTTTTATTGTGTTTGTTACAACTTTTGGGGGGGGGAGTAACACATGTTGGCTATCTTATTCAAAAACTGCGTAAGAATAAAACCATAAATTAATCTGACTACCACCTCTAAGCTGTCCAATAACAAGACGGTGTTGTTGAACTTAACTGCTATGATCAACAAAACAAAGAATATTCCGCGTGCCACACTAATAACAAGGCTATAAGTGCACTGTTTAGCAGGTGAACTACATATTGTATCAAGTGGGAGTTTAGTTTCTGATTCGTAGTTGAGCTAATAGAACGAGCTGAGGCTCCATATAGTGAGGATACCGTATGTATAAGTGGTAAGACTTGCTATGTTTACCATTACCATACATCAAGCAGGCATGTTGAAAGTGATGCAGTGTATGTTCCCCTTATTCTCTGCATATAGAAAGGTATTTATGAGATGTTTGAATGAATAGCACTGTGTGTTTGGAGCTATGAGTAGGTGAGCTTCATGCATTAGTAAGTAGAGTCAGAGGGAATACCTTCCATAGAAAGTAGGCCATCCATCCAATGGATAATCATCTATTTTGGGGTATTCATTCACGCCTGCTTTTATTTTTGGTCCCCTCACCCCAAAAAAAATGATTGTGACGATGATTTTCAGATTTTAAAAATCGTTTGCATCCGTCAGTGTTTTTTGTTCACCTGCAGTTTTTGTAAAGCACCTCATGCATTTCCATGGGTGTCAACATAAGTCAGCCTCAAAAGTGCTGCAAACAGTCACCAAGACATTGGTGGGTAGGTCACGCTTGCTCTCAGCGTTGAAGGTGGAATTTCATTGTCACACAAACCTGAGTCATTAATGTTTATGGCTATGAGCAATGAAGCGAAAAGGAAAGACAGAGTTTTTCCTCCTTCTTTTTGGAACCAGGCCAAAAAAGTGAATTGACATGAAGAGGAGCTGTCACACGCAGAAGATGCAAAAGAAAAACAAGGCTGTTTGTCAGTAGTCTTTTACTAATGGCCTATTCTTTGATAAACTAATTTTTCCTTCATCCCAAATAATACGTTGAACCAAAAGCCTACGGCACGAGCCTCAGCGTGATTAATTGTTTCTATAGAATAGAAACAATGAGTTTGTGTTCTGGGTCCACATCTCCCTCCGATGAGTCACATCTTAAATCATTTTCTTATGCATGGCTTTGGGCAGTGCACACTGCTGCCTGTGTGTGATACACATGCCTCGCTCCTGTGTGGCTGGTCTCTGTCTTTAATGATGAGTATTGTGTATACAGAGGCGGCATTGTTGCCTCACAGCAAGGAGGTTACTGATTCCAACCTCAGCTGGGGCCCTTTCTGTGTGGGTTCTCTCCGGGTACTTGTGGAATTTAGAATGTGGAATTTAGAATGTGGAATTCATAATCTAGAATGTAGAATTTATAATGTGGAATTTAGAATGTGGAATTCAGAATTTGGAATTTAAATTTAGAATGTCGAATTTAGAATTTGGAATTTAGAATTTAGAATGTGGAATTTAGAATGTGGAATTTAGAATGTGGAATTTAGAATTTGGAATTTAGAATTTAGAATGTCGAATTTCGAATGTGGAATTTCGCCTTTGGCTTTGATTTCGCTGTGGCCTTTCGCCTGTGGCCTTTCGCCTGTGGCCTTTCGCCTTTGGCCTTTGGCCTTTCGCCTGTCGCCTTTCGCCTGTGGCTTGCCTTTGGCTTTCGCCTGTGGACTTTTGTGGATTTGGTTTAGATGTAGAATTTTCTAGTGGAATTCAGAATCTAGAATGTAGAATTTAGAATGTGGAATTTAGAATGTGGAATTCAGAATTTGGAATTTAAAATTTAGAATGTCGAATTTAGAATTTGGAATTTAGAATGTGGAATTTAGAATGTGGAATTTAGACATGTGGCCTTTCGAATTTGGAATTTAGAATTTAGAATGTGGATTTCGAATGTGGATTTAGAATGTGGCCTTTCGCCTTTGGATTTCGCCTGTTGGCCTTTAGCCGTGGCCTTTCGCATTTGGACCTCTCGCCTTTCGCCTGTGGCCTTTCGCCTGTGGCCTTTCGACTTTGGCTTTCGCCTTTCGCCTGTGGCCTTTCGCATGTGGCTTTCGCCTGTGGCCTTTCGAATTGGCCTTTGGCTTTCGCCTGTCGCCTTTCGCTGTGGCATTTCGCCTTTGGCATTCAGCATGTGGCATTTCTTGTGGATTGGCCTTTCGCCTGTGGGCTTTGGAATTTCGCCTTTCGAATGTAGCAATTTTGTGGAATTTAGAATCTAGAACCGGAATCTGATGACATCATGGTTCTTTTGCTGTGGTCTTGGCTGTGGCCCGGCCTTGGGTACACCACACATCATGGTCACCACAGAGCCAAAACTTGTTTATTTGCTTAGATCCTTTAGAATGTAGAATGTGGAATCTAGAATGTAGAATTTAGAATGTGGAATTTAGAATGTGGAATTAAGAATCTAGAACCAGAATCTGATAACATCATGGTTCCTTTGCTCTGGTAATGGCTCTGGCACTGCCTCGGGTACACCACACATCATGACATCATCACCCCAGAGCCAAAACTTGTTCTTTTGCTTCAATCCTTTAGAATGTAGAATGTAGAATGTGGAATTTAGAATGTAGAATGAGAATGTGGAATTTAGAATCTAGAACCGGAATCTGGTGACATCATGGTTCTTTTGCTCTGGTCTTGGCTGCGGCCCTTTCTCAGATACGCCACACATCATGGTCACCCCAGAGCCAAAACTTGTTTTTTTTGCTTTGATCTTTTAGAATGTAGAATTTTAAATTGAGAATGTAGAATGTGGAATTTAGGAATTTAGAACCAGAATCTGATGACATCATGGTGCTTTTGCTCTGGTCTTGGCTGTGGCCCGGCCTCAGGTACACCGCACATCATGGTCACCCTAGAGCCAAAACTTGTTCTTTTGCTTCGATCCTTTAGAATGTAGAATGTGGAATTTAGAATGTAGAATGTAGAATGTGAAATGTAGAATGTAGAATGTAGAATGTGGAATTTAGAATGTAGAATGTATAATGTGGAATTTAGTAGAATGTAGAATGTGGAATTTAGAATGTAGAATGTAGAATGTGGAATGTAGAATGTAGAATGTAGAATGTGGAATGTGGGTGTGAATGGTTGTTTGTCTCTCTGTGTCCTGTGATGAGCCGGTGACTTGTCCAGGGTGTACGTCGCCTCTCGCCCAAAGTCAGCTGGGATAGGCTGAGGATAAGGCATGGGTGGATAGTAGTGAGTAATTATTAACTTTATCTATTTTGTCTCCTTGCTCATGGAGCCATAATTTGAAAACTAGTGATGTGCTGTAGAATAAGTCTGAGTTTAATCACTTCATTAGCCTTTAGCCTAACATATCTGTGGTGGAAAGAACTGGATAGGGCCAGCAGCATGCAGTCAAATGTACTGTAAGTCAACATAATTAGACTAGTTACTGCAGCAGCTGTCTGGCATATATAATAATACGTAATGTCACTTAGAATTAGCAGTGAGAGCAGCACCAGCACTCTAGAAAGACAGAAAGAAGTATCATAGCATATTTATAAAGTAGCTGGTTTGCTATATTCATAGTAGAATAGCAAGGGATGACACTTTAAAAGCCCGTTGGCGTGCAGTTGAGGTCGTGTCCATCCCATTGTGGTACTGGATGTAGTCAAATAAAGCCCATGCACCAATTTGGAAGAGGGTTAAATCTCAGACAAGTTGAAAATCCATTCATGTCAAGCAGAAATGTGCAGAGAATAGCAATAAGTGTCTGCAGTACTAGAGGTGAATAAGCAAGACTCTCTCTTCCAAATACACAGCCTGAGGTAACATTATAGATTAATCATGTTATGGGAGAATACGCGCAACCTCCATCACAGACTGAATTTCAATGAGTGAATTGTTGACTACCTGAATCATTATATATTTCCACATTACGCCATATTGAACTCTTGGTGAAATATGTACTAAGAAATGTATAAATGCACTCTGAAACAATGGGAACGGGACAGGTCTGTCTGTGTCAGCCAAGAACTTCGACAACTGCCAGCGGTTCTCTAAGTTTTCCAAGGAACATTATTCCAGATTCAGTCTCTTATTCAGGTATGCAAACTTGATTTTGCTCTTGGAATGCAGGCTGGTTATGATATGATGCTGCTTCTGTACTGAGGCAGATCTACACAAAGTAAAGAGGAGTTTGAGATGTCTCGTACGTTTTGTTTTTTATCAGAACTAAATCTTTCCACAGCTCATACTGTATAGTTTCTATTTGTGTCTCACTCTATTTTATACCCAGAGAGAACAAATGTGGAAAAAAAAAGTGTGTGTGTGTGTCTATATATAATATATATATATATATATATATATATATAGAGAGAGAGAGAGAGAGAGAGAGAGAGAGATTTAATGTAAGAGCCTGACTGAAGCAAGCCGCTCATGAAAGTCAATAGGAGGAAATCAACACAACAGCTCCACAGCAGCTCTGTCTTCCTTTTGTTCCCTAAACCACGCGCCTCATCATTATTGTCAGTGTCTGACTGCGAGTGTGTTTACCTATCAGCCTATTTATACATTCAAAGAAAATATAAATGAGGGATCAAATTCTTTCTATGCATACAAAAGGTTTATTTCTCGAAAGATTTTAGCCAGTACTCTTGTCTGGGATATCAGAGAAGGGCAATCAGAAAGCAGAGTAGGGCAGGTCATGACTCTGCCCTCCTGGGGAAAAATCTGTAGCTCTGTGTGAAATGGCCATACTTCAGTGCCAAAGAAATACATTTTCTCCAAGTTCAAACTGCACATTGTAGAGTGTCCTTTTATTGTGAAAGTTCAAGGTACACTTGCTCAATAGCCATCCCGTTAAAGATTCAGATTCTTGATATGTCACAACGTCAGGATTTTATTGGGAAAGCAGAAACATAGATCGGAACGCATTTGTAAACACAACTTGAGAGAAAAAAAAAAGGTTTGTGTGCATGAGGAGAAGTCTTAGGTTTTTTACTTAAACTCTTTAAAAAATACTACAAATACTTTATATTTTTGTTCAGTGCATGTATGAAATATCTCCGCGTCAAGAATCTGTGTTTAAATGAGGTTATTTGCTTTGAAAATCCACCCGTGGATTCATAATTAAATGAAAACATGTTGTTTAGACAGCATCGTTATTATCCAGCATTAGCAGAAACTGCACAGCCCTATTTTTTCTGCAGAGATGTTTACAACTTATACGCTTAATAGCAACTGTTCAGCCATTTCTTTTGGGTGCCCTGAGCAGCTCTGTTGAACCCAGAGCCTGTGTCAGCTACATTTCACTCCAGCTGTGCCTGCAAGAAAGTCATTAGTGGATGAGCTTGTTTAAAGGGGAGCCACTTAGACTTAGAAATCTACCTGCAAAGAGACACACTTTGCAAATTAGCACAACAAAACCCTTTGAGTAGTTTTGTTTTTAAGAGCAGGCCAATCCAAATCATTATTAAATTCAGATAAAGGGAAAACCACCAAAGGTAACCAGGGAACACACACATACAGCGGCGAGACACGGGGAGACTATGTCTGAAATCTGAAAAGCTTTGCTACTACTTGACAAAACATCATTATTCCAATTATCCACATTTAAAAAAAAATGAAAACTCTCCATTTCTGTGGCCATTATGCCAAACAAAATCTAAAAAGGTACAAATTGCTTTAAATATCGCCATGCAAACCGAGCTATTACTTAAAAAAAAAATTAGCTTCAGAGCAGTGGTGATGTTTTTAAGCTCAGTTAGTTGATGGTCTGTGTGTGTGGTCATTGTCATTGTATAGAAAACAGAGATAATTACATAAAACATAAATTATTACAAAGATATTACAGTGCAGCAGGAAGGAGAAAAGTCAGACGGACAGCACAAGTTCATGTTTTCATCTGTTCACAGTCAAGTCAGGGGTGACTTTCAGTGATCTGGTAAACTGGCCCTGTCTAGTGTCTGATCTGCTCTCTATCATGCTGTCTTAATCTCACTCTCTTCCTTTCTTGTCCTCACACGGCCGCCTTGCACAGATGTGCCTCAAAGATCTCTCACTCTCTCTCTCTCATACTGTGCACAAAAGGTAGAGATTACAGGAGTCTTAGTATTCAGCTCAGTTTCTGGTGTTCTTTCAACTCTATGGGGGTCCTCCCTTCCCTTTGGCCCCAAGTCTACTTTTAAGAAGTAGACTTAGCCTTGGGCCTAATGACAAAATCTAATACAATAAGTGTTACTGATATCAAACCAAATTGGATTTCCTTTCAGCGGCTCCAACTGTATCCCTCCCACTGCACTACTTGTGAAGCTCATCCTGATAGTTCTTATGCAGAAACGTCCCCCTGCAGCCGGTCACCACTCACAGCTAAGATTTATGAATACCCTCATAAGTCTGTCACCTCCATACTGAAAATACGCAGGAATATGCCTCATTTCCTTTTTTAAAGGCAGATATATTTTTTTAAAAAAGTCTCTGCAGTTAAATTACTGGCTTCCATTTGGGTAATTATCCTTCAAATTTGGGGTAAGTGACAGAGTATCCTGGTGACATCTGATTAATTAGAATGGGACCTAATAGGTCTCGCCCGGCTCTATTGGATTAATTAATTGGCAGATGATATAGTCTAGTTTTGCGGGGCTATTAAGTTAACTGTCACAGAGCATTTGATGACAAGGTGCCAAGCGATCCATTCAGTGACACAAACATGATTGGAGTAGGATATTATCTCGCTGAGGGAAGCCTTAGATCATCTTAAATACATGCTGCTAAGACTTAACAGTAATGACAAAGTCATGAGCAGTCCGATAAATGTATATTACTCGGTGCAGCTGTCGTTCAGAACGGAAGGGGCACCCCTGCATTCACTCAGAGGAGAAAGGTGCAGTACAATAGCACTGCAAGGCTTTATTTTATTTGCAGTTATCAGTTGTCTTCTGTGAACATATGTGGCAGTGAATGAAACTGGGTACTGGCAGAAAGAGGGAGAGATTTAAGGGGCATTCTAGCAAATTAGTATCGCTCTCCTGCTTGGGGAGCTTGAAATTTATACGATACATTGTATGAACCGCTGCCCACACAGCAGGACAACATCATTTCAGGTTCAGGTTAGAAGAACATCATGGCTCGTATGTAGTTATGGTAACAATAATAACACCTTTTAACGCAAGGGAATAATGGTGGTCAGGGTTTGAAGACATCATTGTAGACTGTTGCTAAGAAACAGGAAACCAATCATCAGTCTCTTGTGTTAATGGATGGGTCACATTTTGGTGACCCCGTCATTCACTCTGACCTCGCCCCTCTGTGGATGTCGCTTATATAAAAATAAAAAATAAAAAAGCTCAGCCTGGACAAGAGTAAGCGAAGTAAAGAATCCATCTTCCATCCATCCATCAACAAATACGTGGACAGTGAGGAAACTTGGCTGTCACCCTAAATGAACTTCAGCTCTCTGCAAACACGGCGGCAGAAGCTGGTACAGATTTCTCCTGATGTGCACCCTCTCCCACCCTACTCCTCTTCTCTATCCACTAACTTCCCGTTACAGCTCGCATCAAGGTAATTGACTGCACCGTCACTCTCAGGACTCTATAGGCGCTCATCTCGATCCAGATAATTTGTTCTGGCCCTGGAGTGGTGGAATAAAGTCCTCACATTGGGAAAGATAAGTCACTACCAATAGTCTGCTACAGGTTAAACACCTGGAAAAAAAAACTCATTTCTAAAAACAAACGATTTAAAAAAAAAACCCTCTGCACCTTTACTCTAGCAATCTGAATCTGAGCACCTTTCATACAGTGCTTCACAGATGACTGACCAGCTGCGAGTAATGTGCCCTGAATGAATGTGCAATGTGGAACACATCGAGCTCTTGTTTGTATTTTGACTCCGCTCTCTGCAAGTCACTTTGCAAAACTCCTACAGAAAAGACATTATCCAACTGTTATCCAACAGTTTTCGCAGGCTGAGTGGTACTTTGGTGGAGTAACACTCTAACACTTTAAGTGAAAAGTGATTTCTGATGCAGGAAGTAATGTGCTGTTTTCAGCAGAAAACACCACATCACTCAAAGCCAAGTGCGGCCTCAGACTGCATGTTTTAGTTCACCTGAAAGCAATGTAGCAGAGGCAAAAGAGATTAAAAACAAAAAGAACTCGGTAGCAAACATCGCTAGCCACAACTTAAATCTTACACGCTGATCTCCCTGTGCTTTATGAAACACCTTCTTATAAGACACTCTTCCGTGAGCAGCACTGCAGATATAAAGAGATGTGGGTATGATTGTGAATGTATTGCCGTTAATAAAACAGATTTAAATATTGTGTGCAACCACAGTAGTATCTTGTGTTTTTTGGCCCGCCTCAGGCTTTTTGTTAGGGAGGATATTTTATTTCGTCTCCATGTCTACCTAAGCTGCAGGCAACTTGCCTCTTGCTGACAGATGATAACAGCATTTATTCACAATGACTGTGACGGGGGAATGTGTGTGTGTATGTTTAGAGAAAAATGTCTGTGCAGGCTTGTGCATTTTTTATTTACAGTATACTTTTGCCTCGAGGGATATTCGATTCTAAAAAAAAAAAAATGACCGTGTTGTCAATTAAATTTGTTTAAAATCACGGTTTAACTACAGTGCTGAATAAATACTCTAGTGAGTTCTGCGCGTTCAGTTTAAGCCACACGGTGGCACATAATCAATAGCATAAATGGCTTTTCAATTAGTTTTAAAAAGGCGGAAGTTGGCCTCACCCAAATCCTAAAGCTCCAGGAGAGAATCTATTAAAATATGTTTATTCTAGATACTTCAATATACCCTGAACGCTATAATGATAAGTCCATGCAAAAAAAAATACATACTATGAAATATATATATGAAAGAAAAACAAATATCCTGAGGTATGTGGTAAAGATTTGCCTGCAAAGAATTTCCGCATGCTGTCTTATTTTATTATTGAGCAGTTTGAGGGAAAGCAGTGTGGATGTTGCCAAGCAGCAAGAGAAATGATCCAAAAGGTCTACCTTATCCAACACCTCGCTGAGTTTTAACCCTTACTCGTCGCTCTGTAAAAGCCTCTACCTGCAGCATAACTGTTTGGGATGGTAATGTATTCTGTGCGTGTGCGTGTGTGGAGAGAGAGACAGGATGAGAGGTTTGCCGGTTGTAGCATCTTTAACCAGCTGAGTACTGAGCCGCTGCCATGCTTCAGTGCTCCCACACTTCTGAGAATATTCTCTAGAATAAACGAACCTCAGCTGTTTGCTGTTTTGGTTGCTTGTGTGTATTGAGTGTGTGTGAAAAGGGAACCAGTCTGAACCCTGGCAGTTTCACAGGCACACACACACACACACTCTCCAAACAACAGTCGTCTCTGAGGCCAGTAATATAAACAGGTGAATCGCAGGCTGAATCTTGAACACACAGACATACACACCTTGATCTGTCTAATTGGTACAAGGTGGAATAAAGGTGGTTTTGAAGACAGCTGCATATAAATGAGTTGCTTATTACTGTTGCATGTGGAAACCTTCTGACTCCAGTGTCAGTCATTTTTCATGTTGTATTAGGATGATGATAACCACCAGCTCCTCAGTGGGGGAAGAGTGTTAAACAATGAGAACCAGCTCATAAATGAATAAAAGTCTGTCACACCTCATTACTGTAGATAGACTCAGTAACAAATGTCAAGCTACAACCACGGAGTTGTTTTTCTTCCTTACTCCAAAAATCCACAAAATATTAATTTAATCCATACGTAAACAGAGCAAACGTGGAGTGTGTGTTGTGCAATACTTCTTGAAACAGAATCAGATATTGCACAGGCTTTCTCATCCAGTCTACACATGTTTTCTGGAGTTATGACCTTTCCCTCCCCCAGGGTGTCTCGTTGGAGTTGCAAGGAATGCCCAGGGATCTCCTGGGAGGAGATGAAGACGTTGCTGAAGAGATGAAGACGTTGCTGAAGAGATGAAGACGTTGCTGAAGAGATGAAGACGTTGCTGAAGAGATGGATGTCTGGACTCATTCACTCAGCCTTTTTTCCCCATCATGACACAGGATAAACTGCAGGAAATGGATATACGGATGGATGGATTCCAAGGGCTCGAGATGATTTAGTGATAACGCATTGAAACATCTTTGTGCTCTGCATGGACATAATTAACTGCAAAGGCAGGTTGAGATGTCTCACATTTCTCTGCACTTCACTTTCCGTCTAGCAAATCTGAACGTCCACAAACAACCACAAAGGGTAGAAACACAAAAATAATAACTAAAATTGTAAATCTACAATGTTCAAGTATAAAAAACACGAATAAATAATTTGTTAAACTGTCTAAAATTTGCACCTTGGTTGAATTGCACTGAATGATTTACAGCTAGACAGAATTGTGCAGTTGTGTTTCTTTGTCTGATTTCTGAAGAGAAAGAAAAATACCGGCCGAGCCACAACAGCATACCCCCGACGTGCGATGCAAATGAGCTGACTTTTCATGAGACATCGTGTTTTGTGTTCAGACAACCGGTCTCTACTGTGAGGGCGGCTAAGACGTGCTTGCCGAGCATTTGGCGCAAAAGCAATTAGCATGTCCACTACTATCTGACGTTCTGCAGATTTGGATGTGCATGTAAGTGTGGAGAGTCATTGGTAAAGAAAATCAACATCTCTCGCCTTAACTTTGTGAAGAAAAGAAGAAGGAAATCAGTTTTACATTTGGTGAGATGAGATTCATTGCACTATTAACTTCAATATGGGTGACATTTTAGGCATTGATATACAGTGGTGGTCAAAAGTTTACATACACTTGTAAAGAACATAATGTCATGGCTGTCTTGAGTTTCCAGTTATTTCTACAACTCTGATTTTTCTCTGATATAGTGATTGGAACAGATCCTTCTTTGTCACAAAAAACATTCATGAAGCTTGGTTCTTTTATGACTTTATTATGGGTAAACTGAAAATGTGACCAAATCAGCTGGGTCAAAAATATACATACAGCAATGCTAATATTTGGTTACATGTCCCTTGGCCATTTTTATTTCAATTAGGCGCTTTTGGTAGCCATCCACAAGCTTCTGGCAAGTTTCTGGTTGAATCTTTGACCACTCCTCCTGACAGAATTGGTGCAGTTCAGTTAAATTTGTTGGCTTTCTGGCATGGACTTGTTTCTTCAGCATTATCCACATGTTCTCAATGGGGTTTAAGTCAGGACTTTGGGAAGGCCATTCTAAAACCTTAATTCTAGCCTGATTTAGCCATTCCATTACCACTTTTGATGTGTGTTTGGGGTCATTGTCCTGTTGGAACACCCAACTGCGCCCAAGACGCAACCTTCGGGCTGATGACTTTAGGTTTTCTTGAAGAATTTGAAGGTAATCCTCCTTCTTCATTGTCCCATTGACTCTCTGTAAAGCACCAGTTCCATTGGCAGCAAAACAGGCCCACAGCATAATACTACCACCACCGTGCTTGACGGTAGGCATGGTGTTCTTGGGGTTAAAGGCCTCACCTTTTCTCCTCCAAACATATTGCTGAGCATTGTGGCCAAACAGCTCCATTTTTGTTTCATCTGACCACAGAACTTTCCTCCAGAAGGTCTTATCTTTGTCCATGTGATCAGCAGCAAACTTTAGTCGAGCCTTAAGGTGCCGCTTTTGGAGCAAGGGCTTCCTTCTTGCACGGCAGCCTCTCAGTCCATGGCGATGCAAAACACGCTTGACTGTGGACACTGACACCTGTGTTCCAGCAGCGTCTAATTCTTGGCAGATCTGCTTTTTGGTGCTCCTGGGTTGACTCTTCACCCTCCTGACCAGTTTTCTCTCAGCAGCAGGTGACAGCTTGCGTTTTCTTCCTGATCGTGGCAGTGACAAAACAGTGCCATGCACTTTATACTTACAAACAATTGTTTGCACGGTTGCTCTTGGAACCTGCAGCTGCTTTGAAATGGCTCCAAGTGACTTTCCTGACTTGTTCAAGTCAATGATTCTCTTTTTCAGATCTGTGCTGAGCTCCTTTGACTTTCCCATTGTAGCGTTTGTGGGTGTTTTTATCCAATGAGCCCTTTTTAAATGGCCTCAGAGAAGTCACCAGCTGTAGTCACTCATAATCACTCACAGGAAGTTAAGAGGTCATGCTATGAAGCTCATGTCATTGACACAACTTTCTAAGTCTCCAAAATTGCTCATTCATGTTGCTGTATGTATATTTTTGACCCAGCAGATTTGGTCACATTTTCAGTTTACCCATCATAAAGTCATAAAAGAACCAAGCTTCATGAATGTTTTTTGTGACAAAGAAGGATCTGTTCCAATCACTATATCAGAGAAAAATCAGAGTTGTAGAAATAACTGGAAACTCAAGACAGCCATGACATTATGTTCTTTACAAGTGTATGTAAACTTTTGACCACCACTGTATATACACTGATGAACTGTGCAATAAGTGCAGCAGTAGAAAGAATATCATTTCCTCCACAACGTGAAGTCTTCTGGTTTCCTTTAGAGCACATTGTGAAGCACTAGGTGACGTTTTATAAGAATTCCATCTTAAAGTGACATCTAGCACTATCAAGACACCACATATAACAGATATTTTGTAAAAGAGTGGCCATGACGCTTGCAATCTAGTGCCCCTTAGAAAGAAGATGAAACCAATAGGAAAGAGTTCCTCGTGCAGCGATGAGGCGGGTGAGAGAGACTGACTGTCGAGGTGTTTGATAAACCGGCGGTGAAATTACTCTCTCTCGCACTATTCCACTCGCTCCTGCAGCACGGCACATCCACCGCCGCCGCATCCAGACTTTGCAATTGAGAGAGAAAAGCCGATCAGTAATGGAACAGCTGGGTGTTAGTGTGTGTGTCTTTCTGGCAGCCCGTGCGTGCCCGTCTGCAGGAGAGTTTCATTATCCAGTCGCTGATCCCCTACAGTAGCCAGATAGCCTGATCTCAGCATCAGTCTCAGACTCTTAAGGGGTGCAGCTAAGAAATTCCCTACTGTATGACACTGTGCTCAGGCAATCAGAAAAGGGATATTTGTGAAAGAGCTGGCCGTGCGGCCGTGTGCCGAGCACTGAGCCGATTTTTGAGCCTCATAATACTTCGGTAATCATCCCCCATTAGCTTGGAGAGAGACAGAGAGGTAAATAGGGAGGTGGGAGAAAGATGCTGAGGTGGGGATAAAGAAGAAGTGACAAACGAGACAAAGCTCATTGATTTTTCCTTTAGAAGAGATCATTCGGTGCAGCAGAGCGTGTCTGGTGTTTTTAAAGCTTTTGAATGACGGAACAATAAAAGAAAGACCCTGAGGGTAGGTGTCTAACAGACAAGCCTTTAACAGAAAAGTCAATTATACTCGGAATATTTCCTCCAACATGTGTAAGAAGAAGATGCAAGACCGTATAGAGAAAACAGACACAGGCGTCACTACTTTGTGACCGAGATGCCAAGTTGTGACACATGCTTTCTTTACAACATCACCATTGCTGGTCAATTACCATTTACAATCTAGTTAGACATTTTATGACTCTATTTATTTTCATATATTAACTCGTTACATGCAATAGCCCATACTTCATAAACCTCAAGAAATGACAGTGTTGAGGAGGGTCACCCCACCGCTTGAAACATTAACCCCGAGATCATTCTTACTTTAAGTTTTATCTTAAGTCGTGATGACGGGGAGCTCACTAAGCAGATTACACCATTCTGTAAGTTTTACAGACATTTCAAATCCACGGTTTCAGCATTCGCCAGACACGTACTGCATTATGAGGAATCCAATCGCTGCAGATAGATACAATGTATGTTGCATTTCTAATTTCCCAGAGGGAGATTTTGCTCTAAATTGCTAATTAGGAAAAAAAATTGCTATAGAAATAAGCCTAACGTGCTGTCAGACTATATGATTAACACTACGTCCATTTAAAATCCGACTTTCCTTGTCAAGGCCTCCCTGGCAGTAACAAATTGGGTACCAGGTGTCTTGTGGGCAGCAGACAGAACACGGAGGAGATAAGGACGGCCTCGCCTTCCCTGCCAAAGGACACGACAGATTATGAGAGAACTCATGCATATTCTGTACATCGCATTGCTGTCTCCATCCTGAGAGGAGACAGCTACTGTTCAACTGACTTACAGTAGAAGACTCCGGACCGCAACACACCCCCGCCATCAATACCGCCAACCCCTGCAGACACTGATACTGTATGTGGTCATAAAATAGGATTTCATGGCTTCAGGGGTTACGCAGAGGGCTTGTAATTGTTATGCTAGTGTCAAGCCATCATGTGCATACACACAAATAAATGAATACACCCACAAATGACCATACAGAATCTCCATATTCTCATTAGCATGCCTGTCTGAAATCATATGTAAAACACACACACACACACACACGTCTTATGCATAGGCGTGGAAACATTACTACTTGCACATCATTTCCGCAACATTAACCGATGCTAATCCTTCTGTAGATTCACTTGCAGACCCTTCTTTAGGAACCAACAAACTCGAAGGACAATCCTGTTCCTTGCACATTTTATGAATGTTGTTTCTGTACATGCGTTTCTCTTAAATGTTTTTGAAGTCGATCATCCAAACTCAAATAATCTCATACATGCACAATGTGTTTAAAATGTTCAGGTTGTGTTAAAACCATAAACTATCTATTATACTCTTCTATGTACTGTGATATTCCTGGATTCACAAAGCATGTGCAAGCATCAGTTATTGCAATCGTTGCATCCACTTAAAAAGGTCCATGCTGTAAAATTAAGGGGGATATGTTCACACGATGTTTCCCTAAATTCATATATATATTCATAAGTATGTATTTACATAGTATATATTTATATAATGAAAATAAGAACTGTTGTGTTTTAGTTTCCTGGAGTCTGCTCTGTTGAACTGCCATGTTTATACTGTAAAAAAAAAAATGAACCAACCGCTCTCAAGAGATTGTTTTTTTTTGTTTTTTTTTCTTGTCGTTCTTATTTCTTGGCCATTCCCACAGAGGAGGGTGAGGAGTATTCAGTTGGTTGGTCTGCAAGCTCACCACTAGGTGCCAATAAACCCAGCACACTGGACCTTTAAAACATTTACTTGTTGTTAGCAGAATGAAAGAAAGAAAGGTATTTCATCCAACAGCAATTTATCCAACAACTGTTAAATATTTACTTTAAAACAACATATTTCAAACTCATTGGTGCACTAGCGAAAATATCACCAAAGTCATCAGGATTTAAGATTCGACAGCAATCTATTTAACAGTTGTTGAGATATTTCAATCTGAAGCATATGCTGGACTGACCAACAATGTCATCCCTGAAGCTAGAGCCAAGAAAATGACTAATACAAAGTATGAATGACCTTTTGGTGTTTAGTGTATTTTTACATTTAAGGCAAGACTTTCTTGGAGTTACCAATGAATGGACACAAAAATGCAAATCTACTGTACACACACACACACAGTCCCACAAACACACAACCTCTACCATCTGCCACAGGCTCGTATGATACGATTTTCTCTTTTTTCTCAGACTAATTCAATATTTTTGTAGTTAACCTTTTCATCCTAAGTGAGTTAGAAAGGCTTAAATAAGCAACTTGCTCTTGTTGTTGCAATAACTGCTGCTCCATGACCTGTCTTACAGAGAAAACTATCTGCTGTGCATGCTTCTGTTCGTCAGCAGCACTTTCTTTTAATGTGGGTACAAGCAGGAGTAAAACAATCGATACACATGAATCTGTTTTATATCAGAGTTTACTGCTAAATGTCCTGCAGTCTTCGATCAGTGTCTCGCAAGAGTGGGTGTAAACATATGATGCTGTACACCTAATGCACGGTTAATATCCCTTCATACAACTTGTACTCGCCTGAAATCCTTTCAGCTAAGATTATCCGCCCTTTTTAATATACTGTTTGTTAATTAAATTTGTCATTTCTTCTAATTTAATATTTGATATTGATATAAACCTCTGAGAAGACGGCACATTATATATATATATAGATTATATATGACAGATTGAAAATGTCATTATGCAAAGCAGATGACAATAGGTGTCTTTTATCATCAATACATCCATTTATATGTGTCTAAAACTCTTTGATGCACAGAAAAAAATTAGACACCTGGAACAGTTAAATGTCAGCAGGCAATCAAAGAGCTTATGCTGATTTCCTCACTTGTGTCTCCTTTGATCTGCAAGACATCATTGGTTAATAAATATCAAAGAAAAAGACAATTATCAAGATAGCGACTGGAAAGAAATGTGCTAATATTTGCTTTTAATTTTCTTAGACCTAACTAACCCGCTGTCACAGCTGTTCTAATAAAATGTAATAAAGTAGCATCGAGGGGTGGAAAATATGTAAGATAAGTCTAATTAATATTGAAGGTGTGTCTTCTTCATGGTCATTAATACTGGAACACAAAAAAATATTTAAAAAATAGATATTTTTCAAGTAACCACAAGAAATTGCCTTCTTTTTTTATTTTTAATCTGGATTAAAATTAGATTAAACATGGCTTTATTGATTTGAGATTTGATATGAGCAAATAAACAAAGTTAAGTAATTTGTTTCCCTTTTGGTTGTTTTTAACGACCTGCACTGTGTTTTATTTTGAAAATCGAAATCTCTATGCCATTCTGTGTCCGGCTTCTTGCTCCAGCTCGAGGTGTACAATGCAGATTGATGCAGGCTGCTCGAGACATCCATTAAAAATAGAACAGAAGCGTATTCCCAACAAAGGCTGCTTCAAGGACAGTTATTAACCGGCACATGGCCAGTGGGGTCAGCCGCGTATAGCTCCGGCGGCCACATGGATGCCGGGGATCCCATCCCATCCATGCCGGGGGGATTTTGGAGGAAGATGCATGAAGCAACATAAAATAGACCTTTTATGAATAAATGCCTCTTTCAGATAAAGAACACACTTCAGAGAATAAATTTGTCCAAATGTGTGCTTTCCTTTACTTGCCTTTTCTCTCCAAATAGTATCCAAAGGCAGTTAAAGGCTTGCTCGAGTTTGAAACGTGTTCTCAAAATGCACCTGCCAATATCAACCTTAATAAACTCTGTGTGCGAGCTGCAGTAGCAATTCATTGGTGTGCTATTAGTAAGGCAGGGGGCCTAAAAATAAACATGAGGGTGGGGATTTCAAATCGATAAAGTATTGGCACACAACAGCAACAAGATCAAGGTAACATGAGTCACTGGGGTGAGAGGGTAGGTTGCTGGGCGATGAGTGTTGCTCGTTCACATTTTGACCGGAGACACTGCTCCGGAGGACGCAGAGGCAAGAAGAAACGCGAGGTCAGTGGATTCTACAGAGGCAGTGAGGAGAGAGGTCATGCAAGAGTAAAGATGACAACAGTCATTTACGGTGACAGGCTGTGAGGGAAAACGCCTCCATAGGCTCACTTTGCATTCAGGAAACACACCGACAAAGTCTACTCTAGCTTAAGTGATGGAAAACAACCTTTGAACATGCTGGGGAAAAAATACTGTACAAGCTTCACGCTGGGAAAAGCAGAAACATCGGAGGATGCACAGGCTGACAAGCTAGTCCCCTCAGAGCCTCCTTGTTTCAAAAATGTCTCCGCAGAGAAACAGGCCGACTCTGTGCAGTTCATGACATGCTTCCTTGAACGTCAGACATGTAGCAAAGTGTAAAGCGCAGTCAGCGGATGAAATGTGCGGTGTTTCCATTTCCCGTCGACGATCCGCAGCTTGATATGCGACTTGGGAGTGGAGATTAAAGACTATGAACCGAGTGCATCAGGAAACCTGTCATTGAATCATGAGGGAGAAATAAGATCTGACTTTCACTGGGGGGACATTTTCACAGCTAGGATAAGCTTTAGCTCACTGGAAATATGTAAAAACAAAATATAACCTTTGATATATGAAAGCAATGAAGTGCATCCCTGCAGTGGGTGGTGGGACACTGAAGTAACATAGATGTCAACATCACATATGCATATTGTCGTACTAGTGTATTGCAGAGTTGTGGTGCTGATCATATATTAATGCTTTGGTTAATCAGTATTGCATTCGCTATGTGTTCAGGTGTCATTACGTCATTATAGCAGCGGTGTAATGCTTTGCTTGGTGCCAGACTTTGGTGCCAGTTCGATTGAAGCCTATGAGAGATGCATGAAGAGAGAAGCACAAAAAACCCACGAGTCTCCATCTACAGTACATCATATAGACCTTTGATGAACAAAAGCCTCTCAGAACACACTTCACAGAATAGATTTTTCCAAGTGTGAACGTGTTTATTGACTGTTGGTCTCCAAATAGTATCCATGTATTCATTTGAAACATTTAAAAACCTCTGTAGACTGTACAGTAACCTATAAAAAATAAAAAAACAAGCAAAATATTTCATGGCTATCAGTTTGAGAAAAACGTTTACGAACAATATCGATCAACACCTGAGCTGTAAACTCATTTTTCTGGTATCCTGCTGTGGCTGGCCTGGATCTATACAAAAAAAAACTGTATATTATGTTACATAATGTTAAGTATCAGGCTCAGGGGAACAGTTTAGCTAAGTAACTTTGAGCAAAGTCAATCAATCAGTCTGTTTATACCACCTTAAATACCTTGAGATGTCACCTGTTGACATGCACTTAAGGTTAATTGGTAAGTCTAAATTGCTCATAGGTGTGAATGTGAGTGTGAACGGTTGTTTGTCTCTATGTGCCCTGTGATAAAGCTGGCGACTTGTCCACGGTGTACCCCAACTCTCGCCCAGAGTCAGCTGGGATGGGCTCCAGCCCCGCCATGACCCTGATGAGGATAAGTAGCGTACTGCATACCTTACAAGATTTAACCATTCTCTCCTGTGTGGGTCCATTGTCTTAGTTGTGCATCCACAAAGAACATTTCACATTCTATCCCAAAATGAAAGAGCAAGTCGGCTGATTTTTCTTCTATGCCTCTGAGAATGTAACCTAGTAATAAGCATTCCCTGTGCATCTTTTGTGACTGTGCAGCAGACCTCTATTGTTCCTACCAAGACTTAACAAGTGTAATTACAAAAGGACTACATGGCTTTTACAGCTCCTAAACCTGTACAAATAAGACAAAAAGAAATCCTCAAAGCAAAGGGTGAAACACACTCTTAACTGTGCTGCCAAGTAAATAGCATCCCAGTGCTCCGGTGCTATAACTGTGTATTTAAACGAGGTAATATGCATATATTTGGCACAAAATTGGCCGTGCAAATCAGCCTCATTGCAAAAAAAAAAAAAGGTCCAATTGACAAACACCAGAGATAATAGCCACAAGTAATTACAGTGAAAATGATTGTGTCTTCAGAGAGTTGTTGCTAACCGATGCATAATATGGTGTAACATAAAGTGGTGTCACGCCCAGACTACACAGTGATAATGGCAGCGGTGATTGTTGCATGGCGACACATAAACAGTCATATGTGCACAGGTGTTACAGACAATAGAACACCTGAGATTCGCCATGAGGCAATGAAACTGTAAAGCAACATTAAAAACTACCACTGTGAGAAACGGGGATGATGGTGTTCAGCACTGTAACCGTCCAGCACAGAGCAGAGGAGGAGAGAAAACAGCTCCCAATGCACCACGAGGCATGAGGGAGAACATACAGTTAAAGCGAGAGACGTCCTGCAAATAGAAACGAACAAAAGAGCAGCAGCTGATAATTAAAAGAGCTATAATAAGCTCTTTAAAATCAAACATTTTAAGATACGTTGTTCGGCATTTGTTAACCAAACGTTGCTTAACCATGTCATTTCATATTTGCTATTTCAATACACAATAAACAAATACAAAGATTACTGAGGCCACTGCAGAGAACTACAGGAATTTCTAATATAGACACTGACCGAACAAAGTCCAGCCAGGTTTCCACCAACTCTCCGTTTCTCTGCAACTGTGATGCCTTTGTGCCTATTGTGCAAAGAAGATATATAGTTGCACGTAGGCTCGATGTAAAGACTCCTTCCGCCTTTGTGTGCATTGATACCGTCTTTCAGCTGGTTGGTAGTGAAGTTTCTATGCCACTGTGTTGAGCTTATTCATATAAACAACGGTGCCTCAAACTTTCTACTCTCTACTCAGATGTCTGTTCTTCTGTGTTTTTTCCCCCTGCTGCTCATGAAACAAAAGGACGAGGGTATACCATTGTACACACGGATCTGTGAATGTGTGTGTGTGTTTTAAGAAAGATTCTCAAACAGCATTATTAACTCATCTGGGTTTTGTACGAGTGGCTGACGTTCTTCCAACACTGAGCAACACTGAGTATTTTCGTGACTTAGTGCCTCCAGTTTCAGAGTGCGATACCACAGTGGCAAATATTAACAGTTGAACACGTGTGTTTGTTCTGATTACATTACTTATGAAAAGAAATTAAAACTAAGCAAAAAAACTAAGCAAGTCAGCCAAACATCAAGTGCAGCGACACAAGATATAGCAGTCAGTTAATATTAGTTACTAATCCAACAGCACGAAGCCCAGCTGCGTCCGTCTTTCAGGCTTTTATTTCTTAAAAGCTCCCACCGACGACTAAAAGTCACTCTGTTTTTCTATTCTTAGCTTCCTCCATCAGCGTCACCTTCAGTCTTTTTCCATCTGTCATTATGTCCATAGAAGCTGTTGAGCCCAGTTAGTTTGCCTGTGTGCGCCAGCTCCAGCAGTGCTCTGAACTCCGAGTCCGAGCAGCCCCGGCTAACAACCTGAGCTAATATTAACTAACAGCAGCCATAGTTCACAGCAGTTTGCTTAACTGTCCATCAGGAAAAATAATCGAGGGTTGAGACGGAGCAGTCAGAGAGCGTCAGAGGTAAAGGACATTTTCTCCATAAAATAGGAGACACCATTCACCTGATTTTAAGTCAGCGTAGGGTCAAAATGATTTTAAACATGTTATTTTATGGTAGAAGAGTTAAACGATTTTGCTTTATACATCCATGGTCACCTCCCGTTCTCAGAAAATGTGCGCGCACACACACACACACACACACACACACCCCGTAACAGACCAATCAAAGTTATTGTGTCACCAAGCCGTACCCATGGCATCAGTTTAACACAAAAGTATAAATCTTATTTTACTACTGAATAACACTGCACACATCAGCCGCTACTGGATTTTCTTACTAGTATAACAACCTATAGCTGAAAATAGACTCAGTGTCCAAATTTACGTAGCCTTTTATAAAAATGAACCAATGTTTTATGACGTTTAAAATTTACAACTCAATCTGCTCAGAGGGAATGACTGGGCTTAAGGCTGAGAGCAATCTGGAGGAGTGGAAACACAATGAGAACTAAACACACTGTTGGCCTTTTCGTGTGATTTGTTGACAAAAAAAATAAAATAAAATAAAATATGATCCTTTAAAATCTCTCCCGAAGCAAACCAGGAAACAGGCTTTTGTCTGCCGTCGAGATACAACATCTGGAGCTGCTCCACTGACAATAAACGCGAAGCCAATATAGTGAAATCATAAGACTGGTGAGAAGTCCTTATTGTGATTAAATGTCCCCTTATCACAGCAAAATTCCCAGGCAGAGTCATCGTGTATGAATTAGTTGTTCTCAAACTAGAGCGGTCCCCTCCAGTTGAATGAATCGACTTCATGTGGGACCAATAAGCAATTCAATTAGACCCGTTTACAGTTCATAGTAGCTCGGGGAATACATTTTTTTCTGGATCCAAAGGGCGGTATGACAGAAAAAAGTTTGACAGCCACTAAAGCGGTTGCTACAAGTCCCTCCAGAAATTGTTGCCAGGTGCCACACTTGGAGTGAGTTCAATCCGTTTTTTTATTTTTCAATTTATTTCCCCGTTTGGTGCACAAACACAGACTGAGCTGTCTTAACTTATAGCACCACCTGAGAAAAAGAAAAGAAAAAGCCCAGATAAAATGCTGTTTTGTTCTGAGCCCACTAAATACGCAACCCCTCTTCTTGTCAGTGTTTCAGTGTCATTCAAGTTCAGTCAGTGACTCAACCGAGGTCGACCACGCTGTTGGGATCTGTATGTGTGCATTGTTATGTGTGAGTGTGTGTGTGTGTGTGTGTGTTTGAGCCCTGCTATCTCTGCTGTGCAGCCCTGCACCCTGGGCTCCGCCTGACTTGACAGACTTGCACTGCAACCTTGCCTGGGATGCCACCAACAGAGAACCTCTCTTGGCTCTAGTGGTTATGTATTGGTGTGCATAAGTGACTGCTGTGTGTTTGTGTAAGAAAATAGACATGTGAAAATTTGACATTTATCAAGGATCAAGGAAATTTATCATTACACAACACATGGTTGCACAACGAAATTAAAGCAGCCCTGCCAATGCTGCACACATGAAACAATAGATCAAGATTAAATGTTTATTTGAATAACAAAATAAATAAATCTAATCTATCTGAGGATAGTGACAAAAAATATTGTTTCATCGTCAACTTAAAATTTCAAGTGTCCATCTTTGACACCAAACATAATCCATGACATCCTGCACTCTGCCAGCTCAGAACACAACCCACCCGTCGAGTGCTTGATCTGGGCTGTTGATGGTCTCTAAAGATGTGGGCACAACGGTCTCTGATTTCCCGTTGTTTGGACAGCCTGAGTCCCATTCCGTCCAGACCGGACATTAGCCAGGAGCAGAGAGGCAGAGCTGGGCCAGCATGGCTCCTATCCCGACTCTCTTCCTCTCCTCCTGGGATGATCACAGCGTTTGCGTGGGCTGGTCCGGCCGATCTTGCTGTGTGGATGGTCTCAAGGTCCACTGCTCTTTAATCCAAACCCCATGATTCCTTTTTTCCGATGACTGAAGTCTATTTCTGTAGTACGTGTTTCAGCAATAAAACCGAAAATAGATTAAAACAAAAGCAGCAAAGTTTAAAGAGCTATTTGAATGTGCGGCCGTTGCCATAGACGAAAACTCTTGAACCACTAGATTTGACCAACGTTGGCTGAGCCCTTTAAAATCAGGTATCATTCAAATATGTTTAAGATTACTGCATGCATCGCAGTTCCCATAGAAATTCTGTTGGCAACAAGCAATTTTATCCAACACAGCAGGAGTCACACTGTCATGCCGACTGTCATGTCAACAACACCCGTGTTATATCCAGGTTTTTTCCACTAGAAGAACTTCGTGCTCACTGGATGAAGCGATGCTGTATACAGACTCCCTGCGCTGCTTGGCAGACCCAAATCATTCATCCATCTATTATCTAAAACTGCCTATAGGTCTGGAGCAGGTCTATGACAGTGCTGACACAAATAGAAAACCATTCACACTCACATTTACACCTGCAGGCAATTCATCTGAACTGAATGCCTTTGGACTGTGGGTGGAAACTGGAGCACCTGGCAGAGGGGGGGAAAGGAGGACCCACGCAGACACAGGGAGAAAATAAAACTTAGCACAGGAAAGCCTCAATCGACTGGTGGATTCTAACTGAGGGTCTTCTTGATGTCAGGCAATAGAGCTCATTAGCAGTCAGCACCTGAGTGCAGAAAACATGTTACCATACCAACAGACAAAGCAGTTGAGACTAAAACCCTGAAGCCCAAAAGGAGAAGAAAGACAAAGTTCAAAAGACCAGAGATGGCAAAAAATAAAAGAGTGAACACTGGTGTGGCCAAGCTATAAAGCTCTGAAGATGAGCAGAGAACTCTGAAGATAAATTTACAGTCATAGACACTTAGATCAAGGAGGCACGGCAAAAAGAAAATTCATAGCAAATAGCAGAGGGACTTTAAAAAGCAGACACCTTCACCAATGAGCACCAGGCTTCTCTTCTTCTTCTGTGGCCTTGTAAAGACGTAAAGCTATCCAGATGGACAAAGAGGTTTCGAGTGAGGCCGTTTCAGAGGATGTTCTAACACTTACTTCAAGGAGCTGACTATTTTAGCAAATGGTTGTAAAAAGAGCGGTAGTAAAAAGATTTGCTATCTCATGCAGCTCTCTCCAAGAGTCAGAGGAGCAACCGGGGTTTGCCCAGGAGAACTAATCTTTCCTTGAAGGAGTGCTCCGGTGATTCAGGATTGCACTATCACTGCCAGAGTCAGACAAAGGCCGGTGCCTATATTAGATTAGATTACGAGTAGTCAGACAAAGAAATGCAGTTCGGCATCTAACCAGGAGTTTATATGGACGGACGGACAGACATGAATTTTTACAGTGTGCAAATATGTGTAGCAGTTACAATATAAACATCAATGAGTAAGACATTACATACAGAATAAACAGCTTGAGGTACAATATGAATATGGTGTATACACTATAGAGTCTAGACAGTAGTATAAGTATGAAGTATAAGTATGAATACAGCAGGGGTTATATGTAATATGTTGTTGTTGTAGGCCTAAAGTAATTCATTGTAAAAGAATATATATATATATATATATATATATATATATATATATATATATATATAGACACACACACACACAATCCTAATAAAAACTATTTTTTAACATATTATAACTAATGTGTGTCATATGTTAGGTCTTGACCTGGTGCTTCCTCCTCCTCTGTATCTTGCCAATCCTTTATAATGGTGGCTACTAGTCATGAGTCTCCCAGGCGAGGCAAGCTATGGATACCTATTCCAAAAAAAGAAAAAGTCTCAGGGGAAAATAGAGCATCTAATGGTGCGTGACAGAATGCTGCTGGCTTACTGGTGTGTCAGAAAATGACTGGTTTGCTACAGTATGGATACAACTATTACGGGTCTGTGAGAGCATATCCTAGTGCAAACCATTACCCACAACACAGTTTCAGTCAGGGATTCGGGGTGTGTTATAGTAACAGCTAATGTAGCCTCTAGTTGCTGGCCACAAACAGAGATGAGATGATCTAACTTCGTGTTGTCTGACGCACTTGAGGCACTTTATCAAAGCAGATCTCTCTGTAAAGAGACTTTATACAACTATTTTTCACGCTAACGCAGACCTGTAAACAGACTTTGATGTGTAAAATCAATAACGTTTCCCAGTGTAATATCTGACCAATGTTATACATTTTGTTCAGTTGTGTACTTCCATTATCTCAAATGTTTCCAAGAATGATCGAACCGTGAAATTATTATTATTTTTATTTCTTTACAGGTTTACTACCCGTCTCGAGTTACTACGGCTGCTATAAACACGAGACACGTCAGATACACCAGAGGGTGAAGAAGGAGCCTAAACGTAACGTGAATAAAACTTTGACACATCACCTCCTCGTCCATGAACATGATTGATGCTCGAGTCGTGTCAAATAGATTTTCATCAGCACTAGTGGCTGTCTCGTAATGAGGACAACAACCGCCATGATCAACACAGAGCAAGCAGCCTGTGAATGAACCGAACTGGTTTTTCCTGCTGTGACATGTCAAGATGTCTTCTGTGCAAAAAGCCGACTGTGAGGGGATGAAAAAATAAAAAAATAAAAAAGCAGCTGATGCTAATCATCTGATGCAAGCATGACTCGAGGGCTCGGAGCAGAATGCTCAATTTGCAGCTCGGCGCAGGAAGTAGTGTGCACTTTATGTGGCAATCCGACATTCATACCCCACTTCACAGAGTGATTGGCCGTGTGTGTCGATGTAAGAAAGCAAGCTGTGTTTGAACTTCTCTCTCGAGCCCCTTTTACATTCTTCACAGAGGTTTTTCCGTCACTTTTCCCGGTGTACAAATGAGCGCAGCACTAAGAATGCCATCTATGGGAGGCTGTCTAAAAAATAAAAATAAAAAAAATGCGCACCATTGTTGCCATATGTGTTGCCACATTTACTGCATCTTGCACCTCTGGAGGAGGATTTTGCTCTTTGGAACAATTATAAACAACTTTGCCTCCAGATGAAATGTACTTTTTCAGCTGTTTCTCATGCTGGGGAACAGAGTTGGTGTCTTGCCACAAATCTTTAATTAAGGACAGTAAATAGATTTTCTCTAACATTAAGCAGTGTTTTAGATGCCTAATGCAGACCATAACTATAGTTTATTTGTAGAGGTGTTGTTGAAAGTGAGAACTTGAATGACAGTGTACATAAATCTGGCTTTTTACAGAATTGATTTTCATTTGTTTTGATGATTAATAAGATTAATGCATCCATCCGTTCATTTTTCATAGCCACCTATCATCATCAGCGTTGTGCTGGGGAGGGTGGAGGCGACCTCAGCTGACACTGTGTTACGCAGTCGACATATAGAGCTCACATTCACACCTATGGGCAACCTGGAGTCACCAATTAACTTAACCTTTAGACTGTGGGAGAGGAAGCTGGAGTACATGCAGAGAGGACATGCAGCCTCAGCCAGCCTGGAGGTCCATACCAGAAACTTTCTTGCTGTGAGGAGACGGTGCTAAATACCAGTACCACTGTGCCACCCTGAACTAATCCATCAGTTCATTAAACATTACAACAACAGACCTGCCATTTTGAAAAACAGCCCTTATAGGAAAATGATGCTAAAACCACTTCATGCTTTATTGCAACTATCGTGATCATTGTACCTGTGCAGCAAAGCACAAGGGAACAGAAGTGTAATTAGCAATGCAACCTCTGTCTGTCACTGTCCGTCACTCAACCTTTCTGCACATTCTGTTATTGATAATAAAGTTTACTTTTATCCAACAGAGGGGGAAACAACATCATCATTTGTGGCCAGAGATATCACAACCGTAGTGATAAGAATTCCAGAAAAGGTTAAGAGACTTCAGCTCTACTATTATCTGTCCTCGTGCATGGACGGACAGCTTCTGGGCTCCAGTGTGCCGAGCTAGTTGCATCACCAATATTTGCTCCAGTGGCAGCATACTGTATGTATGTAGACTAACGCAGATGGATGTGGATACTAATCAGAGTGTTTGCCAAGACAGGACAGACGCTGAAGCTGCTGCAGGGAGCAGAGCACGGGTGAAGGAAGGAGTTGGCCTTTGATCATTTTCTTTCCATCATCCTTGACTCTAATTCACTGTTAGCAAATTCATATCAGCTACCCTATGGGTTGGTTGGTTATCTAGTTTAAATAATTGCATAAACCCATGTATGACTGCACATGAATTATCAACAAGTGCATTCATTTATAATGTCTGAAAATAGCCACCCGCAGCAGCCAGAGAATTTCACACCTCTCCCCTGTTTATCCAGTCATTATTGGCAGCTATTCAGTCACTGTACTAAAGAGACATTCTCCACGATAAATCACGGCACTTAAATCCAAAAAACATGTGCCGCATGGTTTGGATCACCCCAGCAATCACGCCACAGCAAGCAGACAGACAGGCGTAATGTGTTTATTGCAAGAGTCTTTCTAGACAGGAGGTCATTACTGCAGAGGGACCAGATAAACTGTCACGACTGATGGATCCGTCAACAGTTTAGAGGTTTCACTTCAGTTCTGCATTTGCCTGGCTCCAGATAATAATTCGAAATTCAAACATTCTGGGATTTACTGATAATACCTGGAGAACATATAAATGAATGCAGTGCTAAGTCTAGTGGAAATATGAAATAAAGAGTTATTTTTGTCTCCCGTTGGTTGACTGGATGTTGATGTTTTAAAGTTCTGCAGTCAAACCGAATGACGTGAAAATTATGTGTTCCTTCATCTCGTTTTCATGAAGCGGATCAAAATGTGATCAAACACTGTCTGCAATAAACTTTGAACCTTTGAAGAATGGTCCTTCATGGGAGAAGAAGAATATATATATATATATATATATATAAATATGTGTGTGTGTGTGTGTGTGTGTGTGTGTGTGTGTGTGTGTGTGTGTGTGTGTGTGTGTGTGTCACAGATATGGAAAGAAGGAGAGCGAGAGAACTGTTCTTCTTGAAAGTGTTGCCCGGGGCTTTTTTTATGCTACAAAGTCTATCCTCAGATCAAATACGATGGGTTAGGTCTTCATCAGTCAGAGAAGTCGTGCACACAATACACCCACAAGAGATAATAAGCTGTGTTTGTGCACACATTCGCAGCATTTCACTCATGTAGCTGCATTAAATGTACAGGACTTACACATGTAATAAATAATTAAACCCATCGGCGCTGCCCTCGTCAGAAATACCTCACCCATCTCTCAAATGCTCTCGAAAATTAGAAGGTTCGTCGCCACGTTAGACACATTCCCGTGGTTCTTTGTTAACAGAAAGGATTGATCTCACTGTGGGTGACAGGCTCTTAGAACAGGCCACCAGTTTTGAGATGCCGGACATGGCCTGAAAGTATAGTCTCTGGAGCTTATGAAGACTCTGCAGGCACTTTAAGTACAAGGACTTGATCCAGCTGCGTCACATAAAGCACATCAAAGGGCACTACTATGCTCATAACAAAATGGCTGTTTCACCAAGAAATCTCTTTACCATGAACAAAAAGAATGCTTTCAGGGCAAAGGCAGAATTGAAATCCAAAAATAAGAAAAAAGGAGTTGAAAAGATCAATCCAATACATGGAGAAAACATCAAGTGGGAGAGAAACGAGAACAAACTCCAGAGGAACAGCGTAAGACAGAAGAAAGACTGGCACCATAATGCAGGAAAGATGTTAACACTGTATACATAACAGCCTAACACGTTTATGAGCAGGTTTAATATGGAGGACCCGAGGTCAACTCCATCCTTAATCAAAGCTCAGGACTCATAACCGCCCACTTATCGAACACCGTGCTGGTTTTATTTTGTGCTGACAGGTGATAAACACCCACCTGCTCCTTTGCCTTATTTCTGTTATTGTCGTTATTGCCTATCTGACCTATATGTGCAATATCTGATTATTGCATGTACCGTATACACGTTCTTTATTGCTTTTTGTATTCTGTTTTTATGTTCATGTGACTTATATTCATCTTTTATCTTATCTTTCCTGTAACAGAGTGTACTGAAAAATCTGAACGGGGCGGGTAAACGATAAGCTGGTGATATTATACATTTGTCTTCATTCATAATACCCATAAAAATGCCAAGCGTTAGACGTGTCTGTGCAGCCATACACCATCTTGATGCTGTAAATACTCACTAGTGCACCATAGTCCAAGAATCCCCCATTCACTCCTGTTTGAGTAATGTTTGCTAAAACCTACAGCGCCCCTACTGTTTTGAGAAACGATTTAGCCTTAAATATAATTAAAAATATGACATATATGACTGTTTAATAAGAGGTTTTTAGAGACAGATAAACACATTGTTGGTTGTTTTTCTATAGGGGTCTGTTAGCAATAATAAAAGTGTAGAGTATCTCTTCTTGCTTAACACCGAAATCTGCAGCTCAGCTTGGTTTCGCAGACACAAATTCAAATAAATTAGATCTGCTTTACTGCCCTAAGGGGCAATTCAGCTTCAGCAATAGTGCTATAGACTTCTGCGTATCCAAAAACAACCGTATGTACAGTAGAAGGACAAATACACAATGAAAACATACTCACACACTCCATCGTGGCATCGTTTTCAGTGAAAACGCTACTTTACGCCACATGCTCAGCAGCAGACAGACACGGTTATCCATTAGCTGATCAACAAAGTGTATTCAGCATTCAGCAGCTAAAGACTGAGATATCCCACAGAAAACACAAATAGAGCTAAAACAGTGAACTTACATTCAACAGATGGACACAAACGTGTCTCCACTTAAGATACTCTGGGGTGACTGGGGATACTTTGGGGCAACTGGGGATACTTTGGGGCGACTGGGGATACTTTGGGGTGACTTGGGATACTTTGGGGTGACTGGGGATACTTTGGGGTAACTTGGGATACTTTGGGGTGACTGGGGATACTTTGGGGTAACTTGGGATACTTTGGGGTGACTGGGGATACTTTTGGGGTGACTGGGGATACTTTTAGGGCCACTTGGGATACTTTGGGGCGATTTGGGATACTTTGGGGTAACTTGGGATACTTTGGGGATAAAAAAAAAAAAAAAAAACGTGTCTCCAATTAAATGCCACGGTTGCTTGGATGTGTGAACGTGCTGTTTACATGTTAGTCACATTCAATTTTTTTTTTTAAAAAAGGTGGTAATGTGTCAGTGTCCGTGTTCACAACTTGCCAAAAAGCAAAATGGTCATAACAGTTTTAGTGTTTCTTCAAAACATAAACACAAAGTCATTTCGTCGACCTCTCTAAACACATTTACAAAGCTGTATTTATACGTCTGGCTTCTATCACTGCTAATCCAAGGCCAAATGAAAACACTCACACCTCCAGTCTTCATACATGTTGTTTTATTAAGTTTATTCATGGGCTATCTACTTTAACCTTCGATATCCACCATGCAGTACATCGGGCATTTAAACCTGCATTTCATCCAGTTATCACGATGACATTTAAAAAGATTGTAGATGAATAGCACTCATCTCCCAGGAGAAGGTTGTTTGTGTCCTGCACAGTATGACATGGTTAAAGCTGTTGTTCTGCCTTATTAATAAAATATAACCAAAATGTTCATGAATTAAGTTTCTCAATTTAGGGAAAACAACATTTCAGCCTCGTGCAGGTATGCTAAGCACAGCCTGTTTCAACCGTTCCTTCATAATGAGGGTCTATTGGATGGTCGACCTGTCACAACCGTCTCCACAACAACCTCCACAGTGATGCAGAAGACAGAGTGCACCAAATTACCGGCACGTATATTCAAACAGGGTCAGTATAATTTGAGAACATTGGAATTAATTACCTTCACAAGTGCTTACAGTTACTTGCCCGTCCTGATTTGTATTCAGACCAGATGGACACAGTGTGTTTCAACATGTATCTGTCCTGGCTAATCTAAGTGATGCCCACATAACAGGGGGGTGGGGGGTGAGTAAAGCCATTAGGAGGACCGGATCTCACGAGCTCATTAAATAGCTCTGCTGTGGGTCAAGGAAAAAAAATATAGTGAGGGAGCCATTTTCTGTGATGTGTTCTGCAGTCTGTCACACAATAGTATAAATGCAGTTAAATATTCTAGATTATTACCCAGCCGCGACACATAAAGACTAACATCCTATTGATTTTAGGTCAGGCGGGATATGTAGCCTCTAATGAAAAGCATTTCATGGAGACAGTGAATTCTTGTGCTGTATATAATACAAGGGTCATTATATTATTACTGACGTCCATTTTTTTTCGAATATAAAAGACAAATTAAATGAGTTTATCAAATTAAAATTAAGGTTATTTTTAAGCGTATATGTGTGTCCAGTAAACACCTCAAGCACAAAGTTTATTGATTTTACATTTACATAATCTAAGTGTCATAAATTTTGCTGGTGAAAGGTGTGTGTGTGTGTGTGTGTGTGTGTGTGTGTGTGTGTGTGTGTGTGTGTGTGTGTGTGTGTGTGTGTGTGTGTGTGTGTGTGTGTGTGTGAGAGAGAGAGAGAAAGAGAGAAAAATAAATACGGCATTTAATCCAGATCTATTTTTAGTTTGAACCTATGCACATCTAAGAAGAAAAATCATCACTGCTCCATTTCTGTGTCTTAAAACAAGCTTAAAAATAGCCCAAATCCAAAAACACACACACGCACTGATCAGGATGCTTTTTAAACAGATCATCGAGAATCATCTATTAATACATCATATCGTCGACGCAATGAGAAACGTCTCACTTGTACTTTGTTTTTCAGCTAAATAAAATGTTTCAGCTAGAAAGGTTACATGTTTTCTTAGAGCCAAGACAACACAGTGATGGGCTCTCTGTGTTCGCAACAGTGTGTTTGTGACGCTCGGCTAAGTGAAAAAAAAAAAAGCTTGCTGATGGCCAATGGCCACAAAAACAATTCTCCTCCGTCAGGTGTAATAGAGCGTGATTATTATGATATCAAGTGTCCAGTGGCAGACACAGATGGATGAAATGAGCAGTTGAATTAAAAAAAAAAAAAAGACACACTGGGAACACTGAACACCAAAGCGTTTTGTGTAACAGGTGCCATTACTTTGTTTTGCAGTTATGTTTTGCAGGAAATGTAATTGCTGCCTGGATTATGTCCGCGGGCTGAAGTGCAGGACTGGTGTTCGGGTCCCTCGTGTGGTTGGACTTAGGCAACAAAAGCACTTTGGTTAAACCTGCGATAACTGAATTTTGGCAACGTGTTAGCAAATTGTCGCACATCCAGCAACATTATGTCTCATTTGGAGTCATTTTCTGGCCGCCTGGAAAATAAAAACATTCAGTCCCCTTTCAGGTTTCTGGTCTCCGGCAACTCCTGAGAAGAATGTCTGCTAAACGCTCCACTATTTTCACCAGCTAATTGCAAACGCTGTGTGTCTGCTGTAGTGTCAAAGCAATTTTGCAGCAAACATCTGCCTCCGAGAAAGATGCTACAGCAACGGTGATAATGGACCAAGACAGTTTGTGAGTTGTGAGCCGATGAGCTAAAACTTGCTATAAAAGCTCTATATGTTTATAGGTTCATAGGTTTATTGCTGTCATAAAAATAAAAAAAAAAATAAAAAAAAATAACGTTTTTATGGCTGCTGTAAAGTTTGGGTAAGATTGCAGTTTTGGCTCAATGTTAATAAAATGAACATGTCATGCTTCAACTCACTGATGACTTTTCCAATATTAAACCAAAGCTATGATCCTATCAAAACAAATCGCTTTTAAACATGAGCATGAAATGTTCGTATCGTATTCCAGTTGCAAGATGTTGTAGGATAACAAATGGAATACGCTGGCTGTGAATTATGCCACAGGGTTTTGCCACAAGGCAACCGTGTTAATTATGTTGATAGAAAAAAAAAAAGGTCAAAAGTTATTTGCAATTGCAAATTAGCATTACAGTAATACAATACAGTGTTGATAAGAAACAGGAAACCACAGTACAGAAATGTTAAAATAAGTTATTTGTCTGTACTGGAAATACCATTCATAGTCCCGTGTTTCATCCACCCGACCTCTTCTCTATGACTTGCATGCAAGTACAAAAATGCAAAACATATTTACAGTCAATATAAATCAGTCGAGTTACCCTCGAAACCTTACTCAGACATCACATAGGAACTTTCAAACAGAACTGATAGTAAAACGACTGGGTTACGTGTTCACGGTAAAATCAAAGTTGCTGTAGATCATTTCAACTATGAAATATCTCGTACTGGTGAGGTTTTACCAGTATCTATTCAACTGTGAGTTTTTAATTTAATTTTTGCCCAAATGTTTTGACGAGAAAACAATGTTCATTGGAATAATTGATCCTATGTTCCAGAAAGTACCATCCATCTGAGCTGCATGCTGTCTGACCCAGGCAAAGCAGTTTATGGGAATTTAGAGATAGGTGCCAAACTGTGCATATGTTTCCCTCTTCCTATGTGAGATATAAAGCCTAAAGAAAGAAAGATCTGCCTGAGACAATACCTCCCCAGAGGCCAGACACATTATTGGCTACTCTTCCCCATGTGATATATCTGCTTAGCTGGTATTTATTATTGCTATAACTAAAGAAAGGAGCCAAAGCCAATAACCTTCATTCCTCCTCTTTGTCTTACAAAGAGGATCCATCAGCTATTCCCTATATATTGCAAGACCAGACCACATTGTTGGTTGGTCCAAAGCTGCTCATAATAATATGACCAAAGGAACTAATATAAACTGGGACTAATTTAGTATCTATTAGCCGTTCAGAGCAATATAATAGAGGTTAAGCGTGGAAATTGTGCAGAAATAACATCTGCTTGTACTTTGGGCTTGCCTGGTAGTATCAGAAAAGATACAGCGAAAAACTCAGCTTCCTTCTAATAATGTAATTAAATAAAAGGATCCCACAGTTTCTTTAACACAACTCAATACCATCTTTCATTACACCCTCCTTGGCTATAAACACCCATGTCCAACAGAAAACTGAATACCACTTTCTACTTTCCTGACTGCTAGCACAGGTTAACGGCATGAAAACAACTTTCAAATGTTATAAAAAATTTGGATTATACTGGGGTGAGGAAGTTTTAACTCATATATAGAGAGTGTGTGTGTTCTGTTTTTTTGCATGGCTCGTCCACTTCCCTTATTTGGCATGTGTTTGCTGAGGCTGGCAGGGAGCGATAATTATAAAAATAGTACAAGGACAAGAGAGACAGGTTAGGGAAGTATCATTTGGATATGAAACATAAGGCTCATTACTGAGCAGAAAACCAAAAAAGGATGTTATGATATTAAATGTATCAGTGGGGAGGTGTCCAAGACGGCCCATTTAAAAAAAATAAGAACCAACTGCTAGAGCTCCTCAGGGAGCCTTTTCTCTGTAACCCCTTTTTTGTGTGTTGCACTGTTAAACGCTCCTTCTTGTACAAGAATAATAAATTCAGCCTAAACTTTGACTCTTTGAGTCCAGTCTTCATTATTTAAAGGGGTTTTCTTTAAAAATTCCCATAACACCTAAAACAAGTCTTTAAAACGTTCTAATTATTGAACTGCTGGATCAAGTTCTGATACATACAGTTAGTTCGTTGAGGATGACTGTGACACTCAAGTGTTTGTCACTGTTAGAAGGCTAAAAGAATGTCACATGTCCCAGCATCAGTAGTCTTACTACACTGTACTCATCTTACTACACTGTACTCATCTTACTACACTGTACTCATGATGAATCAAATGTTTTATTTTCCTGGAACAGGGACCGCCTCTGTCCAGTCACATGTCATGTAAACTTCTATAAATAAAGGAACAAGGAACTGCCCTGCGCCTCTCTGCTATCTGTAGCTTAGATGTTGCAGTGGCAGGGTGCCCTTTGTACAAAGTAAAGCTCTCGTGTCTGACTCTCATTTGTTCTGGTCTCTCACAGGTGTCGAGTAAGTTGGTAAACTCCTCACAGTCACGTTAAGATTGTGTTTACTCTTTTTTGGGGTCAGTGGGCATCACATGATCTGCAGTTCTGTATTCTGCCTGTAGCTACACCCACAGACCTCACAGCCAGCGCTCTTTCCAGGAGGCCTGCTAACTCGTAACACAAGCTTTAGCAACATCCTCAGAGTTCTTATGCATGAAACGAAACAGTGTGTTACCATTGCTAATACTCAGTTGGAATCACAACTGAGACTGAGTTCAGGTTTAGCTCACAAATTACAGTTAAGCCAAACCAAGCGGGATCATGTCGGGCTGAACCTGACAATTCTGCGATGTCCTAAAATAACTCTAATATCTCTGGTTATGGGTTAGGCAAGTTCAGAGTGGAGGTAGATGTTAACTGTGGGAAGAGTAAGTGTGTGACTGTCCTGTTTCTCCCTGTCACCGCTCGCTGCACCCTGCTGCCTTTGGCCTTTTAACCAGATGCTTTGAATCCAGAGCCATAGTGTCACAGCTCATCCCCACTTCAAGACTGGTTTATTTGCACAAGCGTGCATGTGTGTGCGCATGCATTCGTGAGTGAATGTGCATAATACATAGTGTGTGCATATGTGCTGTGTGTCTGTCTAAATCATGCAATCACCTGACGTGCAGATACATTTATTTATTCATACGAAAATGTGTAAGTGCTTCTCGAATGTGCTACGGTCTATCTCTCGCATGCGCCCATTTGTTCAGGCGTGTGGGCACGGCTCAAAGTGAAATATAATAAGTCATTTACTCACTGCAACCTTTGCACCTTCAACTTCATTTTGACTTCAAGGGAACGTGTAGCAATCACCTCCCTTTATTTTTGCACAGCAGACCATTTCCTGAAAGCAACTTATTACTTGAGATCTGCTACATCTACATGAGGATTTAATTATATGGATATGTCATTTAGATTTCCCAAATGGGCTGGAACGTGCAAAAGCAGATTTATAGCACAATAAAATAGATTTACCTTGGTTCATATTGTTGGTTTGCTTCTGTAGAGGTGCATGTATGAGTGCCTGCAGCACATATGTGTGTGTTCTTCTACCACTTTATGGGGACCAGATGTCCACACGTACACAATAATTAGGTGGAGAAAGGTGTTGGTATGTCTTTGAAAGTTAATTCCGGGTCAATTAGCGCTATTGGATGAGTATTGGGTTTGGGATTAAGGTCAAGTGTTTTGGGGTCAGAGGTTATCCAAAGGTGTAAAAAGGCTAGGGTTGGTTTCACTGCAGGCGTTAGAGAAAAAAATAGATTTGACATTTCAATAAAAAAATGTGGTCTCCATAGAGACAGAAAATATATGTGTTGTGTATGTGAGCACAAAGCATCCATGAACATCTTCACTCCATATTTTCTAAAGGTATGTGTCAGCCTCGGTGTATTTATATGGTGTTTATGTTGAGTTTATGCATAATGCAGCATGAAGTGTAGGGATTCATATGGGTTATTACATATGAAGTGCTGCTATGTGTCAGAGGAATAAAACACAATTAGTAGTTTATCAAAAAGGCTATGATGGTGCAGAGCAATACACCGGGGACTGTGGGGGTGTATTTTGAGGGCTGCCATATTTCAAACTATAATCAAATTAGGGAGAGGGGTGAATGACAATTTCCCTTCCACCGTCTGCATCAAGATGCTCACCTTTAAATCCATTATGAAATACGTTCTGTGTGTTCTGTCTCCACAGGTAAGGTGTCACATGGAAAGTAGTTTGGTAACATTTATCTTTTAAATCAGTCTGGAAGTCACCTCGTTGCCCTCACATGCGGTGTCACTGTTGATGAGGTTAAAACCGTCTAATAGTTTCCGTGCTCTTTGTCTCCGTCTCCCCCCTAAAGCCAGTCATTATGCCCATTTTGTTTCCTGTCTTCTCCAGTGTGCTTCCTTGCGGAGTCGCAGTGGCAAATTGCTTTAAAACCACAAAAGAAATAGGACAGAGGGAGATGGAGTCTGTGGCCTCAAGTATTTCATTCAGGGTTATGATAACACTACACGGAGTTATTATTAACATCATAATCACCTCTGGTCAGAAATGGGATCTTCAAACGCAGGAGCATGATACGAGGATTTGACAAAAGAGGTGCCAGGGGACAGATAAAGTGCAATGAATAAAACGGCGACGGCTTTGCAGAGTGTGCGTGTGCAATACTGTCGGCGGGATCTTAGGTTGACGAGTGAATCAGACAGTCAGGACTCGGGAAGAGTGTGTCACGGTTACTCCTGTTTGTGGGGTGGTAGTTTTGTGTTGTGGACATTGCACCGTCCCGTAGTTGCTGTCTGGTGGTGTGTGATATTAAAAGGCCATCAGAGAGTTGTGCCAGTGCAACAGTTTGGGACTCAGGCAGCAGAGATGTATAGTAACGAAGTGGAACTACTTAAGTACTAAAACGCAGTATCTGTACTTTTTTGGAGTATTATTTTTTTCCCCAACTTCCACTTTTACTGCGCTACATATTTTTGATGAATTTAATACTTTTACTCGGATACATTTTTCATGTACTCGTTACTATTGTAGCGTCCAGCCGGACACGTGATGAATGACAAGGCGATATTCAACAAACTGCATTTATTGCTGAACGGTTTGGTTCCAGGACTCGGTGACTGTCGGCCGGAACCACGCCAAAAAACCAACTGAACAGTCCCGGTCTCACATCAAACTCGCTCGTGCGCCGTACGTCAGAGACCTGACACCCAGGCGCGCGCTCTCTCACCTGCTGCCCCGCCCCCTCGCTCTCGCATTCATTCAGACGCATTCACAGAACATGGGAAATCACAGAACTCTACCATAAACATTGTAACACTGTAACATTAGAAGTTGTGCCTTAATAAATATTTGAAATATTATAAACAACAGTACTTGTACTTTGACTTTCAGTACTTGAGTAGCAATTTTTTTACATACTTGTACTTGCAATACTTAAGTACAAAACATTTGAATACTTAGTACTTTTACTTAAGTATGGTGTTTAAAGAACACTTCTTCTACTCAAGTCAGTTTTTTTTGATATAGCACTTGTACTTCTATTCCACTCCTTTACTGCAGTACTTTATACATCTCTGTCAGGCAGTGTCTTGACCCTTAATAGTAATCAGTGGCCTGACTCATGGTTCCTCCTGGATGCTTAAAAGGTTTTGGAGGCACTCTTGTTTTTGGAACTCATATTTTATTGTGACACACAAGACCACCAAAAGACTATTATGATGTTATCATAATCAACTGCAGCTGCTACACACAGGCAGCTCATCTCAATCTTTGCGTGGATGGTCTGTTCCTCCAAAAAAAAAAAAAATGTCAAAAAACAAGAACAATCTGTTGAATTTAATGATTATAATAAATACATTCATTCTACCGGAGGCAATGCGATGCAGCAGAGCAACCTTGTGGGTGTTTCTCACATCACAATAAATCAATCAAAACAATGTGTATCCATTATATGCTGTAGTTAAAAGAGATCCAGTTAATTAATTCAGTACCAGTTAATATAGCTTGTGCTTCCGAACCCTGCATAACCAAGTGATGAAGCACACTTAGCGCTCAGTATGCATACAGAGAAGCTGACGGCAACCACGGGCTATAAAGATGCCTACATGAGGCGTCACATCTGTCCTGTATGAGTCTATGTGCTAATGGCTCTCCATACGTGCCGATATTAGTATGCCAACAGGGTTATGTTTAGCGTTCCCTAATTAACACTAAACACAAAGTATAGCTGAGGCTGATGGGAGTGCATGATTTTGCATCAACAGTATCAAGTAGTGACGGTCACCGTTGTTGACCTGATGAAGGTGAAGTCAGGGGTAGTCATGCATCATAAAGGATTCATAAACATGGATCGTCATTGAAATCCATCAAAAAAATTCCTGATTGATTTCAGTCGGTGCTAAAGGTGGGCCGACAGAGCGATGTTTCCATAGAGACCATGTTGCTACCATGGCTGACAAGACAATGCATCAGCTCACAGGACGATAAATTGTTAGATCTGCATTATAGATCACATATTTTCTAAAATGTGTGAGTATATAATGTGTTTATTAAAAGTTCACATCCAGAAACAGTTGTCAACATATCTGGAGTTTTATTTTAATGAGCTTCAAGTCTTTCGTCTCTTGTTCTTGACATGTTGAGTCTCCCGCAGCTCTACTTTTATGCGCTGATGAGCTTCATTACTTTTATTTTTTCACTTGTATTCAAGGTGAGTCAGCTTCAAGTTTGTACCCTCTGATCTCCAGCTCGACTCTGATTTTGTTTTTTAATTTGACATTTCAAAAGATCCTACAAAGTCCAAAAAAAAACAAAAAAAACGACCTTAAATGTAAATGAGTTAGATACTTTAAGTTGAATTTGTTAGTAGAACAAAAACAGAAATGTTTTTTTTTACACTTTTAATGAGCTGTAGAAAAAGATCTAAGACTTGTGCACACAAAAGGTTTATTTTAAGTGTGTTCAAATTCACCATGGGGCTCTCCGTTCACGATGAGATTAGCAAATCACTTGCCCAGACAAGGCAATATACACTGTCTGCCATTCGTCTAGTACAGTTTAAAACCGGATTCATCCATGTAGAGAACACCAAAACCGATCGTTGCAGCTGTCTGCTCTCAGACCATCTTGAATAAGCAGAAGGTGGCGTGTTTACACAGCTCTTGTGGACCTTCCTACATCAGCATGCGAATTACGTGCCCCCACAACATCTGTGGCATTATGTTGTGTGATAAAACTGCACATGGCGTGGCATTTTACTATGACACCATCCAAGGCACACCTGTGCAATAGATATCATGCTTTTAATCAGCATCTTTATATGCTACATCTTTAATGATGGATCGATTATCTAACATGGATTTTTTGGGGGGTTTTTTTGGTAGAGAAAAGATAAATCTTTTGTTTGAACCAAAAAAGTTGTAGTAAAAAAAAAAATTGTTTCTAAATGTTTTAAAATTCATCGAGCTCAGATTTAACCCTGGTGCAGACACTTGTGTAATTGCATTAGCACAGGCAAATTCTCATATTAAAATGCACTACCATGCTGTTCTTATTTACATAATTAGAGTGTGCAAGCAAAACCTCCATCTGATCTTTCTGTGAATGCATTAGGAAGCGGTTACAAATGTTTGATTAGGATGTTGGAGTCCACTTTTTAAACATGCAAAGGGCGGTCTGAAGAAGCTCCGCAGGAAAGTTGTAATTAGTCGTTTAACTTTGAGGCCGTTAATGACACACCTTCAAACAATCAGGAAGGTGACACTGTATAGTGATGCCCAACCAGCTTGTGCAACAGGACGTCTGCGAGATTGCAAAGCAGCTTGGTGAATTTAAAATGCATATAAAATATCATAAAACACCTCACAAACCTGAGTCAGCGGTCACGAGTGCAGGAAAATCTTCTGAGCTCAGCTGTTCAGAAACCTGCAGGTGACGTCGCGGATGCGGCGTCCATGTTTTATATGGTTGTATGAGGTAGTTATGCATAGTCAATGCATGAACGCAGAAGGAGGCTCAGCATTTTAGCAACATAAATTCAGTATACCTTAAAGCGTACGCTATAGTCACGATATTCTCTGGCGGATCTAAGGCATAATACGTTTGGGTGTAGGAATGCATCCTGTTTTGGGGTATCTGATAGTGCTGCAGACATACAAGAGACAAAAAACAAACAAACACAAAAAAAACACTGACTTAGTCAGTAGAGAAATCTAAAAACCTACAAATCCACAAACTGAATTCCTCCCCGCTCATGATCCTCCCCTGAGGTAACCCTGACCTCCCTGTGGAGGTGAAAAGAGGATTCTCCCGTTTGGATGCCAACACGCGATTGCAGGAACACATCCCGCCGCCATGTAATGTTTGTAAATGCTCTCTGCATAGGAGCACACATCAGTCACACGCCGCTCATTCCATTTTCCTGCCGGCAGGAGCAGAGTCCCGAGGGGGGGAGCGGTTTGATCACGATCCACGTACACCATTCACACCTCCACCTCACTCGACTTGGCACACAGATGCCCAAGTTCTGTTTTTTTCTTATTTTAAAAGAGAGATATGAACTCAAAAGCATCTCCCATTGTCCCACTTCATCCCGTCTGTATCCTATTGGTATAAATGACATATGAACCAAAGCTGGCGAGTTATATTTAGTCATGTGATGCGCTATGATCAGCACTCATCCTTGCAAGCTTTGTTGAAACAGATTCTGGCGCCCCTGTAGGAGCCTGCCTGGGGATTGCTTTCTAGATTTAGTTTGGCCCTCACCTAATCTTCTCCTCTGCGCTGTTGCACTGTTTCTTCCCATCTCATCATTCTCGCTCCACTTCTCTTCATCTTTCTTCCTGTCTGTCGATCTTTCTCTCTTTCTCCGACTGCGACTCTATTCGTGTGTGTGTGTGTGTGTGTGTGTGTGTGTGTGTGTGTGTGTGTGTGTGTGTGTGTGTGTGTGTGTGTGTGTGTGTGTGTGCGCATGTTTCTCAGAGGCAGCCAGCGGAGGAGGAGTGTGGTAGGACAGTATGATTATTCATCCATGGGAAGGCAGAGAGCTTTTTCCACTTACTCACTCACCTACTCAGCCCACGGCCAGTTTGCCTATCTGTGATTAAATTCATCAACACCCTTCCCTTCTTCTTCTTCCCTCCACACACAGACATAGATTCTCCTCAGAGAGCGAAAACAACCTCTGATAAGTAACTCTTTCAAACTCTCACTTTTCCTATTTAAGCATGTATTCCCTCACCCCTTCCACTGTAAGAGCAAAAGGGTAGAGCTTTGTGTTTTGACCATGAACATCACTTCAATTAGGTGCATGAATTTTTTTGCTCATTTATGCAAACTGGCACACTGAGCTCCCCAATAGGCCATTTGAAACCAAAGTGATATTGTGCAAATATGGACAGAAAATGAGCACATGGGATGAGAGTTGTACTACTGGGAAGGTCCAGGGCTGCTAGCGGTATGAATTAATCGTGTCCTGGCACGAGCAGGAGGGGGTTTTATCCCTCTCGGCGCGGCCTGGAGCTCTGCTGGAGTTTTAGATGTGGTGATTAGGCTGCGAGGTTGAGCTACTCAGCGTAAATCTCCTCTGAATTCTGAGGAAGAGCTGAAGGCATGTTCTTCACTGCATCAGAAGGAGGAGGGAAAAAATCTTGTTTTTTTTAGGTTTTTTTTTAGATGCAGACTCAGATACAGCCGGCCAGTATACAAAAGATGAGAGGACTTCAGGGTCCTTTTGATTTGAATCCAGTCAGGGAGACTTCTTGATTTTTTTTTTAGCGCAAGGCTGAGGAGTCTTGAAGAGTTTAAACTTTTTTATTTAGCACCTTGGATGTCTTCGCTTTGCTTGTCACTATTCAATACTGCATCTAAAAATAATTTGTGTAATCAAAAAAAAGCGTTAAAGAAAAAACCAAAGCAGACACACTCGAGTACTCCAATTTGTAGTGTTACTCACAATCCGCATAAAAATAACTGGCTGAAATGCAAATTCCTTAGAGATTTATACTGCATAGGAAAAAAAAAAGCCCAAGGCTGTATTTCCACCTAAGGCACTGCATTATTCACAAGATAGTCTGCAGTGGGTTTTGGTGAACAGCATGAAAAACACCCTCCCATTCCTGACAGACAATGTATAAATCTGACATGATAACTTACACCTATCCTCCAGCTCTGGCTTCTCCTTAAATAAAGAAAACTCAACCAATGTTATGGCAGGCGTTCATGTGTGAAAGCAAAATGTTCACAGCATTAACACACACACAGACACACACACACACACAAAAATCAATAAAATGTTTGTTCCTCACTGTTCCGAACAATAAAATCTAAAATATGCATGCTGCGCGTTTATACGGGACACCCTGAAGTGAAAACTGAAATTTAATCACAGGATCGTTTTTGTGAATTCTCCATTTTCCACTTCTTTTTATATTGAGACGACATATTGATCATCAAACCAACTGGTTTGTGAAGCAGAGGCGGCGTGTATTAATAGTGAGCAAACTGAAAAGACCTGCATACTTACAACGAAATGCCACGCTCTCAACAGAGCTGTGAAAAGGACGGGCGTCATATCATATCATACATGGGGAATAATTCATAGAGCCATGTTTGCAAGACCCTGTACGAGAAACCAAACGCGGTGCATGCTGCATCAGGAAAGAACAGTACTAGAGCATATTACAAATATATTGGGACACATGCATGTCTTCCAAACTGTTTGTATGCTCATTAAAAGCTGTGTCTGATGCTCAAAACGGGGTCTGAAACCTTCTCTGCCTTCACACCTTTCTGATGTTGCAGTCGGGGACGCTTTGTGAAACTGGAAATCTGGCTTCACGCAGTGAGCCAGGCACGAGTAGGCGAGCAAGAAAACAGGGTTAGAACTCTTTGTGCACTCTTTCACAGCTACAATTCACTCGTACAATTATGGCCCCCCGTCGTCTCCACGAGGTAAACGTTTTCACTTTCCCCATTGAGAGCCATTTGGTTTCTTTTATCCTTACGGTTTGACAGCACTTTGCTTCATCGGCATTCAGGTTTTCAGTTATACCCTAACCTTACAAAGCTACATCACATGGCTACACTATAGCTGACCTACAACTGGGGACTCAAGAACCGTGATTTGTCCTTTTCTATATCAAAGCTGAAAGTGAATGACAATGCAAACAAAGCAGCTACAGGGGAAAAAAATACACAATCTGTCATCACCACGTTAGACACATCTTAAAGAAACCTTTTTCTACCATTGCGTAAACCCTGACTAAGTCACGTCCCCGGTGTTTCTCCCTGTTTTCTTTCCTCTTCATGTCATGTTTGTCCTGTCTGCCAGTTTGTGTGTGTGCTGCTGGATGCGGTCTCCAGACTCCCGAGCGGTAACCCTACGCAACAGCCAACCTCTGTGTCATTTGAACTCTGTCCAGTCTTGTCATCCTCTCCATCTTTGTGGATTTTTTCTTCTTTCTTTTTTTTTCCAACCACCAGCCCTGCAACTCCCTGGACACCCCCTAATCACAGACGCACAGCCATCCTGTCGTCGAGAGGTTGATGAATTAATCGTGGATGGACAGGAATTTTGATAATCATGAATATAATTCAGTCGGTCAAACACTTTGAAGTTAAAAAATCTTCTTTGTTTTCAGCATTTAACCCTACATGGCCACACCCTGAGTGTTGCTGAGGGCTCCATCTTTAGTAACATCACTGTCAATATAAAAACGGTCCACAGTGTAATTAAGGCTGGGAAGAATAGAAGATTCACCATAAGAAGAATATAATACACAGATTGACAATAAAAATAGTTATATAGTACTGCGGTCCAATCCTCTTCATAATTGACACTATCAAGCCTCTCATCACATCTGATCTTAATATAGAACATCAAGTACTTCATAATTATTATTTTTTCCTCTTTCTCCCGACACACAAGTTGCAGTGTGGAACAGTAAACCATAACACACACACACACACACAGGAATGTGAAGGTGTGTGTTCGGCCCTACTGCATCTTTAATCAGACTTACACAACCTTTAGGTTTGTCAGTGATGCCAGACTTTTAAATATTAAAAGATACAAGTACTTCACAAAATATAAGCCGTGTTACAGTGTGAGTGTCAGATATATGTGCCCCTGTCCTACATGTACATGCACAGTCTATTTCCAGGCATGACAGACATGCTGCGAGACACCCATGACATGAAGATGAGCTGTTGCTAATCTAGCATTTCCTTCGAGGTGACGCTCTTGAAACAGTTTCTGCAAAGTGCTTCCAGCACAGCAGTTAAGTCCTACACAGGGAATTCTTTAATTGCATCACTTGGTAATCATGACACACTCCGATCCCCTCGGGAAGATGAGTGCTCCTTTCCGTTTGTGTCAATCAAATTTTCTGTGTTTAACCTTTGTCACCTGTCACTCATCTGATTAAACACTGTGAGTAATGAGGAATGCAGACGAGGGGGAACTGGTGCTGGGCTTAACAGGCCAGCTGTAACGATTTTCGACAATGATTCATGATTATTTGCTGCATTCTCTCCAGTGTGGATTCACTCGGCTTGTAGGTTTTACTGTAACATAATCAATATAGAAGTTTCATCAATCAAAACAGCTTGGTGATGATTTGTATTGCTCTGTGAGCCCCGGCTGAATCACAGAAGGTTAAGTTGGGTGTTTATATTTTCCCCTTCTGTCCATTTCATTCCATTATGCACTTTGCAAAGTCTTTTAAGCTGCCGCTTTGTATGCATGTGAAATGAAATAACAGAATTTGCTTTGCCTGACAATATAAAAAAGTTTTTGCTTTTTTTTTTTTATTTAGACCATTTTCTCAGCAGCCATTTTGACATGGAAAGGTAGGGTCAACACAGGTGTTTCCAGTGATACTAATTAAGGTTTCCTTGCCATTTATTGCAGCAGAGTCTTTCCGGTGAGTCAACATGCACCACAGCAGCACCCTGACTCCGTTTGACCTGAACAGAACGGAGCCTTAATTAGTATCACTGCTAAAAATAAAAACCTGTGTTTACACTGCTATTTCATGTCAAAATGGCTGCTGTGGAAAGAGTCTGTTGCTCACAGACATGCACTACAGGACTAAACACAAATCAGAACTACAACTATTGCATCTGAATGAAGATCATGTGATATGATCCAAAGTCCTGAACCATAAGGTCCACTAAATGGACCTCAACAGTTCAACAATGGTTGTTTCCAAAGTCTAGAATAAAGTTGGAAAAAATTTAGAAAAATACCGTCAGCACTTTTTTTTTTTTTTTTAGAAAGTACAGTACACCATTGCAAAGTCAGTAGAAAGTCAGAGTATAAATAGTACATTCTGTATTTCTGTCCCTCTGCAGACCAAAAACCGAAGCCGAAAAAACTGCCCCAAACTCAAATATTAAAAAATATATATGCACACATTGCAACAGAAAGAACTACTACTGTACAAGACATCAAGAAATGACTTGGAAATAGCTTTTAGCTATTAGCTGTACAGCTTCCAGCTAAAATTGTTGTCTTTCTTTCTAGGAAGTCGCTTCAAAATAATGAGTGTCTCTCCATATTCGGAAGCACCCAAACTCCTCTGCCATTCTTAAATTTGCTCACTCCAGCATCTGTCCTCCCATGCACTCGACTGTCTTCACCCACTTATAGCAGCTGTTGCTAGGTAACAGTTCACGCCCGCCTGTGTGTATTAAAGTCTATATCAAAACAATATTCAGCATGCAACGAATCTGCTATTAAGTTAAGCCGCATGCAGACGTCTTGTTGAAATGCAGTACATATGATTACCAAAAATAACACTGCTTCATTAGTAAGCAGAGTAATTTAAACACACCAAAGTGTTCTTTAGTAATCAATTAGTGATGTTGAGCCTCAGTCTTCAGGCTCATCACTCTCCCTTTCCCCTTCCATGACCCAGAAACCCATGGCTGAACTGCTCACAGTAAACATTCTGCTTTGTAACCAAAACCTACAGGGGATTTCTAATTAGGTAAGGAAACAGCACAACCCTGCGAGTAGAAGACGGGATGAGAGGAAGGATACTGGAGGAAGTTTGGAGGAGGGGGCTGATTGGGGAACGAAGAGAGAGAGAGGAAGCAAATAACAGAGAGAGAGAGAGAGAGAGGATGGAAGAGGGGGAAGGCGGAAACAGCAGAAGATGACAGGAAGACTGGGGACTTATCTAATAATTATAACAGCGGCAAGTAGAGAAAGTCGTAGGAATAACACGCAGCGAAGGAGCAGCAGTGGAACGAGGAAAAGTATATGAAAATTGGCACATTGATAGAAGAAGATGAGATAAGATGAAGATGAGATTGGATAGACAGATTTGCACATAAAAAGAGCAACACTCAAACTGGATTGACGGATTTGATGGAGGGGGAATAAGAGCCCTCACACAGCTCATCTCGAACACGATCCGAGCAGGGCAGCCTTCCAGAGCACCTACATACCTGACTGTCAACCTGCCGGCTCTGCGTATCCCACGGATGATGTTCCATAGGGGCCAGGCTCCGTGCCGACACATTCCAACACAGAGGCCCTTTGAGTAGGCATGAGACGGTGGTTATGTGGCCAGGGACCAGTCTGGGTCAGCCAGCACTGCTGAGCTGATACGTGCCTAGACTTTTACCACAAAGCCCCTCAGGCCACACTGTCGATGAGTCCAGCGATTGCTGTGCTGCTTGCATTTTGGGAGCTCGGCATCTGGGAACGAGAGCGCAGGGGTGAAGCCATGGCGCCTTGAAATGAGACACACACAAATGAGAAGTAAGACAAACAGACGTTTTGGCTTGCTGCTTCTTGCTAAGCCTGATGTGTATTAGTAACAACAGCATACTGTATCCTCTCTCCTGTCATCCATGGCTACAAATATATCTTATATAAAATAAATCTTAAATATGAAGCCGAGATCGGGGTGTTACGAGACATTTTTCTCTGTTTGTACTTATTTGCAATTCACACAGGCAGCGTAGGCCTTCTCCAAATCATACTTGCAAATGATGCATGGGAGAATTGGTATGTGGGTTCATAGGGATGTTGGGAGGTAAGCTAGAATCCACCTAGCCAACCAAATCAAAACCAATGTTTCAGAATAGAAAAGAAAGATTGAGGCTTAGTCAAGGCAGTTAAGACGCTCCCTTGAAGCCAACAACAAGCTGCAGTGGTGGTGGAGAAAGATGTGTAACATTTTGACAGCGTGAAGCTCTGTTCAACAGACAAGCTCTGCATGGTAGACACAGCACCTGCATGAAACATCTTCAGGGTAGATTCAGAGAGTCAAGGTCCTGTCCTTTATAAAAGTTTTTTAAAGATGAGCACATTTCATAAATTAAACAAGACAAGAAGACATTTAATATCTTTAAAAAACACACGCACATCCATGCTGCAGCCTCACAGGTGTTTTAACTTTAGCCGTGCTGTGTGCATCTAACAATTTAACTGTCACAATGGGATAAAAGGGAATAAATCCACAAGAGGAACAAATTTAATCACAGTTTTGCATTTCTTTTCATTGCATTGTGTCAGAAAAATGTAAAAAATTTGCCATTTTAGTCCTCATCCTTGAAACCTTTCACCTTGTTAAAGTTCAACAATTTGTTTGAAAGAGACTTTTGATCAAATTTGAAAACTCACCTTTGTGTGTTTGATCCAGATTTGTTTGTTTTTTTTGTGTGTGTGAGGCTATTACTTTACACTCAAGCTCTTGGAAGGCCTCAACAAAAAGACTCTCTGTGTTTATTATGTTTTTTTTTCAGGGGGGCTTAGTCTTTTCTAACATGACATTTCTGTGGTAACTTTGGACTCCAGAACAAATAACATGAGCCAGCATGAGATGTCTCCTGTGGTTTTACTGGGGACTTGATGGGATCACTGACTCCAGCAATGTGGACTACAAAGCACCCATAATACAATGCTCTCTTAAAGAAACAGACACACTCATGTAATGAGCCCATGGCAACACAAGAGCTACTCACTTCATTAAAAGATAAGGGAGTCGTAAACAATTAAATGTCTAATCCTCAGAATAACACATGACCCTCCAATTTGTATTTTCTCATGGACGATTAGCTGCTTACATCATTTGAATGAACGTGATTATTTTTGTTACTGTCCAATTCTCAAGGCCTCATGGGAGTTGTAGTTGATGAAGGTCAACAAATAATAATCAGTCTTTCATGTTCAGATTTTGATTAACTGTAATCACTAGTAGACTGTATGGGTGGAAATCTTTTTTGAAATGAATGCTAGTGGAACAAAAGCAGACATGTCTATGTCTCTGCTTTAGTTTGAATCAGTCATGAAGCTCCTGGTTGTTACATAAAGACAAAGAGGCTTTGACAGTGAAGTGAGACCTCTTCGTGCAATATACCACCTTTGGGTTTACTTCATTCTGGATCGTCATTCGTGGGTCAAAGGTGAATGTGGGCGGTACTAATCGATTCTCCTGACTCTGATTGGTCGACAGGTGACAGGTGTCAATCATCCACACTGCACTGCTAGCTGCTACCTGCTGCTTCATATTTTTTTAATACTGCATGTTTCAAACATTGCGTCGTATTAAAACTTAAAGTCTGCTTTCTTCTGCCATACTGGTGAAGACATGTTCATTATTAGTCTGGCAGAGACGGGGCCAGGCTTGGGTCCTGCCAATAAGGCGCGATAACTCCTCGACTTGCAAACGTCTGATAATTTAAAAAATCAGCTGAAAAGATTTTTTTAACAAAAATATGTTTAAATATATTCAAATGTGTTTAAAAACACACAAATATGTTAAAAAGTGTTTTAAGGATTCAAGGAGTTTTATTTGTCATTGCAACACATGTAAACATGGGATGAAACGAAATTGGTTTCCCCTGGTCCCGAAGCAGCCCAATATAAAATTATATATATATATATATATATATATATATATATATATATATATATATATATATATATATATATATATATATATATATATATATATAATAATATAAAATATAAAAATTAAAGGCAAATTTAAACTTAGAAAAGTATATACAATAAATAGAAAACAACAACAACAGTATACACCATGGTGAGGTAGTGAGATGTGCAAGTGTCCAGGTTGTGCAAACAACTTCATTGTGCAAGTAATTGCAAGATGTTAAAAACATACACAAAGATTGTGTTTAAAGAATGACACTCATTGTTGAAACCTTTTTTTCAAGCCTTCGTGGAACATTCAAAGCAACATCAATAACAGTAATATAATAATATAATGAGGTCCTGGCCTGGCCCCTTTGTCAAATTTTAGAACCCAATGTGGCCCACAGGTCAAAAAGTTTGCCCACCCCTGGGTTAGCCTCTCAAAACCTGATTAGCACTGAGCAGTTTGCCAATGCCATCAGTGTATGAATGGGTGGACAGGAGTAAAAGCTGAAGACTAGAGAGGTACTCTTAGATATAGTGGTGAGTGTGTTGGTGGTAAGTGCACCTACAGTTTGGAGAAGAAGTCAGGGACCTTGGCACAAAAGCAGACCTATATGCACTGCTGTAGACATGGGGCAGCAGAAAAGCTACATTAAAAGCCCCACTTAAAAAAAATCAATATCCATCCACTATATGCTATAGTAAGAATATGTCCACTGCTTTCAGACAGCCATTTTCTTTGACACTAACGTATTCCTAGGCAATACTGTGCTGCGTACGCCGCAGATCAGCAGCACAGTTCAACGATTCTTTTATGTGGCACTCAAACTGTGCCTTTAATAAAGATGTGCATATTGATTTATTTGCTGACAATCATTTCAAATATTATTCTATTGCAGCAGTTGCACAAGCGAGTGAACCTCGCGTAGAGAAAGCAGGAGCTCAAATAGCAATGAGGCAGTTGCATGTTTTAACTATACACTGATTCGCTGCAATCTCAGGATCAAAGCCGCTCACATATCGAGGTCAATTTCATGATAGATTCATCAGAGTCGAGTCGGTGCGTTTGATTGAACATCCTGAAGCTTCTTAATCACTGCACGAACAACTGAAACCCGAGTCTCCGCTCCAACATCTGTCTCTCTCCTTCTCTTCAATCAAATCTCACTTTACTGCAGGGTGGAAATGATCATCCCTGCCTCTGAAGCATCAACATGAAAGTTGGTGTTTTTTAGCCATTGGATTTTTTTATTCCATTTCATGTGTCTGTAAGCACAATATATTTCGTGTGGTTTCAGGTAAGCTGGTGTGATCGGCATACTGAGTGACGGCATGGCGATGAAGCAAGAGGCGACAGGGAGGGAGCAAGAAAGTGGGATGAAAGGAAAATTAATGAGAGGTTCAAAATTAAATTATAAACACGGGAGAGGAAAAGGCATGCAGCCAAAAATAACAATCACGCAGACAATTTCAACAATCCATCTTCATAGTGAGCCTGTTAGCATTGAACTCTATGAGAGGTTCGGTAACACTATACCAATATTAAGTACACAAAATCCAAAGCAGTCATGAAAAAGCCAATCAGGAACTAATTAGTCAGTCTGGTTAGATGATGCACAGCTGAGAGGATACAGAAAGTTTAGTAATGGTGAGGTAACCGATAAAGTAATGATGCATTCCTTAATAACTCAGCGTGATACATCACTTTATCTAAAGGAGGTGAAAAACTAAAAATGATTTGTGTGCAATAAGGAAGTCGTGATTGATGATTCGTTATGTGCCATTTAGCAGCTGATTCCGAGCTAATTAAGAATGATTAATTAAGAAAGCGGTCAGAGGATTTGGGATTTAAAAGTCGGTTCATTAACGCAGCATCTAACGACCAAGTTCTACATCAGAAAATCTTGATCACAGACTGGTGGGATTTTGTTGTTTTATCGCTGCAGATTTAGATGAGAGAAATTTCAAAGCTATGGTAGGTAACGTTTCTTAATTTTCATCACACGCCTCTGCAGTTCCTCCTCAGCTCTGTGGAGCACTTTAGCGTTTTCAGCTCTTTGTTCTGGGTTCAATCCATTGACTGTGAATGAAGATGGACGACATGAAATGAGCTCCCTCCAGCCTTAGAGAAAGGGCAGACCCAGAACCCGCTGGAGGGTCTATATAGCCCATCTAGCCTGGGAACACTTCAGGATCGCCCCAAAGAGGAGAGGGAGAAGGAGCACCCTGCTAACCCTGCAGCCACTGCAACCTGACCCCAGAGGTTTCACGTCATGATTGACCTAATACTGTGCAGATATTCTCTTTGTTGTGCAGTATGAGAATGTGGAGACGTTGTGCATCTCTTTATATACAGAAAGTGCACTCTCACAGCTCTATCTCTATTATAGATTATAGATACTAAAATATACAATGATACTGTTGTTTCCAGTTGCAAGCGGCAGCTGTTTTCAGTGAAAAAAGCTGCACTGTACACTACGTGCCCAGCACTAAACAGCAGACACAGATGGGAAGACTAGATATTGAACATAGTGGAACATTAAGCAGCCAAAGAGACAGATATTTCCCTCTGGAGTTGATGGAAACCAAACAGAGCTAAAAGAGGACTGAGTGGCCAGAAACACAACTCCAAATAAATGCTACTGTTGCTCTGGATGAGTGGATAGGCATAACATTTTGCTCACAGATTAAACATATTTGTTTTGTGGTGTCATGCATCATGTCCAACATTGTCTTGCATTGTTTAAGAAATATCTGTTTGCCTATTCCTCTCGATCCATCCCTCCTCATTATCTGTAGCCACCGAGGTCACAAGTGGTTTGACCCGATCCCAGCTCCCATTGAATGGGAGGTGAGGTTCAGTCTGGACAAATTTAGTCTATTAGAGGGCTGACATGCAGACAATCATTCACACTCACAGTCACACCTATTGGCAATTTAAGCATGCCTAACCTGCATGTGTTTAGACATCCAGACGAAACCAACCCAGACACCTGAGGTCATTGCCCTCCTCTGCGGCTCTTCCTGAGGTTTCTTCTTTCACCTTTTTTCCCTGTTAAAATGTTTTTCCTCACTTGAACCGACGGTCCAAGGACAGAGGGTGTCACTCCCTGTACGGATTATAAAGCCCTCCGAGGCAAATGTACTTTGTGACTTTGGGCTATACAAATAAAATTGATTCGATTCATCTCTTCTTTATTTTTTTACTAAAAGATGTGTTTGGTTTAGTTCGCTTCATCTAGCATGAATTTGAAGAATTTGCTGCTAGCAGTTTTGTTTTGGCATCAGTCTCATTATAACTCTGCATTTTTATCTATTTACACATTCCTACTAGTTTGAATTTCTTTTCCAGCATATACTATGTGTATCTGCCACCACCAGTCCTAGTCCCCAGATATCTCCTAGTCTGTATTGTGCCACTGCAGTCATTGTTGTGCAGCTTCTGCTCTTGTTTGCCTTGCCAGTTAATAATTATTGACTGTTCTCCTTCTTTGGATTATTCTGTATTTATTTATTGACTGCCTGCTTGATGTGGAAATTTGATTTTTAATTTTAACTCTACCTGCTCTGTTCCTGAGCCCGAGCAATACTTTTACCAGAAACATTACAAGTGCTTGGTTTTGTTTTGAACGCAGTCCTTCTGTTATGACCCAAGGCATCAGTTCTATATTGAGTGAGGTCAATAGCTTTAAATGTTAAATTGTGGCAAGAAGATCTGTGTTAAATAGTGCAATCTTCAGCAGCTCAGTATCACACTCTGAAAAACTGATTTAATATATTTCTCCCAGAGGAGATATTAATACATTCTGCTGCATGAGGTTTGGATCAGGGTCTATTGATTAAGGCTCTTTGCTCATTGCTGTTGTACGAAAGTGAAACCTGACAAGTGTTTTGAACACCTTGAAAAGCTTTGGATAATATTCACCATCACATCAGTCCATCGGTGGTCACACACTGGAGAAAAGTAAATCTGATCTAATTATTTTTTAATTCACTGGGATGATTATGACATTCCTGAGGCGACCTTAATGAAATTAGCTGTTTGATTAGTGATTTCACGCAGTGTCGGCGTACATTCTGTTTCTGTCTCGTTAAAAAAAAAAAAAAAAAGCTAATGAATCGACTGCTGCATCGAACCAGAGGACTCATGCATATCCTCCCCAGGTGTTAGCCCCCGTATTTAAAATCCAAATCAGTTTTTGCCCTTCACACCACGACAGATCCTCTGAAATCTGATTTGCAGGGCTCACAGCTCCATCCATTGGCCTCAGCACAGTGTGGGTCTATGCACAGCGCACAGTCATCCTCGCTGTGCCTCGACAACCGGGCAGCCTGGAAGCCTTGAAATTAGATGCAGAATCCCAGCAGGAAGCCCGGGCCCGGTGATCCCCAGAGGCACGTGGTCCCTTGGTTGATTGCTGAGCTGAAGCTCTGATGGAGAAGGTAATTAAAGGAGATGAGAGCATTAATAGTGCATGAGACTGTGTGTGTGTGTGTGTGTGTGTGTGTGTGTGTGTGTGTGTGTGTGTGTGTGTGTGTGTGTGTGTGTGCAGAGAGCAGGAGGGTATAATGCTGATCTGGGTCTCATGTGTAACACAATGCATTTAATTGTAAGGACGTACAAAGGGCTCCAATGAGCATTAAACTTTGAAGAACACTCACACGAGCATTTACAAACCACATGTGTACAACAGATCAGAAAGGTCAGCCAGAGGAACATGCAGGGGTGTTCATCTCGCATTAACACACCCTCGACAGCTGCCGCTACCATGGCTACCACAAATACACACACGCACTCGGACTACTTATGGACAGAGAGTGAACTCATATGAAAAACACATAGCTGTCACACACAGCAATATGGACTATACTATACGTGTACGTGCAAACGCAAGTCTCATCAGCCAATTTCTCCATCCAGTATGTAAGATGGAGTCTTGTTTCAGCAGCCTATGGCAATACTTCTCTTCCTGTCTGTCAAGAGTCTGAACAAGAACAGAGTATGAGAAAAGAGATTGGAAATGCCGTACAGTGTGATTGTAAGAATGAAAAAGAATGGGTGAGGGAGTCGGAAACAGAAATGCATGCAGAGAGAAAGAAGAGAGTTATGAGGTTTAAGAAAAAAAAGTGAATATGTATTCTTGCCCCAGTGCATAATTTGTTAAGGGCAGATTGTGTGTGTGTGTGTGTGTGTGTGTGTGTGTGTGTGTGTGTGTGTGTGTGTGTGTGTGTGTGTGTGTGTGTGTGTGTGTGTGTGTGTGTGTGTTTCAAGCTCTGCCTGGACAAGCGGAGGTAATCAGAGCGGAGATGCAGAAACTCTGAGTGAACTTTGCAAAGTCTACCACACTCACTCGATACCAGCAGGAGCTTAGGGAGAGCAATGGAGGCACGCATTGTTGTTCTGGATTTACCATGCAAATGTTTTTAGTCACGCATGGATTAAGACCAACAAAGCCACTTTAACACCGGCAACCTCAGTTTAAAACGTTTTCATGCCTGACAGGCTCACCTAAACTCTTTTAAAAGGTACGGTGAAACGGGTGTCAGCGATGATTATGTTTCCCCGCGTTAATCAATAATGGCAACAACTCTGAACATAAATGGATGGGTGCACCGTTACAAGCAGGAAAGGTTAATATTCACTGCGCGTGAGGAAAAAGAGTTGTTACATATTCGAGTTTCCTTCTACATGGATGTCCTCCTCGCTCATCAAAGGCAACGTTTTGTGACATATGATGTTTGTGGCGTATGATGGAGATCGTAAGTAGGCCAACTCATCATTCCCTCCATGGATCAGACTCGCAGCCGGTTCAGTGGAAAGGTTCATGAACCCCCCCCGAGCTGTTGTCTGCATGATGTGATGTAACAGTGGAGCAAAACAAAAAGTTCAACAAGTTTCTCATGTTCATTTCTTGCTAAAAGGGGAAACAGAAACTCTTAACCAAGCTTAATGTACATTAATCAAAGAAAATTGCAGAGTTACACAACGAGTGTGCATTAGGTCGAAGAGAGAATATGACACAGCTGCTGTTGCTTGTTCATCACTCTGCACTTCTGTACAGCAGCAACCAAAAACAAATGTTTCAGCCCGCGTCATTTCTCAGCTTTTCCCAAACGCATTTGTTTGTCTTCCTGCTGCCGTGCATTTGAGAAAAAAAAAAACACTGATGTGTGTTGTGACTGTGAACGCTTCATCTTTCAAATGTTTTGGGTTGACCGGGCCATCTTTATTTAATATGATCATTTATCTGCTCCTGGTGGAACGCAGGCCAACAGGCATAAAGGTCACTTCTAAACTATGGCTTTGGACCAGAAAATGGAGATTTGTAGCCTCAGTAGCAGCACGCCTCTCGGGATGGCGATGTCTGCCTGTTAGCTGGCGTACCACTAGAAACAGCTACTGGGATGGATTGTCATGACATTTTGGATTACCGTCACATTCACACACACATTCACACATTTATGGGATTTGAGAGAAATATCTCAACAAATTTTTGGATGGATCGCTACGAACTTTGTCCAGTACTTATGATCAAATACCTGTAAAAAAAAACAGCTGAACTTTGTGCTAATTAGCAAACACGATAAACAAAGATGGAAAGAAAGATTACACCTGCTAAACATCAGCAGATTAGCATTTTCACTGAGAGTCTGGTGGTTTTGCTTCACACAGCTGCTGCAATCTTGATAGATTAGTTTCTGTATGCCTGGGTAGCCAGTGTTATGCCCCAGTCTAGGGGCCTAGAGCATAACAAGAAGTAGGTGCCTCAATCTTCCCCGAGTCCCAAGTAGCCACTTACACAAGTTTATGTACAAAGGTTTAATTACAAAAATCAAAATCTCAAACAACTATAACTAAGGAATCAACTTCAGGGTGGACCCAGGCCAAAACAACAACCAAAACTATCTTGAAAATAAATCACTTCCCTCAGAAAATCCAAATCACAATAAACTTACCTTCCTAAACTTACAAAAACAGGAGAAAACACAATCAAACAAAATGGCAGTCCACCCCTACTCTTTAAACAAAAAGCTACTTCTAAGGTGATACAAACAGTTTTACAACAGGACATGTGGCACTAGTTGGAAAAGGAGGAGGATGAGGAAGTGGTGTCCACCTGGCAGCCACCATCATGGCTCCTTTTATCTTTGGGGCTTTCAGGTACAGCCAATCACAGGCCAGGACCGGAAAATTACTCCACCAATCGCCTCCTGGGGATGGCACATCCTATTTGCATACGAAGTAGCAGACACAAGCACAGGGCACGCAAGGAAACACACACACTACAAACAAATATGACCACAGTCATAACACCAGGTAGAAATCACAAGCAAATTGTTGGTCTACAATATAAGTACATACATCTGTGGAAGGGTCCACCTAAGGGAATGTCAGCTTTGGTTTACATATATTTATCTGCATGGTGGAGTATAAAAAGGACACAGAAACAGCACATTTAGCACTGTTGGAATTCATTCAGTCATTATACTCGTTATACTATAATGATTATGATCTCCCCTCGATGTACAGTAGCAATAAAGTGTGTTCACGACAGTCAGCACACTGGAAGTAACAGGTTACACATCACATTTAAAGTTTCACCTATGGGATTTTCTGTATCCGCAACAGTTCGTCCAATTTTGGTGACACTTGATTTATATTTTTTCGCCTCTTCCCCGCTAAAGATTTCTTGTTGACATTTTTATTTGAGACCGTGCCTTTCTTTATTTTATATAAATAATTTCAACGACTTGAATAAATGTTTAAAATTGTCGAATTTAACTGCTGTTATGGTGTTGGAGAGATAACTATTGATAGACAGGTGTAGCAATAACATCATGAGACCAAGACAGTGACAGCTTATTTCAAGTAGAGAAAAAAAAGGAAAAAAAGAGAGAGAGTTTTACTTATGTCTTTCCAACTGCATCTATTAAAAGTGCTGCTGCTGGAGGAGAAGTCACTTCTGTTTTCTGTTATGATCTATTATGGTGGTTGTGATAGATTTCTCCCTGAATGATTGTTGACTGTTGGTGCAAACAGTCTAAAATTAAAAATATGTTTTAATAGCCCTAAAACCGTTTGATTATGTTGCTTGAGATGACTGAAATTGTTTTTGTGCTACAGCTGCAGACAAAATGTCTCACATCTAAAATCAAGTTCACATCACGATGGGAAGATTTTTCTTTTGAGCATGTGTTTAAAAGTTTTGAAACTATGGATGGAGCCTAAAAATTTAAATTATTTGTATAAATCTACACAAAATCAAAATCAAACTGTATAATCTGATGAATCGAGGAGCTGTATGATTTTGTCTCTTGACGCCTGTAAATTACATGACAAGATTAAAGTCTTGAATCTTTGATTTGTAGCCTTGAGGAAAGTCGGTCATGTTTACAAATTTGAATTACAGCTTCTCAAGGTAATAAAATAAACATGAGTCATTCTTATTTATAATGAAACAGTGCTTTAATTTAGAGGGCGGACGAGGTCTCCACAGTAAAATGTTGAATTTCAAATTTCCGCATTATGCACTCCTGAGCAAAATGAGTTACCTGAAGATACAGAAGGTAACGATGTTGAACTGAGGAGTATAACATACCTGGAGGATGCTTAATCATCCTTTCACTCACACCAGTCTTTTATTTTATTCCGGTGTCTATGTGATGTCAATGTTCAATGTGCACAGCAAGTTTGGGCTAATTAAAAAAAAAAAAAACCTTCTCCCTGGATTCCTTATTATACACCTAGAAGAAATTTTGGATTTTGATGATGAAAGTAAAGAGATAAAACGTTGACCTGAAACAGAGTGGGAGTTTGGTTATAAATACACATAATGTAATTAAAAAAAAAAATCTGAATAAGTTCTAATGTTGTTACAAAGCAAGAAACTGTAGCCAGTAATGCTGGAAGCAAAAAACTACACTTGGGAGAAACCAGCCTTAAAGTTTGCTTCGCTGGAAATTGTTAACACTCTCACAGGGAATTAACTGCTTGTGTCCAAGTGTCATCAGCTTAAAGGAAAATCCAAAACAGGATCCTGAAAAAAAAAAAAAAAACGTTTCTCTGTGTAAAATCTCTCAGCAGGTTGGTTCAGTTCAGTGTTAAGAAAATCCAAAGCAATCCAGCAGTGAATCCATTCAGGCAAAATAAAATGCAAAACCTATTTCATTTAGCGACAGAGGAGACAAAACAATCCCAGATCGATGCTTTTCTTTTGTTAAAAGCTAGGCACAAACTTTTCATCACCCTTGGGGACTAAACTGTTATTTTATTTTTGAACTTTTGTTTCCTTTCTTCTTTATTTCCTCATTTTTCTTCCTCTTCTACCTTTGCAGGTGACAAGACGTGTCTCAGGAGTATCGCCGCCCTCCAACAACAAGGAATAGGTTTGCTTATATTTCCATTCCACTTTCCATTACGTTTACAATTTTCACATAAACATCTTGGCAGGTATTCAATGTAATTCTACCTCCTTTATTCTTTCATGCGGGTATTTTCCAAACCTGTGAGACCTTCTTTGAAAAGTACCAGTGTGTAGGATTAAATGGCATCTAGCACTGTAGTTGCAGATTGCAACCCACTGTACTCACCTTCCTGTACGAAGGGGACACTACAGTGGCTGCAAAACAAAGTAACAGTTGTTATTTTCAGATGATTGTACACTAATTAAACCACAGTTATGCATATTATATTTATATTTTTATAAATAGAGCCCTCTATCTTACACAATTGGCCTTTTAACCCAACTATTCTGTTCTTAATAATATGTTTAATTACACATTATGTCACGTTGTAATGTAGCTGTATGCAAAGATATTTTTAAATTAACTTTAAACTATATTTTTATAGTAGTAATAGTGGATCACATGATAAACTCTGCACTTACCATCACATCTACTCAGCTTAACATCATCTTTCATCTTATTTTTTTCTGTTTTGGTCTGTTTTTAGCACCAAATAAATGACAAGTTGTTCGCAACAAGCTGATGAATGTCGCAGATTTAGCAGCTAAACATTTTTCCCTGAGCCGGTGGCGACCAAAACAGTGGTAAAAAGAAAGTGAATATTGGTCTTGGATTTATTTGGAACAGGTGGCACAGTGACACGACTCCAAATGAATGTCAACATTGTTCCGTATCTGTCTGATAGAAATAGGCATTTGTTTGCTAAACAAAAAGGCATACCTGTACCAAAGTACAAATTCCCACTGGTCTGATGTCCATTCCTTGTGTTTCTTGGCAATTATCTCCTCCTTCCTGTTATTTTTGGTCTCCCTCGGTAGTTGTTTCTCTGGAGGAGTTCGACCATGAAGGCCTGATTCACACAGTCTCCCACGAACAGATGCTTTGTGACACTGTGAAGCATTTATGTGGACTCTAATCTGAGGTGCTATTTCTGAGACTCGCTGTCTGACTAACCGCGAGGAGCTTCTCTTCTGTAGTAGAGTTAACTTTCACTTTCCCGTCTCGCATTGATAGTTCTTGAGATTTCCTGGAAAGGTCTCAAGAAGGCAATTTCACTAATTAACTCTTGGCAAGGCAAACCTATTGATTGAAAACTATTCCAGGTGACAACTAAAATATAAAAGATATTTTTGCTTACCACATACTTCCATATGTGTGTGCTCTGAATCTCTTTTGAAGGGAGGATCACCACAACTAACCACTCTAAACATGCTTGTGTTAATTTGCAGTCAGCTTTTCCTCTGAGTGGACTTAAACCATGCCAACACAATGACTCTACAGCATAAAGGAACCACCAGATCCCCTCACTGTAGGGGTGAAACATTCAGGCCTTTACCATTCCCTCAGTCTATGCTACTCATGCATTCGCTTGTCAAACGAGGTGAATAATGACCTATTTGACCATATCACCTTTTTCCATATTTCTGTAGACCGGCGCTGAAGGTGTTTGCACCACTGGACTCTCAAATTTCCATTCATCTTAGTAATGAGGGGTTCATGCACTGCAGCCCTAATATAATATCCTCTCTGAGTAATTGTTCTTGCTAATACTTGGATCACATCCTGCTGTGACTTGCCTGAAGAAGAGCTGCTCTTCTGTTTTTTTCCTTCATGGTCAAGGATCATGGTCAACAGATGTGTGCTGTTGGTACCCAGGCATTTTTCAAACTGACGATCAATTTTAAGATTAGCCAGGAGGCGGAAGAGGCAGGACTGTCAACATGGGGACAGCCGGAGCCACCGTTTATGAGCTTCACAATGGCTCTACAGAAACCTGCGGGTGACATCACGGATACAATAACAATTTATACTGTCATTGACTCTGCCTGAACCTCCTTTGGGGTAACACTGACGCTACAGTCAGTGTTGGTCTGGTATTCCTTATGCTCCGGGAAAACCCTCTATTACCCACCACATCCAGCTCAGTTACAACTTCACACCTGCGCCTCGGATACCCGCCACCACAAACCCTGCACCATTGAGCTTTTCATTAGATCTCCGATTACGCTGCACAGTTCCTTAAACTGTGTTAAAACTGAGTTCTCTGGTTGGTGTTTGCACATTTGAGTCTGCGATCATTCACTTAGATCTTAAACCAACTTGCGATCTTGATACAAAAACAGAATCAAATGGGCCTGCGCGGCATTTTTCATACATTGCACAGAGCATGTTGTTAATTGCTTAATTGCATCATGTATCTGTCATGTTTCTCCACTCATTAATTCAGATTTTGTCCTCTAATTGGTAACCCGCCTATATGTAAAAACAGTTAATACACGGTGTAATCATATATCATTAAACATGATTAGAACTAAGTTATTAATCGTTACCTGTTTATTCTTGTTGCTCTCATACTCATAGTGATCATAGACCAATGTCAAATAGAGGGTATGAGTGTCTAAAAAATAAAACTCTTCATGGAATGAGTCCCCGGGGTTGTAATGATGGCTCTCTCTCATTTCCTTTACATATTTTACAATGAAGTGCTATAGTAATCCCAGGAGTGTGGTGTTTGCAGAATTGGCTCTATACTCTTATGTGATAATCTCACATCTGCAGCGGATGCATCCAGGTTTCCAATTGGCAACTGTGGCAACTTACACTTAACCGCTTAGTGTTTTCTGAGCTGTTGTAAAACATCCCAGTGTGTGTATTTATAACCTAACAATGCTCAAGACTTGGACAATGGTTTGAAGTTCTACTATCATAGGTCTCCTGAGGGGGTCTTAAGTCAAACCCTGCACAGCACAGTTTCACCACCTTCCTATGATACTAAATATTTTACATGAAGAGTTATCCCCAGCATCTCCGTGTTCTCCTTGAGGCGCTACAACCTTACAGGGCAGCCTGTCACAGGAAAGGATTAATTTTAATTCCTTCCAAATTGCTCATAGATTCAATTATGCAAGATAATGTAAATACTGAGTCGTTCAGGTCTGTGTTACTTCCTGCACCCACACAAACGATATAACAAATCTGCCAATTGTCTGAAACAGCTATTCTGTCGGCTTATGTGCTCCTTTAGTGAGCAGCCTTTGTCTCTCTGTGTCTGTGAAATATCTGGATGCAAGGGTAATTTTCCACTGCTAATGTATAATACAACCAAAACTTTGCCATCGAGTGTAGCTTCGGTATCAAAAGCCCCTTTTCGCCTTGTCATCTCACAGTGCTGCATTAAAAGTTTTTTCCTAGCTGAACGCATGCCTCCAGGGAAGTATCACAGGGACCATTAGATCGGGAAAAAAAGAAGGTCTTCAAACTCCGTTTAGAGGCTTGTACTGCTGATGTTTTGGTTTGCTTTTCCGAAAGCCACGGGGGTCTCTGCTAGTTGGGCTGGCATGGCCTCAAATGTTTCACACTGGCAGTTAATCACTTAGATCTCCAGCAAAAAAAACCAGCCGGGCCAAGTGAATAAAAATATATATGAGAGGAAAAGAACATGACAGAGAAGAGTGGAGGAGAGATGGTCAGTCTGACAGAGAGCGAGAAAGTAATTGTGTTTCATACTTTGAACATAAAAAACAACAATGTCATTGGTACACATGTTGTTGCATCCCTCGGTAAGGAGGCGACTGTCGAGGCCTTTCCGGGTTTCGCCGAGAATTCATTAGTGAACAGTACAGAAGCCACTGCAGGACGTGTCAATATCAGACCAACACAAATCTGTTAATCACACCGTTGGCGCTGAACTAATGAAAAACACCCTCTGCTATCTTACATACATTCATAGGTAGCCGAGATGACTGACAGGCCTCACACCAGAGCCTGGAAATTGCAGTATATATATATAATAGTATCATAGTTCTTGTTCTTGTTCTTGTATATGTCACACCTGTTACAGTATGTAGACATTTCTAAAAGAAGCTATATAGGACCAATATATGTGTTTTGAACTGCCAAGCTCGTTAACTCATTCATACCATTAGGCTAATGAGCTCGTCAACGCCTTTTATCTTGAATAAGCAAGAAGGTAACGAGCTATCCTGTACTGAATTAAATGGTTGGAAATTCTCAGGTGTATTAATGATAGCTCTGTTCTTCTTAAACAGGTTCAATGTCGGTGTCAGTGGGTCGCCTAACTTGTCCGTCATTTTCTGGCTCTGACATGTCAAACCAACCGCTGTGCAAAGTTCTGGTCCACTGACGTCTAATCCTGAGAAAGGGGAGAGTAAACCAGGTAAAGCTCAGAGAGCTGTTGTGCACAGTTTGTTATTGTTCCTAAGCCACAAAGCTCCAAGAGCCAAATATTTCATCAAAATGGAAGGATAGATTTCACCGTACCCGTTTCTGGTCTATGGCTATTTTTACTCATTTCACGTGGGGGACTACTGAACCGGTGAAAAACAGCTGTGCAATGTCTTTATGGGCGCTTTGTCGAGTCTGCAAGATTCTTTGATATCCCCTGAGTCATCTCTGCTTACACGTAGTATCGGCTGAGTTATGGTAAGCGTAGCATCCGGTGCTTCTGGAGCTCGACACATAGGGACTAAAGGTCAGGATATCTGGGGCCTCTGCTGCAATCGATTTTTACCACTTCTTTAAAAATGTGTCTCCTGCGATTGCCTCAATTTTTTTTATAAAAGTGCAACACTGGAGTATCCCTTTAAAAACCAATAGCCCCAGTAGACAGAAATAATCATCCACTGAAGAAAACCCGGAACTGTGCTGTGCCCTATTATCTACCATGTAGTGTGAAAATAAATGTGTTTCATTTAAACATGGCAGGATAAAAGTTATTTGCATGCAGGCCCCATGGAGGGCTACGAATCTAAGCTGACGCTAATGATATCTAAGATGAGATACAGTCAAACTGCCTGATTCAAATCTAAACAGCAAAAGCTTTTTGTTGCCTCTTCCTCTTGTTATATTCCCTGCAAGTCTCCACGATCGCCCTACAAATAAAAGCAAATTCGCCCCAAAAAAAGTAAGTACAGGTGCTGCAAACATTGTGCAAACACAGCTTGGTTGGCAGTGACAGTGTACAAAGCAGGAGAAATCTTTATATCTCTCCTTAATGTATATTACGACATTTATGTTTCTGTCTCTCTATTGATCTTACAATCTCAGCACCGACACACACTCACTCAGAAGATGTGAAATAAGTGGAATAAGTGTCCCTGACTGGCTCCTCATAACCTTCTTACAACCCAACCAACACACTTAGCCTCCTTTCAGAGCAATCGGTCTCAGAAACAGTCGTGTAAAAATAAAAAAAGGAAATTCAAAACACTAAAGCAAATCAGACATAAATTATTATCCGGTTGCTGATGCATGAATGAGGGTATTCTGAGGGTGTATGGCTGTGCTGTGGGGACTTGCATCTATGCACGACCGTGTCTGTGTGTGTGTGTGTGTGTGTGTGTGTGCACTGACATGAAACAATCTCTTTGCAGTTGAACCAAGATCTTCCACTTGGCATCAAGTTAAGGAGCTTGCAATGGTATATGTCTTAAATGAACAACATCTCCTTAGTGCACACACACACACACACACACACACACACACACACACACACACACACACACACACACACACACACACACACACACACACACACACACACACACACACACACGCCAGCTCTGATGCATAAACGCAGATGAACAGACAGACACGCACGCACAAACAGTAACCCAGCTGACCCCACACAACACTCATCAGCCTCCCCCCCTTCCTCCACAGACAGAAAGGAGGCTGACTGCGCCTGGAGGTGGAGAATAGCAAAAAAGCAGAAGCAGTGTGGGGTAGTAATACTACCACTCTGCTGTGCTCCTCATCTGGCTCGCCTGTGGACAAAGCCCATCCCTTAGAGTGCAGGTCACGCACACGCAGGAATACAGATGGGCTGGTAAGTCTCTCTGCCCTGCCACTCAATGATTTAAGGGGTGAGATTAAACAAGAGGATCTACCTGCACGTGTGTGAACAGAGAGATACGTGTGCTGCCTTTGTTTTCTTTAGAGTGTGAATGCATTCGTGGCGGCGTGTTTACAACATTTGACGCAGTGCACATGTACTCGCTGTTGTGCTTTTTTTTTGTTCACTTTTGCTTTTATTTGCAGGCCTATGTGTATTTTCCCATACGCCTGGCTGATTGTGCACATACCTACAAATGTCTATGCGCGTGCGTGTGTGTAAACAAGACACGGTGCACTGCACAGTGCAGTAGCAGAATAGGGCAATAGTGGTGGACAGACTATTTGAATAAATCCTTTGTGGCAAAAAAAATAAAAAATCGGAGGCTTGTAGTGTGGTCAAAGGCAAAGTTCTTTATTCAGCTGACAGACACACACGGTCGGTTCTGGGTTCTTCGGCGGTTTCAGGATTATTCGCTCTGTTCAGTTTTAGCGTTAACCCTCTGACTTGATCTGTCTTGACGTACAAATTGGAGAACAGGGGTTAGAGGGAAAAGAGTTGTTCTTGGTTCTAACAACAGTGGTAAAAAGCACTCAAGGCCTGTACAAATCAGGATAAGATCTCCTAATACTACGTGTCTAGATTTCACAGGGAAAACATGGCCAGATATTATGAAAAATTACAAACAGAATACAAAGTTTGCTTAATTAGCTTCAATCTAAGAAGCTACGGTATTAAAATACTGCTCACAAAAATACAACACTGTCTGCATAACGAGTATTCTGATACATAAAAGATAAGTCTGGTGATTTCCTAAAAGTCAGCAAAAGCAAAAATTTTGGACTCTGAAGCCAAATCCTGATAGACTTCCAACGTTGTCAGAATTTAATCATTAATGCACGTCACTAACTTAGTTTCTTCCCACAGAGTTCTTCAACTTTCTCTTCTCACAGAGTTCCTGTGGATCGTGGCTACGCCTACAATCAACGATTGACCGAGCCTGATGCTGTGGTTCTACGAAAAGAGAAAGCAGAAAAAACGCCCGAAGCTAAATGCGCCATTGTGTGTGAATGCAAGTGAATGGTTAGCTACTTAAAAACTGATGAGCTGTTGGCACCTTGCATGGCAGCCAATGCCATCAGTGTGTGAATGGGTGTGAATGGGTGAATGAGAGTTTAAAAGAGCTTTAAGTGGACAGAAGACTAGAAAAGTGGAGCCCATTGACTATTTACCCTGTGAAGACACTGTGTGCAGGGTGTACCTTGCTTCTTGCCTCATGCCAGCTGGGATTGGCTCCAGTTCCCATGACCCTGATAAGAAAAAGCAGTTATCGGGGCGGTCGGTAGCGTAGTGGGTTAAACGGCCGCCCCGTGTGTAGAGGCTATAGTCCTCGCTGCAGCTGGCCCCGGTACAAATCCTCATCGGACGGCCCCCTGTACTATCAAAAAAATAATATAGAAGTTGGATGGATTTTTCTGAAAGCTCCCATCTCCAAGTTGGATTTTTTAATATCAAAGTGCCCAAAAAACCAAGCAAGTCTCACAAGCCAAGTGCCTCATTTAATGTAGCCTAGACGTACCAGACGATCAGAGAGCTCCCTGCTTACAAACAATCTGAGGATTTCTAAATGCATTACTTTGTTTCAAGGACACACCTTACAAGAAACAATAGTTCAGAGCAAAACATGGAGTGAGACTGTGGATTGATTTTCAGTCTCTATTGAGCATAGAATTCAGAGAATAAGTGACTAAACCAATAATGAAACCAAAGTTTTGTGGATAGTATTTTTTAACTCTTACATGAACGACTGTGCAGTAACAACTGTCCTAAAATTGTCCTCAGAGTTGAATACTTGCAAGTCCTTGCCATTAAACCTCCCATCCTTCCCACACCAGACATGATATGAATGCAGCATTAAGGCGCAATGCTGCAAATCTTTAAGGGATTTGTTGGTTGAATTTATATATTAGCCTCATTATTTACATTCTGCTGAGAGCACTTGTAAGGAAGTAACTGATCCAGTATTGTTTAAAAGCTTGCTCTTCCCTACGCCTAAACACCCTGGTTGATCTTCTAATAGAGGTAGAAGGAGCGGGCGTGCATCATGGAAGATTTACATCTGTTAAACACACATTACAATTCCAGTGACAGGAGGAAAACTTCTCTGAAAAGCAAAAATCCAGATTGGAGGAGTCGCTTTTTTCCCCCTCCTATCCTCACCCACATAACTGTCATCAAAAGCACTCAGAGCTCTGCACATGCAAGAGATGAATGGCTCTGGATGTTGCCGCCTGCCGTGTTTCATGCGTTGGCACACCGGCAGTAAAGTGTCCCAGTCGTGTGACAGCTTGATTTGAGTTTAGTGGAAAGGGGTGTTGATGGTCAGCAAAGTAACTATCGACTCTCCTCATAAATGTCCCACCACCTCTTGTGCACGAGTGTGCGCGTGTGTGGGGCCGCAGAAGACGAGGTTGTTTATCTCTCCAAAGACAGCAGAGTTCTTACGGCTTTGAGGGAAAATCAGTAGGCAACACCACTGATGAGGAGATACTTGTGTGTGTGTAGTACACAAACATGCGTGGGTGTGTGTACTCCACTTTCAGGCACTGCGGTCAGAGTACTCACACCACCTAGTGGCATTGAGGCTTTGTATCATTCTTAAGAGAAGATGAAAAGACGAGCAAAAATATTTACACCTGCACCCTCGCGTTAAATCACAGGCACAAGGAGATATTTAAGGAGTCACGTGGAGTGGAATGGAGCATTTTTGCAGGGCTGGATCTCGTATAAACAAACGCCACAGGAAACGAGGAGAAAAATGTTATGAGAAAATAAAAAACAGTGTGAGCACAGGCTGAAAAAAGACAAATTCGTTGAACCAAGGGAGGAGGGAAACTGTGGACAGAGAAAGGGTGATCAAAGGATGAAGGAGCTGTTCCTCCTCTAGGTTGCGCAGCTTCACCGGGAGGCCTTTGATTGACAGGTGAGAAACGTTAATCCTCTGTGCTCTGCATCCTTTTCTACCCTCGCTCGCACTCTCTGCGGAGGACATCCTATCAATCTTGTTAACATATAGAAAGCGCCGAGTTCCTCCTCCTTCTCCCCCTGTTTACCTTCATCCACTCTCTCGCCGCTGATCATCACGGGGGGATTGCTCTCTCCCGCTCTCCGCCTTTGACTTCTACAACTGAAGATCTGTCATGTATAATGTATAGAGTGGGATGAAAGGCAGAGGTGCCCGTCGTCTACATGCACGACTCCTGCTCTTTGGAAATTTAAATACGCACCTCCACGGCGTAATCGACATAATTGCATGTTATTTGTGCGCTGTTTGGTAAACGTGTTAGCCCGTCTTTCAGATTTAAATCCTGCATTTCTCCCCACCTGCTTGTTACATCCTAGTTGACAGCAGCTGTCGCCTGCATGGAATCAGTGTTGCCAGATAGTATTTCACTACGCTCCCCAGGCTCCCCGAGCTATTTGTAAGTTTAACTCTGAGCTAGCAACAAGAATCTTTTGTTTCCATTATGCAGCAGTCAGTCAAGCTGAGGGACCGCGTCCACAAACTGTCACCGCTGAGTGCTGTTAAGTATACCAACCACGCTTTGGACTCTCGCTCCATCCAAGCCAGTTTGTCAGGGAGCGACACATCTCTGACCACACACGCTTCCACTTACAGCCTTGTGGGGTTACAGACACAAGCTAGAATACAAAGTTAAGCATTCACGGGGAGGGGGGCCTGCACACATGAATACCAAAAGGAAAAAAAACATCACTTCTGTTTGGTAAAGTGTTTACCTCCCGTGGCTCTGAATGCATAAAAAAAAATCCATCTCACAAGTCTGGAAGTCAAAGAAAACATCTGAAGAAAGAAAAACACACAGGGAGTGTACTGAAAGTAGCAACTTTTTTTTTCTTCATTTTTTGAGATACAACTATTTACATGTAACCAAAGACAATGTCCTTGAAACAGGTACAAACAAGGTTGTTGGTTCCCCCCCTCTTCCTGCGATTTTTGTTTTTCCAAATGACAACTCAGAAATATTGTATAAAATAAAAATATCAGCTTCAGGGAAAAAAAGTAGTCTAAGCATTTTTTTTTTTTAAATGTCCATTAACCGCTATGTACAGACGTATTTACAATCTAAAATTCCATTCAGACCAGAAGTTTGCAAAGTAATTAAACAGTAAACACAGTTGCAGTCATGTTCACTGCAGCCCTACAAAAACCAGATAAAACTAATCTGCTTATACAGGTATGGCTGTCATTCAAATCAGTGATCGTACATGTGAGCAGTAAAAGGCAGAGGCAAAAGGTTCGTGTGAATCATTACAGGTAAAAATGACACCACAGGAGAATAAATAAAAACCGGGGAGCTTAATGCACGATGTCCGATGCAAAAACATCCATGAATACGATGAGTTAAAAACATGAAGCTACATGCGGCTGGACACACAGAGACACGGCGCCAATTTCAGCTGAAATTATAATTCAAAGAGCTAAAAATCTGTCGCATGCGTGTACTCTGTCCAGCCACTGAGCCGCGTCACGTGGGATATATATTTTAATTAGACAGGATGTGAGACTCTTAGACACAAATGGCATCTGGCTAGGTAAAGATTTTGCATTTACAAAAAAAGGAGGAAAAAGCATTAAATTAAATACATTAAAAAAAAAAAACTTCATTACAAATTCAAAAAAGAAACAACCATCTATTTTTTGAGTAATTCATCACATCTTTTATACCTGTGAGGTTAAATGCATACTTTCATTTTTATAAACGGTGAATAAATTGAACTTTAAATTAGCTAAACAAATTAAATATGACCAAACTGATAATGGGTAATCAGGAAATCCAGAATGAATGATTCCCAAGTGCCACTATCAGTCAAATAAAGGACATCCCATCTATGTCGGCATGTCACGCGTTCCTGATTTCTTCTCAGAATATTTCATAATTTTGATTTTTTAATTATTTTCTAAAAAAAATGCCCCCGAGAGAGAAAAAAAGAAAACATACGTAAGAGAACGTCTACGCAACTTCCTAACTCACACAAATCGCTAAAATTAACGGGCACAATGAGAACATGAAAATCAAAAGTTAAAAATACTCCCTTAAAACATTCAAGCCAACTGCAAACGTGTAACTAATGGATGAACGCATTCCACACGAGTTTTACACACAGACGTCGTTCTAACATCCATGGAAATGATTGTTGTTTTATTCATGCTAATCAATGATTTCACCCTTGGCTTCGATGTGGATGAGTAGAGATTAAGATGTGATGATCCGTAAAATTTGATTCAGAGTTTCGCAATCCAGCTAAAAAAAAAAAAACAGCCAGGAATGGAGACCAGACAGCGGACGAGGGACTCCACGCCTCAGCCGGCCTGTTAAGATCAACCTGGAGATCTGCCTCGAGTCCATCGTCATGCATGACATTCAACTGAATTAAAACTTTAGCCTAGCCCCCCCAACCCCCTGCCTGATTCCCAGTTACCTGAGGGTGGATCTCGATCTGACTCTGAGTGTGGCGTTAAGTTGAGTGGAAAGTGAAGGAACGTGCGTGTCCGTCAGCTAAGCAGGGCTTTGGTTCAGGCTGTGCTCCGGGAAGGGAGTGAGACTTTTATATATATATATTTATGTACGCCGTTATCGGTGAAAATTCAGAGCGATCACGGCGTAGGGTGATCTGTCGAAGTCTAGGGAATGCTGCCGAGTCTCCAATGACCCCTTTGCGGCTCCTTGTCGGGTGGGCGGCACCAGAACAGCCTGGGATCCCTTTGATGTGCTGAGTGTGAGTTCGCCGCCTGGCTGTCTGTTAACAGTGCTCCAGGTAGTCGATGACCCGCGAGATGGACTTCTGTCCTGTGGTGCCCATTGCACACTGTGTGTGTGGAAAAACAAGAGTGTCAGAGCACGAACATAAACAAGGAAGGATTTTTTTGGAGGGAAGATGTCTGGAGCTTCTGTTCAGTTGAAAAAAGGATATTTATGAAACAGATGGTTCCAGTCACATTCAAAAGCAGCAGCAAAATGCACATCTGTGACTGTAACTGTTTAATTTAACATTAATGCTTGAATTACATTCATATCACAGCTTGAATTATGCTGCTTGGATACATACGTGTCACATTTAATTGATAACTTATTGATCACAGAACAGTATTTTATAAAAAAGGCTGAGTGCCACTAGAGACGAGACTGCGTACGTGATATTTGCTGGGCTGAGATGCTATTTAGAGACATTTTAAACGAGAAACAATCAAAGTGTCTTTTCGGATATTGGTCATTACAGCCATTTCGGCACCCTTCAATCTCTGTGTTAATGAAGTAAACAGAAATAAAAAGCTTCTCTTTTCGCAGGAATTCTGGTATTTTCTCACAAAAGTGGCTGAATGGAGGCGCAGAAACTCCCAATTATATCCCAAACTAAAAAGGGAAATGCTGCTGTTGTACAGAATCACTGGTCTGCAAAAAGGTTTATGTGATCAGGGGCCATTACAGTGCACACAAATGGACTTTTGCTCAATGAGTTCAGTTAAAAGGGCTTTTTTTTTTTTGCAACTTCAGTACAATTCGCCTGCAGCTAAAAAGGATCAAATTACCATTTTTAGGCGTTTTCAAAAATGTCCCACCATTACAAACGATGGCTTGTATTTTAGGGAATAAACTTGATTTGTGACTTTAGTATCAATTCTGAATTTATATTGCGTTTCATCACAACAGCGATGAAAACATCATCACCCAGCGCTGATGACGGAAGGTCGTACTCACAGTGAGGTTCATGAAACTCAAGAACTTCTTCAGCATTTCTGTCATGATGGAGAAATCCCCTTTAGGTAGATGCTCTCGAACAGTAGTCACATTTACCTGAGCGGGACAGAAAACGTGGGTGAGCAATGACATGAACATCCGAGTGAGCATACAATCATATTGTATGTGTGTGTGTGTGTGTGTGTCATATTCTTACCTGGCTGCCTTGGCAGAGACAACCAAGCAGCAGAGCAGTGTAGGAGGCAACAATGCTGTCCTCCATATGCTTGCCTGCATGCTGCAGAGCTACAGCAAACACAGGGGAGGAAAAACAAGATTCACAATTACAGATACATACGCCGCCTGTTTTGGGAGGGGGAGAGTTTCAGACACTTGTGGCAGGAAGTACTGAACAGGTACAAATTTGGGCTGGAGAAGGATTTTGCAGCTGTAATTCAGTGTGGCAAAAAACAATCACGCTAATAAGTCTGGATTGTTTTTACTGTGCAGGAACAGGAACGAGAAACAGAGGTTTGCATTTCTAAACTCAGGATTCAGCCATCTGAACAACAGGCACATAAAAATAAATGAATTTATGACTTAAGCAAACAGAAGTTGACAACAATAGGCTGAATGTATGGCCAGCTGACGTTTACAGCGGATTTAAATCTTGTGTTTTCATAACGCACAAACAGGCCTTAATTGGCCGCAGTGGGGTGCTGCACAGTGTCCTGCACAACATCAAACAGCTGCGGTATTCTCATGTGGTTATTAAAGCAATCATTTTCAATACTGATTAATCTACCAGTTACTCAATTCATCATTTGGCCAATAAAATATCAAAACGCTCATAAAATTGCTCCAACCTTAATTAGTTCAGAAGCAAAAAAAAGGTAATGAAGTTGTCACGCGGTAATCACAGCTGCAACATTAACAGCATTTATCTAGATTATGATTTCAGTCAAAGCTTCAAACGGCTCCCGTTACAACCACACAAACACGGCGTCGCAACACACAGCCGCACACACATCTACCTTTATTTAGGTCCAACTCTTCATCCTCCTCCTCTTTCTTCTCGCTCTCTTTCGTCTCCGCTTGGCTGTCGTTGGGTTCGGCTGCCACCCACTGGATCTCTCCCGACGTCTCCTGCCACTCTCCACTTTGGTCCAGCGCCGGCTTGGGCGCCTCGCTGATGAGGTCGTCCGTCTTGGCCTCAGCCAGGATGGCGGCACGCTCCCTCTCCAAAAAGAGCTAGAGAGATTTGTTGTGAAATCAAAAACACGTCAGATTTTTAATAATTTAAAAAGGATGTTGAGGAATATTTGTTGAGTAAGATATTTCTTCAAACGAGCCTCTACGCTGAAGGTGATAGGTCATTTTAAAAGATCGCCAATTTATTCTCAAAGGTTCCTTTTAAGAAAACTTTGCGATGATGAGTCAGTTGGGAAAATTATAATCGATATTAAAGCATTAAAACATTCATAAAATGTCATCTTCTATCTTGAAATTCAAGTCCAAGAATGACTGTGCATCGATTTACAGCTGCTTATTATGCAGCGCTCAGGCTGTCAAATGTATGCAACTGCACACCTGCACATTCACTTAAAATGCACTGAAGGACACAGCTCATGGCTGTGTGGTATTGTAGCAGAGAGGGGGGATTTGAAATGATGACTCAGCAAAAAAAAAAAACCACCATCCATATTCATTAAAAGTACCAGAGTGAAGTTTCAACTATGTCCCTTAACAGGTGAATCACTGCTTCGGTTGTTCACATAAAACAAAGTGTTCTTTGTAAACATTTATTTTCCCCTCATGACTGCGTAGCTCACATACTTTAAAACTCACTTGTAGCCAGGACAACGAAAACTCAACAATGAGGTTATAAAATATGTATTAATGCGTTCAGGTACAGTTCATACCTTCACCAGGGCGGCCAAAGCACCGGAGGACTTGGGCTTGTCAGCCCCGTCTCCCTGTGTGTGCTGTGCTGACGTTGCCGCTGTGTCAGATTGTGTTGGGTCCGCGGGCTGCATCAGGCTGTCTTCCAGACAGGTGTCGTCAACAATGTACTCCATGTCCACCAGACAGTGGCGGTTTCTGGAGCTGTACTCCACAAGGTTAATCAGAAGGCCGAGACCCTGGTATGCAGAATACACAGATCAAACATACGCATGTACGTACAGGGGCCCAGACACAGAGCAAACACGGGTCGTTAAGATAATCTTTTAAACAATTAAGGGAGGTTGTTTTTGTTCAAGAGCGCCTTACCAGTACTCGCACATCAAAGCGCTGCTCCTGGGGGATGTATCGTGGAACGCGGAGGACGCAATTCAGAGCGGTTACTATTAGCTGCTCCTGCTCGCCTGTCTTGGTACTTCCCCACTCTGCAGACAGAAATAACACCATTATTAACCTACGCTGATACTAGCCGACACATTTCCCTGCTGAGCACCTGAAATCTGCTGAAATATATACACCAGCTAAGTCTGACAGAAAGAATATATTCCAGCACAGACACAAGACGACACAATACTGCAATGAGCTGTGCTTCACACAAACAATGAGCCATGATACTGAATGCAGAGATGTCAGATCAAAGCAACAAATATTAAAAAGGAAAACAAAAGCCAATGCAAAAAATATAATAATGTTGCGTTGTAAATGAGAGTACCATTGTCATGGGTGAGGTTGAGCAGCACTCCTATGATAGCCCTCATGCAGTCCTCCACTGCCTTGCCCACGTTACTGAAGCTGCAGTGGGGCAGCGCGGCACCCGACAATGACAGAGAGCTGTTGTTCAACGCCCGGCTGTAGCGCTGGATCATATCCTCACAGTGCCACAAAGCTCTGAAGGAAAAAAGTAAGAGAAACATATTTATGTTAATTATTATTCATGTGAATACGTTAATATGATGGGTACAATGATGTTACATAAAGTGTAAAAAGTTAAACAGAATGAACTGTTAGTGTATCGGTAGGTTTCGTGTCCGGTCAATAACAGCTCCGAGCTGTGTCTGGTGCTCACCTGGCAGAGGAGACGATAAGTTGCGAGTCTTTGTAGGCGATCAAGTAACCCTGGTTTTCCGGGTTCTGCACTGTCACCTGTTGGCACGAGATGAAAGGGAAATGAAATAAATGGAGGAGAAAGTGCAAAGAAGAACAAAAAAACAACAGTGACATTTAAAATGAGATCACCGATAAAGAGAATTCTTTAAACAAAGCCTTTCATCGGGTAACAATAAAGGTCCTTTCACTACCGAGCTACTCTCGTCCTTGAGCGTCACTCTTGTGTGACACTGATGAAAGCGAGAGCCAAACTTGGCGAAGCAGTACTTACACTTTCAAGCACTCTCAGACACCTCTCAGCCCCCCATAAAGACGCTACAAGGTTCTCCTTGTCCTCCTCTTGGCTCAGGTTCTGCACACACTCTTTAACTGTGGCAACACAACACACACAAGGCACATGACTTTTACACATCCTCGAAAGCTGCATGAAAGTCAACAGATGTGACCTTTGACCGTGGAAATCTTATCTCTGAGCGTATAAATAAATAAACACGGAGACTTGCAAACTGCCCACCTATTACCACTAGTGCACTGTGCATCCCACACACTTACCTTTGTCTACAATATGGTCTAGACCTCCCAGTAGCCGCAGTTCTTCTTTGAACCAATCCCCGGCTCTCTTGGAGGTTAGAGACAGCAAGGTTTCCATGGCAAGGTGGCCCGTCTACATCAGATAAAACAATGTTAGATCTGCAATATCCGCACTCAAACCAGGTCAGGAGTTGCAGCATTCAGAGGCACATGGTTGTGTTTATTTGTGGTGAATGCAGCTGCTCTGAAACCACCAGAATGTAACTTTTTGTTTCTCTGATTCACCGGCTTACTCGGGCTCTCTTATTCACTGTCTATGTCAGTTGACCAATGATGTCTCTGTTGCTCACTCTCTCTCTCAAAACAAACGAAAGGAAGATTGTTAGTATCACTATTTTGCAGCATGAACTGGAAAGCCACACTCTTTGGAGACACAGAAGCAGTACAACAAAATGAACCAAGCGTGGACACAACTGGTAGATCATAGTTTAGTCCATGAACTCCTGCCTGCATAGCGCCAAGTTTCAGTTGCATTTCATGCTGACTGTGGAGAAGTCTGACTTGTCTGATCTTTGGATTAACCACGGCCTGTTTTCTGAGTTACTTGTGCTCTTCACTGCTGCAGCCTAAACAGACGACTCCATTTGAATGAACGAGGAAAACTTGTTTTTGCTGCAGCAGCCGATTTGGTCTGAATCGAGCCTCACAGTATCTTTGAAAATGTATATACACTTATTAAACTGAGCCTTGTCAGATCTCCCAATGGGAGAAGCGTTTCATGCTAAATAATGATGACGACATCTGTAGTAATTATTCGACAATACTGCCCTAACTAATGCCATTATTAGACCAATTAAACTGCGACTCCAAAAACATCAGCACCTCTGACATTCTTCATATCAACTTGAAACATAAAACTGATGTTCAAGAATCACAATAGTTGGATAAGTACACTACATTCAACAATTCTTTAAAAGGTAATGTATCTTCCACAAATAGGAACAAACGAACAGAAGTGAAAAAAAATGAGGTGCATTAAAGCCAAATTAGACTGACTGACATCGTATGCTCAATTTAACAAATTAGGCGCTCACTAAAAGCATTTCCATTGAAGCTACTTAAGTATTTATGATGTTAGGCTTGTTAAAGAATCATTAAAGAAAAACCAAGGTGCATCCAAAGGTGAAACTTTGTGTTACGTCTCTTTCATCATCTGAGAACAACCCACCGTGATGTTCTCCAAGTCGAGGTGCTTGTTGTGCACGGTCTCGCACAGCTTCCTGATTTTCTCCTTGACCTTTTCCACCTCCTTTGCGGTGAGCTGATCTTGGTGTGCCGAGTAGTCCTGGTCCAGCTCCAGCAGTTTGATCATGAGCTCCAGGCAGGCCCTGTCTAGATCCATGTTAAGACGATCCCGACTCAGAATGTACATGAGGGCGGCCGTGCACAGAGCGAGATTCTGATGGAGACAGAAGAGAGAGCGGCTTTTACAAAGCGCTGCGGGTGGTGCTGAGTATACAGAGGTGGAACAACGTGAACACGGTGTGAGAAAACCTCTCCATGGTCAGTAAAGCACGCTGGAACACTACAGCATTAACTATGTGTCTGTTTTACTAGAAATACCGCACACCAACATCGTCAAAAAGTATTGATACCACGTATATAAACCAATATAACACTTACTACCACTACTAATAGAAATGTGTATGCACTCAGTGACTTTCTGTGCTGATTGTTAAGAAAACAACTGTGTGCCAAGGTCTCGTTTCTTTATGCTGGCATCGCTCACGCTTACACTTCAGGGATGACTGAAACACCTCAAGGCTTTGACTTGAACGTATTAATTAAAATGAACTTTTACCACAGCCAAACAGAAAACTGAACATTCTCTCCATTCGCAAATATCGCAAAGGTCTTGGTGAGGATATTAAAAACAAACACCACCCGCTTCAGATTAAATGAAGCATTCCAGTTTATATCTACAGACACATAATACGATGGTACATAAAATGTGAGCGTGTGTATATTTGAAGCATGTTTGTAGAAACTAATAGAACAAACTACATTAGGGGGAATCCAAACTGTTATAGGGGATGCTCAATGAATGAAAGCGAACTACATATCCTAAACCGAAACCTCAAGAATTATAAACTAATAAATGTTTCAAACATGCTTTTGGTTTAGACTGAAGTTATGTAAAAAACAAAAACAGCAATATTGCTCAAATGTTCATGGGGTCAAACTACATAATCATGATTACAGCCCTCCGGGAAAAGAGTCAAACCAAACAAATAAATGCAGTGGGGGGGCCTTTTTCCAAGCTTTGTCCGAGGGGAGGTCAAGAGTCTTCAATATTGAAAACCTTTGCACCACATTGAAAAATGCTTTAAAACATATTGGGATTATTTTGCTGAAATAACTGTAGTTTTATTTGTTGAATCTGCAGTACCCGTATTAGAGTCAGTGTGGGGTCCCTCTGCACTTCTGTTACTTATGGGTTATTCAGAAGCTAAGCACACCAGCTGAGGTTCAAACTCTAGTAGCAAACACAGATTCAAAACCTTAAGAGAATACATAACACCAATCGTCAACTACTATTTTCTACATGGAATGAGAGTTTTACTGACCGGGTGTTGTGGAGCGTCGCTGAGCATCTTGAAGACCTGCGCCACTTTCCCTCGGGCCCGCAGGTGCATCCTGAAACTGGGCATGGCACACCGCGTGGCCAGGCTGATTATACTGGGAGCAGTGAGAGGGGAAGAGACGGGATTATAGAAACGTTAGGTCAAATATGTAAGAGTGAGTCAGAATGTGGCACAGCCGGCTTTAAAATCATTAGCAATATTTGTGATTTTTATCTACAACATGCCCACAGTCTTCTGCTTGCATATGTACAGACTGAAAAACATCCTAAAAAAAAAAAAAAGGAGGCTGAACTCCCTCCCTGTCTCTGGAGTGGATCCATTTTGTCAACAGAGCAGCCACATGCATCATCAGGCTACAGGAAAAACAAACAAAACTTAAATTTGCTTGCATCCTCTGTGGTCTCTTTAAATAATTCACTTTGCACCCCCCCCCTGCTGCTCTCTCTTGGAATAATGATTGTTTTGTTTTAGTAAATTAAGGACTATTGCGTCGCATCAATCAACTAAAGCAGCTGTTCCTCAAATTGCTATATAAACACCAGCTGACATGAACAAATGTTGGGTGACAGGTGCATGTCCCATTCAGTCAACTTAGTCAGGTACATGGTACTCGAACAAATCAGTACCACTGACATGCAAAAGTCTGTCAGAGCAGACTCGGAGCGTTTAAGTGCTCCTCCGTTAAAAAAAGAGGCAGCACTAAGTGTCTCATTCCACTTACCTAAGGCATCTTGTGTTGAGTGGCTGACTGCTCTTCAGTCCCGTCTCCAGGTACTCAAAATCATCCGTGAACTCTTGATTCTCGCCAAACTCCACCACGTCATTGAAGTGCTTCACATGCTGCACCACCGTGTACAGCTGGTGAAAGGAAATGGGGTTAATTATGGCTAATTCGAAAGTAGTGACACCACTGCTCTTATTGTTAGACTCCGCTATATTGGTTCCATTAGTGGCAACAGCTGACTGCGCTAATACCCCTCCATCAATAAAAGCTCAGCACGTGGAGTCTGATCAGCAGTTGACTCTGTATGTTTACCGGTATCAACAGTCACGCTGTGTCCGCACTCAGCATGACACAGGAGGAAGGACCGGGGTTGAAGAGAACGCCGGTGTGTTGTGACAGCTTAGCTGAAACAATTTTACCTCAGGGGATCTGTGGCTAACCGGCTGATCTGGGGCAAGAAGGCCCGTCTGTAAATGACACGAGCTGTAGGGGAGTTTAAATTAACAACAGCAGTCGTCATCGCTGCCGCCAACTCACGCTGGGGTTCAAATAAACAAAAGTGAGCTTGATATGTATCAAATGGATGCTACCCCCTTTGCTGTACAGCCTGTATCCAATGGGTAAAAGCAGATCGGCATGGTGTTTTTAAAAGATTAATTTCGGAGCAGCATGCAAACAAACCGAACAAAAACAAGCATTTAGCTGGAAAAGACAGTGCCTCTGTTCCTCAGTGGAAGTCTAAAAAAAAAAAATATCCAGACTCACCTCTTTGTGCTCCTTCCTGCATTTAAGCGCCGTAACAATATCCTGGTTGAGTCGTGTGGGGATGGTCTCTGACTTAATGACTTTGGGCGGCGGCGGCGGGGCTTTGAACAAGCCATCATCTTTATGGGAGTTGCTGTCCTTGCTGCTGCTCGATAAAATGGCCTAGGGAAGCAAAGAGGCGGAGAAAATTGGGCTCAGACCAAAGTAACAAAAATCTGTTTGAACGGCACGTCCGCAAGATTTGCCACAGCTGAATAGTCTGTTAAGCACACAAGTCTTTAATAAGCGTTGTTAACAGATGTCAGATGAAGTAGTATTAAGTTTAAAAACAACTTGCAACAACAGCTCGTCTCTGAACCGATGTTTATTTCTATGGGGGGGATTGGAGTTCAACAGAGAATATACAAGGAAATCCAGGTTCACTTGTCTGGGTAAATAACTCCATGTGAACAGAGAGAGTAATTAGAGCAATTAAAAAAAAACTGTTGACTGCTAAAAGACCAGTAAACAACATCCTGCATCGTGGACAGTAGGGAACGGGGAATTCTGTAAACAAATGGGAGGTTATTAGCATTCACTTTACATAACACCCTGTGATATTGTTTGCCTGCTGCATGCATTTCAAATACTAAACGTTACAAATTTACCCCCTTTCACAATGACAGTCGGACATTTTTGCCTCTATTGCACCACAAAATTGAAAAAAAAAAAAAAACACAATGAAGCGAAATCTCACCGGAGCAGTTTGAGATCGAGATAGTGGAGGAGCGGGAATCTCTTCGGGCTCAGGTTGGTTCCAGTGGCGAGCATTGTACACAGCTTTAGCAGGGGACTGGAACCCAGTGAAATTGGAAGAACTGGTTAGTTAGTGAAACAGAGACAGAGCACGACACCTGACGTGACATCAGCTGTCTGCACTGCAAAGATATCCAAGCTCACTTCCACCTTTCACATGAACAGTAACACTTCCACGTTAATCCCCATAAAGCATTCTAGCACAAAGCCTGAGCTATTGTTGGGAATTAGCTCAACTGAACACATAAATATTTCATACTGCAATCATGATGATAGACTGAGACAACAGCAGCCGCCGCAGCAGCGGCGGAGCACAACAGTCCCAGAGCAGCACGACATTTAGACTGCAAACGGCACATTGTGCGACTCGATTATGTATCGCGAAGACAACGCGTGTCGATGATGTGGATAATAAAATGTGGAGAATTAGGGAGATGGACCACAAATAACCCCAAAGCCGCTGTAAAACATGATCTATTAAAGCAGAGAAAATGTGGCCAGAACACAGAACTGAATTTTTCTGATGAATACGAGCCTGAGGTAGTAAGAGGTAATATTCAAACTGTCCTTGTAGTGGAAGTCAGTGTAGAGCGCGTGCTTCTGAACTCGGCTTTAACCCGTTCAGTGTTTTTAAGTCTTCACTGCCAAACCACAGAACCAGATTACATAAAATGTAGGTTTTTCATTTGTCTCTCCTGCCAACTTGCTCACTTTTTCTCCGATGCTCTTCCCCCTCCCGATATTCTGTTATGTAAACATCACTTAAACATCAATAATATTAAAATAAATGTCTGTCCGAGGCTAAAGCAACGAAACCTGAGATCAATGCTGGTCGAGAGGAGAGTTACGAACGCATATTAAAATGACAAACTGACTTTTGAGGGATAGGCAGAGACAAACACACAGACCATCTCTAGCATGCTTGTTTACTTTTTTGGGTCCACTGAAGATCTTTTTGAGTCCAGTGCCAATGTCCTTGGATTTGTCACTTGGCTTCCCTGAGCGTCCTTTCTGCCCATCTGTGCTGCCAGGGCTGCAGTCATCAGAGAAGTCAAAAGCATCTGCTGGAGAAAACCAGATTGTTAATCATATGAATGGGTGATACAGCACCGATACTGGGCCAGATGACCATGTTGTGTTATCATTCCGGGATCACCTGTGTTGCTGCTGGCCTGGCTGTCCTGAGAGTCACTGGTGTGAGGGCTGTCCACGCTGGAGCTCAGAGCAGCTAAGGCCGCCGCCGCCTTCTTGGCCTTCTTCTCTTTGGCCCGGAAGCTCTCGTCGTCACTGTCGCTCTCGCTCAGGTCGTCAAAGCCAAAGTACTTGATCTTGTAGCTACTCTTGCCCGCCTTGCCACTTTCTGGACCCTCCTCGCCCTCCTGGTCCTCTTTATCCTCAAAGCCAAAAAACTCTAGCTTGGTCTCAGTCTTGGTCTTCTTGGTCTTCGTCTGGGTGGGTCTGAACCTGGAAAGATACAGAGAGGATTTTTCTTTTGTTTGATTGGAAATGTTGTTTTTTTTAATGTAGCACTGCAGAAAGCAGCCACTGAGGCTAAACAAATTTAAAATAAAAAAAAAACTTGACAAGTCGGCATTCAAACTTTTGTACAACTCAATGAACAAGAAACTTTAAGTGTCTCAGTGAGATGCCTGCTAGCAGACAACACAACACAATGTTATTGCTTAGGAACCACAAAACATAATAGATCTATAATGGACCGCAAACAGTACACACACTAATGGCAGCGCATCCAAAAGAGCCGTGGTAGACGGCGAAATAGGAAACTATTTTTCTTCTGCTTACTATCATTCAAGTTGATTTAGTTAGGGCGAGTAATGTGTCGGGCTGCACCTACCAAATTTTTAATAAATCTAAATTCACAAGGATCACCGTTACACGGCTTCATTTCATTTATGTACGTCAACGGGAGAATCAGTGTATTTTATTTAAATTAAAACAGCTATGACACGATTTACTGGAACAGCAGATGAAGAAACACACAAAAAAAAAAACTATTTTAAGTAATTACTAACAGAAACATATTCTGTGTGCTGATATCTGAATATATAAAAAGGCATAGCTAATGACAGAAAGCAAACAGAAGGTGCTGTCAAAGGAAAGTGCTCGCACACTTCAGGTGATCATGGATGAGCATCCCTTTGCCCGGGCACAGCACTTCATTGTGATGTGCTGACTCACGTTATGCAAATCGCTTCATTACTGTAATCAATAAAGTAGACGAAGCTGACGAGACGCCTAAGCGACGTGACACTCTGAGACGCTGATAGTGACACACTCATCCAGATGTAAACAGTATGTTAAGTGAGTTTGTTTTAGACTATGTCTCCGTCATTGGACTCGATTCATCTAACAAATCTAAGCTGTGGTTGTTAACTCTATTTCTTAGCTTGTGATACTCGACCCATGTTCCTCCTTTCCTGTGATATTTTAAACTGAACCACTTGACATAAAAAGTACTGATCTTGTACTAAATGTCAAACCACCGTACAACAAGGACAAGTAGAGCAAATGGCTTCGAACAAAATCTTTGCAGCACTTGTAGTAATTACAGTACTTTAACTCCCACTACTGGTTTCACTTTAGAACAATATCGTGCCTGAAAATGAGCTACATGACAGATCTTTTTCTTCACGACATTTATACTAAAAAAGGTCCAAACCAATAATTCAGCATGCAGTTTTTCTCTTCATGGTCTGTTCAGATTTGGGTCCAGTGAAGATAAATACAGCGTTTTCAAAGCCAGCACACAATGACGTATAATACAAAATGAGTTTCATTATGGTTCATTGTTGTCAGCTTATTTTGTTTAATGGTACTACAAAGTTGAATATCTGCTCACGCAAAACCCTGAATGACTCACGCATGACTCAAAGTTATGAAAGCTTATAAATATCATGTTTTTTTGTTCATATCATCCATGCCCAAACTTTTTTAGTAATGTTCTCGACACAAGACGACACAAGACTTACCTGGTAGGTTTGGGTGGCGGTGCGTCTGACTTCTTTTTCATCTGGCCTGCTTCTCCAAGGTCAGCGGGGGCTGCTGGGGTGACCAGTTCATCAATGCTCCGCTCTATCGAGTCCTGGATGGTGACGTTGCACACTGACAGACAGGAAGGGTGTAGAACCGTGTAGTCCCGTACCCTCCCACCGCCCCTGCCTGCAGGCTTGGCTGCTGTTTTAGTACTGGCACCAGTACTACTTGCACTAGCAGAAAGGACACTGTTGGGTTTATCTTGGGCACTCGCAGCTGGCTTGCTACTGTTGTTTTCAGCAGGTTCAGAGGACATTTTGTTAGGTCTGCCGGGCCGTTGGTATTTCTTGCAGTTTGAGGCCCTTAGTGTAAACGGGGATGGGGGGATGTTGTCCACCGGTTCTGGTGGAGGTTCCTGCTCTTCGTTTCTTATCTCCTCCGATGGCAGTCCATCATAAGAGGAGGAGGTTTGGAAGTCTCTGCTACCACCTGGTGCATCAGTGGACAGCTTGAGGGAGGCGTCTAGATTAGGAGAGGACGAGATGGACCTCTGGGAGTTTTGATTATCGGAGGTGGCTGTGTCTGACAAAGAGGCCATACATGCAGATTTTTGGTTGCTATCTGATGCACTTTTGAACCAGGACTGGTTATTTTTAACAACCTTCACTTCAGATGTTTGCATACCTGTGGAAACAAAATTCCAGATTTGAATTAAATACAGATAAAAGACAAGTACACTGGCTCTGACACGAGATAATAAAAAGGTACACAGATACGATAGTGCTGTGTGTGAACTTACTTGTGAACCTGGCTGTTGAGCTCGCAGAGCCCTGTGAAGAAGTCACAACAGGGGCTGTCCGACCGCCCTGGACTGCGGTCGCCTTCGTCACGTCACCATCGTTGACTTTGGACTGGGACACACTCTGAGTGGTTACAGTCTTGGACTCGTCGTCGCTGTCGAACCCGAACGGGTCTTCATCACTGTCACTGTCCTCGAGTCTGGGCCTCTTGGGAAGCTCGGACACTTCCTTTAACATGGGCCTTTTGGCACCCAGTTGAGCCTTGTAAGTGGTCTCCCCCCATTTGGTGGTCAGTGTGGGCTTTTTATTGGAGAAGACCTCTTCAAATTTTGAATTGGCCTCCCCTCCTTTGCGGTTATACGTCTTACCGAATCTGGATGTCATGTCGGCTGCTTTATGTTACATATTCCCTGTGAACAGAGAAGCACATTTTCTATTTTATTTCATTTATTCCTTTGCAGTTATTATTTATATCACTTACTTTTGTAATACTATTTATACTATGGTCACTACTCTTGCAATAATATTATTATTTGTATCATGATCACTTTCTTTGCAATATTTCTTACACTATGGTAACTTTACATTACAATACTCTTTATATATCATGCCACTTTTATCCTCAGTACTTGTCTGTTTTGAAGGTTGACTTGTTTTTCGTGTTTATTGTGTAGGTTATAGATATTTTTTTGCCTTTTCTACTTTTTTCTAATTCTGTAGTGTATGCTACACTTTCCTCTGCTGCTGTAATAAGTACATTTCCCCGTGGTTGGATGAATAAAGTATATATAATCTAATCTAAGCAGAGAGCGTTCAATATCCCATTTAAGCGTCAGGTAACGTACCAAAAAATGCCGCAGCGTTGTGCCACATATTAGAAAAAGCAGCAGAGATGAGCTGTGTCCCTTAAATATATAAGTATATCAATAAAAACACAGCATCACGGCCGGGTTGGTTAACTCCAGCTCATAACGTTAAGTCATGTGTGAATAGCTTTACCAAGTTAGCGTGGCTAGCTCGCTATAAGCACTAGCAGCTTACCAAGCTTTACAAAATAAAACATCACCGGAGAGGAAGCCAGCGGTGATTCAGAGTAACTTTAGTACAAGTTGAGTTTATTTACTCTATCACCTAGCATCACACTGACAGGACAGTTAACTTAGCTACCCCTGTTAGCCTCGGCTAGGCCTTGTAAAGTTACTATAAAGTTAGCCGTTAGCTTCGACACTGCTAAACTTCGCTAATACTAGTCCCTCCTCTTCCTCCTGTTTACATTTTACACCGGATCTGGATCTAATACAATAAAATAAATAATGGTTAAGTAGTTTAGAGAGAGAGATTAAAAAGGTTTAACAATTAGTGTTACCTTTCAACTCCGGGCGACTCTACTACTAGCTCAACGGCCGCTTGTTTGTTAGCCAGCCGGCTGAGGCCCGACGCCTCACTCCGCGCACAAATCAAGCGGGTAAAAGTGTGCTCAGCGCAGCAGAAACAGCGCTACAAACACATCTCCGAGCCGAGGGAGTCCACGGAGTGACGCTCGTCACCGAAGAAAGGCGGCCCAAACGCACCCTTCGCTAGCAGAGTCTAAAAATAGTGGATAATCCGCTACTTTTTGCAGTCTGTGGTGCTACTGACGGCCATTAAAATATCCCCTCCCTCCTCGCTCCCTGGCAAAGACCTCTATGTAGGATGGGAACCGGCCAATCAGCGGGCAGGAAAGGTTCCCCGTGCGTCGAGGCTCGAAGTCAGTAAACGTGACTCTGATTGGTTTAAAGCTGAAACCATAACAAACGATAGGGGGCGCTGGAGGACCACGTTGTTGAATTTAAATTTTAAGACGTGCCAATGAGAGGCTGGTAACAGACTGTGATGTGTTTGTAAAGAGGGACAATGTGAAGATCCAATGTTAATAATTATTAATTAATAATAATAATAATTAAAAAGAGCATGAAGACTGCTCACAGGTAAAATAAATAAATAAATAAATAAATAAATAAATAAATAAATAAATAAATAAGATATACTTTACAAGTACAAAGGCTTATAGACATGCAAAATGTGGGGAGAGAGATGGTGCAGTGATGGGCAGCCAGCCAGACCGGCACCCTGCGAGCAGTTGTGGGGTGTTCGGTGTTCGGTGGTCTCTATAGACTGAGCTACTGCCGCCCCTATAATAATAATAATAATAATAATAATAATAATAATAATAATAATAATAATAATACATTTTATTTCATAGGCTCCTTTCTGTCACCCAAGGACACCTCACAATAAATAAAAGTAAACAGCAAATAACAAAAACAAACAACAAAAATAACTATGAAAGTATATCAAATGCAAAAGAATGCAACATTAAAAACAGGTTACAGTCCAGAATGGACCAAAGTAAGAAGAACTGGCACCTCTCCAGCTAACAGTTCACCACCTTGCCCTTGAGCAAGGTACTTAACCCCTGCCGGGGGTAAAATGCATGTAAAAACCTAAATGAAAAAAGAATTTCAATAAAGTATTTCTTATTCTTGTGTCTTATAATAATAATTTGGTTTCACTACTTCAAGTAGGTCGAGTGTGTAGGATTAAGTGGCATCTAGTGGTGAGGCTGCAGATTGCAACCAACTGAATAGTGCTCTCTCTTCCAAGAGTTTAGGAGAGACTAGGGTGGTCACGAAACGCACATTAACACATGACTGGCTCATGACTGTGGAGCCAATGTTTGGTTTGTCCATTTAGGTCTATGGTGGAAACCTGATGGTGCAGGATGGTGGACTCTGTAGATATAAATAAATGTTTATGAATGCCAACATTAATATAATACTTGTGGTGTATCTTCTATAGGGCCAGGTTTGATGTGTGCTCACTGGACTGAATGTTCAAAGACCCGCAGCATGCTGGAAACAGAAAGCACATAGATCATCAGCACTGCCACCGGTCTGGGGCGCAGATGGTGTCAAATGAATGAATAGTGCGTTATAAACAGCCCAAGTCTGCAGGGCAAAGTGGTCCGAACTGAAACAACACTGAAATGACTATTACTCATCCCAGACAGACATCACAACATCTCCTTCAAAGCATGGAAGTCCTTATGAAGATGGGGCGTGGGGTCACCTTTGGGGAAATGGCTGAGGGACATGCGAGGGATTTGAAATGTTCAGGGTTTTCTCTCCTCCTCACCCAAAATGAAAAGAAAATACCTCCTGCTGTGAAGCCCTATAATTTTAACCATGTCATGTGTCATGTTTCCTATGTTTGAGTAATGACCTGATATTGACAGCAAAGTGGCAAATCCATCAACATATTTAGTTTTTTCAAACGACAAGATTACAATAAATTAACCAAAGGTTTTCAAGGTTTCTGTCAGCATTATGCAACATTTGGACAGAGATACAAGCATAAAAAAACATAACATCGTCAGTTAGTGTTAAACAAACACACCTCGGGTCACCTGCATGTGTTTGTGCTGACAGAGCGGCTGTCACTTGACATCAAAGCCCAGAAGTGATGAGGTAATACGGCCGTGCCCTGCATGACTGATGTTTTGGGGCTCAGGTCTTGGCAGTTTGGCATTAACAAGCACATTTTACAGCCAATGCTACATATACTGTAATCTCTCTGGATGTTTTGCAGTCTTGGAATAAATGAGTCATGAGTCTGTGTCATTGCCAAGTGAAATAAAAAACGCATAGTTTAAACTTTGTGTGTTACATCTGCCTGATATTATTTATAGTCAGATGGGTAAGAGAGAAGATGAGAGAGTGCAACACTGATACAGAACCATGAGATGGCAGCAGCACTTGCCTCAGTGCTTTTTTATTGGCTTTCCTAAAAAAACTGACCTTTGGCCTTTGACCATGATGAACATCTATATTTAATTGTGTGCCAAATATTCTATGTTTAAACAAAATAAGTCAAAATCTGTTGTAATGTCTAGCAGATCCTTAAAATAAAGTGGGATTTTGATGCATTCCTGTGGGCTGTTTAACATCACAGTGAAGCTTTTTTTCTGTCATATAGCTTCCATGTGGTGTATGGCAATTGGAAAGAAAAAATTGTGTTAGGGATAAACATCTACTGGTTAGAAGTCTGAAAGTCAAATGCAAATGGTAGGGTGGGTAGCCACACTACTGAATGACAAAATATGTCCCTGTTTTTTTACAGCTAATGACCCACCATCTAATCTTGCTGTAGACACTGGATCATAACAGACCACTTACTTGGTTATGGTGGAGCACAATAAAGAAAACAAAAGGTTCTGCAGTTTTTCCCACTGCCGATTTCACTCTAAGTGAAAGAGATTTTGGTCAAAGATCTTCTTGTAAATTTTAGACACTGTTTGTTCTCTGTGGTGGTTTCTGTAGTTCACATGAAGTCTGTATCATCATCATCATCCAAAATGTATGTGGTAAACAAAAATCCCTACCAAAACATTAAGTGTATTCATGCGAGCTCCACATCTGTGGCCACTGCATCATGGGTCGGATCTCTGTTTGGCTCGCACTCCTGTCTCTGAGGTCAGCCTGTAGAGTCCCTGGCCCAACAATCACACCAGACCACTATCAAGCCCATATGAAGGCAATAAAATCAAATTTGAAACAGATCCTGATTGATTTTATGACCCCCCCCCCTTTGTGTGAGAGCTTTTATGCATGAGCAATAGTTACTCTGCACACACACACACAGACACACACAAAGCAAACATTGTAATGTAACCCTGAATGTAGTCTATCTCAAATTGTGTGTGTCTGTTTGTGTGCGTGAAATTGAGAAATGGAAAGAGAGGCGGCGATTGTCAAAAAGAAGGTCAACCCTTTATTTTCTTCTCAGTATACATCACATATTCAACACAAACATTCTACAGTACTTTTTAGAAAAAGGGGGAGTTTAGAAAACAACAATTATACAAATCAGATTTGCTCAGTCTCGAAATTGCTTAAAATTGCAGCGGAAGGCCTAACTGAGCAAAAGTCCATATTACAAACAAAAAAAATAAGACACAAAATAAGAGAAAGCAATACAACAATATGCCAATAACCATCTTCTTTTGTTTGTGACCAAACACTAGTAGCACTGATCAAAGCATTAAAGACTAAAAGTGAAAACACACATGGAAGTACAGCGCTGCTTTTAGAGCACCTGTACGGTCGTTTCCTTTCAAGGCAAAGCCAGAATTTTCCTGGATGTGTGGCATCACTGGCCTTTGGCCACAGGGAGAGGGTGTGTCAGTAGAAGACCACCTCCCCTATAATATAAGGTCCACTGGTGATAAGTAAAGCATAGCTCCAGCTCCTGCGACGTCGGTCAAGGGTCGATCTCCACGGGAACAACTGTAAGGATAGCGTCCTCGTTTCCACGGCGCACGACTACTCTCAAGTTGCCGTCCCTCTTGATGGCGGCGCTGACATCATTCGCGGTTGAGATCCTCTGGCCGTTAATTGAGATGATGACGTCGTGCTCTTTGAGTCCAGCACTGGAGGAGAGAAGAAGAAGAAGAAGAGGTGACCAATCAAAGGCTTCATAAAGGACAAATATTAATGTGTGGATAACAACTGGTACTGAAGGTTAACACTGTGACGAGGATGTCCCATTAACCTAGATGTTCAAAATGATGATCTTTTGATCACAATGTCACCAAATCGAATCCAGCTGTTGCATGACCACTAATTTCCTGTCAGCTCTACTCTGAATACTAAAAAAGCAACATGCCACAATAACAACAACAAAAGGCTCACACTGTTGTGCATGTGGTCTTTATTAGTATACATTATATAGGAACTTAGTGTATTGTTGTGACTAAAACCATCAATCAATTGATCCTATAACAATAATTTGTTACATTACAACAAGTAAAAAGTATTAATTGAATATTTAAAGCCTGAGAGCACCAAATATGTATTAATCCACCACTAAAAATAGTCCCCTGTTGGAATATTGTTTGCTAAAAACTACAGTTCCCAGCTGTTTTAGGAAATCACTGGCTTAAAAAAAAGTACTGAAGATTAGAATAGTATATATATAAATTACTGTATATATATTAATATCATCAGCCTTCTCCTTCATTGATGAAATGTGTTTGTTTTATGACAGTGTTTTCCTCTCTTACATAAGGTTCATTTGGCTCTTTATTTTCGTAGTAAGAATTAAAACAGCAGGTTAATGTAATGTCCTACAGATGTAATGGCTTATCACTCACACTATAAAACAAGTTAAAATCAAGTCATCCTCATCTGTTTCCAGCGTTTTATACAAGCATATCTGACTTGTACATCAGTCAGCTCTGTGAGCACAATCTGAATGTAACATCTGTTACATCTGTTTGAATGTTAATGATTGAGCGATCACAGGTGGAATGACAGCACGGTGAGGTTAAAGCGGAGAGCAAATACAAACATCCGTGGATGAATAAAAACAAAGCAGTAAACCCGAAATCACACACAGGCCGAGGCAGCATCCAGCAGTGATATCAAAAGCTGACTCTCGATGCAGCTGCTTAATCGCAGCCACGTGTAAACACAAGAACCGCCACACCTTCGCTCGTGACAGCACCCGTTAACTGCAGCTCGGTGTTACCCTCATTACACTCAGCTGCTCCGACACCTCCAACAGAGCAAATGGACAGCAGGGATCAAGATTTCCAAAGGTCATAAACAAACACATAACAGAGTGACATCAAACACACGGAAAGTGCAGCCTAGAAAATAACACTGGCCATAAAAAAGGAACCACAGAAATGTTATTATGCAAAAAGCAGGCTGATTTAAGCAGTGAGCAAACTCTGACGAGGCCTTGTAGAGGACACCACTCCGGAGTGGGCTGGGTGAGCAGGCGCAGGAAAACCACAGCGTAGCTAGTAACTTCCCTGCATGAGGTTTGAAGGAAATAGCTGACCTCAGCGTCTCCTGAGCCCCACTCTGTTAGAGTTGTGGTGGTGGCTGATTGGAGTGGGCTGCGATTGTGGGAGGAGGGGGATATTTTAGAGGTCCAGGCACTCCAGGCACGCCGGAGTGAGCAATGAATTTACGTTCTACGAAGACAGCTGTGTAGGAGGTTTTGTGTGCGTGCGTTTGAGTGTGTGTCTATGTGCATTATTTGACAGCGGAGAGGAATAAAATAAAGGAAGGAAATTAAATATACTGTCTATTTGCATTGCGAACGGAGAGCAGGAGCTACATGGCGAGTGTCAAGAGTCTTGTGTGAATTAACTGCATATGTGTAGCATGAAGTGCCAAAGACAATATCCCATAGCTGAGAAAGTCCGACATTTACATTAAGCCTTTACGGGAAAACCATGATGTTAGTTTGAGCTGAGTTTTGAGCCTCATTGGAAAGATATCCTTACACTGCAGCTGGTGTCTTTGCAATGACCTCCATAACGTAAGCTCCAGAGGTGATGTCAGGGAAGTCACGGTGTCTAGTCTTCAGCTCTTTGGCCAGCCTAGAGGAAGAAAAATAGGTTGGAGAATTTGGAATAAAATCACCATTTTCCTCTAACACAAAACTTGAAATGCGAATGTTGCTATTCACTTTTGTCCAAGCGTAATGAAGACAATTAGGGTTAGGGTTAGGGTCAGTGATTGACTCTCCCTGTGCTGTCCACGACTCACACAGTTTGGTTAACAGAGCCAAAGGCAATGCACGCGCCATCACAATCAACAAGAACTCAGTTTTGGCTGATAATCTTCTGTGTCTCGGTCAGTCTGAGACGATGTGTGGTGGGCCGTGCATTGCTGCATTTGGTCCAGAGAACACAAATCGAAAAACCGAATGGTCAAAGATTAGGCGGATAGGGTTAGGCTAAGAAGTCTGAGTGGTTAGCGTTAGGATAGTTTCCTGGGGAGATCAAGAATATTGGCGGTACAAAGGCAGACATGAAGAGAAGATATTAGTGTCTGGAGTAGACCAGAGACTCAGTGGTTAGGGTTAGGCAAGGAGCAACAGTGGTTAGGTTGAGGATAACCCCTAACCCCTAACATTGGGTGTGTAATAGGGGCAATCATAGTGAAATAAAATACATTCATAACACTTTAAAGGTCCTGTGTGTGTAAGATTTATTTTGTATTTTAATATTTCCCTATTTTCAAAATATGGCAGACATGGAATACATCATACTGTTATATTTTTATTATGGTATAATCACCTGAAAATGAAAATATTTTCGCTTTTTTTCTCCTTCATTATAGGAAAGCGAGGGTGAGGTGAGGAGACTGCAATGCCAAAATGACATCACTAGATGCAACTAAATTCTACATATTTAATGAATTATGAGTTCAACTGTCTTTTAGATGTTCTAGTTTTAAACTAGAGTTTGAGAAGTGGAAGGTGTCTGATAGGGTTTATATCACATTATGATGAGTGTATTCATAAAGCATTATGAATGCATTATAATTCAGTATGCATGTCCACATAATGCACTATAAATGTTAAACATTACCAATCACTTAATAGATTTCATGTGCATGCCCAGTGAAGAAAAGCACCTCTTTGCAAGCTTTCGCTTCTTCTTGAAGACAACTTACGCTGGAGTGAGAGTCATCATCCTCACACCAATGTACTTCTTCTTAGCAGCTCCTCTCCCTAGAGACAGACAACAATACAATACAAATACAATCATTCGTCCTGCAGCAGTCTGAGTTCTTAGTTTCATGAAGGCGTTTGTTGAAAATAACAATCCTCCTGGGTATTTTCACCTCTGTATGTTAGTGATAGAAGTATTGCTTTAGAACAGACGGTTCGATACTTGACAGTGCGCACGAGTGCACGTCCACATACTCCACGTGTTTCATCATAAATCTTGAAGGTTTTTCAACCAGGCAAATCAAATTGGCAGCCACATATTAAACATGTGTGTTCTGTTCCAACGCGCCTACGTGAGGTAGAAGATGAAGAGCCGTAAAATAAAAAAAACAACCTGACACATGCTGGCATTTTCTTCTGCAAAGTTTATTTGCAGTGTCGGAATACTGTCGGGAAATGCCGGGCACGGATTCATAAAGCTAGAAATATAGTCAATATCCCTCAAGAGAGCGCATAGATGAATAACAACCACAGAAACTGTGTTCTGAATTATTTTCCCTTTAACTATATGTGTACACGAGATCTTTCTCCAACTCTTGCAGCCAATTTTTTTAAAACTTGCCTCCCACAGTTTGTCTTGGTGACTTAATAGAAGCAATAAAACCAAAAAAATAATAAGTCGTGGCAGTGGGAGCTTACCTCTGGACTGCCTGTCGTAGGACTCTGCCAGGAACTGGCGAATTTTGTCTGAGGGTATGGCGAAGGAGATGCCAGCTGTCACTTTCAATGTGTTGATCCCAATCACCTCGCCATCCTAAAACAGCAAACGTCAGCTTAGTGTCTGGTAAGAAACAACTGTAAATGATTAAAAAAATGATTTTAACATATCACGGGATGTAAAAATGGGACCTGTCTGCCACTGAAACTAAAAGAATAGCTCACCAGATTTATCAGAGGTCCTCCTGAGTTGCCGTACTGTGAACCAAAACAACACATCATTTATTATTTCTGTGTCTATGAGGAAAAACAACGTGCATGCATATTGCATTTTAGTTCTCTTACATTGATGATGGCGTCAGTCTGAATGTAGTCCATGTCCGAATTACGAAGGCCCAGCTCTCTGCCTCCTCGCTGAGTGGTGCTGACGATTCCCGTGGTAACCGTATTCTGGAGAGAAAACGGGCTGCCGATGGCGACCACAAACTCCCCTGGTCTCAGGTCTGATGAATGGCCCAGCAACAGTACAGGAAGCTTCGCCTGCAAGTGAGAGGCACAGAGGGACAATGTGTTCATGTTAACTGGACTCCAGTTACTGATACTGTTACGTGATGGAGCAAATGACTGCAAGTCTGCAGCTGACTATGGACACTTTTGTGCAAAGATGGACTTTGTGTTTCACGGTACCCGGGTGTTTGTTGAATGGGATAACAGAGTACTGTTGGGAAGAGATGCCTGTTTGAAATCCTCTTTGGAGAATCTTGCTTATTGTTGATATCATTATTTATTTACCTTCTTTATTATTGACTTATTATTATTTTATTTATGTATGTGTTTTGGTGACATCACAAAAGACACTTTTCTAATGAGTAGAACTCAAACTGAGTGTCGCTTCATCTCATTTCTTCAATTATGTTTTATGAGTGGACAGTATGAGGATAATTACAGCAAAAACCACAAGTCGTCTACACACATCCCACTCACTGCTGCATGGCTTTTTCTCCCACACAAAAAAACAATTACTCCATTCCCACCGCAGGGAGAGGCGACCTTTAATGCCAAACAACTCAACTCAAAAATTCGAAATAATCAAGATGAAAAGATGTTGGACTGAAAGTGTGGCTCAGCTGACAAATCATTCCTAATGGCGAGTGTGTGCAAAGAGACCACAGATGCTGGAAAACTGACTGATTACGGTAAATAATGAGTACCTTAAGCTCTGGTTAGCCCTGTTAAACTGGGCAGTGGAAACCAGGCTGCTGAGTGGTTGCCTCTGCAGACAGACACAGTAAGGATATATTTATCCATCTGCAGTGACAGTTTCCCTTTCTGAATGAAATCATCTCTGCTGGTCAAAGCCCACGCGCCGCCACATCACGTTGACTCTGCACCCAACGCCCTAACAGCACGCGCTATTTCAGAAAAAAAAAAAAAATAGTGCTCCTCCTGTGTATCCATTTTGTTTACTCAGGGTTAAAAATAGGAGCCAGACGAGGCAGCAAGGTAACTGAGACAGCAACACAAGTTGGCACACACAGACAAAAGAATCTATGTGAAATATGTCGCAGGCAAACCGCGAATCATATCAATCGTAAAATAAAACAAATAAACCGACAGCGGGCTCCTGATTTATAAACCCGCTGGTTAAATTTAAAGGGATCATGGGAAAACATTTAAGACACACTTTTAATTGAGTCGCTGGCGTGTTCCACTTTGCTGTAAACGGTCGTGAACCTTGAGGTGAAGTTATTATTAGAAGATAGTGATAGCCAGCAACTGACGGAGAGAACTTTTCAACTCTGCTTCCCACCTTACGCCACACACACTCAGAAACACAAACACGACCAACGCGTATTAACGAGGCCGCGTTCTCGACTCCCTGTGGGCTTATTTTGAAAAGTGCGAGGATGTTAATAAGGAAACATGGCACACACGTGCACAACACAGAGGCTTCAGGAGTGTGCACATAAACGAGGAAACATGCATTTGGCATGTACACCTGACACAGGAGTAGCAGTCTGTTTAATCATCACCCCCCTCCAGCTCCCCTTCTCCCTTCACACTCCCTGTGAGATAAGAGTATAACCAGATGGAGAGGAACCACACGCGGCTGAGAGAGGACGTCAGGTGAATGTGAGTCACTGCCAAGACATTCGGGACTCATGGCCACTGTGATTATGATAACAGTTAGTGATACCGGTGGTGTCATGGAGACTGTTGCTATCAGGTGAAAACCTTATGTCTTCATAATGTCAACTTTGAGGAACAGCTTTGTTTCTTAGCTCCACTGGAGTTCACGTGTGAGTCTTGTACCGTACCCAGGCTCACGCACACCCACACAAAATCACAATGCATTCAGAAAAATCACGTGCAAACAGCGCAGTATGCTGGAAACCAAACAGCGTGTAGGTGAGAAGGCAGAACAAACACCGAACACACAGACGGCCCGTTATTTTTTTAAAGACCTCTTGCTTACATATCACTTACTAATCATGACTAGTCAGCAATCTGGAATGACTTGTGGAAAATCATTTCGCCATGTGAGTCCGCCTCCCCCCTGACCACCCAAGTGACTCACCCTGCTATTTCAGATGAAGGTTATGATGCACTGGCACTTCACCCAAAGACACTATAGCCACACTTTAAAGGAAGGAGGCAAGGTGAAAGAGGGGAACAACAAACACCACAAACCACGCGGAGAGAGGCTGAGAATGGAAGATGAATGAGTCAACGCAGTCTTTGCTTTATATTACGTTGATGGGTTTAAGACCCAAAAACAGTTTGAGAATATCTCTGGGAAATAAACCACATGTGGTGTACAAGGACGGCATCAACTTTCTGAAAATGAAAGATTGTTGTTTTGCTAGGCAGGGGATCACTTCATTGCCTCATATTGTCGCCATTGAACTTCAGTATGATTATATATATATATATTTCTCTCTCAAGTCCCAAAGGAAATCGTGTTTTCAAAGCTCTTCAGTGTTTAGATAAGAGAGCGATGTGGGGCATCAGATTAAAAGGAGGGAGGACTGGCAAGCGGCTTTGTTCGCCGCAACCAAAGACGGAGTTGCAAGTTGCACGTGGTGACCGCCGGGCTGGGTTTTGATTCCAGCGCAGAGACAGATCTTGTCACAGTTCGCTCACCATGACGGAGTAGTACAGATAAGCTGGCAGGCGAACACACAGATCGCAAATCGAAAATAGCTGCAGAGTTGCTATAGAGATGTTTCATTGTTTAATGTTACAGCCTCGGCTGTTTTGGAGGCTCATTTAAAAGCCATTACGCTAAAAAGCATTTTATGACTGGAAGACCAGGTGCAAACTTTAACTCCAAGTCAAGCCGGGATGAACTTAATAGTTTCTGAGCCACTTGTGGTTATATACGCACATAGAGAGACATGAACACACGAGAGAGCGAGTAGGTCGCCCGGGCATGAACTCTCACAAACTCTAAGTGTGACATTAAAACCCACACACCTGGCACAGTTAAGATATACAGCCAGAGCACTTCAAAATACACACTTTCAGACACAGAGGACATTGCTCCTGACCTGAACTGTATAAGCTCAAGTGCAGTTACTTAATCTTTCCTGTTCCTTTCATGCAGGGGACTTCAAGGCAGGGCAATATTTTTTTATAAGGTATAAAGTAATGTATAGAGTTTTACTGCTGATGCCTGAATCGGTTCCCCTCAAGGTTGTGCTAATGCAGATAATAAAAAAAACAGGGCAGGATTCAGCATGCTCATACATAACATCAAGACAGAGCATCAGAGGATCAGACTGCATAGAGAGGACGCTGAGAATGTGTTTTATCTGTGCGAGGTATAGGCTCATTTCTGTGTGCCTGTTTGTACATGTTTGATTGAGTAAAAAATATTTTAAAAAATAGATACGCAGGTGAATGTTCCACTCTAAATATCACACAAGTATTGAGCAATCCCCTGCACTGTAGGTAACGTGGACATGTTCAAATCAGGGTTGGCGAAACCATATCCTTGCTGACACCAGTACGGAAACCACTATAGTTTCCATATGTTGTTGGGAAGGTTTTTAGTCCGTATAAGAGCAAACATATGTCCGTGAATTGCGTGTGTATGTTCCACTGTGTAGTTTTGCATGAGAACTCGCAGGACTCTAGGGCGTCTCAGCTCTGGCGAGACACCGCAAAACTTTGAACTGCTCAAAATCACAATGATGAGAGGAGATGAGGTCTTATGTGTTCATTTACTTCAGGAAGGCTGCCCAAAATATATGAAGCAAACTTCTCTTTTACATGAACTATTAGGTCAGGCTTATATTTATATACAATACGTGCACTGTGATGAAGGGCTACCTTTTCAGGATTTACCCCACATCTAGCCATCGCACGGTGTGCTGGGATACGTTCCAGCCCCGACCTTGAGAGAAATAAGAGGTTTAGAAAATGGACGGATGTTTAACCGCTGACACTGTGCATGCAGAGATAATAGGCAAGAGTAAAACCTATGACGGTAATACTAATGCCTATAGGTTTTATATGTCTAGGGCAGTCTAGACTATTCTTTATATGGCTGAGGGAGCACACTGGAATCTCCTCAAGTAACTCAGAGGGTCCCTGGATTCCAGTTGAAGAACCAAAAGGTTATAGCTCTGCCTGTATGTGTTGCATTTTCCTAAAGCCTACACCCAAATTGTGGTGTACAGCACTTGTAGCAAACGAGTTAGTAGATAATAAAAGGCCCAGGAGTGAGTGCTGGTTCTCTGGATAATCAGAAAACACTGTCAACAGGTTTCACAGAGACAATTCCCTCATTAGAAAGCAGAAAACTACTCACAGCAGATGTAGAGTAAACTTGTTTGGGGAAATGAAATGATGTGGCAGCTGATTTATTTTAAATGTCAGTGCTGTGAGGATCATAAATAAAAATCCATTCACCATTTGAATGTGCTAGATTTCCTGAAAAAAAAAAAACATAAAATCTGGCCAAATAAAACAAAGAATTATCTGATTGGCTATGTCCCTCTATGGAGTTTCAGAGTGTTTTTTCCCCCTTAGTCCAGATAAAAGGCAAGATCACACAGTAGCAGAAGCACTGTGGCCCTTCACTAAAAGTCTGTGTAAAGTATAGAGTAATTATGCATTCTGAGTTTGTCAGAGAGAGAATGATTAAAAGTATTCTCAGCTCCAGGACTGCAGGGGGGTGTCTGCTGAATGTGCTGAACTCTTGGGAGCAGTCAAGCAGCAATTTTGAAGCGTCTGAAACGTGTCAGATGAGTTCAGAAAACGACATGACTAACTCTGAAACACTCTGAGCGAGAGGAATCAGTTTCTATCTCTCTGCTAGGGGTGCAGGGGTATGCTCAGGGTGGCCTCAGCGTGTCATCGAGCCACCCTTTAAGGACCGCCCACAAAACCCTGGACTGAAAACTTTTTTAACCTGCAACTCCACAGTTCAGTAATACATCGTTCGACCTCTTTACACATGTTTACAGCAACTATTTTCCAACATATTTAATGTACTTTGAAAGAAATCTGAGAATTGTCTTTAAGTAAAAGCTAGAAACAACAAAGTCTAAAATTATTTATTACAAGTAAATTCCAAATGTTACTTAGGTAAAGTGGTAAAAGTATTATCAGCAAAATGTACCTAAAGTATAAAAAATACTCTTTATGAAGAATCATTCTGTTTTGATCACTAACAAATGCATGCAGGGACATTTTGACAATACGCTGCGTACATTGTAGCACCACTGGCATCAGATGATATATTTTAGGCCCTGTGGTCACAGTAAAAGAGTGCAACATAGTCTTGCCTCTAGTCCAGTAAAAGGGTAGTGACAGCCTCAAATACACTGTCGATTACCAACCATCTGACTACAGCCGTGAAACCTTTCTGTCATGTCTCATAGGCATCTAGTTACGTCATTGACTGGTAAGCAGAAACCATTTTAGGCAAGGCTGCTGGCCTTCCAGTGAGCTTGGAAAACAATTACACAGCCAAAAACTAGGCCAAGGCAAAGTGCATCAAGACTCAGCGGGGCAAACGTGTGTGTGTGTATTTTCCTTGGCTCTTTTCCGACCCAACAGCATCGTTAAGCATGGGAACCATTTCGGTTACAGGGACAAGAGCTGAAGAAGAGAAAGAGGTTGAGTCAGGAGGAGAGGAGGACGTGATTCATTTCCCCTCCGCCTGTCTCTGAAGAAGATGACATGCAGTGTCTTTCCACTGGCAGTGAGCGTGTCCTCCACGTCCCTGCAGTGAGCTGTCTTAAACCCGTCCATGTGTGCGCACACACACAGACACACACACACACACACACACACATATAATGCTTTGAATAATTGATTGCAAGTTTGCTTTTGTCTGTCAGTACGGTTTAAGTACGGAAATACAGACATCTCCTACTTCCTGAGGAAACATTTATCCAGTGTTGCTGATAAACAGAAAGATAAATGGATGAACACATGGAGAGACATTCCTCCTCTTTCCTTTCTGCGCATAAACACAGACACTCACACATACATATTCCAATAATAGCCCAGTCCAAACCAGCACAAGGCAAATCTCCCAGAAAGAATGGTCAGAGACTCTTATTACTAGGTGATGGGTAATACAGAGACAAACAGGGCCATTGTTTAAGGGGAGCATATGGGAAATGATGATGAGGCCAGTTTTCTCTGCAACCCCTGGTAAAGCTGATTTTAGCATGAGATAAGATAATTGCACATTAATTGGAGTTAAACCTGACAGTTTCAGTTCTCTGACAGTATGTGTACCAGCTCGATGGCTGTATGCACAATATCGTGCTAAAAGCTTGAGGCTAATGCCACAAGGTAAGGGTTAACACAGCGATAAATGAGCAGCTTGTTCCTGCATTGCAGGGTACAGTTAGCCCTAATGCCACTGGGAAAGTATTGTGAGTTCTATGTTATATTGTTCTGACGTTCCCTAATGATGATGTATTTTTCCTAATAACGCTGTCTCGGGTAACACTTTTAGCTTGCAGTTGCTTGTGTTACAACTTCCCTACAGAGCCCGCAAACGTCCGTTAATATTTATGGAAAGCCTGCTCAGTGCCTCATGAAGCAAAATAAAAGTTCACTTTCCGCGCATCTTCTGCATGTGATTACACATTGTGTGGCACGTAGAGCAAGCTCGCTAGAGACTTCCACCAGCTAAGCCACTGACGTCCGCCAACTTGAATGGAAATAATAAATTATATAGTTGTGTGAAATGTTTTTGGAGCAAATAGATCAGTTTCGGATAGTGAAAAATGTGTGTGTGGGGGTGTGTATCCACCATCACACCATCATTCACAGTTTGGACGTGGAGGGTGAACATCTCCTGTTGTCCCTACTGCTCGTTGATAAGAGTAAGGAACGATACGTACTTTCACGTCCGGGTCTCCAAAAGTCACAAAAAAAAGTTGCTAGATTTGTTGCTTTTATGAAAAACGAGTCTAAATTGGCAACACTGCTTATCGGCTTTTTCAGTCAGTGTACATCGTGTGACGGGCACCATTCTTGGTATTACAGTATGTCAAATTGGTAACAGTAGGTTAATGTTTATTATTGTAGGTGGTTACAGACCAATCAGAGTAACTAAAGGTTTAAATACTAGGAAAACAAGTGTTGAGCAGTAGATGCTGCTGGCTTCAGTTGTATAATGAAGAGCAAAGAACATCACTGAAGGTATTTCTTGATGGTAAATATGTTTAATATGCATAATGGTTCGTTGATCTGATTGCTAGTCTAGCAATCAGATCAACGAACCATAGACCCTGTAGACCCAATAGACGGTGGGTTCATCCACTCACCTGACCTGTATTTCTGTGAATCAGTTTTCAGTTTCCCCGATGGTTCTCTGTAACAAACCACTGGGAGCAGGTTTGCATTCAGCTGCATTTCGCAGTATAAGCACCCGAATGACTGCACAGGCCATGCAATAAAACGATCTAGGACTGATATGGAAAATCCTCTGCATAGTACTCTTGAGTGTTTTGAAGTCATTCCAAGACAGTATGGTTCCTTCCAAGCCTATGAGGGTCAATATAAGTCAAAACGATTAAATTAATGCCGTTCCAAGTCAGTGAGCTTTCAAGTCGTGAGTGAGTCCGTCCAAGTAAATCTGAACCTGTCCAATTCATTGTAAACGCTTCCAAAGTGAACGTGACCGCGTCCAAGTTCTGAGTCAGAGAAAGAGGTTAACGCGAGGCCTTTTAGAACCTGAAGCACGGTGAGTTTTATCTTCATCGTGCCACATCACACAGTGCACTCATTAGCCCATTAGCTCACGTCGTCCTCCCAGACACACGGATCCATTTTCCAGGCCTCGACCACGTCGCTCCCTCTTTCTTTATCCCTCTTGCTTTCTCTTTTCCCCCCATACTCTCTGCACAGGAACAAGTGAGCACAGCAATTCCCCCCTTCCCTTCCCCTCTGAAGTTCCAGCTGCTGTAGACAGACTAATGTATTCCCCAGAGCTGAGGGTTAGACCACAGCCTGAGGATCGGACTGGGCCATGCTACCAATAAACTCCAATTTCACATAGAAAACGGGAGAGAAAAGAGAAAGAATAGCAAATTCATTAGAACCCCGAGGAAAACTTAACTTTAAACTTTCTCACTCTCAAACTGCTACAGTTGCTTAGAGACTATCTGCGGAGCAATCTGCGCTTATTTAACAGGAGAGCTGAAAGGAATGGAAGCAGAGAGCGACAGCAGACAGGAACGAAAGAGGCGAGAAGATTAAAGAGATATATTCAGAACCGTCAGGATAGGATTTTATAACATTCACATACGGAAAATTCGTCCAGACATCAGCCCAATTCATACTTCAAACTTTTAAATCCAAGTGAGTTTCATAGTGTCAACTCTACAACTTGAATTTCTCTTTCAGATCCAGCGTGCGATAAGAAACGACTCTCATTTCCTGTTCTGCTGCATTTGCTGTACAAGGTTTAGTAGCTATAAGAGTTGCAGAATATGAGACAAGACTCGACGTCAGACTTGTCCTACAGCTGTGAGACTTGCCTTCCGAAACACTTGACACGACACTATCTGACTTATCCGACATTGGTCTCAGCTAGGCCTGCAAACAATGATTCTTTTCATAATCAGTTAATCTGCCTCTTATTTTCACAATGAATCTTCAGAAACAATAAATAGTCAATTCCGAGAGCCCAAGGTGATGTCAACATCTTGTTTTGTCTGACCACCGGTCCTAAAATCCAGAAATATTCAATGTTGACTTTATGTTGTTACCATGTTTAAGACAAGGACAAACAGTAAAGATGACAACATTTGAGTTTGAGACTATCAAAATAGGTGAATAGTCAATGAATTGTCTGGCAATCAACTAAACAATTAATAATTACTTTTGACCATACTGCACATTCTTACACCAGCAGATGAATCAGGTTCACTTGGTTGTCACTAACTATTCATTCTGAGCGTTCTTAGGACTTCTTCATCGATGTTGGTTTAAAAGTTGAGCCGGACAGTGACATCTTCGCTTAAGAAGACAGTCAAACGCTTCAGAACAAGCATGTACGCGGACCTCAAGTGAAGAGTAAGCACTTATTAAAAACTACAGTCGTAACTGAAGACAACTGACTTATAATTTGCTCATAAAGACCTGTAACTTTCTTTGGACTTCTGCTTGTGACAGCACTCTGTTATGTATAACTTCAGTAAACTGTCCTTAAATTAAAAAAAAAGAAAATTTCAAAGCTGGAATTTACAGTTATTACTCTTTAGGTACAAAAAAAATACCCCGCAGCTTTATGTTTGGATAACGATGCTTTCTCTTTTAAATGAAATCCAAAATGACAACTTTGCTCGCCCTGCTGCCCTCTCATTAAAACTCACTCGCCTTTTAATTTCCCCATGTATTAACTCTCACTAGTCACACACACACACACCAACCCCCCCTCATTAGCAGAAATACCAGTTGCATCTAAATCATTTGGCATGTGTTTCCAAAGTGACCACACGGTCTTCTGGGGCTTCTCCATCGCTGACTCACGGCTTGGATATGGCCTGGATGACCTGCTCCGGCTTCACACAATGACTTACGCTCTTTATCTGAACACTGATGATGTTGAATGTGTTTACTATAACACTGTGACACCCTGCACACATCTGGCTGTCATTTGATTACAATTAATCCGGTTTATTACAATCAGCTGTTGTTTACCAACCAGTTCAGGAATGCTCCAAAAAACTTTTTTAGGTGAAAGGCTACAAACAAAGGCGTATGCATTAATGTAGCATGTATTAGTATTGAGCATATTATTTTATGTTTCTACGGCATGAAGTGACTCCTGAGCATGTGATGCAAGCAAACACAGGAAAGCCCCCTAAATGAAGATAAGCCAGCGTTCAACAGACGGAGCAGCTTTTATCATGGGATGAACAAAAACAAAGTGTCTGTCACTTCTCTTTTCCGGACTTTTCGCTCACATTGTCGAGCTGAACAAAACCAGAATGTTTCGGCCTCTTTTCAGACTTGGAGGTCTTTGTAATTCACCTCGAGTTGCTGTCACTAACATCTATTCAGCTGTGTCACCCAGCCATGAGGGCGAGATCCAAAATGCACTCCGCTCTGCTATGACCAGCCCAGTCAATAGGCCCTGGAGCTCTGCCACACATTCCTTCACATGACTGTGATTAACATATAATGCGGAGCCCTCTAGTTCAGCAGACGGAGAAATAAACACAGACAGACAAAGACGTTGCAGAGTGTAGGAGAGGTATCTACTTCAACACCGGCTTTGATCTGACCACAGATTTTCACCTGTGAGTAATAAGGGGTCGTCTCTCTACAAGCTGCTCACGAGAAGAGTTGCGAAACATCTCGGAGTTGTTTTTGCAGCCTGATGTGTTTGAACACCGACCTGGATCTGGACTGGCTGACAGCTGGCTGTCTTTTAAAGAGCCGTTTAGCTACACCTGCATCCTCACTTTACTTCATTTCTGCACTCAATAACACTTTAATGCCTAAAGACTTAAATCCCCAAGCTTTCATTTCAATTTCCTAACAGTTTAATTGGAGTTACGAAACAGTGAGTTAATGTTCTGATATTGTTTCACTGGCTGAGTATGCAGAAAAGTTAGTACCTTTGCAGATTTTCTCATTCTACAGTAACTGACTCGTAAATCTAAAGAGTTCACCAGTTTAACCCGATGCTCGTCCACGTCTATTGTTCTCATTGCGGAGGCCGAGCAATTCTGCGGTCTATAAAGTGACTTTGCAGGGTGGAGGGTTGTTGACAAACAATGTTATTGCTTCAGTATTAATATAAAAGAAATTATTGCTTGGAACTAACCAGAGTCAAAGCATAGTTTGTATTGAGCCACACACATCGGTGGTGGTGACAAAGCCAAGAAAAATGTTTAGTGGGAAAGTGGAAGACGTTAGACAAATAATAAGATAAAATATATCTTTTCTGAAGAAATACTTTTGAGACTTATTTGAGTAAGAGAGTTTGATGAGAGGCTCAGCACCATATTTGTGTCTGTAGTTTAACTACAGAGCTAGGACCAGTTATGGTTCCTCTCTACCTCCCTGCACTGCATAACTGAGACAAAACACGGAAAAAAAGTGAAAATATTATTTCTAAGTTTGGTGTATTTCATCATATTTGGACCCCATTTCTCAATTATGTTAGACCTAGAATAGCAAACATATTTTAGAAGGTCCTTCCCAGACCCAGGAATAATAGTTGAATGTTGAAGGAGAGGTGTTGCTGTCTGTTCTGCTATTTTCATTTCTATTAATTTTTTGTTTTCTGTGCCTTTTATTTTTTTAAATTATTGCAATGTCTCATTGCTTTCTATTTTAGGTTATTAATTATTGTTGCTACTGAATACTGCGCTGAAGGTTCAACTTTGGGTGGGGGGAGGGCGCTCTTTTAAAGGGGGGAGAGAAAATTCTGTATATGTGAATAAGATGTGAAGCATAATTATTAATAAAGATATACCTCAAGAAATATATATTATTTCCATATTTCTAAATTTCATTTGTCTGTAGTTTTGGTGCATTCTTTTGACAATCATCTAGAGAAGTTTGATATCATGACAGCCCTAAGCCAAGTTGCATTTTTACGACTCGTATGCTCTAATTATTTCTTGGCAACCATCGGCTGAGCGCAGTGACTTCCCTGAGTCTCCGCTGGCAAGCCTTTATGCTATGCTAAGCTAATTACCTCCTGGCTCTGTCTCCATATTTAGCAAACAGACATCAGAGCGGCATTGATCTTTTCATCGCTGTACTAGTTTTGTCACTTTGTTGGCCTTCTGACGTTCTGGCACTTTGACTAACCGGTGTATCGATTTTAATGAGGGCGATGTCCGATTTCTCGTCCACGTCTTTGATTTTGGCATCGTACGTGCCGCCGCTCTTCAGCTCCACTTTCACGCGGTGCTTATTGGCCACGACGTGGGCATTGGTCACAATCTGGCCGTCTTCCGACACAACAAAACCAGAACCACTGGCCACCGCCACCTCTCGTTTGGAATAGGTCATCCTGGAGGAGGAAGGAAGGAGAAGGTGAATTAGGACATTTCTTAGAGGAAAAAAGGGCAAAAGTTGAAAGCACAAACAAGGTTTAAAACATAATCAGGTTAGCAACCAGAAGTGAGCTGAAGAGATTAAGTACACATAATAAATAAGAGGGGGAACAAACAGACGCTGCAGATTTAATATAGCGCACAAAACGCTTTCAAGTCCACCTGACAGGAGACAGATCTAAGCGAGGGAAAGACGGAGGAGTGTGAGCCAGAAATGTGGAAATCAAAGGAGGCGCGGATATTCAAAGAGCCGCTTTATGAGCCAAAGTGACAGACCGAACAGAGACGATGCAGACAGAAGAAATGAGGTGTCAAGGAAAGACGAGAAGCAGAAGATAAACAGAGCATAAAAGCTAGTGAGACGATGAAAAGAGAGGACGCTGAAAGACTGAAGTGGAGGACAAGGTGCTGTACCAACTGGTGTGGTCTGGTTAAATACACAGGTGGGCTGTAAATTCTAGTGTTTTTCAGTCCGTCCTGCACACACACACACACACATGCACACACGTGCACACACACACACACAGACAGGTGTGGACGTCTCTTACTTGCGGTAAAGTTCAATGTGAACCACAGACGGAGCAATTCTCTCCACCACGTCGGCGATGAAGTTGTATTTGTGTCTCGGGCTGTCTGGGTTGTCCTGAGCTGGAACTATAACACACAGAGACACACACACACACACACACACACACATAAGTAGGATGTCAGACGAGTAAAAACAAACAATAATTGCACTTAAATACTGCATGGTGTGAGAGCTGTATGAGAATAGAAAGCCAGCACATAAAACTGCCCTTTATCATAACACATCGAGGAAAAGGAAAGATGACAGTTCATCTGCGGTTCAGACTGTCTAGGTCAGGTCTGACACACACACACACACACACACACACACACACACGAACACACACACACACACACACACACACACACACACACACGAACACACACACACACACACACACACACACTACACCCTTGGCCATAAAACTTTCAAATAAATACTTAACCTTGACCTTCACCCTTATCTTACCCTATGATTGATCATATACAAAGACTCAACAGGTTTTCTGTCAGGAGCGGCCTTCACTCTCACACGTGCACACTGTCTGACTATATGTACGAAGACTGCCAAATTAGGGCAAGTCAGGAAATGTTGAGTGATTTACCTGGCAATTAAGTCTAACCCAGAAGACAGTTCCAACCGAGGCTATGAATCAAAACTCCCCAGACCTTTCCCTCTGAGCTCTTTCATCCTAAACCCTCATTTCTGCCACGTACCCGTAAGTATTTTGTCTCACAGGGACAATTTTCAAGTCATTATGTCTCCTCGAGGACGGAACTTTGCGAAAATCAAAAGGCGCCCATAAACCCTGGGATATCACTGATTGCAGTGAAGGGTTAAGGAAAGTAAAAAGAGACTTTCCGCTTTAGGTGCAGTTAAGTTAACACAAGCATGGAATGAGTACCATCTTGACGTACCGAATGCCACTAAATTATACAGTATGAAAACATTTGTCAAACCGCAGGGGGAGAATTCTCACTCGAGGCTCAAAGTATGCAGTGCGATCTATCTATCTGTTGCCTTGAGCTTAATGCATGTGAACTTGCTGTGATGATAATGTTCAACATTGATGCTCCCATGCGCTAATTAGCACTATACACAAAGTCCATGTCATTATTTTCGCAGACGTTAGGCTCTGAGTAATGGCCAAGTTGAAATTTCGACTCGATGACGCCGCTATACTGGAAAAGTTATTGCGGTATATCCTCAGGGGGGCATGAATGTCCATGATTCATCCAACGGTTGTTGAGATACTTCACTAAAAAGCGCAAACGTGAACCTTGTGGTGGTGCTAGAGGAACTACAAGGGGGTCATCGAAGTCAGGAGGGTTCATCTTCTGGGGAGGATGAATGTTTGTTTACAATCCCATCTTGTTATTTTAGTGTGAGGCCTGGAAGAGGTGGACCGCTCGCAATGAAGTGCTCGCAACCACTTTTGTCCAAACTTCCACATATAGGATATTTTCCTTGCTACAAATCAAACGTGAAATCTGATAAATGTCACACACGTTTCTCACCGCAGTAACGGAAAGTTTGGAGCCACGCTAGTTTTAAACCCGCAGAGATTTGTGGTCAGCTCTGATAGGATTTTAGCTAGAGAGCGCTGAACCAGTGTCCAGAACTTGTGTTGTTTCTGGAGCGTCCATACGGGCTTTTTCACTTCACCACGTTACAATGAGCGCTGCGGAAATTTACTTGCAGGGTCCAGGACTGTAACACAATGTGATGATAGTAGACTTATAGGCCCACTGGTGACGGTTTGTTGAGCTGGGAAATCATGAATCACATGTAGTGTTTTACATTAGAGAGCTTGACCAAGCTATTGTTGCCAGATTTATATACTGCCACAGATTGTTTCACTGCTGAACTGAGCTTAGAAAAGCTTTACCGTCATAGAATCAAGTTGATTTATGGGCCAAACAAGAAAAGCAGCTGTCTCCTAAAATCCAGAAAAATTACTAATTCATCCTCAACTTTGAAGTCTTGAATCTCCCTGACGTGCGGAGGCGAAGCTTTCTGATTAGTCCCTAATCCACAAACTACTGATTTTGTAACATTTTTCCATGATTTGAAAGAGGCTGACACTGAGGAGGCTCCATCAGATAAATGGCTGCTACTGTATGTGCAATATATATATTTCAATATGTGGGGCATGGAAAAAGGGAGATACCTCAGTATCATGTGGTTTCACGTCAAAGAGGGCAGATAAGATCGACTTGCGTCACAGTGTAAGTCACAAGTGACAAATCAATCTGCTTCCAGTTAGCACGAGCAAACAGACGGTGGACTTCTTCCAGTTGCAGGTCACTGTGATACTATAAACAGTTCACAGGCTTGAGTACAATGAACTATAAGTAACTGAGCTAGAACTTTAACATCTTATGATACAAATACGATAGCTTTAACTGAACTTGGGTATTTCACTACATGTTCGAATGTACTTTTCACTCTGCTAACATTTATTTTATAACTTCAGTTACTTCATAAATATAGATTGATTAATACAAAATTAATAAATGAATTGCGATATATTATTATGGATTGAGCTACTCATAGAGTAGCTGAAATTATTGACATCAACCATGTGTTTCTATAGAGCTACACAGTCTGGGAGGTTTGCTGCGTTGCTTGTAATATCATTTGTACGAGTACTTTTACTTTTAGTACTTACAAGTATGTTGAGGGTAATACTTGCATCTCATCTTGCAGTGCGGTTGCTGATTACTACCCCCTCACCTCACCCTTTTCTTTCCAAGTGTAAAAAAGAAACTACATCTAAAGATGGTGTTGAGTCTGAGGAAATGTTCTGCAGTGTCTGCAGAACTTACTTTTACTTGTAACGTAGTATTGTTACACTGTGGTATAACTGCTTTGACTTAACTAAAAGATCTGAATGTGTCTTCCAGCCTATCAAGCTGATTCAGTTTAAAGGAGAGATGCATTCTCATTGACATGAGACTTCAATTAAATATGAAGGGCTTATGCAACTCTGCAGAAACTTAAAGCTTCTGTCAACGGTGAGTCAAAAAAAACCTGTGTATTGTCAGACCTATAACGAGGGATGAATTTGCTTTAGGTGACCTAATATTCCAAACATTTCACCCATATGGAAGACATACTGAGGAGGATGATCATGGGAAAATGACTCCTAATAAAGTTAAAGATCAGTTAACAACAGTCAGATGTCTTTGTGGAGTCAAACCGAGCCACCCATTACCCCGTCCGCTCTGTACACACTGATTCACCACAAGGCTCCCCGCTCGAGATCCTCGGCTTCTTTTCTTTTCCAATTTTCCCATACATAGTGCCTGCTGTTTTATTGGCGCCTGCAGTCGGAAGCAGCTTTTTCTTTTCTCCTAGACTGGAGAAACTATGTGGATACAGTAAGGTCAGCGCCTCTTCTTCATGCACCAATGCTCTCACACACACACACACACACTAGTTCTGAGGCCCACTGGGCTTAAGCTGAATGTGTGGAGTGGAAACAAAGACTTTTATGTGGTTATTGTCGACTAAATGCGGTACTTGGTAAACTTGGTAAATAAAATGCAAGTCCTGTTGGTGCCTTAATAATGGAAACTAATCTACTGAGGCCTTTGAGAACCACGGCAACCACTTAGCTGCGTGTATGGTGTATGGTGTTATTTTGAAATCATTCCTGGTAAGTCATTGATTTGATTTTGGCTCAACACGCATCTTTAATGACTAAGATCACGAGTCATTTACTTTAGACGAGGTTCTGCTTTTTCTCGCACTTAAGGAAGTTATACAGTTGAGCTTTGACGCCGTTTTTAACATTACAATGACACGCTGGCAGGTGACCCACCGTGCAACCGTGCGAGTGACTAACCTCATTTTTCCATTTCTAATTTTGTTTCGGTTTGTCCTATTTTAACTCGGTGGAAGTTTATTCTTCCATTTGGGCCTTTAACCAGAGGCGACAGCACACAATGCAACCATCAGCATGAGTCATGGGACAGTTTAAGCACCACAGGAACTGTAATATGAAATATTATTATGATTATAAAAGAAGAGATACAGAGATCCAGGAGTTTAGAAGATATAACTCATTCGATGATGGTCTAGTGTGAAAGTTTGAAGGGGATTTACTGACAGATTAGAACAGAAATGGAATATGATACTGTGTGATTATAATGATTGTACGTTTTCAAGTGATCGCATGTAAATCACTTCTCAGCTTCTCAGTCAGCTGCAATCTGCAACTTAACCCCTAGTTGTCACTAAATCCCAAACACCGGACCTTTAACTTTAAAACTGAGAGTTTATATCTCCATATAAAGATTCACTCAAGGATTTTAGTGCCAGTGCGACACTCAAGTTCAATGTTTTATGAGATTTATTGTGCAGAAACGAGCAAGAGGGGGAGAGCATAAGGCGGGAATGTCGGGCACAAAGAGGACATAAAAACACAATATTTGATGTTGTAGTAAGATTTCGACGCAAGAGCATAAAAGCCAAAGAAAGAGTGTCTGTGGAAGAGGCTGCAGCAAAGACGGCTCGAGCAGAAATAGAGGAATAATGAGCAAGAGAATTACAGGCATGGTGAAGAGGAAGGAGAACAGATGAGGAAAACAGACAGATGTGCAGAAACGGGAGGAGAGGCAGACTGATAGAACAACATTTTTTAAAAGCAAAAAAACATGTGCACGACGATAATCTTTTAATATTATAAGTGGCCGGGACGAGATGAGGAAGAATGTGCATATTCAGCACATGTCACTAACGGGAGTCACAGACTGAGGTCTGCAACATCAGCTAAGTAATGCCAGAAAAAGCAGTACAGTCACTCAGCAAATACAAACTGTACTGTGGTCTCAATTGGACTTAAAAAAAGCAGATTATTAAGAAAGTACCACAAACATCCTCTGTATGCTTACACCTTCATAAATTCTTCATATTGGGTTTTATAGTAGCCCCTTTATACAGCTCTGTCTCAAAAACTGGTCATTTAAAGGCATCCTGGCGGTGCGGTAGATAAATACCACGCACAGCGAGCTGCAACTCCTCTCAATCCCTCAACAGTTCCTCATCAGTATTGCCGGGCTCGACGCCAGAGACATACCGTAAAATAGATTGTTTTAAAACAAACATAACACTGAGGTCACGGCAATGTTTGACCCAATTTTCTTTGACAACTTGTGTAATCAACATCGTTACCACCCGGTCATGAAATGACATCATGCAAAGTGTACTTTCATGTGTTTTCTTAACATGGGGCCAAGGTGCTCGGAGGGGGCCAAGTTTCGTCTCAGCGGTGGTGAAAGAAGTAACTTTTAACTACAGTGTAGAAATACTCTGTTACAAGTGCTGCATGCAAAATGTTACCTAAGTAAGTAGATATAAGGTTCAGGGTGTAAGATTTAGGAGTATCTCTTCGCAGAAATGGAATATAATATTCATTAGTATGTTTAAATATGTGTATAATCACTTGAAAATAAGGATTGTTGTGCTTTTCTTGTCTCAAAATGAGACCTGAGTCCAGAACAGACAAATAAAACACTGACTCTAAATCTGACCTTTTGCTTTTTATGTGCCAGACTTTTTCTTACATGCTTGGAAGAAGAGGGTGAGTCCTGGAAGAGCATTCATTTGGTTGCAATTTGCGACTTCACCGCCACTAAATCCTACACACTGGACCTTTTAAAAAAAGGACCTTTAAAGAGCACGTCTGCTGATTGCAACACCCTCCACTCATTCTCCAGTTTCCTAACATGAAGGATAACTTATGGTGACCCCGGATCATGTGAAAATGCTGAAGTCCCATATCTAGTATCCGTGTTTAGTTTGTCCACGTGGGGGGTGTACTGTAGAAACATGTTGTCTGTAGTTATAAAAGGCTCAACCAAAAACACAACACTCTTTATTCTAGGTGATTATACACCAAGGAAAACATAGTTCAAAGTTAATCTTTAAAAAAAGCAGAGATGCCGCTGCAGACGGCATTATTCCCCGACAGCTCGAACAGAACGGCACGTCTGATGCACCGAATGAAATGTGACTCGCTTTATTGCAGCTGTGGAAATTTTCACCGGGTGCCTTGGAGAATCAATAGCACAGCTCACCGCGGTCTTTCTCAGACACGTCTAGCTTCCTGGGAATGACTTAACCATTTTAGCTTGCTTACATGACTGACAAACAAATGTGGCGATACAGTCTGCCCTACCACCGCGCCCACGCGCTTTTTGATGTTCATGTAAACCCAAAAATATGGGTTGCTAATTTTGTGTTTTTCCCTCCGTGTCTCCTGCCTCTTTTAAACCGTCTTCAATAGAGGAGGAATTATGGCTTTGAATCGATGCCAGGAATTCCTTCATGTGACTGTTAAGTGTGATTTATGAGTGACAACAGAAAGATACAGAGAGAGAGAGAGAGAAGGAAAAAAGGGAAGAAGTGAAGTAAGTTTCCAAGCTTTGAGGTAAGTTATAGGTCTTTGAGGCAACAGGTGTTGAAGCTCTTCATTCAGAAGTTTTCATGCGCACATGTGGAGCACACTTCAGGTGGACATATAAAACACACACACACACGTGCACACGCCAAAAAACTGGAGAAAGATACAATGACTTTACCACCTGTAGCCTCATGTGTGTTTGAAGCTGTCCAGTGAATATTTCATCTGTTATTTTAAGATATATCACACACACACACACACGAACACACACACGCACGCACGCAGACAGACAGACAGCATTAATGATGATGGATGACTGCTCCGTTTCGTCGAGCAGCAGAAATGACGAATGATGTCTTTTCATTATTGAGCTCCGCTGATTAGGGTTAAATACTTTTCACATGACACTCTGACGAAGCACAGGTCCATACTTAAACATTCACATATACCTATCATTACAAATGCATCACTTAAATAACAGCTTCTATCATACTGCACTTATCAGGCTTTGCTGAATTCCTTTCTGTTCAGCTAATGCTGACTTGCACTGCCATGGATCAAACAATCAAAGTGGTTATCCGTCAAGCTTTACCATCATGACTTCATTCAGCAGAACAAAAGTAAAAAAAACAGCTCTCCGGGTCTAATTGTAATGCAGGAACTAGAGGGGAAGGGGTTGACACACTTGAATGGTGGCTCTTGTTATCTAAACACATGGGGATTGTGTGCCACTGGACGCGGCTTTAACATCTGTGTGATGTCCAGTGAGGACTTGAGGAGGTCATGTTCAAGAGCAAGGACAGAAAACAGTGTGCAGATGCACTCATTTGTACGAGTACTTTAACTTTTAGTACTTACAAGTATGTTGCGGGTAATACTTGCATCTCATCTTGCAGTGCGGTTGCTGATTACTACCCCCTCACATCACCCTTTTCTTTCCAAGTGTAAAAAAGAAACTACATCTAAAGATGGTGTTGAGTCTGAGGAAATGGACTCAACACCATCACACCTAAATGGACATGCTGTGACAGAAATGTCTTGTTTCCAAAGTGGATCTGACACTGAAATATTTTTTAACTCAGCATAAACTTTCTCCAAATATCTGAGCTTGTTTTTTAAGTCTTACCTTTCCCACAGGCTCCTCTCTGAATGAAAAGAACAGGTGGCTGCTGCAGCTTCTGCGCCCGGCGGCTGACCCTCTTCAGCTCGCAGATATTCCGGTAAGACACCCCATCGCTTCCACAAACCGGGTCGCTGGCTTTGCACACGCAAGTCCCAGTCTTGCTTCTCCTCCTCACCGTTATAGTATACGCCACCCCGCCAGGGACCGAGCACTCGAGCCCCTCTCCGCACGTCGGATCTCCAAGCTTCCCACTGCCCCCGCAGGTCTCACCCTCGCCGGACGCGCACACCATGCAACAGTGGCAAGCGTCGAGGGTTTGTCCCGCCTGGCAGTCCGTTGGTAGCCGGGGACACATCGACTTGTCACACCGAGCAGGACATCCGATAACATACCGGCTGGAGATTTGCGCATCTGCCGGCACGGACGCAAAAGCTACGATTACGCACAACGACAGTGACCAAAACATGATTCAAACTTTTAAAAAACGAGCTTAAAAAAGTTAAATAAAGTTAAAGGAGTGCGCTCTCTGCTTGCAGTGTTATGGGATGAGAGAGCTCAGTAGTGCTGAAGGGGGGAGTCACTTCAGCTGGAGAGGCATTTAACAGAAACTCCACCGCGCAGCCAATTACGCGACTTCACGTTTTTTTCTTTTCTTTGCTGGCACCGCATCACAACTCACACTGGATAATCACAACACGCCCGGTGATTGGTGCGTTTGTGTGACGTGACTGAACGGGAGAGCTGCTTTTAGTGAAGTTTCTCTAGAAGGGAGGATAAAATAAGAAACAGGGAGAAGAAAAAAAAGACACATGGATGGGAATGGAATATTTATTTAGGAACTTCAAAAAGTTGTGCGTAAAGTTGTGCGTATAATTCTCCTTTTCTGTGGCTCCCCTCAAAGGGCGGCGCTGAAAAGGTCAAGGTCATCTAACAGGCTTAGACACAAGCCCAAGGTCGTTTCACTCATGCCAGTGTTTGTTGTCATTGACCCTGATTTAATTATCTACAAACAAATAAAAACAGAGATTTAAAACACCAGTAGTGGAAGGAGCCGTGCAGCCCAGATGTTTTGTATGCTGCACAGCCCTCCACACATCCTGCAGGCCTATTTCCTGCATGCTGTTTTTAACTACTCCCTTCATTAGTCACTCCTGGCATCCACACAAGCCCTTATGGCAATTTAGTGGTGGGGGAAAAAAAAAGAATTCAAGGTTGATTGTGGGATTTGTGGCGTTAATGTAGCTCGTTCACGTAGCTCCTTATAAACAGCCAAATTTGTTCTAATTGGAAAATTGCAAGGGAGCATCATTAATCCGTTTATTATGATCCTATCCCAGCTCAGCTCTGTGGGCTATACGCACCCAGCTGATGGAGAAATAAACAACATCTAATGGGGATATACGGATAAAGACACTGATTGCACCACAAGTTACAGTGCCAATCAAAACATTTATTTTTATAAGCATTTGTGCCACACGGACTAATTTTTAGGACAAATTTTCCAGCATTTAGGGATCAAATGTTTAGTGTTGGAGAACAACAAATCTCTGTTGGGTTTTAGTTGTCTGTGGTGAGCTGTAAAAAGAATCCAGTAAACACCGTGGCAATGAATCAGTGTCATAAAACACCTCAATACAATGTGATTGATTATGGTTACGGGGTCGTATTACTGGTTTAAATGGCGCGCAGGGGAGCAGAGTTCTGAACTGGTGCTTGGGAATAGGGGTGGACGAGGCCTCCTGCGGTGTGCCGGAGCTCAGGGTAACACAAGCCTCTGTATCCAAAAGGCAATTATAGAGGGGCAGAAAGGGATGGAGGGCTGTCATATGCTCTGAAAGAAAGCGTACAGCTTGTAAACCCCAGAATTCAACGTAGGCAATGAGATGAATGAAGAGGCCGCATTCAGCTCGGTGCATAGAAATTCGAGCTTCATGTCACTCTGATGCATAAAAACCCACATTGTTGACTCATCCAAAAAAAAAAAGAAAGAAACTCAGACAGCAGTAGCCAGACCTTGCAGCAGCATCATCACACTCACTCATTATGCGGCAATGCTCCGTGGAGGACAAGGAACCTAGGCGAGAAATGGTGGGAAAATCCGCAGATGAAAACAGCCTCATCTTATAAAGGAACACCCACTCATCCAACCAAGGCCGGCGAGCATAACCGAGGATGGATGCCACTGAGGTCTGTGTGATCTCTCCGCTCCAGTCAGCTGCGATGCCTTGGCTGTGAGGGAGTCCAAATGCGGCCCTCGTCTGAAGCCACACCAAAGTCTGGCATCCACCGGCTGAGATATGCGAGGATGGAGTAAAGAGAAGGACAGCATTGGGTTATATCAAGGAGCACTTCTAAACATCCACCCTGTGTTCACAGTATATATTGTACACCCGGAGAACGAAGCCCAGAATATGTCACAGCTTGTTCTCTGACTAATTAAAGAAGCTTTACATATTCAGTATTGCTTCATGACCTCACTCTGTAAATCCATCTACACAGAATATACTGCATAACAAGCGTCTGATTAAGAGCTGAGGGATTACACATGGACATGACTTCATCATTAGTGCTGAAGGGGAAATGTAAACTGAACATGCTGTGGATAAAAAATATATAAGTTAGCTGCACCCAACACATAATAATCTGATACAACAGGGTTTTTTTTGCATTATATAATGATACATTTGATTTTTAAGTGCAATACTTTTATTTGAGTAGGATTTAGTGACATCTAGCAACTGAACACCCGTTTCCTAGTAGTAGCTGGAGTGGGTGCGAAACTCATGATAAAAATTTAGAGCTAATGTTTGGTTTGTCCGTTCTGGGCTACTGTAGAAATGTAGTGATACAACATGGCAGACTCAGATGAAGGGGACCCGCTCCCTCTGTAGATATAAAAAGGTAACAAAACCACAAAGACTCTTAATTTTAGGTGATTACACACAAATACAAACTTATGAGTAGTATATTCCATATTTTGCCAATAGATTTCTAAAATTCTTCTATCGCTGTGTGCGTGCTGAGAAAAATAGATTTTGATTGGCATCAGAGTTTAGAGTGAGCATGAATAAACCTGTAATACAGAGAGTAAAGTCAAGTCTTAACGAGGGCTCGTTACTGCAGTCCAACTGTCAGTGAAATCATTTCATGACACGATCTTTCAAAAAAAACCTAATTTTCCAATGCAATTAAATTCGAACAGCTGTTAAAGTCAAAAAAGTTCAATACGTTTGATTAATTAATGCAGTTTTTGTATGCCTCTGTTACATCATAATAAACAGTAGATTGTGCTCTGGTGTTAATTACAGTAATAATATTTAATAAAAAAATAGTGCTGCATTTTTGACATGAAGCAGTAGGGTCAGTGTGGGTGTTTCCAATGATACTAGCTAAAGTTTTGAAGAATAAATTAAGAAATGAAACTACTTTAAAAAGGTTTTCCGTGTCCAGACTACACCTGTTCACACTGACTTGTACAGGACTGTCTTCAGTCCATAGCAGGTCAATGAAAGTGAAGTTTCTTCTCTCACCACAAGAGGGCAGGATGAGTCTTGATGAGTGATGAAGAGCAGTACCTGTGATTTACGCTTCACCTCCACGGCCTGACTGTCTTCTTTGGGAGGTAAATAAGCAGCAGTACTGAATGACACATCGGGAAACCTGACACACATTTTCAGTGTTTATTTCTTTCAAGTCGTCCACATAATAAATAGTCAATTCAAACCAATTACACCGGACTGAAACAGGATGAAGAAGCTGCAACTTTGTTGGGCTGAAACGAAGCAGGCACTTAAAAAAAAGAGAGAGAGATTAGTGTGTATTTAAAAAAAAAAAAAAAAAAAAACATGAGGCGTCTGCCTCTTTCCAACTTGGCAACACAGGTATACGATCAGCAAACATCTAAAAAGCATATAAAAAATAAATCTGCTGCACACAGCTCTATTCTGCAAACACACCACACACACAGTGGCTGTAGATTTAAAACAAACAAACAAACTAAAAAAAAAAAAACACAAAAGGCATTCTGAGGAATCATTAAAATGTTTTAACATGCAACGGAAGTGTCTGAGCTTGATCCAAAACGTTCGTACAGTATAATCTACAAACAGATTTTAGTTAACGTATCAGTCTGTCGGGACATGGAGCTGATCTATAAGTGACCCAGCTCTATTGTTGAAGTTTTTATTACTATGTGTTAAAAAAATGTAAGCGTGCTCCCCTCCTTGTATTTCCTGTTCAGTCGTAACGCTCGTGCGTTATCTAGCATCGCTCCACAAAGTCTTGCGGCGCGGTCCGCGAAGATGGTTCGGGTTGTGAAGTGATGCATGTGCGGTGATGGCCTGATGTGGTCGGCTCTGTAAAAACTATTCACTGTAGATTCAAAGCTGCTTTAGTTTGTGGTCAATAACGGTGAGTGATGTCTTCATAGGAGCGAGCAACTAAACCCTCATATATATTTTTAAAAAATAAAAGAGGAGTTTAAGTAAAGTAAAAATCATAGCTGCGATACATTTGGTCTTATTATACACACTGAGTCGTACACAAATGTTTTTATAATCCTAGACCAGTTCAGGATGAATTATAATTATTTGCATTAGAGTGAAGAACACTGGCCAACTATAGTAGACAAATCCAGAGTTACAATAGTGTGAGTGTATGAATGGACCACACAGTTTAAACGAGTAGATTAGAGAGGTGATGAAAAGTCAGTCCTCAGTTTGAACCCTCTTTTCAGACAAGAGGAAATAGCTTGCACTTGAAAACTCCCTTATTTTCTTGGCACAAAGTAGTTTACAAACGTCCTCCCACGCCCGCAAACACCATCCAACGCGTCGTCGTGCCCGTACAGGTTCAAATGAAGCTGTCTCGTTCAGTTCTGAATGGCAGGAAGTAAACTAAAAGTTGTAGTCTTTGTTTGACAACGTCAGCTGTTAGTAAATAAATACAGGGTTGTAAATGCGACAGCAGGCAGGCGGAGGGGCGTGGGTGAAGACTGGGTCGTCTTTGGCACACGAGTGCAGTTCAGTGGTGACCCAGCTTGTTTTCTTTAAGCACACTGACGGCACTGACGGAGGAGCTCAAAAAGTTTGTGGTGTTGTACACGGTCGTCCGCCAACAGCTTCGGTTTGCAAACCAACGCCTGTCCTTTTTTTGAAAACTCCCGTCGCGCACTCTTTCCTCCTCCTCTACGGAGTCTCCATCCGTTTAAAGACGTTTTTTAAAAACGTCAAAAGTTCAGCGGCTCAGACCTCGCTTACCGGCAGGTCAGCTTCATCCAGGTCCAGGGGCGGTTCAGGCATGTGGGGCTCAAAGCTGCTCCGCCGTCGCCACGGTGACTCTTCGGAGTTATTGACGGTGGCCGCGGGTGGGTTGCAGGTCACTTTGCCAGGCGCGTCTCCTGCAGGGACAGGCGTGCTGGCGTGTGGCTGTGACTGGGCCGTGGCAGCAGGCTCATGAAGTGCTCGCTGTCCCACGCCAGGCTGCGAACGTGTGCCGCATGTGACAGCAGCCCCCCACTCTGGGTAGCATGGCATGGCAGATATGGGCGAGCGAGGGACGGGGGGACCCGCGGTGCTGCGGTAGAAAGTGGAACGGCTGCCGTGTTCCTGCAGTAGAAAGAAACGGGAGGACAGAGACAAAATAAGAGTGAGGGAGACAAGACTGGGTAAAACAAAACAAACAAAAAGTAAAAAGTGAAATCCTGATATGTGGAGTTTATTTGAGAAACACGAAAAGTGAGTTACAGACTTGGAACTAACACCAGCATGTGGGGCCTGAGGCAGCTTTAGCAGAGTTGGTACTGAAGGTTGTAGGTGCTGAAGAATGTTGCATTGCTAGAGAGTGAAGATGGTGGTAGTAGCAGTAGTAGTAGCAGTAGTAGTAACAGTAGGAGAAGGAGTAGTAGAGGTAGCAGGAGGAGTGGTAGTAGTGTCAGCGGGTTTTAGTTTTGGTAGTCTCGACAGGTTGCAGTGGAGGAGCAGAATGCCTTAGGAAGCAGTGGTTGGTTGTTGCTCATTATTTCACAGCTTTTCATTGTCAGATTTCAATCTCTGAAACACAAAACAGAAGCATGGGAAGAAAGAAGAGACACAACCGGACGTAGTGAAAGCAAAAAACGGGGGTAGCCGCCGAGCAGCTGGTGAAATGTTGGTTAGAGAAAACCACCCCAGGTATAAAAGCATCAAAAAGACTTCGAGATAAACATCTGCGTCGACCTTAAGATCCTCAACCCTTGACACGGTTTCTCCCACACGACTTTGCAGTATCATCTCGACACATCACATGATCTAGTCTAATCGGTTTCGTTGCACAAACATGTCTGAAAGTCCCAGGGAGAGCCACACATGTATTAAAAAGATGCTTTATGCTGAATCAAAAGGTCCAAAATCATCCAGCTGATGCAGAGCGTTAGGACGAATTAAAGACTTAGCCCTCAGCTCACTGCACTGATTAACTGCTGTAATCACATTAAGCAGGCATGCCCCCTTCAACACTGTAATCGCTCGTACAAACCCCTGCGTATAAAACAATTAAATGCACGTAATGATTTGTGATTCTGGACGTGTGGATTCAGCAGCTGTTAAAACGTTCACCGTTTAAAAAAATAAATCACACAGAGGTAACGTGGGAAACAAGAAACAAGTGTCTTATTATCGTGTGTATGAGAAAAAGAGAAAAAAACATACAGGCAGCGAACAGGAGGGAGGAGGAGAGACAAGCAGGATGTCACACATCTAAGACAGGTACACAGCTGCAGCAGACTGCAGAGATAACAGAGCATGGAGGGAAGAGAAACAGAAGGTGTGAAAGACACATGTACCCAGTAATAAAGACAGAGAGAAACAAGGTATTCACAGCAGAGCTGGTCAGGTAGGTCATGCAGTGAGTTGTATGTTTGTAGATGAATTCTTCGGCTTACAATAAAGTGAGGACGTGAAAGCTGTGCAAGTGAAGCTAGAAGGGAGGGAAGGAGGGAGAAAGGCAGCGACTGCGGTCTTTTTTTTTCTTTTTTCGATTTTTAGATGGTCCAGCTGTTTACAGTAAGAGTCATTCTCTACCTAAGCAAAACAGGACTTTTTAAAATCGTTTCAACGACTTGCGGTGTGCTTGATTTTAAGTTGCCATGCTCATGGCGGCAGTCGTCACATGCGAGAGAAGCTAAATCAAGCACACCTCGAGTCTTAAAACTCCTGATATAATTTTTTTTTTTACATCTTTAACTGCGGAGCGTACTGAATGAAATGGCCTCAAACTTTGAGCTGAGCTTGAGAAAAAGGAGGAGAAGAGGATGAGAGAAGCAGCGAGGACGAGGGCGTGAAGGGAGGAGCGCTTGTTGGGTTATCACAGCCATACTTAGGATGTGGTTGGTTCTTAGAAAAAAATAAAAAAGTATCAGATGTGGCGTCAGATCTGATCTGCTCTTATGTCTACAACCACCAAGGGCCAGCCAGTGAGTGGAAATCAGTATTAAAAAAGGTAAACTTAAGAGTTTAAAAGGGGGGAGGGGTGGGGATTTAGACGAGCTGACATACGTGCTGCTGCACTCCCCGATTCGGGACGTATACCTCTGTATACAGGGGTTCGACAGCCGTCTGGCCTGCCGCATCTGCAACAACACAGTGCAAAGCAGTATTAGAGCAGATGGGCTGTCTGCCCACAGGGAGAGGACGAGTTGGAGACAATGTGACAGAAAAGTAAGAAAGAAAGAAAGTAAGAAAGAAAGAGGGAGGGAGGGAGGGAGGAGAGAGAGAGAAGAGGCTCAGGTGAGGAAAAAGAAGGTGAGAGAAAAGACAAGCAAAGAAAGAAAGAAGGGAACTGTCGAGAGACGGACAGCGCAGAGGTGTTGAGAGTGATTCCAGTCTAACCAGAAGGGAGCGACTGCAGCAGAGGACACTCTCTCCTCTGCAGTCCGGACTATGGAGCTGGTTTACTTCTCTCTTCTCACCTCTTGTAGTGTAGCTGCCTGTCTCTGTGCACGTTTGCTGCTGACTGACACAGATCTGATGCGTCTGTGTGCGTACACTAGTCTGTCATCACTGGTTGTCTTGCGTACTGATGAGCTACTGTCAGACTCTTTAACACCAGTGTGACTGATTTCAATATATACATCTTACTCGTGAGTCATTTCTTTGTGTATACGCTGTGACAAGCGTTCAGGGGCTTGACGTGAGAAACAATGAACCACAACGTCCCCTCATCCAGCTGGGGATCTTTGTTGCATGTCGGTCCCTGTCTCTCTCTCTCTCCCTTCATTTCCTGTCTTCTATCAGCTGTCGATTGTCTGACAAAAAAAAATAAAAAATTGTGGCCCAAAAAAAAAAAAAAAACACCTAAAAAATATGACGGGAAGGGGGGGAAGAAAATGGAGAACAGGCCTTTTAACTGACATGAATATCTGCTGTTTTTCTTTGTGGCCTGGTAGCAAATGTCCCAAGGCCATGTGTCACGGCTCGAGCTGTAGGTTGGCGTAAACTACACGACTACAAGGACAATGCAAAAAACAGCTAGCCTTAATATTATCATCATATATAAAAGAATAATACGGTAGTCACAGGGTAAATTCATCTGAAACATACTCCTGTTTTCTTGGCATCTCTGTAGCTTACAGATGTACGTGCTCTTGTGAGAGCAAGAAACTGCAAAGAATAATCAATAAAGGACGTGAGTGAAACAGGAGTAAGTCTTGTGAATAGTCTCGTATCACTGAGTAAGTGATGTACGTGCAAGTCTGAAGTCCTTTTCAACAGGTACATTTGAGATAACAGCGGTCTGAGTCGACACTGTGGTGACATCGTCCTGATACATACTGTGGCCGCAGACCTCCCAGGCCCCCGCTGGGCCACGATGGCCCCTGAAACAGCCTTAATCCAGCTGTGCATCTCCTCTGGGCTGTCCGCCTAGTGGAGACACAGAGAGAGAGTGGAGAGTGAGACGGACTCGAAATCAAAACGTGATATGCGATTGGGGAAACACTGTTGGTAGGTAAACAAGAGAGCAATCACGGTGTTTGTGAGCGAGATGGTTTGAGTTACGTACATCCCTTTCACATCCTACCTGTATGTAAAATGTCCTTGATGTGGTGACGACTTCAAACAGATTATCTCTCATCATAATGTCACTGCAACAAAAGAGGAAAACAAGTCGGATAGCGGTTATCTCATGTATAGCTTTATCTGAATCATCAGAAGGTAAACACCGTCCCTCCTGGACAAAAGACATTTTTCTGTACAATGGGACAAACGCTGGGACATGTTAAATACCTCTGTTTGCACTCCTGGACTTTGTGAACTTCCTTCAGAGGGATCATTCTCAGAGGCTCTTTCTCCTGAAGGTAAATAAATAAGTGTTAAGGAAGCCGAAACTTTAAATTTGCACGTGTATTATAAGTGTTTTTTTCTAATAAACAAGCCAGGGTTTTTAGTTTGCACTCTGCAAGCTGATGGTTGTAACTTTCCTTGACCCGGCCATTTGATACAGCAGACAGAGAGTCTGTGTCCTTGTGGCCTGTTGATCGCCAAATACACAGATAAAGCTGTCAAATAAGGGCAGACCCGGACAAGGACAGGGTATGGGACGTGCAGTGTTATCATGAGGACAGTGTGTGTGTGTGTGTAAGAAAGGAGGGGGGGTGGGTGCATGATAGGACATGTGAGGTGAAGACACTGAATTCCACAGACTGCGGATAAAACATGTTAGAACTCGGGGGCTTGTGTGTTTGCTTTAACTCTGCCTCAGACTGTGGGGTTTGAATCCACATGAGTCGTCAATACAAACATTCCTCAGAAAGTGTCACAGGATTTAGAAAACAAAGTTAATTACCAAATCGGACTTGAAGTAACTCATTGAGTTTTCTTCCAGTAAGAAATATCGCCGTTTCCAGTTCCTCATCTGCAGGAGGGGGAGAAAAAAAAGGGACAGTTTGTTTAATTTAAAAGGCAAAACAAAATCTGTCACTTTTGCTACAATAATAAAAGCAGAATTATGGTTATAAGTGAGTTCCTACACATTTTACATCCCTCTATGTATAGAGGGGGAAGTCCCTCATCCTTGGACTTTTATGAAGTACAGAATTGTGCACGCTGGAGAAGCAGCATATCCTTGGGCGCACAAATTATTTACCATAGTCGAGCTGAAATCTCATCATCTCACCAAGTCACAAGACATTCCCCACATGAAGGTGCCTTTTATTTTCATGGAAGTAATGTATATGAGTAATGTAAGTAATGTGTTCTTCATGGTAGATAATTTACAGTTAATTCAGAATGCTGCTGCACGTGTTCTGACAGGAACCAAGATCAGAGATCACATCTCTCCCATTTTGGCTTCCTTGCATTGGCTCCCTGTTAAATCTAGAATAGAATTTAAAATTAACCTTTCTTACTTACAAAGCTCTTCATGGTCAGGCACCATCATATCTAAAAGAGCTCATAGTACCTTACTATCCATCTAGAACACTGCGCTCTCAGGACGCCGGGTTCCTTGTGGTTCCTATAGTCTCCAAAAGTAGATTGGGAGCCAGAGCTTTCAGCTATCAGGCTCCTCTTCTGTGGAACAAACTACCAATCTGGGTTCGGGAGGCAGACACGGTCAACACTTTTAAGAGTAGACTTAAAACTTTCCTTTTTGATAAAGCGTATAGTTAGGGCTGGCTCAGGCCATCCCTTAGTTATGCTGCTATAGGATTAGACTGCCGGGGGACTCCCCAGGGTTATGCCTAGCCAGGCACGGTATTGGTTAAAGATGTAGTCACATCTCCCTTACCCTCCCTCCTACTCTGCCTCTCTCTCTCTGTCTTTCTCTGTCTGTCTTTCTCTGTCTGTCTGTCTGTCTCTCTTTCTCTGTCTGTCTGTCTGTCTGTCTGTCTGTCTGTCTGTCTGTCTGTCTGTCTGTCTGTCTGTCTGTCTGTCTGTCTGTCTGTCTGTCTGTCTGTCTGTCTGTCTGTCTGTCTGTCTGTCTGTCTGTCTGTCTCTGGACATGTCTCATTAATGCATGCTGCTGACCAAACTTCCCCGGAGTTTCTGTGCTCTGTCGTCCAGCAGGTTTTTCGTGGATCGTGGCTGCTGCTGTGATCCTGGACGACGCCCACTACACATATTACTACTGTCATCAATACTACTATATCTACTACTGTGGTCACTTTATCATTCATTGTCATTCTGTAAGTCATTGTAACTGTACAAAATGTTTATGTTGATTGTCCTGTACACGTGACATCCATTGCACGTCTGTCCGTCCTGGGAGAGGGATCCCTCCTCTGTGGCTCTTCCTGAGGTTTCTTCCACATTTTTTCCCTGTTAAAAGGTTTTTTGTGGGCAAGTTTTTCCTCACTCGAACCGAGGGTCTAAGGACAGAGGGTGTCATTCTCTGTACAGATTGTAAAGCCCTCCGAGGCAAATGTACTTTGTGACTTTGGGCTATACAAATAAAATTGAATTGAATTAAGGCTTTCTTCCAGAACTGTGGTAACGAGGCCACCGCTACGTTCCCAACTTGATGTTGTAGGAGTGCTGCAGCAGGTACTCACCACGGCTCCCTGCTTGACGCAGTAGCCCGACTTGATGACCGTGTGCTCCTGAGACGGCCTGCCCAGGAAGTACGGCAGCTGGCTGTGCGAGCGATGCATGGCCTCGCGCTCCGCTCTGTCTGCGCCATCACCACCTTCATGCTTGAGGGTGAAACACAGCAGAAATGTTGTAATTGCAGTTTCAACAACATTTAAAAAAAAAAAAACGTATTTACCACAGAGAAGCCACAACCCATGTTTAGACAGAGTTCTGAATAAAAAGTTAAGTATAAGGCAGCATATACCAATTATATTATCATTATTAGTATTACATTTTAGAAAATAGAAAATGCCCTTCACCGTTTCTCAGAAGTCAGGGTGATGTCTTCAAATTGCTCAAACCAACAGTCCAAAGTGATAAGCAATATTTAGTTTAAAGTCATATAAAACTGAAATGCAGCAAGTTCTCATATTTGAAAACTGCAACCAGAAGATTTTGGGCATGTCTGCTTGATAAATGTAATTTCTGATTAAAACATTAGTGATTTTGCGTCCGCTCTGATACTTTTATGATAACGTAAAAGAAGGATTAATCAAAACGATACACATTAAGCTTGTTTTCATTAAAGAGGGCATGTGGTAATCAAAGAAATGACAGTCTGCTTGCGTGCGTGCAATGTTAATACAGCATGCGGTGCAGTAAAGCTGTTGTTTACCTGCGTCTGGGTGACGATGGGGACTCCCCCGATGATCTCTGTCCTATAGGAGACTTGTTTTTTTGGCCCTACGACATCTGGTAAAGTCTTCTGGTTCTCTGCGTTCTGCTGCCCGTCAGATAACTTTGGCACCTTAAGAAAAAACACACACACACATCAGAGATCGAGAAGTAGACAGAAAGAATGGGTCGTTTTGTTTGTTTTAGTTAAAACAGAGTCTGTAATTTGCATGCATGTAAAAGTTCACAAGCAACTTTAATATCATTTTCCTCTCTGGGTGGTTAAAGTTTCATGGAGAACAATGAAAACGGGCTTTTATCCCAGCACTCATTACAACAATACGGCATCCTGTTAGTCATGCTCTGACTCACTGCAATCTAGTTGCTCAACAGTCCACTCATCCATTTATACAGAAGAGGAAGAAATAAGAGTTTATTCAAGCGAGAAATCACGAGCCAAAAAAAACAAGTTTGAGTACACCTCAATCAGGAACTGACTCTTGATCCTCTATGTGCGTGTGTCTTACAGTGATCTTGGTGGCATTATTGAGAGCGTTGACCCAGTCCACGAGATCCTGTTGGTCATTGGCCTGCAGGAAGAACTTCCTCATCCCAGCATTGATGACTAATAAATCATAAAACAACAGCAGTGGGAACAAAAAGAGAGTGAAAGTATATCCAGGCCTCTTGAATCACAGTCAGAAAGCATCCTCTGCAATAAATCATCTGATTCATTCTATGTTCAATATGAATCATGTGTAAATGAAACACAGTACAAAGAAGTACTATATGATCCACTGCCACAGATTTCTCTAGAAGTGAAAAACAACTGAGCCAAGGGACTCTCCCACGCACTACCAGCAGCGCTCTCTCTCTCTCTCTCTCGCCATGTGGATGATGACCCAGCTAGATCCAGCTGCCTCAGTCTGCCACCACCTACCCACTTCTAACCATGACGGAGGAGAAAGAAAAAAAAAAGAAAGCCCACGGCTACCAACCACCAAATATTCTTGCATATTTTCACACCCATGTGAGCAAACCCCATTTTCAATCACAAAGAAATTTTTGGGTCAAATGCTGATTAGCTATGGATCAGGATTTAGGAGCTGAAAGAAACTGAAGTCTCTCGTTCTGTCTGTCTCACTCTCTCCGACATAAATCTTTCAATTCTGCAGCTCAAACCGTCTCCTCTGTGTCTCCTCTATTTCCTTTCGGCACCATGTGAATAAATTACGTTAAAGCTGGACTGGCAAATCTGGTGGGGGCGTGCTGCTTAAGGCGCCGAGAGCTCAAACTCTGTGGCACAATGAAGATCATTCTTCCCTGTTCTGTCTTAGACACATGCAAGACCTCACCCTCTCTCTCTCTCTCTCTCTCTCTCTCTCTCTCTCTCTTTTCCACTTCCCTGTAAATAAATCTGCCTGTCTGGTCTCATTCAGATGTACAGCATGAATTAATCCAGCCTTCCAATATGTCTACAGTATGTTTAGGAGAGCTCAACTGCAGCTAGTGGTGTCTTGGGTTCTGGGAAGAAAACTCTAGAAGGAGGGGTATCAGATCTGACTCATAGTTACACTCGATAAAACAATGTGTGCTGCTGAGAAATGAGCAGAGCACCAAAAGTTCATAAAAATGCACCACCCTTGATCTCTCTCTCTCTCACCACCTCCATCTCTTATCTAATGCTTCTAGAAAACTGTGCTTCTTGCTAGATGCAGGAAGGAGGCAGCCGGATTTGTAGATATCAGCAAAACATGTGGCACACAAACGGCGGTTTAAAAATAACATCATGCATCTCTGTATCGGGTCCCGTTTAGGATCCCGGGTATCCTGTCGAAACCTCAACAAGGCAACTGGCGCGCACACACAGCCACACATAAAACACAGGCCCGGTAGTCGACACCACTAGTGTTTCCTGCTATTGAAGCAGATGGAAGAGGAGGAGGAGGAGAGGGGCGAGTAAACAATAACAGGCAATGGAGGTTTACTCCTAAGTAACCTGATGGAAGTTCATATTTATGCGTCATTTTTATTCCCGTACAGGCCACACAAGGTGAGAAGACAAGGGCGGATATAAATAGTTAGAAGTATTCCATTATCCTTGTTGCTAAATATTCTCTGGCAGGATCAGCGGTCATCAGAAGATTAAAGCTTGGATGCTTGTTTGATGGTCGAATAGCTGCACACACACCTTCCTGAAGTGAGGAGGAGGGGAGGGGGTTTCTGTAACTTTCCCAAACTGACATTTACACCCACTTCACACTGTGATTGACAAGCTGTGTGGAGGTGTGAAAGGAGCCAGTGTTTGAACTTCTCTCTCTTCTCTCTCTCTCTCTTGAGCTCCCTTTGTTTCTGGCACTTTGTGTTTGGTAACAGCATAAATGCCATCCAGGAGAGACTTGTTGTTGAGACTCAGAGTCTGAAAACGTATGACATTATCCCCCCATATTTAAAATCATATTGCGTCTGCTTCCTCTCCATGACGGCTGACTTCTCGCTCTGATTTTTTTTTTTGAGTGTGGCCATTTGGGACAACTATAAAAACTTTTGATTTCCGATGTGGTCAGACCGAGCTTTGTACAATCCAGTTCTTTTCTGGTATAACTCGGCACTGAGGGTCAGTATTCTGAAACTACACACAAGTTGTTATGAAGGACAGGAAGATGGGGATTTTTTTTTGGGTGTTCTTTGTGCCCTGTGATGAACTGGCATCTCTCGCCCTAAGTCAGCTGGGATAGGCTCCAGCCTCCCGCAACCCCAATGAGGACGAGCAGTTACAGATATTACTGGATGTGCGCGTGATTAGTTTGGCGTTTGTTCAGCATAGTTTGTTTTACGGCATTTATTCTGAAAAAATAATAGGAAAGGCAGAGAGGAAAACTACAGATCGTCTGCAGGACAACTTTCTTTAAACATATTTATTGTAATTTATTAATTATCCAAGAAAACCTGGTATTTGCCAAAGCACCGGCGTTGCGGCCGCCCACATCTTGGTGTGTTGGATAAACAGGTCTGGTTGATGGTGGAGTAAAGTATGTGGAGAGCAGTGCTTGACCCGAGTTTAGAGGGCAGAGAAGGACAGCTAAGATTCCTCCCTCAGGTTATGGTAAGTGTACTCAGCTTTGTCAACATGTGATGCTGATGTTTGCAAAGCACGGCAGGGATCTGTTAAGTTTCAGAACTTTTACCAAAGAACAGGTTTTATATGTTTCTATGACCTTATGCCTCCAGTACACTATCAAATTTGTGTTTTTAATGTTGAGAAATTCATAACAGATATCAAGATTGAGATGATAGGTGTTTTCTTACCGAAGCAGAATTCTGCCTTAGGCCTCAGCTTGGTGGCATCGCTGACCTAGAGATGAACAAAGCTCGCAACTGTTAGCTTCCCGAATCAACCAAATAATGTAAATAGATTCTATTTATACATAATCTCATCACGCTCGTGTCAGATAAGCTTCAGTGGTAATATTTTTGCTTACCTTAGAGATGTAGGTGAGCTTGAGGGAGCCAACGCAGTCTGCACCGATAGGCAGGTTCTGTTGGTGAAGATAAGGACGTTTTAAAAAACAGCAGCTAGACTAACTCACCGTTTTATGAAGCTGTGGTACGAGCGTCAATATTACAGAGTAAGCACACTCTGAGCGCACTCCGTGCTTGTTAATTTCAGTTTCTTGCTGTGCGTCTGAAAGTAGCAGATCCAGATTTAACATCATTAAAATGTAAGCTTTGTCGATCTATAAAAAGAAAAAGGACTTTCTGAATTATTCAAAATCTCCCCCCCTGCGCTGCATGATTTATGAATACTTCATGTAATAGAGCACTTACAAATACAGCATCTCCAAACCAGCAAGAGGAGAGTTACACTGTAATGGCTGTGACACCGAGAGTCACAGGGCAGAAAGTGATGACCACTGTGATCAATTTATACGTGGACTTATCGTGGTAACTAGAAGGGGTCACAGAAAACACACACATCATCAGCCCTGACCTACTCCTGTGGCTCATCCTTGTATTTATCCTGAACTAAGTGTGGAAGTGGTCTCCAGTTAGGTGATCATCCACATATGACGTGCCTGCAAATTGTCCAGTTTTCCATAAATCAGGGTTCCCACACCTTTTTCATGAACAAATTCAAGCACTTTTCAAGCACCTTCAAGCACCAGTTTTTCCATTTTTTCAGCACCTTTAAATAGGTAGCCTACTAGTTGTGTTTGCCATGATGGTCATGGGAAGCGCAGCGGTGCCACTGTATGGCATAATAGTATGGGTCTAATTAGCATTATTTCATATGGTGGTAGATTAACTGTTTTGATTTTTAAAACTTGAATGCATTCCAGTCATTTTTCCTACAATAACCACTCCAGACTGAAGCATGATTCATGTTTTTATTGTATAGACAACTCTGAGCACCTGTTTAAAGGTAGGTTAGAGAAAGACTGTATTCCACTGAAGAAGAAGTCAATGAAGCACAACCGGGACACTGTCGTCTTTCCCAAAGTTTAACGACTGCTAGCAGCCTAATCCTAACCACACTCCCTGTAATTGGAGTATAAATAAATAAACATTGCATGCATTTCTAAAAATGTTTCCACTTGCTTCTCCATTAGAAAGTAGTTCCCCTAGAGCTCAATCTCATGCAGGGCCCCAAAAGAGTGCTGAGGCTGGCCCTGATGATCATTTTGGTCATACACTTGAATTGAATTACATTTTCATTGACTTGTGGTATGTGTATCAATTACAAAAGTGTTTTGGTAAAGTTGTGATGCTGAGAACAAAAAACAGCAGGGGTCCACCTGTGATGCTCACTGCTGGAGCTGGTTAACACTAGACTGCTATATTTTTGTTCAATCTTCGGAATTTGAAATGGTTCCATTCTCCGTATACATGTTTCTCTGGAGACAAACCATACGTAATCATTAGATGCAGACTTGTAAGATACAGATCCTGTTTGGACATGAATAAACAACAAAACTGAATCCACCATCGAAAATGGAGACGAATGACAGCAATGATAAGCAGAGGTGCTTGGGCCCTTACAAGTTAGCCAAACTGCTGAAGGACTGCGATATTCAGAAGAAGGCACTTGCTTCACAAGTCGAGGAGTTAAAGGGTCAACTCGAAAGTGCCAAGACTCCAGAGAAAGACAAGATCAAGGAGCTTAATGCCCAGCTGAAGGACCAAACTGAAGAAATACAGGCTCTCCATCAACAGGTGAAGGAGGTGGATGTGGCTCTGCAGCGTGCCAGGGAAGAGTCTGATGGATGTTTACATGAAGCCAAGACTGTGAATGAGATGCTGACTAAACAACTGAGGAGGTTGATGCAACAGTTGGATGAGGAGAAGACTATGAAGAACAAGTTCATGGCTGCGGAGAAGAAAGCACAGAATCAAGTCAAAATTGAAAGAGAAACTAATGCCAGCCTTCAGGAGCAACTGACACATGAGAACAGATGTCATGCAGAAAAGGTGTTACCCGAACTGTTGGTCATCAGAAACCTGCAAAAGAAAGTGGAGAGAGAGATCCAGGTTCTGCAGAAAAATGCCTCAGAGAGGGAGATGTCATTTACCAAAGAGCTGGAGGATTTCACATTACAAGTCAAACTGCTCCGGGAGGAAACTGCCAAGCTGAAGGTGCTGGAAATGGAGGCTGTGCCTGATCCAAATGACGTCCAGCCTTTGAGAGAAGTCAGTGTTGATGGAGAGCAACTTCCAAAAACAACAAACAAGCGTACATCGTGGAGAAGATTCCGCTATTTTGTGGGGCTGACGAAGAATTGAGACTAGTCTAAAGCAGCTAAGACATTTAACAAATAAAATGATAAATGATGATAACATTTCTGCTTTATAAAATTGTTGATTCCTTTTATTTTATTATTATGAGATGTATGTCTGTTTTGTCTTCTCACTGCTATGAAATAGGTGGGGCTCAGTTGAAAAACCATGATGTCATGCACTTTCATGCACCTATCAGGTTTTAGGATTTAACATTTAAATGAACATCTACTGACAGTTGGTTGGTTGCTGTCAGTAAGTTGAATCGAATCACACCCACACAATCCTGAGGAAGTAGATTAGTTGAGTATTTAAGAGTTAAAGAGGTACTGCACACTGCATTGTGTCTGTTTTGGTTCTACATTATATGACTGTACTGTGATGAAACACAACGCTGAAGTTCACAGTGACATTCTCATCAAATTGCTAAAAATCTGGATTTGGATCTGGATTTCTGAAAACGCCATCCTGCAAAGCCGATGGTGACATAGCTGTTTGGGGCTAATCTATGTAAGAACAATGATATAAAACGGAATGTTCAGGGTTCCCACACCTTTTTCATGAACAAATTCAAGCACTTTTCAAGCACCTTCAAGCACCAGTTTTTCCATTTTTTCCAGCACCTTTAAATAGGTAGCCTACTAGTTGTGTTTGCCATGATGGTGATGGGAAGCGCAGCGGTGCCACTGTATGGCATAATAATATGGGTCTAATTAGCATTATTTCATATGGTGGTAGATTGACTGTTTTGATTTTTAACTAATTGTGAATTGGCTTGTATTCTCAGCTTGTGAGCGGTGTATTGTGTAACTACCACAGCGCAATAACAGTGACCAACAGGTGTCGATGGTAGTCTACTGTTATTTCTCGGCAGAACACCAAGCGAGTATGATAACTGAGTTCTGTAGCCGCTTAGGAAGCATTTTTGTTTTCTCTTGGTTTATTGAGATAGACATCACACAAATTTCAAGCATTTTCAAGCACTTCACAAAAAATTCAAGCATTTTCACAACCTCAAAAACACTGAATTGAAATTCAAGCATTTTCAAGGAATTCAAGCAACCGTGGGAACCCTGATAAATAATGTAACATCAGTTACCTGCAGGATGTTAATCACAAACTAAAGCTAAAAAGCTAAGCTAGCACAGCTCCTATGTAATTACCTGCGGGTTGTCCATGAACCACACCAAGCTTCCCTGCTGCGTGTCCAGTATGAAGTAACGGCGCAGGAACTTGCCACTGCTCTCCTTCTCCTCGATGTCCAGGAAGCCACAGAAGCGGTTCAGTCGGTCCACATAAGGCATCACGACACTGGACATTCCCCGGCCTGCTGGGGCCGGGAGTTGAAGGGGAGCGTTGGGCAATTGGGACCAGGAAGACTTCCTGAAAAAGGACCGAGAGGGAAAAAAAAAAGAGTGGAGAAGAGAGGCGGGAGGAAACAAATGAGCAATTTTCAGTTGTCTTTGTGGCTAGCCATGCTAGTGTGTCCCACTCCCTCTCTGTATCTACTGTATCTCTAGTCTCTCTGCCACCTGGAGCTTACTAGGCTACAGCCTGCCAGCGGATCATGTGACACAAACCACAACCCCGCCTTTATCCTTTTATATCAGCCTCACCCACTCTCTATCTCTCTTTTTCTGAGTCTCTCTTTTTTTCTCCTCTCTCTTGTAACACACTGTCACTCTCTCTTCTACCTCCTCCACCCACCCTGGCTTGCTCTCTTTCTTTCATTCTCCCTCTCCTCTCTTGCAGTCCTCTCCTCTCTCACTTTCGGTGCTATCTCCTCCCAACTGCTCTCTCATCCGATTTGGCAAGCCTCTGGCCAGCCCCATTTCTGTATTCCCTCCCTCTCTCCCTCTTTCTCTTTTTCTCTCTCCACAGCTGAGCACCCACTTGAGCATGGTCTCAAAAAAGAGAGAAAAAAAAAAAAACACCACCGAGCTCAGCCATGTTCAACACAAAGAAACGACGTAGACACCCTCAGGAGCTGCACAGGCGTGAATGTTCAATATTTAACCTGACACATCCCTGAAACCTCACTGGAAGTCAACACAAAGTAAATGATTAGAAACTGTTTCGTCTTGGAGTGTGAATACACGCCTGACACTGTCAAACCCTGCGTGGGTGGGCACTGCGTTACTGTAGGCATATTGTCGTATTAGCCTGTTAAAGCTGCTGTCTTTTTGGGCCGAGCCTAAAATATGTGACTGAGATGAGTCTTTGGAAAGCGGAGATAAAGACTCTCTTTCTCCGGGACATTATGAGAGCTGCGTGGGCGGACGGGGGGCAAAGCAAGGGGACAAAAGGCCCGGTTGTTGTGCATGGACTCCCGAGCTAAGAGCATCTCAGTTAGCCCCTCTCGCGTCTACCCGAGTCATCCCGTTTGACACATAGGCACGAGAAAAAGGAGCGACGCTGTCAGAGGCGACTATCTCGACCCTGCACAAACAGTGATTGTCATGTGAGAGTGAGAGGCGTCTCTGTCGAGTTTAGTGATCATGTAAATTAGGTACTGCACGCCAGTTCGTCTGCATTTTCAGAACAGATGTTAGAAATAGTGCAAAACAAAAACCCATGAAGGAAAACGTGGAGGAAAAGGCGACTATTGTGTAGTCTTTTAAGTCAGTGACAGGTAAGCTGGTGGGACAGTTTAAAAGTTCTTTTAGAAAAGTATGTTAATTATAGTAATACTGATGATGGGACATTAATTTTGATGAAAAATAACCAACACATGTACTTAGCGCCTTCAGGGACTATAATCAACACATTTCTAAATAAATAAAATGAAAATGTGAAAGTGACAAAGTTGCCTGGCCAAATTTACTGTTTTGGTTCACTCTCCTTGCTCTCATACTGTCGTTCTTTGCAGCCCCGACAGGCAGTCGCTGTACACGGTGGAAAACCTAGCAGCTTAAGATCCAGATACTTCCCTCAGGAGACCAACAGAGCTGAACTTACATTTGGCAGGTTGCCAGAAATCCACCTTCAAACTGAGTGATAAAGTTTCTCCATAGAGTAAGTGTTTGCGGTGAAGTGTGTCTGTGTAGTCCACAAAAGGCCCTATAAACACTTAACCAGCGTTTAGTTTGTCTGCTCTGAGCTACTGTAGAAACATGGAGGTTCAACATGGCAGACTACGTAGAAGAGGACCCGAGGCGTATGTAAGAGGACAATTAATTCTTTAGGTGATTATATTGCCATATTTTTTAAATAGCACTCTCTACATCTTCACACGTACCTCTAACAGCTGATAAATAACTAACTATACAACATCTTTGGCATTCCTACAAATAGAGCTGCACGATACCCACGGTATCCCCGGCAACCCGCGGTGCCAAATCATAACGGTTCCTACTATATTAGAAATTTTACACGACGGTACTACTGTGGATTACTATACTACCGGTGCCAGTTTCCGCTACATAGCGGCACTGCATGCTACTCCCTTGTAAACAAACCAACATGGCAACTACTGCAACTGAACGACACAGCTGCTGAATGATTGGCTGTTTGCCTGTTACTGGTGACATCCAGAGATATGATAGGCTGTTTCCACACGCTGGGCCCGTCCATCTGTTAGCTGATTGGCTGTTTGTGTGTTTCTGCTGGCACGAACAAACTCCGCGAAGACAGCTCCGCTTCGATAGAAACTCGCTTCAAAACAAACAACAAGCTAAAGTTCTGTCTCGCCCAGACACGAGACAACACACTCACCGTGGCAGAAGCACCGGGCCCGAGCAGCGAGTCTGCCGAGGTGTCGCCGTCAGTGGCAACACTAATTTTGCTTAAAAAAAACAAACGTCGTTGTTTCAAACTTGTTTCAGTCTAATTCTTACTTCACCAGTATTATGTTTACCATGCACCAAACACCATTATATGTAATTAATTAGTACAGCTGAAGATAGACAAGAAGCAGGGGGCAGTAAATTAGCTGTCCGATGCGTGATTCTGCAGCGAGGACTACAGCCTCCACACACGGGGCGGCCGCTTAACCCACTACGCTACCGACCGCCCCATGAACTAATTATTTATTAAACTTGTCAAACACCTTTATTACTTACTCCAGCAGTTAAGTAAAGAAAAAACAGATCACACAATTCATCTTACTGACTCATATGACTATTTATCTGCATGACCTTGTCAGATCTGTGCATGCATTTTACTGGATTGTTTATCGTCACATATTATCTGTACAGTACATGTACAATCCATCCATTGTGTTCAGAACAAACACACACTATCCCGTACTCCATGTAGCATATTTCTGAAGCCAGGATGTTATGTTCACATGCTCAAACACACACACACACGCAGTATCATTGCCAGGATACTGTGTGCACATGTACAAATGCACTCATTCGGTCACAAGTGGGACATTAGATTAGCTTCCTGTGTAAAAAAAACCTGGCGACAGTGAATATGTAAAGTTGGAGACAGCACAGAGATGATAGTTTTTAAAAGCTGTATTAGTGAGTTGACTTCTCAACATCACTTCTTGAGGCGTTGGCTTCGTCACATGGCAGACAACTGGTCACAGGACAAGCCATAAAACAACAGTGAGGAGCAGCTGGATATCTCAAGTCAAAGGGTCAATATTTATCCTTGTATGATCTCAGCCCGGGCTGAAGATAGTAACTGTAAACCTACATGTACTTACACAGCAAATCTTTACAGCACATGTGGGCACATGTAAGACTCACTGATAGTGATCCAGAGGCTATGTAGGACAGGTCAAAGGTGGGACAGGTCAGAGAGGAGTCATGTCTCCATGAGGACAGGAGGTTTGACAGGCTTTGGCCTTCACAGTTTACAGCTGAGTCCATGTTATCATCCACAGCACAGGTTAAAATGAAGATGCTCACTTGGTTATGTCAACTAGTAAAGGCTAAGTTATGTTAACGAGCTACCAAAGTCCACACAGGACGTCGTTTAAAAAATAAAACAGATAAATAAATTCATATTTAACGTTTAAAAGCAGCTAACGTTGGCTAACATGTCAGATTTAATGTTAGCACTGACTCTGGCCTCATGTTAACTGGGAGATATGAGGCTCAGGTTAGCCTGGTGTTAGCAGCTACTCAACACCACCAACTTAACACGTTAACAAAACATTTAATATGTTTATTTACCGCCTAAACACGGACACTCGTGTGTCGTTGGATAAGATACAAACGAGGGCGCCTCAGCAGCTAAACCGAGCGTGGTGAAGTTGAACGTTAACCGAGCTAACGTCGTCGGATTCACAGCCAAGTTTTAGCTGCACGAAACAACAACAGCGCTACGTTTGTTAGTCTCAGTGTGAAGTTAAACATGTCCCCACTTACCCGAGTCTCTCCCCGTAACTGTGACTGCTTCAGTCAGCGGCCCGTGTGTCTCGGTGGTGTTGTTGTTGTTGTTGTTGGGTCGGACCTCTCTCAGCCTCAGCCCATCTCCACTGATCAGGACACGGCTGCAACCAACGCTGCTGCTGCTGCTGCTGCTGCTGCTGGTGAGTGTGACTGTGAGTGTGCAGCACAAGCTGGTTTGAAATGAAGATGATCACTCTGCTGCAAAACAAATGGTTGTAGTCATCCCCTCAAAAAAAGGATATTAGATTCAAATCATGCCACTCACAATATAATCCAAAGTTAGAAAGAAAGAAAGAAAGAAGAAAGAAAGAAAGAAAGAAAGAAAGAAAGAAAGAAAGAAAGAAAGAAAGAAAGAAAGAAAGAAAGAAAGAAAGAAAGATTACTTACTTTATTAATCCCCAATCACCAGTCCAGTATATTTGAATACCATAAAAATACAATAGAATAAAATACTGAGATAAAATAATTAATAATAATAATAATAATAATAATAATAATAATAATAATAATAATAATAATAATATTAATAATAATAATAATAATAATAAACTTAAAAAAACAACATAAGACATAAACATAAATAGGTAGATAAGGTGCTGTGGCAAGATGATGCCAATCAAATCAAATCCACTTTATTTATATAGCACAGTCTTTAGCAAACACAAGGTTTCCAAAGTGCTGCACAACAAGATAAAACACAATATAATAACACAATAGAAACACAATAAAAACATGAGGTAGCTAGAAAGATAAAAAACAATAAAATATAAATAAATAAAAAGCACTACCCGCACAAGATAAACTAAAAAGGACAAACTGATGGCAATAGTACTGATGATATGATGGTAGTGTTATTGTTAATACCAGTATAATAACAGTATCTAATAATAATAACAACAACAGTATATAATAGTAATAACAACAGTATATAATAATAATAATAACTGCTTAAATTCTATGGAGGAAGAATACATATGGTTCTACCATGTAAAAAAATATATACAAAAGGAAAATATACACATAAACTCTCTGTGCAGAAATGTGTATTGTGCATTGAACAGAGTGCAAGTTGTGTAATAGTGTCCATCAATTTAAGCATCCAGCCGCCGCACGTAAACATACACAAATGAATCTATAACACACTAACCATACATCAAAATGAACCTTGGAGAAATCTGAATTTAAATGAAAGCCTGTGCTAACATCTGTACAAACAAAAAACTACTAACTAGTAACAGTGTGATGCATACATGTATGTGCAGATTAACCAGGGGTTCCCAAACTTGAACTTAAAGATGCCTTTAAAGGTTAACACTGACAGTCAGGAAATTAGAAAAGTGGTATAGCAAATGAGATTTTGATATGTTATAAATTATATTTTATTTTCATTTATTCATCCATTTTCAGTAACTACATATCCTTATTTTGGGGGTCCGGAGCCAATCCCAGCTCTCATTGGGCGAGAGGCGGGGTACACCCTGGACAAATCTCCAGTTCATCTCAGGTCTTGGAGACAAACAGTTTAAACCATTCACGCTCACATTCACACCGACAAGCAATTTAGAGTCACCAATAAACCTATTAAGTGCATGTCGTTGGACCGTGGGAGGAAGCCGCAGTACACAGAGAGAGAATCCACACAAAAAGGAGCCAGCAAGGACATTTTTGGACATTTTTATAATTACTTCACATGAAACCTCCTTGTTCAGCAGCTCCACTAACTGAAAACTACTAGTACACAAACAGCAACTGAACATGTGCAAGTGTGCAAGCTGCAAGCTTGGATAACACCCACACACACACACATGCCTGGAAAAGAAGATCAGAGTGAGATGTCTTCTGACTTTACCACCTCTAGGCGTTGAAGTATGAGACAAGCTTTGGGTGTCAACACATGGAGAGAGCACAGGGTGGTGAATCAGCGACATCTAACGTTGATCAATCTGCACCCACTTCAGTTTGTGCATTTCCCATGATGTAGCATTGACTTTGTCATTGCATATTACATAACATTAATTTGGTAACCTTTACTAGTCAAAGGAGCTTTTTGTTTCGAGCAATGCTCTCCACTATGTTGATGTAATTGTGGTTCCTTCCTCAGTCATGTTTTACTGTATTTTCCCCTGCAGAAATTCATACATACACTCAAGGTAATGTGACATTTGGACTCCACACAAACTTCAGGACCTTAAAAAGAACAGGTTAAGCAGTCAGTCAGATAATGGGCATGTAGCATTACTTGTCACAACTCCTCATTTAGCAGACAGATCATATTTCAAACACTCTTTACACAGTATAGGCAACCTGTCTTTCAGAAGCAAAGGGGCGTTAACAAACAGGAACAAACACACACACACACACACACACATTCACACACAGTCGCACTGCTGCGGGAGACAAGCTTGAGTGAGTATCAGAGGAAAGGCGGGCGGGTAGCTGCTGATGAGGTTGATGTGAGATTTTCTTGTCTTACTTTCAGTGTGTGTCTGCAACCTTCCTCATGCTGGCTGACAAAGAGACCATGGAAAATGAGGAGGGGGACACCTACTCGGAGATGAGGCACTTTCCTCAGCTGTGGAGGTCCCGCTCCAAGAGTGACACCTCTGGATTTCGCACCAGGGTGCTATTCAGGCTCCGGGGAGCCCGCTCAGGTAGGTTGAAGCACCAAAAAAAAAGTGATGTTAGTGGAAATCCTGGCATATGATCATGAGGTTGAGTTAATATTTAACAAAACTTTAACAAAACAATTTAACAAAAGCCACATGATGCTGTTTTAGTCCTTAAAAATGTGTTATTATGTGAAGAATGATAGAAATCAGCTGAGACATTAAACTCTTTCAATATAAAATTGTATCAAGTCACACTAGTTGTTTAGTTGTTCCTACATGGCTAGACGAAAATCTCGATATGACTAGTGAAGCAGCAGTGGCTTCCTGTTCTCCCACACAGAAAAAATGTTTCTTTCACTTTTTACTCTGGATATAAGCAAACTTTCTGCACATCAGTCTGTCTTTCTTTCTCCAAAATTTATTTATGTCTTCCTTAAAACTCAGTATGAAAGCACTCCTTTTTTTTTTTTTTGCTATGACACATGCATCAACACTGGTGCAACCAGTTGCTTTCACAAGTCGCAATAGGTTGAATGAAGATCGCCAAGTGTTGTCTGTAATTAAGGTGTGGGCTAAAGTGATTTTAGGTGTAGCTTTTACACTGTTACACCTGTAACTGGTTCGTGAATCATGACACAAAGGTTTTTTTCTGCAGATTAAGTGTCAAAGTGTTGCCAGAATGCGAAAAACATGATGGCGAAGGGCAGATGAAACCTTTTTCACATGCATTGTGAGACATCGGACACAGTGTTAACCAGCTATTCATCCTCAGTGTCTTACTTAAATGTCAGTAATACAGTTTTGCTGCCTGAAGCCTTTTGGCTGTTGAGCCCTGACAGGCTCGCATAGTGTGTGAGTGGTTATAACCACTTCCTATCAGCCATCTTCAGCATTTTAGCCTTCAGCTCACAGAAGTCACACACGCCTATATCCCTCCCTGACCTACGCTGCATGCAGACGTGAAGTTTATTTTACACTGCTTTTGCATGAGGGTTTTGTCCTGTCGTCATATTTATATTAAAAGTGGCAGTTACTTCTGCTTGTCTTCAGCCACCACAGGAAGTGTTGTGTGTTTATGTTTAAGTTGTAATTACAGGAAACTGCGCTGCCAAAGCAGTTAGGGAATTAGCTGTCCGGAAGTTGTTTATGCCTTCCACCAATTTAGATTTTGAGGTTTGAAAAGTCTCAAAGTAACTCGGCTTAGCCTGCGAATTAAACACTGGAATTGATTGTTAGATACTTAATCATTTTAAAAAAATCCTAACATCATCTATTTTTCAAAACTGTAGTTTGCCACGGTTTTTGATTTCACTTTAAAAATCACTTTACATATCATGTTTTATTGTTTAGTGCAATAAACTGTTTGTAAATCAGGCAACAGGGGGAGCTCATCCACTTTTTTTTTTTTTACAGTGATCCTGAAAAACCATGTGCAGTAAAATGGCACCACACATGCATACTGTACATTTTTCACATCCATCTCACAGGGCGAAGCTTCCAGTGTGAACTGATGAAGAGCGCACTAGGTTCATTTTGTTTCATATCTTTAAGGATGTGACAGATCTCACACAAAGATCTAAACTACAAACTTCATACACAGCGTTGATCTCTGAATATAAAGTAGTGGGTTAGCTGATGAGAACATTTTCTTGCCCAATGAAAAAATGCTCCTGTGGGGAATATTAGAAGAATTAATGGCAGAAGGGAGGGATGTTCTTTTTCATGTCTATGCAGTCCTTTCTTTAAATTTAGAAAAGCTCTCAGTAAATATGAGACGTTGAGAAAGAAAATTCAGGCCACAGACTTGATAGAGCGCGAGTCAACAGGAAGCATAAAGACATAGAAGTAGGCCGCTTTAGATAAACGTGAACTCTCTAAATGGTTTGGTGAGCATCAACAATAAATCTGCATATCACATCTATTACTTTAAAAAAAAACTTTTCGGGGTTATGAAACACAGGGACTCAATTCACAGATAAAACCTTCAAAGCTGGTGCTAATAAGCCGACTTGTGGAGCCGACTACAAATGGGATTGTAAGTGTCTTGGTTGATTCTAAAAGCAGCTTTTGCTTGTTTGAAATGTGTAAATGTTTCATATTTCTTGATAAATTGCAGTAAATGTCACTAGGAGAACGGATCTTCTTATCCCCCCTCCTTTCCCTTTTAAAACCGCAGTTGACAAAAACAATATGACTATCTGCTGAAGAAGATTCTGTAATATGATTGAAAGCTCCAGAACAGCTACTGAGTGGACTATGTGGTAGTGAGATTTTATTGGTTGATTGAGAGATATTAAATGTTCTTAAGCATCATATTATTTATATTCTATAAATTTATGAGTGTTAAGTTTATAGAGATGGAGCTGATACATCATTTTAATATCAGTCTAATAGTCTAATGTGTATAAAAACATTAGAAATTATGTTCAAGTGCGTCTGCATAATAACTAAAAATCAGTTTGGGATCATGTGCAGGCTGAGATAGTCTTTGCTCTCTGTTGTAAATAGCATGTTGTCCTCTGGGTGGGCACTGTATCAGTCTTGTAATTACACAGGCAGAGAAAAGAGGAAATAAGAGAAGAGGGAAAGATGAGACAAAATGGCAGAAGAGGGTAAAGAAGAGAGGAGAATAACGCAAGGGAACGCTATGAAGAGATATATTAGGATCGGACGAGAACAAGGAGAGGAGAAGAAGGAGTGTGGAAGAGCGGAAAATAAAGGGAGCAAGGGAAAGTGATAAGAAAAGAGAGGAGAGGAGGCAAAAATGGATGCAAGGACAGGATGATTAAGGAGGAGGAGAGGACAGATGGAAAGGTTGAAGAAAAGAAGAGGACAACAGAGGAGTGTCAGCTTGCTGGTACACTCTGCTCCTTGTGGGTACTCTCCTTGAAATAACATTGATTATAGACCCTTTTAGTCTGCAATAACTACTTGTTAAAATGTACTGTAATGCAGAGAGCAGCCCTTCCCCCTTCACAGCCCACACACAGTCTATCCTCAGCCACCGTTATAGCTTGCTGTAAAAGCCACTGACATATCCAAAAAGTTCTGGTTTTCTTCAGTAATTAAAGGCTCTATCTATAATTGTGTTTGAACCGTTGTCACAGTTTATCACCGCCTTCAGCTGTTGCTGTAAAATCTTGAAGCTGTAATTATACAGTTTTGCACGCATTTTACAGAAAAAGCTGGAGATAAGCGCACGCGATTAAAGAATTTGGTTTGTCATCTGTACGCAAACCTCATTTTAACCAAAAAAATAGGTTGACAGTATAAATATGAGCGTCGTATCTGTGACGTCACCCACTGGTTTTTCTGAGTACAGTTGTCAAACCAGGCTGTAAACATGCTGTGAAGTTGGACATTTTAACATGGAAGCTTATGGAGATTGATTTCTTTTCTGTAGCCAGCCTCAAGTGGACGTTTGAGGAACTGCAGTTTTTGGCACTTCTGCATTGGCTCCACTTTATAGCCACGGAGGTTGCCGCTTGGGTTTTACTCAGGCATAGCTGTGCTTTGAGATAAGCTTGCTAACATGCTCAAAAATACTTCTTTATGCAGATATTATGTTTTCTGATTTGTTGCACTCTGACTTCGACGGTACATCATGCTGATATTTGCTATAGCAGCAACACAAAGCATAGCTCAGGCTAATGGGACCAAAGTGGTGGATATGTATTTGAAATTTGGCCTGATGGTGGCGCTTGATGAAAGGTTAAGGGATCACGAAAGGTATCACAATTCATCCTCAGGTGAACGTGAACTTGTGTAGCAACTGTAATGGCAATCCACTCAGTGGGTTGTGGAGACATTTGATTCAAATCATCAAAATGAAGCAAGAGAAAAAGTCAGAGGGTCAACAAAGTGAGTATCTTTCATCCTCTGGGGTCCATGAGTGTCCAGTCAATAATTTGTGCCATGTCATCTAGTAGCTCTTGGTATATAATTCATCTAAAATGGTGGATATATGGACTTGCTATCCCCAGTAGGGTCAACACAGGTGTTTCTAATGACACTTATTAGGTTCAGTTCCATTTAGTGCAGCAGAGATCTTCCAGTGAGCCAACAATACACAACACCCCGCACTCTGACTCTGTTTGACCTGAATTGAACCTTAACTATCAACGCTGGTCACCCCCATGTTTGCCATTTCATGTCAAAATGGCTGCTGGAAAAACAGTCTATTCACTCATCAGTTCATCAAACATGCTGCAGTATTATTCGTTCCAGCCCTCTAGCGTTCATTGTCATTGTGACTCTCGACAGAGGGGGTCAACAAAACATCTTGTTTACACGGGAGACCGCTGTTGGTTTCCTGTCTTTTTAATCTGACAGTTAACAGTTGGTTTCTTTTAACCATGACCACGCTAGTTCCTTAACCTTAACCACATGGTTAGTGTTGTACCCATAATGACATACGTCCCCAAACTTCTAATAGACAGTAGCTTTTTGTAACGCCATTTTATTAATATTTTAAATACTCAATGTCACATGATGCAAACAACAGGTGATTGTAATCCAGTAATTAAAAACTGGTCACTTAATGACTCCTTTTACTCTGTTCATACTCTCAGTGTTCAACGTGATCATCTCTGCCTGGGTGGATTACATGTGTTGTTCTCACATTTAATGGTGAAAAAAGAGGGTATGTGGTTTTAAATACCAGTTGACCTAATGAGGTCCTGGCACCTTCGTGTTTTTCATATTCTTTGTTTCTTTTGTGTGCGGTTGTGTGTGTGGGTAGGTGTTGTTGAAGTTGATGAGCCAGTTGTTTTTCTTCTCACTTGTACTGAGCTGTTTTATTGGACTGCATCAAAAGTCAAAGTCTCGCTTTCCTAACCCCCACTTCCATCTGTGTATCAGTAACTCTGTGTGGTTACTTACTAAGCCTTTAACTCTATTAATATTTGTTGAAACAGCTCATCAGCAAATGAACAGGATGTGTGCGGCCTCTAATAATGCTGTGTACATATAGTAAGTGCCGTGTGCATGTGCGTAATGGAAATTTAATTAACCCTTTGAATTGTTGGGTTAATTAAAAATATCAGCAGGACAAAACCTACAAACGTCAACATTTTTTTTTATTTTCAGCGAGAAGGAGGATAAAAGAGGACAAGAGGGAAGTTGAAGTGAGGAAAAGGAAATGAAAAGGAATAAAACAGAATGTATACAGTGCAATAAAATAGATTGACAGAGCACTATACCATATGGCGTTATGGTAGCTGCTCTTATGTAGTCGATAACGTAATGATTGTGTGGACGTTTACTTGTGTTTGCATTAGCTCACATCTCTCACTCTCAGTCCATCAGTGCATTTTATAATTTCCTGCTCCACTTGTTCTTTTCAGACGTGGAACTTAAGTATAAAAAGGAGTTTAATTATAAAGAACCGGAAATTAAAAATCAATTGTGCTTGATACAAACAGTATGCGTTTGTATTTGAAGGGGACACAAAAGCTATTATGATGTGCCTGGTGCTCCACAGCGAGCTGCGACATCCCGCGTCAAACCACCTCACTGGCATAGATATGACATAGTTATCGTGCTGATTGTGTCTTCACAACACTCGAGGGACCTGAAGTGTTTGTGTGACGGCGTCTGTCTGCGTCATTGATTCTGTTCTATTTCTCCTTGTGTCTATCACAGAGTTTATATTTCAGATTTATTTAGCGTTGTGATTATTACTGATGTTATTTTTAGGATTCATGGCTTTAACATCTGCACAGTCACTGTGGCTTCAGGTGTGTTCTTCATTCATCAGTTAGTATTTAAAGCCCCTTCAAATGTCTTAGTTATTTTGTACATAATATTAGATATTGTGTTACTCAGCAACAATCAAGAAAAGGTACATATATATATTATTTTTTTCTAAGAAAAATAGCAAACTTTTTATGGTTCCAGCATCTGAAATGGACAGATTTGTCTTTTTGTTGTTGTTTTATTTTGTTGTAAATTGAATTTTTTGTTTTTTATACATTTAATTTGACAAAACTGTTAAACAGAACAAAACAAGCTTAAAAATGCAAACGCAAACAGACTGAATCAGTTAAAGATTTAAGATTTATCATGAACACCAGTGCGAATATGACAGTGGGTAGATGATCCAGGCCTGGTACTAGTACAGGGATAATGGCGCAACTGAACTATACTAAGCTGACGAGTTAGGAGGATGGCTGACACGGTTGTCTTGAGCCACAGGGAACATCAGAGTTAGTCCAGAGGCCAAAGTTTTAAAAGAACAGAATTTCCCATAAGACTTGTTCCACCTATAGTGACCTGACAATGGCGGCATTTGGGAGGAAGAGCTGGTCTGGTGAGGTGAGAGGGAAATCAGCGGTCACACCCAGACACACAAACACAAACAGATACACAGACAAAACACAGAAACAACAAGCGGAGGGGAGGAGGCAAACAGCCTCCGCATGACAAAAAACATGCAATATGAAAAATTCGCCTCCAGCTCTGGGAACTTATGATGATATACGATAAACAATCAATCAATGTTCTGTTACAATATCATGTGATGCTGATCGCCCTGGCAACAAGAATCTGAATCTGCACTTTAACCTTATTTACAACCAACATGTCTCCTGCCCGACACTTACTATCATATTGATCATGTTGCTGCAGAGGTCTGTTCATATTTGCTGAAGATGACAATGCGATAAAAAACATAGATGAAGGAAAATATGACAGGGAAAGGTAAACACACTAAACACACATCACACCTCCTGCTCATATGATGCATCTCCCTCCTCGTTTGCATCCTCCTCTCTCCTCTCTCTTCTTATTTCTCACGTCACTGTGGGACCTCAACACAGGAGGGAGAGTAAAAAGAAAATGGGTGAGACTGGAGCCAGACTCAGTACCCAGAGGAAGGAGGAAAAACTTGACAGGCAGAGAGATGGAGATAAATGCAGGAGGAGACACAGATCGGGGAGGGGAGGAACGGACGAACTGAGATGGAAACAAACATTAACTTTTAATGCTCTTTATTGAAGCGAAGGGAGGCGGCAGGGAGGGAGGGAGAGATGGAGGGAGGAGGGGCGAGAGGGTAGCAGACAGTGGAGAGAGGCTGAGAGAGCAGGGGAGGGAGGGAGGGTTAAGCAATGAAGGAGGGAAGTAGACAGTGAGAGAGAGAGAGAGAGAGAGAGAGAGAGAGAGAGAGAGAGAGAGAGAGAGAGAGAGAGAGAGAGCGTCAGGGAAGGGAGAGAGAATAGGAGGAGAAGGCAGACAGCGAGAAAGGGAGGAGGGGGAGTCACTGGGGGGAGGGAGGGAGGCAGAGAGGTAGTGTGTCGGGAAGAGGCAAGGATCAACTCACACTGCTGATAATATTCCCTGGGTCAAGTCATGGAACATGACGGTGAGTTTTCTTCTCATATGATTATCCGTCCTTCCTTCGGCATCTCTCTCTTCATGTGTCTCATCTGTGTCTGTGTTAATCTGAAGCCATGTGAGTCACATTCCTTCTTGTTCTTCTTCTTCTTCTTCCCTTTCCAAGCTTCCCCTACATGTAAAGCTTTGCTTGTCACCTGTTAGCTGGAGATTTAGTGCACACTGCTGGCTGTAAATCCTCAGTCTGTATTAAGTGAGTTATGAACCCTGCCCCCTTACAGTGTCTGCGTTTAGACCACTCAGTTAAAACGCATTAGGAAGGGGGCTTCATAGTGTGTGAGCACATGACGAGTTAGGATTCATATGAGCATCTGACCATGGCTGTCAGCGATCATTTGATTTGGTGGCAGCCACTCACTGAACTGAGTAGTTTTTTTTCTCTTTCTTCCCGTAATCTAAAATAAATAAGCACCGTGCATGGAGCAGTGACAGCAACACGCAGTCATGCATTATGTACAGGAACACTTCTTTAAAGACACAAATAACTACACTGTGTGCAATATTAATACGATCTTAATGCTGCAATAACATTAACATGTCTATATCTTCACTTAACCAGGCTTCTGGTGTGCTTGGCAGGGACAGTTTTGGCAATGCATATGAAGCAATTATGACTATTAAGACTTGAAAGTCTGCCCACAGTTGCATTATAGTGTTATTGTTTCCTATATGATAAAAAAAAGTAAGGTTATGTTCAATATTTCTATAGAGGAGAGAAAACAAACAAAACATTACAAATAATTCCAGGTGGGCTTGGCTGGTAGCCTTCTTGTATTAGATTAAATGACAGTGATAGGTCGGTGTATTGGTTGGTGTCACACTCCAGAGTGGAACCAGGGAGGCTATATCGGGCCCATGTTATCTAATGTAGTTTAATTACTGTTTGCAGAGGTTGTCATACCATATCACAATAGGCAAAACACCACCGCTGACATGTGTTACTAAAGAAAAACAGAAATTTAGACCTGTGACGCTTTATTTTTTTGTTTCTCCTTTTTTACAGATTACAGATTTACAGCAATAAATCCACTTTATTCCACACTGCGTTGTCTGTCTGTGTTAATAGAGATGCGACCTGGGTAATGAATGAGTACACAACAAATTATCTCTGTTGTGGATTTGTGGAACAACATTTTTCAAGGCAAGGCAGCCTGTGTGAGTGCGCACGCTTGTGTTATGTGGTACGCGTGTTTCTGCAGCGACCTCTCTGTTGACTGTGTATGTATCTAATTTAAGGTGAGGGGAGACAATGTGAGGTTAGACTGAATGTCAGTATTTGCATATGACAGTTTGTGTAACGGTCTGCACTATATGGAGATTTTTGGCAAGCACAGAATACACAGAATAGAAGGTCTGACGTCTTCTTGGCATCCTGTTTGTTGCACTCGACTCAAGTTCTTTGAGAAAACAAAGACTACCCCCAACTTCAGTTATGTTAAGTTATGAATGCTTTGTCAGTTTCGTCGCTGGCAACTGTCTCCATAGATATGCTTCTCTATCTCTCTGTCACACATTTAATTTCCAAGTTGGACCTGCCCTTGTAAAACAACATACTTCTAGCTTGGAAGGTACCTGTTTGACAGGTACACCTGTCATTTGTTATTTAAAGGGGAAATTTTCTCATGTCATGATTCACTGTTGCCGAATCAGCACATTATATAAGTAAGATCACTTCTTCCATTGGTTGGTCTCAGAAATATTAACTTAATTGTGCAGTTGCTGTAAACATTTGGGCCACACGTGTGAAAGGTTAGCACGCGGTGCTGCTGCAGACCCTTTCAGCCACAGTGTGGTAACAGATTTAAGTGTGTCACGATAAGTGTGGATGTGAGCCAAACAAACCATCACCACTACTTGCCTACTTTAAAACAAACCATGTTGAGCCTCCATACTGAGTAATAATATCCTGACTAACAGCCGCACGACGCAACTGAGCAAACATGACCGACATGCTTGGGGCAGCTGTTTCTGCGATTCACAGTGGCAAATCTGTTCAAATGTGGCCTTATATAGTTACAATATGAAATGTTTACTTTCTCTTTTCACTGTTCTCTTATGGTCTTAAAGCACAGCTGTGGTTTCTTTCTCAAACATAGTGTTTGTAATATGACTGCTACAGCAGCCTTCACCCCCTGGTTATTATGAAAGAGCTACACTATCAGTGTTACCTCCATATTTTTCTGTCCCCGTCTCTTTCTCGGTCTGTTTTTCTATCAGCATATCTCCCTCAAGCTCCTTTTCTCTCAAGCTCTCTGCCCGTCTGGCAGGATGTCAACTATTGATTTACACAGGCAACATTTTAGCAATGATGATGGCGGCTTATGGGTTGTGCCAAACAGAATACAACAAACAGGAGATCAGGTTTCAAGCTGGCTAGCATAAGTGAAGAGGAAAAGAAATGACAGTAACCACCAGTGCAATTTTACAATAAAAGACTGTACTTCTACCCTTTAAAGGGGGAGTACACAAGGTAAAGAAGCCATGTTTGTAAGGGTGAATAATTTAACTGATTATTCAGTTTGTGTGGAGTCGTGCAGGAAGTGCATCATCCAATATTAAGAAGCAGTTTTAGATTATTATCAACAAGCCGCAAGCATTGAAATGTCGTGCTCACGTGAAATGTCAGACGGTGATTTATGTTACCACAAAAACAACATGAAAGACTGATTGAGAGGAGATCGTTTTCAGAAGAAATTCACTTGAACGCCCCTGAAAACTTAAAAAAATAATAATAATAAAATAAATAAATAACTATTTCTGTTTGTGTGACTAAATTCACAAAGATGAATATTAAAGCATTCTGGTATAATTATAAAGAGTTTAACACTGAAAATCTGATTGTGTGGGTGTGGTTTGATCAAATTTGATTGCCAGCCTATCAACTGCCAACAGATTGTGAAACAGATTCACTTCACATTTTTAATACTCCCACTTCAAACTAGTCTTTGTTTGAGTGTGGCAACCTGTGAAGTGAAGCCAATGCGGAAGTGCCAAAAACTGCAGTTCCTTGAATGACCTCTTGAGGCTGGCTACAGAACAATTCAGTCTCCATAAGTCCCCATGTTCAAATGTCCAACTTCACAGCAGAAATAAACATGTTTACAGCCTGGTACAAAAAACTGTTTTGGTTTCTACAGCTAATTTCCCTGTTCACAACAACTGTACTGCACTAGTTACGCTTAATTAACAGCATGGCTGCTACATATGCTTTGTTTGAGCACCCAAGCATCATTTAGGCTGCCTCGGCTCCAGCGATAATCCATGTGTTCGCCAATGTTTAGATTAGCCAGGAGGCAGAAGAAGCAGGACTACCAACATGGCAGCGGCGAGCGCCACAGATTTCAAATGCCGTCAGTGATCTTGCCGCATTCTGCAATGGTTTGATGACACCCAGAGGGAGAATTAGCACCACCTGCTATTTATCCCGATGTGATCACCTTCTAATATACCAGTAGTTGATGGACGTTAATTTGCATTACGTTTCGCCGATTTTCTGGAAGTTTATTAAAAAATTGGGCTACATTTGAATGCAAACTTGACTGTGGTAAAAATCTACGATAATACATAAACATATGTGAGATCGAGTCTTTTGATCTGGACAAATAAGGCTTCATAATGCTATGATGAGATTTGACTGGTTGTGCACGGTGACCATTTAAGAACCGTTTCTCTCGACTCAGCTCTGTTTGCTTGTGTAACAGAGTCTGTTCCTTGCTGAGTCACACTTGACTGTTATGACAGTTTGGTCTGGTTTTCCAGACTGTTATAGTATAGCAGACACAGAGATGTCCAGTCCTTGACTCTTGAAACGGATATCTGCTCCATAACATGGTAAAGCCACAGGTGTAACTTCACCCTGGCAGAAAGTGAGTTTAATAAATAAGTCAAGGGGAGGGTAGAAAGCCTCTGAAAAGTAGCACTTAAACAATTATTAGCCCCTTGTTCCGCTGAGGCTACTACTTAATATTTGATGACTCCTTTCCTTTCTTCTGGCCCTTCTCCTCCTCCACCTCTCCTCTTTCCTTTTGCTGTTCCGGTCAATGAAAAGGTCATGCTCCCTCAGTTGATCTCTGTTATTTAGTGTCGGGACAAACAGGGCACGCTTGCTGAAAACTGTCACCTTGATATACGAATTTCCATACTCAGTGGGGTGCCCTCTTGACTTTGAGAATATGTCTATTGATCTTCACTTTGGGTTCTTGCAAAGGTTTACAGTAAAAGCATCAGATTGATCTAAGCTAAATCCAGAGGGAGCATTTCCCTGCATTTGTTTGATCGGCAATTGACTCAAAGGAATAAAGAGTTTGTAGACGTATTTGATAAAAAGGTGCATAGTGATTTTGTGACCGGACGTTTCTGAAGAAAAGCCACATTCAGGGATCAAACATATTTATCTTTGTGGTTTCTTTTGATAAGCTTCTGGTCACCAGGTCAATATGTGAAAGTGAATACAGTAAAAACAAGGAATATTGAGTGCAGGGAAAATAGTCTTTTAATGTGAATTAGGAATTTGATACAAACAAAAACTGAGCACAGTAAAGGGAGATTAAACTAGAATTTTGTCATCTAACAGCCCCCATTTATGTAACAAAGTAGTACACATGATCAGTGTACTACTACATCAGTACTATGAGCCTTTGAAACCAGTATAATGTCCTGTGTGTCCTTCTGAGAGGAGGAAAATGAGGAATTACTTGTACTTGGGCTTGGAATTGAGTAAAGATTGGGTCCAAATTATATTCAGTATAATCCGGTCAGATCTAATGAGTCTAGGGTGTTTGTGTCAAGTGGAAGTATCCAGTAAAAGTACTAATACCACACTATGAAAATACTCCATTGCAAATAAAAAGAACTGCATTCATTCTTAAGTTAAAACAAAATACACAAGCATTAGCATAAGCTTGTTCCTAGGGTATCAAATGTAAGTGTATTTATAATGTGGTAACATGGCCCCTGTGAGTGTTATATTACATATCATGTTACCAGATGATTAATTCTGATGTATTAATGTGTATGTTGCAACGTTTACTGTACTGTGAAGTAAAAAAGTAATGTACAAATACCTCACTGTTGTACTTGAGTAAATGTACTTAGTCACATGCCACCACTGGTTAATGTTTGATCACATGGTGCATTATAATCATTACAGGAGAAGAGTGTGTTTTTTGAAGGCAGATGGAGTGTGAGACTGTAATGTCCAAGAAAAATTACAGGACAATTTGTCATGCAATAGGATAAAACACAGAACACACAGATCTGAACATTAAAAATTACAATAAAAAATACACGTACAATAAAGATATGTGAAACTTTATATTCACTTTGCGATGAAATCTCCCGTTGAAAACGTCAAATGCAAATCTTATCTGATTGTAATGGAGAGTGTAATCGGAAAGCATTAAATGGAGTACATCCGACTCCATCGCCAACATCATCACTCACTAATATCATACTGACTCATTGTGGGAATTTAACACTTCAATAGAAGAATTTCTCCAAGCCTTTATCTTTCGTTCTGTTTGTGTCTAACTGTCCTCAGATCTGTTTTCAGACCGAGTTTCTTTCCTTTTGAAAATTAATATATGCTGGTTCATGTAGGTTTTACATTGGATTCAAAATTTGGGATTTAATCAACTTGTGACGACTTCTATCTGGAAAAATCTTTAACAGGAAGCCTGCAACACAAAAGACTTTGGGTCTAATGAAACATCCAGGACTTTTGAGCCACTGGTTTAGCTCCTGTGTATCTACACTCCTGTGTCTCTGTGTTGGCATCAACAGAGCTGGGTCGGTACGCCTCCAGCAAATTCAGTATACGTTGCAGATGCATCAAGTTAATGACATTACCACTCTGTCAATGCTAACGCAGTCATTTTTCGCTGTTAACTTTACTAAGTACTTCCATCCTCCTGTCCCGTCTTTATCCTCCCAACCTCCGCTGACTTCCTTCCTGTCTCAATCACCCACTTCCATCTTGTTCATTAATGACAGTCCAATAAAATTGTGGTTGTCTTGGCAGCTCTCAGGTGTAAATGTGTTTTATCGTACAGTACACAGAATAAACTGGATTTGGGGTCTTTGCAAAGGCTCTCAAAATGCTGTCAAATATACTTGTATTTTCTTGTGAGTCACATTAGGATAACAAGATTTAAATCAGCCACACTTAAGATCACATGTAAAAAAATAAATGCAGCCAACCTTATAGTATTCATGACTGATTGCAGATGAGTCAGCGTTATGGTAATCAGTGGTGAATGAGGCTGTGAAAATCTTTATTTATGAACAAGCTAGGACTGTTTGTACCTTCTTATCCTTGAATGGAGCAAAGGATAAGTTTACAGCAGTAAGCTGAACAAAGGTTTCACTGTGAGAATGAACAAGAAGTGCTTACCTAGTTAACCCAACATAGGAGCAATCATTTGAGATGTTAAGTTAACACTAGATGGCAGCCTAGTCCTTAATAGACAGTCACTTCACTTCCAGAACAGGCAAGTTTGACTTGACAGCGCCATGCTGTGTGTGTGTGTGTGTGTGTGTGTGTGTGTGTGTGTGTGTGTGTGTGTGTGTGTGTGTGTGTGTGTGTGTGTGTGTCTGTGTGTGTGTGTGTGTCTGTGTGTGTGTGTGTGTTTGTTTGCACTGGCTACTGTCTGACTGCTCAATTCTGTCGAGCTGGGATCTGAAATGTATCAACTGACACTTTGTTGACAGTGATGACAGTTAAAGCTCTCTCTCTCTCTCACACACACACACACACACACACACACGCACGCACTATTCTAAGGGAGGAGTGTTTCTTCGTTTGCTACAGTCATCGGTGAGAAGTGGTGTGAGCTTCAAGTGTCTAATATTAAACAGATATTATTTCTGAGTCATTCTATCGAGGGATTAAAAGGCCGTGCTGACAAACGTTTACACGTTTCTACATTTTCTCTCTTCTGACTCACTCAGAACTGAATTCAGGGTTAACTGTCCGTTTTTCAAAATAAACCGCCCCTGGGATAAAAATGACTGTACTGACCCTCCTCTGGGGCCACAGTTATTGTCCAGACCCTAAACTCATTTATTCATCGTGGACTGTGAGTTTGATTTGGTTTGTTGATTCTGATGCCTGGTTGCATAAATATCTTTAAATGTTACATCTTGGTTGAATGCCTTTGAATCCACAGTTTCTTTCTTTCTTTCTTTCTTTCTTTCTTTCTTTCTTTCTTTCTTTCTTTCTTTCTTTCTTTCTTTCTTTCTTTCTTTCTTTCTTTCTTTCTTTCTTTCTTTCTTTCTTTCTTTCTTTCTTTCTTTCTGGCAGCTCATTCATTTTGCATATATGTTGACAAGCAATGATATACAGTACCGTGTAAACCATACGATACCATAACTTACCTTGCATCATATCAGTGGCGCAATGAATAATTTAGTCTATCAGCTGTCAGAAGACAGTGAAAAATGCTCTTCATAAGTTTTCCTGAGCAGAAGGTCACTTCTTCAGAGTCTGACTTAACACATCTGCAGAAAAATGCAAAAGAATTAATAGATTAGATTTTGATACATGATTATGTAAGCAGCATTTTGCTGTTGTACTACTTTACAATGTTGTCCAGTGGTTTCCAGATCAGGGGCCAGGTTCCTCCTAAAGGTCACCAGAAACATTTGAGGGGTCATGACAATTCATGGAAAAGAAAAGAAGAAAAAACAAGAACACAGTCTCGTCTTCTTCTTTTTTTTTCTTTTTGGAATATTATGCTTTCTATCTTTTCTTTTTGTGAAATAATGTACTGCTTTCCCTCTTTTGGCCTCAAACTGTTATTTAAATGAAACCATCCGAGAAGTTTAGAAGGGAAATCAATCATGGACATCTGAAACGTGGCAAAACACCCCGAGTAAACATTGCTTTTTTGTAAGGAGTCACAAGCCAAATGGTTGGGAGCCACTGACTTAATCCTAACAATGTGTTGTATTTTTTAAGCTCATCATATGATCTAATATCATGGAAAATAATCTGAAAAGTAGTCTAACCATCTATATTTGTCAAATAAATATAGTGGAATAAAAATACTTGTAGTGTAGTAGAAGTATAAAGCAACAAAATGTATACTCAGGTAAAGTAGAAGTACAGCATTTTACTCAACTACAGATCTTAGTTACTTTCCACCACTATTAATGTATTAATCAAATCCACCATCATTCATCCTGACTGTGGTCGTATTAGTACATAAGTATCGGCATACAAATGTAAATAAAGTACTAAAAGTACTTAAAAGTATTCATATAGAAGAATTATTTCAAAATAATGCATAGTATATTATATTGCCAGGTTTATAAGGCTCTATTTACTCAGTATGGCAGAAATATATTATGCAGAACTATGTTTACATTCACATTGTTGACACTGCACATGTATAATCAGTATAATGAGCCACCCACATGTCCAGAGACCAAAACAAATGTTTATTTCTGCATTGAAATGTGCTTTTTTAATATGGAGGCTTATGGCTTACTAATTCTGTAACCAGCCTCAAGTGGCTGTTGGTTTAGATACTTCAGCATAGGCTTCACTTCACAGACACAGAGGTTGCCCTTGCCTTGTAGTAAATCTATAATAATATAGGCCCACAGCAAAATAGTTGTCCGTCTGTAGGGATTTAACTTGGGAACCAAATGCTGGCCACTTCAAGTCCAGCATGACACCAAAGTATGGAGGGTGCACTGATAGCTGGAGAGGTGCCAGTTCACCTCCTGGGTACTGGCACTGAACCCCTAACTGTCCATCAGTGAAGCAGCATAAAGTAAAAGTAAAGTATAAAGTTGTGTATTATGGCAGTAAATTAAACTCAAAACTGTACTTAAATAGAGTATTTGAGTAAATCCAACACTGCTATTGTTGACCACAGGACTATGTTTTGTACTAGCCCTAACCAATTTGGTGCCTTAGGCAAGATTTAAGGTGGTGCCCCCCTTGCATCGCAGCACTTCCAATTTACATACAAACACACGAAAACTGAATTTATTTATTTATAAGTAGCCTACACAAAGTATAAGATTTAACTACCCACAAAATAAAAACTGTAAACCAGAGGTGGAGGCCAAAAGAGGATCACTCGATGTTGCTGAAGTGGAGATAACTGCTGATCGCCCAAGACTGGCAGAGGTGGGATTCAGATATCTCCACAGCACATCTGTGTGACACCATTGGGTGTTACAGTCATGAAATGAAATACTAATAATGAAAAACCTAAGAGAGGTATGATTTCCTATATTCTGTACATGTATCATACACAATGCAGTTATTTCTGAAATGCAAATTAGATTCACTCTTATTATCATTACAATGAACAACAGTGACATTGTCTTTACTGTATCTCTTCTTTTCCTTTCTTCCTTCCCCCGAGCACCAGAGAGTTTTGGTCGTTTTCACATTATTATTGTCAGTAACGAGTCAGTACCGGCCCATTATTTGTGTGTGTTAGTGTTAGAAATAGAGATGGAGAGAAATCTATACAACTGTCATATGATATGACCTTCCTCAGCAGGTAGAGTCGTGGATATGGCAACTGGGAAAGATCCACTGGGTGCCAAAGACAAGAAGTAATCATCACTGACTGAAGTTTTATGTATGTGATAATGATGTCAATCATGGCCTTTAAAGTCAATCAATCAAAATGAAAACATTTGGGAGACTCTGGACTGATGTTAAAACAGCATCATCATCTAAACACCAAATCTTTTGGAGGGATGGTGTTCAGCCCTTCCCCAAACCTGGACCGTCCATGTCAAAGGAGAACCGAAACTTACATCGTGTGTTGGTTTTACTTTTATTTTGTCACCAATCTCTACACTAAAACAGTCGTTCCTCTCTGCAGTACGTGTGAAATGCCCTTGATTTGACAGCGAGAGTCAAACCTGCATGTCCCTCGATCACAAGTACTCGATTTTTTGGAGTGTTATGCATAAAATATCTAAACAGAGTGACAACAGTGAGTCTAGAGCTGAAATGAACTATTTTGATATTCAGATAATTATTTGTTAAGCAGAAACACCAAAAATCTGGTGGTCCAAGAGAGGATTTGTTGCTCTTCTCTTATGACATAATTAAAAAAGGTCCAGTATAAGATTTAGATGCATCTGGTATAATAATGAGCAATTATTAAACAGCATCATCATCCAAACACCAAATCTTTTGGAGGGATGGTGTTCAGCCCCTGGACCGTCCATGCCAAGGAGAAACAAAACTTTACTTTTATTTTGTCAGCAATCTCTACACTAAAACAGTTGTTCCTGTCTGTGGTACATCTTAAATGCTCTGTTATGCATAAAATATCTAAATAGAGTAACAACTAGACCTGAAACAGTGAGTCTAGAGCTGAACTGAACTATTGTGTGCCATTTTATAAGAGCATATTCTCAGTTTTCTGACATCTTTCTACTTTAAATCAAAATCCTTTGCAGCTTTGCAGCCGTCCCTGAAGGCAACACGTGGTGCATGTTTACATTTATGATCAGCTATGAGCTCAAATGTGACATGGGTGATGCTTGTTTTTTTAAAAAACACTGCAACTGTAGCAGAAATATATGCAATGTTGCTGAATAACTGCAGTTGAGTAAGGGTAAGGGAAGTAAAATCTCTTTAATAAGGTACTTGAGTAAATCCAACACAGGGGGAGACTATGTTCTGTACTTTTCCTGCCTATTATTTGTTATTTTCTTGGGCAGAGTGGTGGCAGACCCCGCCACCCTTTGACCCCAGCAGCGCCTTTAATCTGCCCGGAGGAATGAGAGACATTCTTCAGCTGCTCACAGGAGGAGGAAGGAGAGGTGGGAGGGGAAGTTACGACGTAGTAGCGGACCCAGTCAGTCAGTCAGTCAGTCAGTCAGTGAGTGACTGGAGTGAAGCAAGTTTCCAGCGACGACTCAGCCATCACGGTTCAAACTTTTTTCTCTCTCGAAATGAACTCCCTCGGCGGCTGCGAGCTGGATTTAGGCGGCGATACAAGGCGGTGATCGTGGGGTTCTTCTTTTTTCTTGGAGGGGGTGTGGGTCCGGCCCCGGTTCTCCGGTGTAGCTGAATATGGGTCAGACCGCCGTGTCTCAGTCTGCAAGCGGTGAGTGTGTGTCCTCCCTCCTCTCTCTGTCTCACACACACACACACACATTCCGCTATCTTTACTCAGGATGTCTGCTGTCTTTTTTTCCTCTTGTCTTTGTTTCAACTTGTCGTCTGAAATTATCGAAACAGCAAACCAACGGTTTGAACAACCGACCAACCGCCAAACGGTTCGTGCTAATAGGAAGTTAGCTAACTTAAGATGTTTTTAAAATGAATCCACTTGCATCATTTGTTCCCTTTACTAACGTCTCCCTCTCTGAATAATGTCGCTGCTTGTGTGTTACTCAACAGTTTTAAAAGCAGGATGTGTTGTTGTGTAACCAAAGTTGTTTTATATAAAGCATGTGTTGTGTTTTAGCAGTCAGAAAGTCTGACATGGAAAGAGAGAGCTGAAGCTTTGTGTGGATTTATATTTTAATTTAGCCGATAATTAACCAAACATGTCTTGAAGTCAACAACAAGTGGGCCTGTTTTTTGTTTTTTTGTCTTTTGTCTGTCAAAGGCTTCACAGGAAATGTCCTTACTCTGTAGCTTTGTGATTTGACAGCTGCAGACCTCAAAAGATTTTGATCTCAAGTGGAAAGATGGTGCTGCTGCTGCTGCAAAGAGAGATTCATTCATTCATTGAAAAAGCAAAACATACACGAGATTTTATTAGCAGTCATAGAAAATAGAGAAAAGCAGATGTTTAAAAAATACAGTCGACCCCGTTCGGTCACGCACAGTCCACGCAGGAGGCAGTAGAAGAAGATATACTTTATTAATCCCTCAATGGTGAAATACTTTTTTTTTTTCACTCTATTTTTTTATTTACATGCATTTTTAACCCGGACACACACACATGCAGTACAACGGCATAGACATGCAAATGTGGAGACATGTATTTATTGTTGAATCCTTATTAGAAGAGCTACCTGATGGAAAAAGTACAATCTCAGTGATTTTGAACTATTTGTTTTACCTCTACGTCACATTTTTTAGCTCATAACGAATCATAAATGTATGAAGCACTATATACCTTGGTGTATTACAGGATTTCTGTTACGTCATATCACGATTTCATTCGACATTTTGTAGTATTTTGTGAAATGTTTCTTAATGAATCAAGCTGTCGATAGATTAAACGAATAATCTAGGGCTGCAACTATCGATTCATTTCATAATTGCTCATTATTATACTAGATATATCTTTTTTAATTATGTCATAAAAGAAGAGCAACAAATCCTTTCTTTGACCACCAGATTTTTGGTGTTTCTGCCTAACAAATCATTATCTGAATATCAAAATAGTTCATTTCAGCTCTAGACTCACTGTTTCAGGTCTGGTTGTCACTCTGTTTAGATTTTTTATGCATAACACTCCAAGAAATCGAGTACTTGTGATCGAGGGACATGCAGGTTTGACTGTCGCTGTCAAATCAAGGGCATTTCACACGTACCGCAGAGAGGAACGACTGTTATAGTGTAGAGATTGGTGACAAAATAAAAGTAAAACCAACACACGGTGTAAGCTTCGGTTCTCCTTTGGCATGGACGGTCCAGGTTTGGGGAAGGGCTGAACACCATCCCTCCAAAAGATTTGGTGTTTGGATGAGATGCTGTTTTCAGTCCAGAGTCTCCCAAATGTTTTCAGTTTGACTGATTGACTCTAAAGGCCATGACTGACGTCATTATCATATACATGAAACCTCAGTCAGTGATACTTACTTCTTGTCTTTTTCACCCAGTGGATCTTCCCCCAGTTGACATATCCACGACTCTACCTGCTGAGGAAGGTCATATCACATGACTGAAAGCTCTTGAACACTTGATTGAACTTGACAAACCTACACAGAGCAACATAAAGCCTTACGTTCTCTGCGTGCGTTTATACATACAAACCTTTTTTTTCTCGTGGTCCGTGCGGCCTTCGGTCCGTCCATCAGGCATTAAAGTAAACATTTCACATTGGTTCACTTTTTTTTTTTTTTTTATAGCGATGCTGTAAGGCAGTGAGGTTACAGGAAGCGATGAAGTGCTCCGGATAAAAACAAAACTGGACTGGACTTTTTTGTTTTATGACACTGTCAGCATTTAAAGTAAACTGTTTTGTAGCACACTTAAGCAGCCTACACCCCAAAAGAACCTGAGGCTACATGCTCTACATGGCTGCATTATGACTTATGTAATGATCCCGCAATGTGTTTTATAAATGCTGAATGCACAGTACTAAGAGCAGACAGAGGGAAGTGACTCAAGGTCACGGTCTTACCGAAAGATCATTAACCTAAAACCGATCCACTCTGTGCATTAATGACTGCGCTGAAATGCGTTGTAAAGCTGCCGTTTCCTGTTTTTCTTTTCTTTTTTTTAATTCATGACCTCAGCCCAAGCTGCTTGGTCCTGTGGGTATCATGAGTTAAGCAGAAAACTGTGCATCACTGAAGAAAGATTCGGAAGAAATGACCCAAGTGTTAAAACTGCAGCTCATGCCCAGCGTCGCCCCTCCCTCCGTTCCCATCCAACACCTCTTGTTGCGTTGTTTCTCCTCTTTCCTTCCCCCTGTTTCTGCCCCCACCTCTTTGCCACATTTATTTTTCCGTACCCCGACTCAGTTAGTTTTGACCGTTCTTTCTAAGTCTTCTTCTCTCTTTTGTCCCTCTTTCATCCCTCTTCCTCTGCTCGTGACGCCTGGTTCTTCCCTCCCCGGTGACTTGCAGCGAAGGAAGGAAGCCTCTCCCTTTCCCCTCCTCCTCAACACATGTTCCTGCTATAACGTCTAAAAAAAAAGAAGAAAAAAAGAAGAAGCCTATGTCACAATAAAACCCTGCGAGGTTTTACCAGGCGGCACACGCCACCGCACAGCATAGAAAATGTGCAGAAAACTGTTGTTTTACCAGTTTAACTCATGTTTAGTGCAGCCGATCTGTGTTGCTCTTGAGATGTTTCTTGTGTCTCGAGTTGCGTTTCTGACGATCCCACTCATTTCCACAGCTGTTACACAGTGTATCCAAATCCTGACTCACCCTTCTAGCATGACACCGCCGGTCCCCTGTTTCAAATTAAAACCGTCTTAAGTGTGAAACCCAGCGCGGATTCATGGAGTTGTAACGTGCAATCACATCCGAGAGTTAACCTGAGGTGGATTGGAGCCAGGTTTGCTGTAACCAAAAAAAAAAAGCTGGAGTCAGTATTAAGTTGCTTTTCTTGGAAGCCCGAAATGCTGATCGCTGTAAAGCTTAGGATTTTGATATTCACAACTGAGCCAGAATAATAGCAGATTAATAAAAAATGAAGCCAAGTTTTTTTTACGTTTACTGAAAACAGTACATGTCACTTCCTTTTTGTTGATGACAGTTGATTTCTATATTTGTATCTCCCCGGGGTGGCGGTGATGAGGGGGTGTGTGTGATGTAGGCTTGTAGTTCAGAGGTGTGGTGCACCCCTGCCCCCAAGGGAGCGTCTACAAATCACTGTTGAAAAAATGAATCTGCTGTGCGCTGTGGTTAAAGTTTTGGTTTGGGTTTAGGCGCAAAAATGATGTTTTTCGGTTAAAGTTGTGGGAACTTCGTCGCCACGGTCACAGCAACACGCGGTCACGTTCAGGGATTTGTTAATGTAAACACGTCGACTCTTTCAAAGCAGTGTAGGCTCACTAAAATATCCATTTCCTGTTGTGCTACATGACAAGTCTCAAGCCTTCCTTTTTTTGTGTGGTAACCGTTCAGAGGGAGATGAAGACAGCAGAACTCGTCAGCTCACTTACTGTATCATTCCCTCTTTATTCCTGTTTTCTCTGAAGTTAACAATCTTTATTTCACTCTTCTCCACTATTTCTCTTTCTCTTCTTTCTCTTTCGTTCTTACTTCTCTTCTGTCCTGCATGCAATAAGTCCATCCATTGTCCCTGTTTGGTTTCCCACTAGAGGTTTAATAGTTGGTCTAATGGCGATGATAATCACCGTTACTGATTTTCCCATCATTAGGAGCACAAAGCAGCTGCTGAAATGCACCTATTGTTGCGATTTGATATCAACACAGGAACAGGAAATGAGTGTGTGTGTGTGGATGTACTGTACATGTGTGAGCGAGCGAGAGAGAGAACTAAATTGGTGTCTGGGGAGAGCACGTACTGGGCTCTGCGCTGCACTTTTCCATGTCTTCACTCTTGGTTTTTTGTGCTCTTAATTGCAGCGTTGTAAATATTTTTGCTACATCCCGAGGGTCATGAGGGTGAGCAAAGCAAGCCCAGAGCAATTATACCTGCATAGTTGTATGTGATGCTCATCAAATGCTCTAAAGCTTAACATGCATACATACAGTACAGCGTGCTGTTACTGAAACCATACATTGATCTGCCATCAGCAGTAAGCAGCAGTCAGAGGCAGCTTATGCTCATCAGCTCATGTCCATCAGTGAAGTCTATTGAGCACCAGACAGACACCAACATAAGCATCAATACAGCGCTGGCAAGAGCCAAACAATCAACAGGGTATGGATTGTTTTCAGTCGACCTCGAGGTTAAGATATGGATTTGTGCCACCAGATGTGCTCAATGAGGAAAATATCAAAGATGAGTTCAGCTGTATTGTTTCTATTTACCTTTCGAACAATGGTTTCAGTGCTACTGGGCAAATGGTGACGCAAATAATGATTCCTTCCTTCCTTTGGTTAAATCTGCTTGATCATCTGGTCGACTTTGCTGAGTTTTCAGCTTTGGTCTGTGTAAAAGTCTGTGAGATCGGTATTTGCTGACTGTGTCGCTGCATGAACCTTTTAAAGAGTTGGAAAAAAAATGCTGCATTGTTGCATTTTTAACCAACTTCATTGTGTTTCTGTGACTAGTCACTGAGAAGGACGTACGCTAAGATCAGCTGGTCTGTATGAAGCAGCAGCCACTGAACTGTTTGTGTGCATGTGCTCACGTCCAAAGTCAAAGGTTAAGACTTGTCTGCAAAGGAAACCCGTCCAACCATTCCACCCCCTGATATCTAAGATATGTCAGACATTTTTAAGTCGGCTAAATGTTGAGCATCTGCTGGAATATCTTTTTAGGCATGAAAATAAATGCACTACACTAATATGACCCCCTGTGGGTCCATCCATCCATTTCCTTCCGATTAGGTCGTATAGGCAGCAGGTTTAGCAGGGCCTTCCAGGCATTTCTGTCCACAGCAATGCATTCCAGCTCCTTTAGCAGGTTATGTGTCTGCCCTGGGGTCTCCTACCACTTGGACGTGCCAGAACACCTCCAAAGGAAGGCACCCAGGGCAGAGGGGTGCCTCTGCCTTCTTTCAACATGAATGAGCAGCAGCTGTACTCCGAGCTCCCCAAGGATGTCTGAGCTCCTATCCCTATCTGTAAGGCTGAGCCCGGCCACCTGACGGAGGAACCTTATTTGGGATGCTTGTATCCAGGATCCCATTCTTTTGGTCACTACCAAAAGCTCATGACCATAAATGATGGTTGGAAATTGAGAGATTTGGCTTCTTTCTCGATTCCCCCCCCCCCTGTGGATACCAGGGGTGGGTCTATATATTGTAAATTGAATCAATTTCTGACAGTGAAATTGTGGATTTTTTTGAATTGTGCACTCTAATTGTGTAGTAGTTTTGTGCACATAAAATAGTTTGTCTGCACACAGGAACAAAACAGAGACATCAGTCATAAAAAATACATTGAAAGATGACACAAAGTTGTGTTTATCCAGGAGGTTTATTAATGCCCATATACACTGAACAAAAATATAAATTTGCTCACCTGACAGGTGGATTATTAAACAGCTTTATTGTGACACAAGTGTGTCTCGCGGACTGCTGCCCTAATAAAAGGTGGAAAGAGGAGGGAGTCGATGAGGTCGTTAATTGTGGCCCAATCCTCTTCAATGACTGTGTGAATGTTTATGCATATTGGCAGGAACATGCTATCGTAAACACAGATTCAGAGCATCCTAATCATGCTCAGCATGGGTCGCCCATTCATCGTGCTGTAGCTTATGCCTGCCCCAGAAAGTAACCCACTGGACATAGTGTAAACCAGGGTTCATCTGTGAAGAGGGTTAACACACCTCCATTGGAAAGTAAGTTATGACGACAAACTGCACTCAGGCTCCTGGTTGAGGGCAACAAGCTCTCAGGTTACCTGAGATGGTTTCTGACAGTTGAAGAATAAATCGGATGTTGAGGTCCTTGGGCTGACGTGGTTTCACATGGTCTGTGGTTGTGAGATTGGTTCTTGCCACAATCTTGGGAACTCCCTCAAAAACTTTTGACATGTGGCCTTCGATCACATTTTAGAGTTTTGTTTTTTGGTGACATTAAAAAAACAAGTGTTGTGTGCCAGTAAGTGATTTGATGTTATTCCATTTCTTTTCACACCACATTACACAGAAACATGTCTGTACTTAAACTTACTTAACTGAAACTAATGTTGCATCAAAACTGTGGGAGAGATGGAAATGGAATCAATGTTACAACTTAAATGGAAGGGAACAGTACAGTACATATCAAAGTCTCTTTAAAGGTCCAGTGTGTAAGATTTAGTGGCACCTAGTGGTGAAGTTGCATGTGTGATGCAGTAGTACTACGAATAGCCCGAGTCAGCACCGGTTGAAGTTCATTCAGATTACAGGATGTGACGTTTACCAGACCTTTGTACACCACTCTTCATTTATGAGTGCGGCATAGCAGTTCAAGGTTATATTTGAATCTTGCCAGGTGAGTTGCATTGTAGTTAAAGTAGGTCATTCAGTCATGTGAGGACACTTTTTACTGTACAACTGCTAACCAGCTGTTAACACAATTAAATGACCAGACACCGGCCACAACTTAAGCTCCCAGATGTTCCAGTAACTTGACACAAATGATGAAAACTTAGAGAAATTATAAACTTTTTGATCCAGCACTGTAGGATATGACCAAAATCCCCTTCCGTCTTCTTGCCAGAGATTGTTTAACATGATTGTTGCAAAGGCGGTGACAGATTGAAGAGCTTAGTTGCGCTTGAGTCTGTTTACAAAGTTCGGTTTTCTGGTCCGTGTCAGAGTTTTCAGATCCAAACCACTTCCATGCAACCCCTCTCAAGTGCAAGCTCCTCATGTAGTCTTGGCTGGCTCCTGTTCGGAGTTACCCTGTTCTCTGTCACGTTCACTTTCCTCCATGTTTGTATGTGTACGCAAACTTCCTGCCTGCGGGGCAATCCAAACATTGCCACCTGTCACACGATATATACAGTATCGTCGTACAGCACAGCCATATATCTAATCATATCTTGATCCCTGCTGAGCTCCCTACAGTCAGGAGGCTTCGGCAGTAGCCGCTCTGAAGCTGAAAAAACAAAACCCTTCCTCTGCTTGAGTCTGAGGAATCACACACCACCTCTCTTTCCTCTGTAAGGTTCTGGCATGGGGCTCACGAATACACACAGTCACATAAACACGCACGCCATCCACACAACCCGTCAACGTATTCCAGAGAGTTCACAGCACTTCTAATCTTTCAACGGGAAGAGGAGGAGTTGTGGAAGGACAGAGATCTAGCCAAGACACACACACAGAAGCAGCCGCTTTGCAAATACTGAAAGGAGACGGGGTTAGAACTGATATTTCAGCTTAACTACTAAAATAAAGTAATTGATGCATCAATGTTAGTCCATGATAGTAGTTTCCAACTATTGACAGTATAAAGAACAGACATCGTATGCGTGACGTCACCCAGATGTTCTGAAGCTTAGGGTTTGGTGACGTTGGGCAGGTCCACTATATTCTAAATAAATCTTGAGGAAACCTTGGATGATCAGAGATGCACTGGCACCTAAATTGCAACATGCTTTCCATGATATGTTAATATGAACAAGTTATCCTGATTCTAGTGTGTCGTGAGTTGTTCTGCGATGTCACCCAAATCCTCTACTCAGTTCTGGGCTTTAATAATGAACTCGTCAGTGTTTCTCAGTATGAGCAAGTGAAAAGTTGCCTGGACCTTTTTATTCCCACATAACATGAGTCATACCAGAAAACACTGTGGCGTTAATAATTTATAGATATTATTCATAGGTGCTGATCTAATTTTTGATGTTCTGATATCTTTGTATTCCCGTAGTTGATGGGTTGGAGAAATCGTCATCGCTGGCCAGCTGTGACGTGGTGGTGGACAGCGCCACTAATACCCAGAATGCCCCCGGATCACGGCAAGCAGCGAGGCAAGCTGTCGTCGCTAGGAAGACTGTTCAAACCCTGGAAGTGGAGGAAGAAGAAGACAAGCGACAAGTTCCAGGATCTTTCCAAAGGTGCGGCATCCAGCGATGAATTACTTTTGATTTGCTCTCCTCGGTCAACGTTGTGTCTTTCATTTTTGGATTTGTATTAAATGTCATAAACAGGAGCAGTGTCGCTCCCAAAAGTAAAAGTGACCTTTTCTTTATTTATTTTGGTTTCATGCCATTTCCCTCTAGTTGGTTTCAGGCTACTATTCCGGTGTGAAGCACCGTTAAAGTAAATTTTTCTGGACATCCGTAGGCCAAGAGCAGCGAGACTGTATCAGACCTGGAGCCCGTAGAGAATCTTTCCTACTTTTTTATTCCTACTTTTCCTATTTTTATTCCCAAAACTCCCTGAATATTTAAAAGGTATGAAACAGTGTTACATGTTGAATAATACTTTACCTAATGGTGATTATGGATGGTGGCATAACTTTGTAGCTAGTTGTTTAAACCATATATTTGGTAGAGAAAACAAATGTCAGAAAATAGTGAGATGCCTGTTAGTCTGAGTTTAAATCTAAAAACACCTGTCCAAAACACAAAGATATTGAGTTTACAATCCAATATGGCAAAGAAGATGAGCAAATCTTCACACTTGAGAAGTCGGCATCAGAAAATCTTTATTATCTATGTTTTTTTTGATGGTGATTGATCAGTTTCAGCCCTAATCGTGTGATCAGATCTCAGTGTTCTCATTCGGTGACTCATTTATCGCGAACAGAGAAAAACACCCTTAACTGTTGCAGCTGGATTACATAATGTAGTTCCTCATGTGTGACTTGAGATGTGGTGAAGGCTCGTGCAGCGCACGATTAGGATTGCAAGAGTTTTTTCGCAATGAAAAAGTGAAAAGAAGCGGTTGTGCAGCACTTCATCTGACTGCGATGTTCATCTTTCAGTTCTGGAGAGAAAAATCTCCACCAGACAAACGAGGGAGGAGCTCATCAGGAAAGGCGTTCTCATCCCTGACCAAGGTTAGTCCAGTGATTCGTTCACATCTTTCTTTATTCATTTATGTATTAAACAGGAAACTGCAGCTGCCATCAAGCGTGCAAAATGACCCTGATGATGTGGATGGAGCTGCAATTACAGCTCAAAACAAAACCCAAGTGGAGACTTAACTGCTTCCGTAGTGACTTATTTTTCATCAGCTCTACACATTTTTTCATTTCTGTTTCTGTGTCCTTTGCACTTAAGTTCAATTTTGCCTAATGCGATAATTTGCCCGTTGTGATGCCAGTAAAAACAGAACTCAAAATACAAATCCGAGCTCTGCTTTCTTTCGAACAATCGAACATTACTGGAGAGCAGAGGATTTCCCTTACTGTTTTTTTTCCTCTCTCTCTTCCAGATGAAGCAATCAACAGTGAAAATCTGAATGGCCATGCCACATCCAACGTGACATCAGAGGAGGTGAAAGTTCACATTGAGTCTCCAGAACCGCTGCTGGAGGAGCAGGCCGCCGGGCCCGTCAAGACTGAGGACAAAACAGGTAATTTCTGGCTCTAACATTTTTCCTTGCTGTAACTATAATCTTTGACTAATTGGCGCGTACTTGATACTTTAGACCTGGGATATTGGGGTTATACTAGCATGTTATGAACTTCAGTAAGTATTAAGTTTATTTAGGACTTTGGCTTGAATATGATATCCTCCATTTTGAAAATTAGAAGTAGAAAATGTGGTAAATAAGTAAACAGGAAAGCCAACAAACAGATAGATACATTTGTTGAATGATAGAAATTGACGTATCTACACAGAAGGAAGAAAACAAGCAGATAACTGATACCCAAAGAGCAAAAGCAAAAAAAAAAGGGGAGAAAACTAGTTTTATTATAATGATCATGAAACTATTTCACAGCCCGAGCGTATAAATAGGACAAGGACATTGAGACATTCTGAATTCACAGAAATAGTAGTGTGTCCATAAGGCAGAAATGATAATCAATTTGGTGTAAATGTAAATGTAACGTGACGTCGATTCACTCCTCCAAACAGAAAATTTCATGTTTCTCTGGAATGCGGGACTTTTAGAGCCCTATAGCAACTCTATTTTTATATGCCGGAACAAAACGTTGCAGCTTTTTTTAGACGTTGGTTGCTTTGAAGTCTTTTTTTTCCCTCTCGGTCGTGGAATGAATTTGTATCGGCAGCAGTTTTTCTGGCTGACATTGAATCCTCTGTGGGATCTCTGACCAGGTCTAATGTGTTCAAAGAGGTATTCCCATTATATCAGCCTGCAGCAGGCGTACTGAAAAGAGCAGTATCCATCTCCTAATGCCTCCCTCTCCCCAAGAGACAGGCCACTGTTCTTCTGTCTGATGCTGCCTAAGTGTGCTGTTCTCATCTCAACCCTGTTAGCATTGAACTCAGAGCCATTTGTTTTTTCATTTGTCAATAATCAGAAGCAACAAACACTGCAAATACAGTGGGAGTATACGCATGCCTTCACACCGGAGGATAGGGAAGGTTAATGGGATCTTATACATCATTTATTTTGATGGGAATAAGAGCATCTCAAGACTAACAGATCCAACATCGTCTTGTCAGACGTCTCTCATCACCATTATCCCAACTCATCTCTGTTGAAACTCTCTTTCTTTGCTTGTCTGCATGTCCATCTGTGCGTCTGTTTGCACAGATGAGCGCCTTCCAGTCCCTATTTCATCCTCTAAATACCATACGTTTCTCTCCTGCTTCCTCTGATGTGCTCAGAGAGGTGTGATACTAAACCCCTCGCCCGGGCAAACCAGGCACGACCTCGAGACGTTCAAGCTAAAAAACAGCAAAGTGCCACTTTGCCCGCCTCTTCCAAACCCGCAGGTGGCACTGCAGGCACAACCAGGCACAAAGACGGTGCCCCTGGGACTAAAAAGACCGCTAAAACCACAGGCAAGACAGGCTCGTCCACTCAAGCTAAAGCTAACCCGCGGGGCACTAACAACACTAGTCGCGGGATTGGTAAGTTCAACTAGTTTGAACTGAAGCCATTTAACCTGCCTGCATCCCTGCATGGAAATCGTGCTTGCATCAGTGTTTGGAGGAAGAGAAGTTACAAAGTCGTCTGCATGACTTTATGTAAAAAACTCCCTTGTGTATTTTTAAGTGTTACGTTTCTGTCAAGTGGCTACAAAGAAGTGTTTCCCCATTTCTCCCTTTTGATAGTGTCCTTTCCTCATTAGAAGAGATTTCCAGTCAAGTGAGTAACTGAGGGAGTGTTTTGTTTATGATCTCTCTGTCTGTTTTCTGAGAAAGCAGAAGTGAAGATTTATATGTCCAGATTTGTACACACCCAAAAAGTACAGTCGTGTGCGTGTCTGTGTGCGTGTCTGTGTGCGTGTCTGTGTGCGTGTCTGTGTGCGTGGGAGTGAATGAGGTCAGTGTTGCATGGTCTTTATAAAATGAGCACTGACAAGCTCTTGGTTTTGATTGATAGCATGATGCTAGGGCATGATCATCATCATCATCAGTGTGAGTGTGTGAGTTATCTTTAATCTACAGCATGGTGAAGCTAAGCAGCGCACAGTCCAGCGTATTGCATGTGATGTTCATGCAGTCTTTTCTGAAGCCTTCTGTTGATTTTATGTTGACTTATTGGAGAAAGAGACAAAGGTTGTTTCATTAACGTTTTAAGGTCACTTTCCTCTGGCTGCTTTTACCAGCACACAAAGACGCTTCACAGACTCCTAAAGGATTGTTTCACTCAGTATTACCTTAGGTACTATATTTGTTGCAGTTTTATAGATATGAGCGGAAATGGTTATTTTAATATGGAGCTAATAAAAATGTTACTGTTACAAAACCAGAAGACCAGAAATGAATGGTTTGTTAATCGATTAGTCAGTGAAGGTTGTCAATGTGGTTTTTGGACTGTTTTGAAAAAGAAATATAATAATAATTATGTAAGTAATTATGAAAGCAATCATTAGTTGCTCACTTGCCAGGTGTTGAGTAAAAATAAGTAATAAAAAGGTTATGTTCTTTATTCACATGTCTATGTAGATTATATACAGCCAATCAGATTTCTTCATTGCCGAACCCCAATTCTCCTCCCCTGACCCCCCACCTTACTTATCCCATTAAAGAGGGGATGCCTCAGCAAACCACAAACCAAAACCTCCTTATCTACCTTAACATGAACACACGTCTTGTCCTGCACCTCAGTTTGTTGAACAACCAAACAAGCGTTAACCAAGGATAATTACACCATAATCCATCAGTAGGCTATGAAGCTAATTAACTGCACATTAAACAGCATGTAAACCTAACTGCAAATGTCACTTCAGTCTGTTTAGGTCCCGGTGTGGTCACTCTTCAATACTGCTGCTAACAACACACAGCTAAAGTTTGTCGGCGTTTTGTCTTGTTCCCCGGACGGTGCTCAGCCTGCAAGTTGCTGTCAATCAAACACAGACTCGCCCACCCAGCCGGCTGAGACGAAACAGAGCATTTCTGATATTTCCACAAACATACTTTTTGTCTTCCTTTTCCATAATAAAAATAGTCATACAGTTAAAAACCACAACAATATTTTTGGCTGCAAAAAAAAGATGCCCACAATTCAGTTGTTTATATAACCTGTACGTCTTCAGACTGTGGGAGGAAACTGAACCGCCTGGGGAAAGAAATAAGTCTAATTATCCCTTCTCTGTTTTTCTTGCTCCTACTTCGGCTCAGCTAAATCCTCCCATCCAAAGAAGACGGGATGCACAACAAAAAACACTCCTGCCTCCTCCACCACCCCTCGTTCTCGTGCGTCTAAGGACTCTGGCTCTGCAGCACAGGCTGGCGCAACAGATGCAAGGACCGCCCGGAAATCAGACCCTCCCACCTCTTCCTCCATACCTCAAAAGGCTTCTGCAGAGACTCCTAGCAAACCCGGGGAGTCAAAATCCTCACCCGTTTCCTCAGACACCAAGTCTGCCTCATCGAATGAGGCAGAGGGAACTCAAGCTGCTTCTCAACCTGGACTAGAGCCCAAATCTGCTCTGAAGGCCTCTGCTGCAGGTGAGGAGACGCACAAAGGGAATGGACCCACAGTCCAGTCTCCTCATATCAACACTGTGACAGAGGACACTTCCTTTGCAGAGGGAGAGACGGACAGAAGCCCAAAAGGGGAGAAACAGGGTAGAACGGGAGGGGAAGGAGAAGAAGAACAGAAGAAAGGAGAAACTGAATCTGCTGTGGAGAACAGCCCGAGGTAAAAATCTAGTAAAGACACAAGGGTTGGTAAATCATTCCTTATGTTAAATTTACATATCATCACATCCAGAAATGATTAAAGCAGTGAGGTGATTGACATTAAACATTTAAATAATTAACACGTCTGTCTTTTAAACGTTTCCTGCAGGTCAGCAGAGCGCCATGCTGAAAAGCCACAAGGCCTCAGTGTGAACACGGAGCGGGCGGAGGTGACGGTGATCCCTGACAGGCCGAGAGACAGCCAAACTAGCGACTCTGACTCAGACGGACCGATCCTGTATCGCGATGAGGAGGAAGACGAGGAGGAGGACGAGTACACAACCAGTATGTCAACTTCAGGAGATTTTTAGAGAAGCTCCTTCTGACTACAGCTGTGATGTGGTGACGTGCAGGATGTTTTTATGAAGCTCCTCCATGAATGTCCATCTTAAAAACTTTACAACAGAATTGTAAATGTTGCTGAATGGTAGCAACACTTACAAGCTTTATTACCACACGTCCGTTCAGGTTGTTTCGTGGTCCTAAGAAGTTTGTGACAAGTTCTCCCTGTTGCATCTCTTTCCAAGGCTCTCTGGCCATCAAGATCCGCCGACGAGACACCCTGAACATCAAACTTGGGAACCGACCCAGCAAAAGAGAGCTGGAGGAGAAAAACATTCTTCCACGGAGCTCCGAGACAGAGAGACATGAGCTCCGCCAGCAGATAGGCAGCAAACTAGTCAGGTACACACTCGTACAAACACACACACACACACGCACACCAACTCAGCATGCTACGAGAATGTAGCTAGGTGTGAACGTTTTTCACAGATCTGGCAGAGCTGTGTGGTAATTTTCTGTTGTTGTTGTTGTGGGCGGTGTGCTGGCACAAATGATGCACAATAAAAGAAAAAAAAAAATCTGTGCTCAAGTTTAATTTGGCCTTTTTCTACCAGATGTGGCACAAAGTCTGGCGGTTGTTACTGCGACGACTCTTGTTGCGTTTCTGTAGAAGTCAGTTTAACATTTAAATCATTTCCTATCTGCTCATTGTAGGAAAAGTATGTGAATGCAGCTTTGTCCTTTTCAGGCGCCTCAGCCAAAGACCCACCACAGAGGAGCTGGAGCAAAGAAACATCCTTAAGCGTAAGTTCCTGTAATACACTGTTTAAACTGAGAGGTGACGCACCATCTTTATGCTTATCAAGTATCGATACGAGTCAGTTGCATGCAAACCATACAAGACGGTGTTTCACCAAGGAGCACGGTGCTACATGAAGCATAGAACATAGTGCAGACAGGACTACATTAAACACACATTACAAAAACTATTTGACAAGAAACAACGGACAGGGTGTAACAGACAGGCTGTAAGCATGTATGTTTGTATGTACATGGCTACATATGAATATATGTATATAGGTATGTACAGTAGAGAGGTAGATACTGAATAAAAAATGAGTGGCAGCAGATAAAAGGTGCATGTGTGCGTGGATATATATGCAAATTTACATTTGACTGTTGTTTAACAGTATAATGATTATCTAATTATAGATTATAACTCATGGATTGCTATAATTATTTGAAATGTAAAACATAAGAAATCATCTGATAAATGGTGGGGAGGCATATGAATGCACAATTTAGCAACACTCAGCAGATATCAGGTGCAACCTTGTCATCTCTCAAGCTTGAAATTCAGCGACACACTGCCACAGAATCTGCACAATCACTTTTGTGCAGCATCACAACATGTTTCTCAAGAAGGCACTGTTGAGATTATTGTCTCTATGTCCATTTTTATATACGTCACACAAAGAGAAGGTCCACAAAAGTCATAACAACAACAACATCATCGTGTGTGGGTTTAACGTAAAGTAACATGTCCACGGTTATAACCGCTTTTGTGGCGTTCCAGCTTTAGTCAGAGGCAGGAGCAGCTTGCCAGATACGACCTCGCGTGTCTCATTAATCAGATCGATGAAACAGATATGTCCGTCTAAATTATGAGTTACTGTCTATTAGAAGCTTTGCGTCTCCTACTCAGGCCTGTGCAGTTAACAGACTCAAAACTGGGCTGATAGACCCCTTACTTTAGGGTTAGTTAGGCCGCACTGTGCACAACAAACACAATACACACACTAGATATTAACTAGACTCTGTCGAATAAAATGTGTTTGTCGTGCTACCAAGCAGGATTTAATCGTTCAGCTCGAGGGTTTGCGAGCTCACTTTTAAGCTTGTGATACCGAAGAAGTCTTTTTTTGTTCTCGGCCTAACTGAGCCAAACTCAAACAGCTACTAAAGTCTGAGTAGTTCTGTAATATCTGTATCACCTGTGGTTATACCATAAGTGATATGCACCATAAATAAATTACAACAACAGCATAATCTGACTAAAAAAGAACATACCGGTATCTGAACATATCTTACCAAGTTCCTTCTGTTTACGACAGTTTACCCCTAATTTGACGCTTGCATTCTTCAAGGCTGTCATTAAATATACAACAGCTGTTAGAGTGCCAAAATGAACCTTCACCCTCACAAGTGGTTTGTTTAGTGATACCGATCTACTGACGAAGGTGTCTTTAAAAAAAAAAAAAAGATCTTTGCAGGGCATGTAAACGTGCGTGGACCTTTGTACTTAGATTTGAAGATAAGTTAGTTTGCAACATCAACATGCACGTCGAAGACAGAGACGGCTAAGATGTTGCTGTGTCATATTTCAGTTCAGGAAGAAACACAGAAAGGAGAGTTAGGTGACTGGTTTCTGTGCTGACAGCTTCTATTTCGATCTCTCTTGGAACTGCTAGAGGTCAAACGAGTTTACCAGCGTCCCAGGCCAAGTCACCCTCGAGTAGTTTGCACACGCATACAGTATATACATGGCACATCCGTGGAGACGCCGCGAAGAGAGAATGCATCACAGATGCAGCTCGGATCATTTATTCTGTTTGCTTTTGTTTATGTTAAGGCAATCACACACTTACTGCTAAGCACAGATACGCTTCAACACAAGCCAGTCACATCTCGGTGTTTATAAAGAGAAGCAGAAGCTTGTTGCAGACACGGAAGGCGTGAAATGACTGTTGATTCTCTGCACGCAGAAAAGAACGACGCAGAGGAGCAAGAAGCCAAGCAGGAGATTAAAAGGAGGCTCTCCAGAAAGGTACTGTAAACACCAAGCACATGAGCATGCACAGGAGAGAACAGAATGGACGCACTGAGGCTATTTTTAGCGGCTAATATGTTTTGCTCCACCTTATATGAGTCATGATAGGGGGGCCAGAAAAGATGCTTTATGTGGAGACATCAGTTCCATCTGGTGGACGCAGATGGAACTGAAAGTCTTTAGCTCGTGGTTAAAGATAACATTCACTTCCTGGAAGTGTTTTCAAATAATTAATAAGCGCGTAAACAATATGACTATATTCCTGAAGTTTGATCTTCATAGTCTAACTGTCCCTCTTTGTGTGTGTGTAGCTGAGTGTGAGACCTACAGTGGCAGAGCTCGTTGCTCGCAGGATCCTGCGTTTTAACGAGTACGTCGAGGTAACGGATGCGAAGGATTATGACCGGAGGGCGGACAAACCCTGGACACGGCTTACTCCCGCTGATAAGGTGCTACATTTTTTTTTTTTTTTTTTTTTAGTTTGATTGATTATTTTTTGCTTTTATTGTCATCAACTAGTCTGTGTTGCTTTACATCAGCCTAATAATACAAGTGAGTGATTTGAGGATGTCACATGAGGATGTGCTCTGTGCAGGCTAGTCGAGTTCACATTAACCCAGAGCACATGTACACAGCACCATTATCATGTTCAAACAGGAAAGAGCTGTGCACACATCGATCCTCCTAAACCATGAGAAACAGCCCCACTCCAAAAGTGCCGATACAGAAAGAATATACATGCAAGTACCAGGTCAGTCTTTTATAAAACAACGTCATGGAAGGAGAAAGGCACTCAGGAAGTACAGGAAGACACTTTGTATATCAAGTCTGCCCTCTGCTGCGTGTGTTCAGAACTACACACACCATAGAGACATCGTGTGACCTGTGGCAGGTAAATGTTAGGATGTGATTTTTGCTGAGTAACAGTCGACAACAAATCAGTCGTGTTGCTGTTTACATGTAAACCTGATACACTGTGAGTTATGGATGAGTCTGCAGTAGCTCAGATTTATGGAAAGGACGCAGAAAGAAGTCAAAATGAGAGCGGAGACTGAGTGATAGCTATGTTTTCATGGTGTGTTTGCCAGAGGAACAGGTGGCCATGCCGTGCTAGGTGCATTTTTATCATCGTGTGTGTGTCTGTGTGTGTGCTCTACCCCTCAGGCTGCTATCCGTAAAGAGCTGAATGAGTTTAAGAGCCGAGAGATGGAGGTTCACGAAGACAGCCATCAGTTCACCAGGTACTTGGACGGTCAATGACGTCCACCATTTAGCTCAATTGTGACAATAATTTCTGCTTCATTAGTAATTTATCGCTCTCAGTCCTGCTGTTTATTAGCCTGCATTGTTCAATATTTACCGTGTATTATTCTGGTTCCCCCTTAAGCCATCTGCTCTAACCACATTACAGTCGTGATATACACCTGGGTCGACTCCAGTTCATTAGCCTCGGGCATTGATTGCCAATAAAGTTGAGCTCACGTATGTTATTAGATCTGCGTGACGAGGTTTTCCATCGTACACAGTGCGGAGAGAATAAAAACTAACACACTTTAAACACTTTTGAGTTTACCGTTATTGGAACTATACTGAGATTTGTTACTTCCACTGTTCACTATTCATTATACACACATTCAGAGCGACTCTGCGGATAGGAAATAGAACACTGTTTTCTGTTTCACAATAACTGATAGCACCTTTATCTATTGCTGCAGCATAAGTGATAACTCCTCAGCACAAAAACATCATTACACCGACATCATTTTCATTCTCAAAGGGCAGGTGTTTAAAAAAAAAAAAAAGATCATATCAGACCAAAACATAGCAGCTGTAGATAACTGAATGCAATACCGGATTAAAAAACAATGTGCAGATTCAATTTTTGCCTTGACTAGCATCTGCTAAAAATGAGTTTTGGATGTGATGTACAAAATAACAAACAAATTTGACTGCAACCCATATAGTCTAAATAAAAAAGCCCTAAACATAATAAAATCTCTAAAATGACATTTGTATTGACTGATTTGTACATTTTTCTGTATCGTATTTTCATGAACTGTGTGTTTGTGTATCCAGATACCATCGGCCCTGAGCACTGTCACTGCCAGCTGGACGTCAGCACCACAAGCTCTCCGGTCCACATCTCTCAGAAATCTCTCCCGGCCTTTAGAACACAAGCTCAGTCCATTTTGCTTTGGGATCCTCTTGCACCCGATGATACGTATTTCTGTCTGTACGGACAGATACGCGAGTGTCTTAAGGCCTCGGCTAATTTATGGACACCGGTGAAACATTTGCACATATATAGTCAGAACAGTGATGTGTACAGCGCTCTGATTTAAAATCATTTATTTATTGTGGTGGCCAGAACCTGCTGGTATGGCGTGCCGTTTGTTTGTTTGTTCTTTGGTTGACTTCAGGCCTCGTAATGAGAGATGTCAGGGAGGAAGCATGGGCTAAATTCCCCTTTTAGTAGTAAACTCAAATTGTACTAGAGCGTTTGTGTACTTGCCAACGTAGGCCTTGTTGTAAACTGCCAAATGGCCATATATGAGCATCCTGCTAGGACAGGAAGTGGGAGCGATTGGACGTTTCTGTGCTGATGTCAGTATCCGTGTCACAGATCAGAGTGGAAGAGAGGCAGCTCGTCCTGCTCCGACGTGCCTCTTGGAGTTGAATATGGAATACTGCAGTTCATTTTTCAGACATATTTAAAGTATATTGCCACTAGAGGGCAATATATCACAAGAGATTATACAGAATGTGTATGTAGATGAAGAATGACCTGCAAGTGTTATATTTATAACTGCTGAAGCTGAGGGGGGGGTTTTGCTGGACACCTGAGGCTCTAAGTGCAATGGAAATCACTCCAATTCAAGCCAATTCTAACGCCTCAGTGCTCTTCCTGATGATACATGACGCCCGTGTATCATCTTATATCCTGTGTCGAGGTATTAAACCTCTGATCACAAAGTGCTGGACATGCCGTTTAGAGGGCTTTAACTTTCATTTGAGGCTTTTGGCCGGAGCTCTCACTCAGAGCGACGCAGTGCCAAAGAAGAGCAGGAATTTGATTGTATGTTGTTGTTTTTTTGTTTTGTTCTTTTGGAAAGTTTACAGGTTTCATTTTGTTCACTTCATGTTTTCAAGGTTGTTCAAGATTTTTTTTTTTTTTTAAATAGAGTACTGGCACTGACATGGCCTCTCAAAGAAGAAGTGCTTTATTTTCCTCAAACATGCTTTTGCAATTCAGTCCGTCAGCACGTAACAGAAACTCGCTGACACGAAATCCTTTTACGCCTTGTCCTGACATGCACTTTGAATCCAGCTCTGTTTCAATCAACTCACAGTTTGATTTGTCTTTTAAGCCATAAGCCTGAGAAATTAAAGGAATTAGAAATTTGTTTATTAATGTGTCAATCAAAAGAAAATGAATCTGGAACTGTTTTCATAACTGATTAATAATTTCAGTTATTATTGAAACAAGAAACGCCAAAGTTTTTCTTCTGAAACTTTAATAACGTACAACCGAAACCGCTTCAAATTTGTCGTATGTGATTTAAACTTCAAATCGAATTTGACTATTTTCTGACATTTTTATAAATGAAACGATTATTCAGTTCAATAATCTAATCAGCAGGTTGACAGTGACGATGATGGATTTAATGCTAAGTATGAAGCCAACAGGTGATTAGCTTAGCTTAGATTAGCTTAGCTTAGCTTGGCATAAAGAAATGAGAAAACAGTCAACCTGGCTCCTCACAATGTGTTTTTTTTTTTGCAGATTAAATGTTTATTAAGAGGCGCTGGTGTTTTTATCTTTGAACAGAGTCAGGCTAGTTGCGCCTCCTTTTCCAGTCTTTATGCTAAGCTAAGCGAATCGCTGTTGCAAGCCGTAGCTTCATATTTAGCACACAGATGTGAGAGCAGTATCGACCTTTGCATGATCTTCTCCCGGCGAAAATATAAATGATAGTATTTGCAAAAGTGTCAAAGTATTAATTTAATATCACTTCTCACGCAAAGGAAGCAGCATTTCTAAAACCATTTTATTTTCTGCTGCTTCTTGGGATTAGATTTGTTATTTCGTGCACTCTCACTGATGTTTAGACTTTCATACGTCTGAATTGATTTAAATTCTTAGGACATTAAATACAAATTGGTAACACAGTTGGCTGCATAACAACTTAACTACACTCCAGATGATCTATTTTTGTTTAAGTGTGCGCACAGACAAAAATTTAGCGCATGTGTAAATTTATGGTTTGTGAAACTCAGTCACTTAAATCATCATTCAACTTTGATGCATTTATAGATTTTCTGCTTCCAAATGTTCCACTGAGATAAAATCCCCAAAATAATGTAAAAGGGAATCAATGTTTTTGTGTGAATGCCAGAATGTTTGATGAATTGTAGAAGGACGGAGAATCTGAATCTGTAACATGCTCTCAAAAAATATTTAATATAAGAAGCTGGGTCACAAAAACAAACTCAACATGACTCCCCTTACTCACTGCCCTGGATACTTGTATAAAAGTCAAACAAAACATTTGTAATCTTTTCCCTCCTGGCATATTTTGGCTATTAACGAGTGGTTGGCTTAAAAGTGACAGATTGAGCTTGCTGACGTCCAAAGGCTTGTGTTCTCGTAATGGATCTCCAACCTTCACGACACTTGTCACTCTTACAAAAAAAAGTAACTGAGAAGGTCAGATTTATTCTTTCTGCTTGTGAAATGTGCTGAGATTGTAACATGTAGTAATGTACAGCGATGGAAAAAGAACCAACAGTATTCAATGATGTCAATGTCTATGTTGTTATATATTGATTATTTTGTACAGAATGTATATCGAGCATGTGCATACGTTGAAATCAATTTTACTACCAATATGATACAATAGAATTTTGATGTGAATGTTTTAAGATCTGGTTTTATTTTTATTCTTTTGTTTTTTTTAAACCATCCCCAAACAAATGAACAGTTCAGCACACACAGAGCTGTTTTTAGGCAGCATACCGAGCACATTATGTTCAATAAATGTCACGTCAAATCTACCTGTTTCCTAAGCAGACCATGGACAAGACATTAGCGATGAAATCTTTCTGGTTATTTCATATTCTGTCCCACCTTCACTTTAACTCCAAGTCAGCAGAGGCGATGCAGCAGCTATTTTAATGGATGATGACTCAGTCTAAAAGCAATTTATAATCCTCACTTTTGATTTATTTCTACACATGAATATATTTCCCCCTGCGCAAACTAGAAAACCCCAACAGGATGTCTTTTTAAACATGCTTAAATTAGCTTCTACAAAAATGAACATGGTGCACACCAACGGCGAATCTAACAAGGGATCAGAAAGCTCACAAAATAACCTTACTTTGTTACCTTGGTACAGCTTTGAACTCGTCATGTGCGCCTAAACATGAATACGCTGCTTGCATCTCTTTGAAAAAAACCACAATAAATAAATCTGGATGAAATATAACTGATAACGTGATGACGTTTATTTTAACCCAGCCTATTTAGCATTTCTAAGCAGTGTACAGTCAGTGAATACGGTTATGTACAGATATAACCAGTATTTATATTAAATAACATAAAGTCTGTCTGATCTACTTCCTGGTTCACTCTCATAGCTTCAGGCTGCTGTTTTCATTGAAAAGCTCTAACATTCATTGTACACTACTACTTGCTCGGCACCAACCAGCAGACAGACGCATTTTGGGACTATCTGGTGAACATAGTGAAACATTTAGCAGCTAAAGGGTCAAATATTTCCCCGAGGAGTTGGTAGAGACCAAAAATACAGTTAAAGACAGAGAAAATAGGACAGGAATGTGACTCCACATGAACAGCTATATGTTTAAGCTTGAAAAAGTGACAATGTTTTAATGTTCATCGCTTGTTTCTGCTGCCTCCAAGTGGCCAAAAAATCATTGCAGGTTTAAATATTTATTAACAACTTTAAAACCCTGTACGAAGCATCCCTAATTGCTAAAAAAGAAAAGATTAGTTTGCAGTGTCTCATAGCACGTTAGTAAGTTTTTAATAACGCTGTCTGTGAATCATTAGTGCGGTTATTAAATGCTTTAATAACACTAACAATCGGTTAGGTTACCTGTTTATACCGCTGTCATTTTTATTCCAGTTATAGATGCATCTAAAATCAAAAAAATTATAAAATAATTGGTAACAAAGAACATTAATAAACACTTTTATATTTTTAACTTCTGTTATAAATCACTTACAAAGTTATATGCTGCTTAAAAATGTTAAATAGTGACACTTATTGAAAACACAAATGACTCCCTTATACTGAAACTACGTCCTGGTCTGGTTTTTATTCCTGCAACACCGATGCACCATATTTTAAGTCCAGCACTATCTGTCGTGTCTAGATTAAGCGGCTGAAAATGTGGAGGAGTCTTGACAGTTTGTGTTGGATCCATAACCAGTCAGTATTATGGGAGTTTTAAAGAAAAACCCTTAAATAAGGAGGATCGGAATTAAAACATCAAAGTTTAAGTTGAATTTTTCTTGTACAAGAGGAGCGTTTCACAGTGCAACACACTAAAGAGGTTACAGAGAAAAAGGCTTCCTGAGGAGCTCTGACAGTTGGTTCTTATACAGTTTCCTAAAGATGGGCCCTCATTCTGTTCTGAAATTCCTCTATTCATACATTAATCTGAACTTTACCATACCCTGCTAGTCTCAGGAAAACAGCAATAAAGGGAAGTGCCCTCAAGACATGTAACAAATAGGAACAAACTAGATACATCTGACTAGATGTAGAACCCTGATTTTTATGACCAGTATTAAAGGAGCGTGTCCTGTAAAAACTTTTATGGATGCAGTGTGTTTCATATTATCTTCTATGAAACTGTTAAATAAACCCAACAAACCTCCTGAGAGTAGGACCAGAAGAATATAGAACGCAGCCTGTATTTGGATTGTTGATCATTAAAGTATCAAACATGCAAGTGTTTCTCTAAAAAACAGTTTTTGAAGATGTATACATTTGAAGATGGTGGTGCTTAAATCTTCTTCCTTTATCACTTCCCCAAATTAAATCTCCAGAAAGAGCCATAATCTTACTGCCTCTGCTGCTAATCAGAAAGATTTGATCTTCAACCTGTGATCTTCTCGTGATCATCGCCGTCATGTGTCACGTTCCACGTGCACTCCAAACACCTTTCATTGAATGTTCGACACAACATTGATCTTTGAATTCATAGGATGATGTCATATACCCCCCCCCCCAATAGTATATTGTATATTGTTTTTGTATATAAAGAATCATGGGAAAAAATCTATTTTGTCATTGCGTCTGTCTTTCTTTAATTATTGTAATAGACTTGAACATGTAATATGTATTAAAAAAAATGTATGTGTGAGTTTGAAAAGAACTATGACCTAGTAACATGTAAGACAACGTGACATTTTGTTGTCATTGAAGGCCAGGTTTCTCTAATTCACTATTCAGAGACATGACGTGGACAGAGTAAGAAGTTTAGTCTCCACAGGGTTTTATTTCTAAACACATTACTTCATTCCTTGCAGATTTTCTGGGCTAATTAAAAACTGAGCCAATTTAGTTTTGTTCTACTGAAGTTCCAGGGGCAGCTATGAGAGAAATTAACAGCCTATCAGGGAACTCAAAGTTGTACCAATTAGTGCCAATTAGCCTTTAACTCAGCTTTTCATCATCGCCTTCCATGTGCCATGAATTAGAAAAACTGTCGAGGCGGCGTTATTGCTCTGCACTGAACTTTGCTGTGCTCTCCTGGCTCTCACTGAGTTTCCTATCGAGTTACTTAAGGACAAGAGACTCTGCAAAAAAAAAAAAAAGTGAGATGATGCATATGTAATTTTTATTTTTATTAGTAGCGTGACTCTGGGGACAATGGCGTCGGTCAGTCCATCACTTCAGACTGAAATGTCTCAGTAACTACTGGATCGTAATGATTTTGGTGATCCTCTGAACTTCCCTCTAACACCAGGGGTTCTCAACCTTTAACACAGGGGACAGTGACTCATGGAAAAGAATATGTGCAACAACCTGACTACTTTTTTTTTCGGGGGGGCGACTCCAAGAGACATTATCGAACATTTACTAACAAGAAAAAAGTGTGGACAGTGAGTGTGAATCAAGTTATTTTCTTATTAGAAAATGGTCAGCCATCCAGAACCTTGTTATGGGACACATTTGGTCCATGAGCCTTAAGTTGAATATCACTGCTATAAAATCTGTAGATGGACTATCCAAGTGTTACAGACAAATGTAATGATCCAATGACTCTGCATACGGAAGTTTGAAGTTGAATAATTTGGTAACAGCTCGTGTTTCTCCTGCCTTTTTTACATTTGTAGCTCAGTTGTCTTCAAATAACAATGACACGTGCAATGAACTCAGTGTAATCAGTAATACACATCACTTTAATTTGACAAATTCAAAATGAATTAAAGGTTTTGATTTGTCCGTGGTGCGCGGCCGCTTGTTGACTTTGCAGCTCTCTTGTCCGACATAGTGCATACGTATATATTACTCTGACAGTGGTGATAATCGGTTTTATAGAGCAAAGGAGGACAGCGAGATAACTTTAGCAGCTGGTGCTTACATGTGAAAGATGCCTTCCTGGATCACAGTGATCATAAACCTTGCTTTCCTTTCTCACACACACACACACACACACACACACACACCCTCTAAATCCTCTCCTTTATCTTATACTGTAACCGTTAAACAACAATTCCTCTGCAGAAAGTTTCTACTTTTCCGTGCCAAAAAGTCAAACTAGTTGTAAAAACACACACACACACACACACACACACACACACACACACACACACAAACCTCGCGTTAATGAAGTTTCCCAGGCAGTAAAGAGGAGGCAGTTTCGTGCCTGGCACTGTGCCTGGAGGTCACAGCTGTAATGCAGGTCTATTACTCAGCTGGAAAAAGGTGGATATTAATCATTAGTCTAGTATCCCATGAGGTTACAAAAAGTGTGATTATTAGAGGG